>CM053585.1:516544405-516614533 GCA_028646515.1 Pseudochirops corinnae | reverse complement strand
TAAGGTACTAGTGACTAAGTTTACAAGAAATTTTGAAGCCTATTCACACATAGTCTTGTATACTCTTAAAATGCAAAGAGCTAAAAATCACCTTTTCTTATACAGCCTACATGCAATTTTAACAATCATATGACTTACTCCCACCACATCACCAACTCCTTCAATCTAGCCAACCAGGTATGCAACTACTATCTCTTTTTATCTTGACTTGCTAATACAGTTCTGTAATTTTTTAAAAAACATACCTACCTGGAGCCATGGGGGGAAAACCCTATAAAACATTGAGAAGTGATGTAAAAAAGACACTTTCTTCCAACAGACAGAGGCTATCACAGAAGAAGAGACAGAGAGACATATAGTGAGCAATCTTCTAAAGTGCATGGGTAATATATTTCAAAGGAAAGCCTGCAACAGATAACAAAATGGATCACTTTTACAACCAAGCATACAGGTTACCATCGAGTAAGATGGAGTAGCAAGGACTATTGACTTGTGAATAGCACAGAAGCCCCACTACAATAAAAACCAAAGAACAACATTCAGGCTTTGACTAATTTCAGCAAAGGGCTGTAACGTGAATTTTAATCTAAGCAAACATCAAACACACGTGGCTATTCTTTGTGCACACTGCACCGACATTAGCCATAAAAAGAATAAACCAGATTTCGTGCTTAATCTCATTTGCTGCTTTTGCAAAGATTGTCTTGCGTTGCCTCTTCACGATCTCTTACTCGGTATGCTCTTGTTGCTCATTATAAAAGTTGTTAAAAAAAAAAAGGAAAATTTGAAATTCATCACCAAAGTCAAGGGGAAAGTCTCTGTAAACATACAAAAAGACTATCCAGAAAAAATACTGTGTATGCCTATATACATACATACACACACATACAAATGCATATTTCCTGGTAGGAAAGTTAGTGGAAGATGCCAATTGCAGCCTACTGACTATAATCCACAGCTGAGTTATCTACCTAGTATGATTTAGTCATACATTCCAAAACACATCCCCTACAGGAGCACAGAATATATCACTTCCTTCACACACACACACATACACACACACACACACACACCCCACCTTGACCCAACTTTTACTGCAAACTTCTTAAAATTAGAGGTTCCTAGGAACAAAGAAGCTATTAGGAGAAACAGCTAAGGTAGAATATAGGAAACTGAAAATCCCCTGGACAGATCAAGGGCAAAATCAGTCATGTCATACTGGATTTTTTACAAACGTTTTACTGTTCTGTAAGCCTTCAAATTTCCAGAGCAAGTCCCTGAGTGACCATCTCCTACCACTGCATCTTTGGCTTTACAGAAGGATCTCAGAGGGATGCGACTGGAATTCCACCTTTGATTCTCACCTCCTATGTGACCCTGGGCATCACCCTGACCCCTAGTCTCTATTTTCTCATCTGTACAATGAGGGGCTTCAATGAGATGGCCTCCAAGGTCTCTTTTAGCTCCAGATCATTGGTTCCAAGATTGCTCCTCACTGGTGCAGCCTGCTGAACCACATGACCCCACTGCTCAATATCCTTTATGAGGTGGTCACTGATAAACTTGGAGAAAGTACCTACCATGGAATGACAAGAGAAGGCATCTTGTAAAGGGTCAAAGAGCAGAATGGATGGCAAAGAAATGGAGACAACAAGTGTAGCCTCCTCTTTCAAACAGTCTCATGGAGAAGAGGAGGCAGAGGATGTCAGCTTTCAGGGTTTCGCTGTGTTGAGGGAAAGGGTTGTATTTAGGATAAAGAAGACTTCAGCATGTTTGCTATGGAAGGTAGGAAAGAGTAAGGGTACTGGGAAATTCTGAAAAGTCTAAGTGACACAAAAAGGAATGAGGCTCACTGATCCAACTTACTTCATTATATGAAATTATAAAATTATGCTTACTCAAAGAGAATTATCAAGTAAATACTGTAATGCTTACAGTTATTCCTATTGCATTTCATACTGTTACTTTAATTCATTTTAATATAAGAAATAGAATTAAGAAAGTAAAAAAAAAAATACCCACTGGGTATGCAGATTAAAGTGGTCATGAGTAATATCTACAAATCCCCACTCATGGACCTCTGAAATACAGACCCATTATCTCCAAGTCCCTAGATGACACTTTGACTGCATTTAAAGCTCAACCAAGCTCCTTCCCCCTAAACTTGCTTCTTCTTAGGATTACACTAGTTTGTTTCCCATAGAACTACCATTTGCTTAGGGCATCCAGGTGGCGCAGTAGTAGGGCTGGGCCTGGAGGCAGAAAGACTCATCCTTCTGAGTTCAAATCCAGCCTGACACTAGTTGTGTAACCCTGGGCAAATTATTTAACCCTATTTGCCTCAGTTTCTTCATCTTTAGGTTCATCTGGAGGAAATGGCAAACCACTCCAGCATCTTTGCCCCAAACAGGGTAACACAGAGTTGGACACAACTGAAAATGACCCAATATAACAACATTATACCATTTACTTATGAAACCCATGTTCCAGACCTGGGGGTTGTCTTTGACTCTTCCTCTCCTAACTTCTCCTATCCAATCAGTTACAAAATCCTAGTGATTTGACTTCTACAATAATTCTTGTATATCTCTTCCTCTCCTACTACAAGAGACTCCCATTACCACTCACTGTAATGCTATTAGTGTAATAGCTCTGATCTCCCCTTTCCCTTCATCCCAGAATAATCTTGTTCATTCATGGATATGGTCATGTCACTCATGTTCGCATATCTCCAGTGGTTTCCTATCACCTACAAATTCAATTCCCTTTGCCTCCTATAGAGGCGCATGTAGGCTGGCAGCCATGATGGCCTTCCCTAGCATGCATGTATCACTCAAGCTTAGAAATATGCCCATTCTCCATGGTCAAGGAACACTCTACATACCAACTTGGGGAGAGAGTGGGCAACCTGCCCATTAATAAAATAGTTCCAGGGAAGTGTTCTGGTTGACTGCACTTCCTGATCAGCCATTAGAAAGAAGTGATGGCCTATAAAGAAAGCAGTCTCTGAGAAGAGCCTATTCACTTGCTAGCCAACAAGCATTTATGTAATACCCGCCATGTGCCACCTTCTACAAGAAGTGTTTTGCACTAGCATTAAGGAGATTGCCAAAGACCTCTTGCAGAAGGTGGTAACTGAACTGGACTTGGAAGAATTAGAAGGTGAGGATCAGGGCAAGGGCTGACTCTTATCTAAACTCTTCTTCACATCATAGATTCTGCACCCAGCGTTCATTTTATAAAAGTCTGCTCAAGGATCCTACAGGTTACTCAAGTTTAGTGCTGTCCTGCCAAAAGTATGTCCCTTAGTCAAGTTCTTGGCCATTGGCTCTAGACAGTGGGCCACAATAAGGACTCAGATCTACGGAGACATATGGATGAAAGAAGTCAGTCTAATAAACAATATTTTAGAACAGAATTAAGATTCAGTATCTTCACTGTGATACTATTTTCTTGTTGGGCTTCCAGTGAAAGCTGCTGCTTAGACTGTACATTTAAAAATGACATATGATAATCATCTGTCCTTCACTGTCCTCTCTGCAATATTTTTTTCAAATTTGGTACTTCTAATAAATTTTCAACTCAATTTCCCCTTCCAGATATATGAAAAGGTCCCTTTTATTTAAATATTTAAAAAATTTCCCCCATAATTCAGTAGACTGATTTCAGTTTGTCAGGTTTCCAGGCACAATGTGAGAAATCATTCACAGCTCTGGATAAGTACATAGAGCCTGCTTTTTGATGCTTAGCCAAGAAAACTAATGCAAACAGCAGCAGATATCATATGCTCAGAGACTCTTGCTTAATTTAATCAAAACCAGTAGCCTTCCGCTGACACTCTAAGTCCTATAAATAGCAAGTGTCCTGAATTCTTTGTTTAAGAATAAACTTTATGGTTACTGGTTAAGGGATGGGTAAAAGGAACCATTGGCTTTATTGTCGGTTCAAATAGTAATTTTTACATCTTTCTTGAGATGTGGGAACCTAGAATGAGGACGGAAGCAATGCTGCCCCAGAAGAGAGAAGTTGAATTTTACCATCAGCCCAAACAAACTCATCAAATTTTGCCGGGGATTGTTGGAGATTCTTGGCTCCTCCAGTACTAAGACAAAAATTAGATTCAACACAAAAACCATTTACAAGACGCCTCTTTTATAGAAGGTACTGCCCTAGACAATGAAGTAGAAGAGGAAGTAGGAGCAACAGCCTAGAAATACATGAGTTCAATTGCTATCGTGCCATTTGCCTATATTGGTCAATACAAGTGTTTTGTAGAGAGGCAGGTCAGTGCAGAGTCACTGGACCCAGGTTCCATGGGGATTCCGGCCAGTGGCATAACATCTTCAGGCCTCAGTATCCTCTACGTAAAATAAAGGGGTAACAGCAGAGGACCTGGAAAGTCCCATCCAGTTCTAACTCAATTAACTTAAAATAGTTATTTCTTTTTTACCTCTCCTCCTATTCTGAAATGAAGGGGAGTAAGAATAGGGAGGAAGGCAGAACAATCAGACAAAATACTGACATCTCACCTCTTACTCTTTCAAACATTTATTCAATGTCTACTGGTCAATCTGTCCACCAGCATTTAATAAGCACCTACTACGTGCCAGGCACTATGCGAAGCATGGGGATACAAAGAAAGGCAAAAAATGGTCCTAGATCTCAGGGAGATCATAGTGTAATGTGTACTACGTACAAGGGGATATAGAAAAACTAACCAATTTTTGTATAATATCGGTTATGCAAACAATATTAACTAATCTTGGGGGATATAAAGAGTAGAGAGAAGTACAAGATTTACTCTTTCTTCCAAGGAAGTTAGATACTTGTAAGAGACTCATTATACTCAACTCTTCAAGGACCTGTGATTTATCAATGAGGGCATTTCCTCCATTACTGTAGACTGCAATATGTCTTATCTTGGCAGACTGGCCTCAGGAATTCTTATTGTATAGTAGCCAACCTTCTCATGCTTTGCTTCTATGAATTTACCCAGGATGATCCTGGGATGATGGAAATGTAACTCACTGCCAGACCTGAAATACTTGAAGGCTCTCCAATATTGTGGAATCCACTGGAGCCTGTGCTATGCTGGAAAATGTGATAATTCAGTCACTTCTAAGCCACGAGGAGGCCTAAGAGTTGGACTTCAGCATCAACATACACAATATTAAAAAGCAAGGAAGTAGAAAGGTGTCAAAATAAAGACTTCACTTGACCCAGGAATCAGAGGCAATTTTTCTAGCACTCAATTTTTCTCTTTTTTAAATTCTCTCTTCCTGTTTTCTGTTACATTGTCTTTATTATCTTAAATATTTATTTTTCCTTGACAGTTACACCTTTTGGTCACTCATGAGCTAGAATTATTATTCCTCACAACAATAATTTTCTGACTAGTCTGTCATTTATTTGGATTACAGCTCTATGGACCTCCTTTTGATTCAACTGGTATAATTTTCTTAGGTAAGTCTTTTACTGAGAATTCTTTCTGTTTTTAACACTTGTTTTGTCTCCTGTTGTTCTTCTGTTTGTTTTTTTTAAACTGTAACTGCCCTTAATCTTCTAGCATCCTGCTCTAAGAGCTTGTGTACAAAAGTGTTATTTTCTAAGGAACTACTGCTCTTGACTATCAAGTCTCTGTTTGTCCAGCAGGGCAGGTGTTTGCTGACAATGGTGGGTTTGGGGTTCCTTTGTTCTCCTCATGGGGCAACTGATTTACATTAATTAGTTAAATGTCCATATGAAATATAATTGGTGTTCCCTCCGACACCCCTTTTCCATTTTCCTACTCGAACAATTATTTTAATAGGTCAGCGCTTAATTGCATGCCATATATTTTTCTCCTTTTAATCCATTTTTTTCTTACTTTCTATTAATTTTGATTTTTTGCTCAAACAAGCGGTTTGTGTGACCTTATGCTGATGGCAGATTCAGGAATGACTCGTAGAGGAGTAATAAAGTTGTTTCCTGTCAAAATATAATTAAGTTCATTTTTGTTATGTTATTTTGCGCTCACCTTGTCCAGCACCTTCCAGTTCTTTTCTCAAAGGAAAAATGTATGATGTGCAATCCTGAGGCCTCTGTGTAGCCTACAACTCTTTGACCTCTCTCATTCCTTACTCCTGAACCATAACTGCCAACACACATTTCTCCCAACCTCACCTCTGACCACTTTTGTAGCCATCAAATATCAAAGCATATGTTGATCTAATTCTCAGCAACTCACTGAACTCTTCCCAGGGTTTTTCCACCTCTTCACTTGCTGTTACAGAGGCTGGCATATAAGCTGCAATTATTTTCATGGTCATCTTTTCATAAGTATTTAGCATAAGCACTGAAACACATGATGATCAAATGTCCCATGAAATGACATTTCTTGTTGACTTTGAACACAAGATAAAACCAACTGAACCAATTCCTTTGTTTGCTTCTCCAAAGAGGATCTGTGAGCCATCTTTTCATTGAGTTGCACTTCCTTTTTTCTTCTGGCTTTGAGCATAGAAACAATTTCAAGACTGATACGATTCCATTCTTCCAGCTCCATGTTCACTCCTTGGTCAATGGAGAAGAAGGTCTTTCTTTGCGTATCGATATCCAAGTTAAAGTTTCTAGGTAATCTAAAAGCCATATGATCCTAAGCGCCTTCTGTTCCCTTTCCTGATAATCTCTCTCACAATCAGTACAAAAGCAAAAGGAGGTCGTGTAGGATTGAGGGCCATTTGATTTGTTCTTTGTTTTACGGCTGCCATGGCCAAAGAAAATTCATCACTGAGAGGTCAGCCAACTGCTGAGGAACCTTTCCACATTTTGTTTTTCTGGTCTTTATAAAGTAGGTGCAATCTTTTGCTAGCGCCAATGTTTGGAGCCTTTCCAACACCGTAGAACCTAACAGGGTTTTCATTTCACTAGAACAGTGCCCAGCACAGAGTAGGCACTTAATAAATTTTTGTCCATTAACTGCCTAATGGTATAGTCTTCAAGAACCTACCGTCCCACCTTAACCCATGGTAAGATTTTGAGAAGTACAATTTTAATCATAATAACTCATAAATAATGCCTTATATTTACAAGGTGCCTTCATCAAAACTATAAAGTAATGTAGTAGTTCAAGTATTTTTTTCTCTCTTGTAGAGACAAGGAAACTGAGGCTCAGAGATATTAGGTAAAGTTGCCAAGGTTATATACCTAATAGGGACATCAGCCAGGCCTCCTAGCCAAGGGTGCCGACTCAGAGTCCAGAGCTCTCTGAACTCCACCACACGATCACTCTAATGACAGATAGGAAAGATTAGAAGATCTTGAAGACTATACCATTAGGCAGGCCAGTGATTCTTGCCTTTTTGTATGTCATGCACCCCTTCTCAGAATAACAGTTTGTTGCCTTCACTCATAATTAAAAGAAATGCTCAATTTCAGTTAGAAGTTCATGAAAATAAAGAAGTGATTTTTTTCCCCATCCAGGTTCACTGAACCCCAGAAATCTATCCATGGATATCTTGGAGGGTCAGTGGATCCCCAACTCAGAAGCCTGGTTTTAGTCCAAGCTCTTCAGTTTAGACATGAGGACACTGGGGCACAGCCAGGTTAAATGAGTTGACTAAAGTTACAGAGGTCGTTAATGAAAGGACTCAGGCTAGAACCAAGGTCTCTAGATTCTTAGGAAAATGCTATTTTGTGTGTGTGTACCATACATCATTTCTTCCCATTTCATTCTTTCGACTTTCAAATATTCATTTCATGTCTTACCAGAATTACTTCAAAAAGTACTGGGATCAGTTTGCTTTCTTCAACAAGGCTGTAAAAGAAGAAAAAAAAGAAATCACGTATGACAATGATTGATACTTAAACCACTGCATTTAAATATGGAACATTACAGCTCCAATTCTGTATTATTAGAAAAATCTGGGCCCAAGAAACATAGCCTTGGACTAAATGTTCACTTTAATACACTCACTGAATCCATTAAACACAGGAAATATGGGCCTTCTTTGCAAGTGACTTACTAGCTCTGCCTTACTGATCTGAAGTAAGTGAGTGGAACTCTTAAGTAGATTAATATTTTTAAAATGGGGAAAATTAATTAAAATGCAGAAATACTAGAAAGACTATCAAATAGGTAATGTAGACTGCAAAATAATTTGAACTAACAATTCACACTGCACAGTTAAATTACAAGCATGCCACACTGTAATTTTTTATGTATGCCTCATTAGCTATCTCCTCTGCATTAACGAATTAATGTACAATGAATTTTCATCATCTTTAGTTTTTTAAAAAAATTTGGGCACCAATCAACCATTAGACTCTAGGCACTGCCCTCCCCCCAAAAAGTGGATATAAATCGCCATCTACTGTAACAGGAGAGCTTTTTCAAACAGTGAATCACAAAGGGCCTCAAACCTCAACTATTTCAACAAAGATTAAGATTTTAAGATAACATAAGATTTTGCTGAGCAAGTTGCTACAATCTCCAAAGAATGTTATAGTCTGAGACTTAAACTGCTCTCGCCATTTCAAAATAACATTTTTCTGTGTGGCAAAGTATGGTAGTAAATAATACAATATAATCTGATAAGTGCCTACTTTAATGCATGGGGGACTTTACTAAACCTAATTTTCATATTGGAGAATAAAAATACAACTATTTTTTGTTTTGTTTTGCTTTTGGGGGAGGGGAAGGTAGGGCAATTGGGGTTAAGTGACTTGTCCAAGGTCATACGGCTAGTTTTGTGTTAAATATCTGAGGCCACATTTGCACTCAGGTCCTCCTGACTCTAGGGCCAGTCCTCTACTCACTGCACCACCTAGCCACCCCAATACAACTACTTTTTAATGTGTTTATTAAGTTCCACCTGTTCTGTATAGACCCTTGACATATATATATATATATGTATGTATGTATGTATGTATGTATGTATGTATGTATGAATACATATGCATGGAGTATCTTGACCAAGAACACAACACTAGAGCTTAAACTGAGCTTAAATAGTTTGTAACTGGGTTATCCTAGTCATGGAAATAGATACCTACTGCCCACCACTTTCTAAAATAGCACAGAAGCAGGTAGCCTAACCAAAAATGGATTGTCAAAATCACAATATTTCTAAAGATACAACTGCCTTTAAAACAGCAAAGGCAGTCAAAGACAAATGAAAAAATGCTGGAGGTTCCAAGAAAATGGAGTCAGTTCAGTCACTGATGTGAAATAACAATGATCTTCGGTTTACATCATATTCAGAATACTTGTTTTACTAAGTCAGGAAGAATATAAAACATTTTAATAACATTTCTATCAAAACCTGGCAAAAACAAAGTTTCCATTATAAGCAAGTTAAGCTTCAGTTACCTAGAAAATTCACTTAAGACCAATGATGCCAAGAAAACGAGGCATTACCATATATTGTTTTAATACTATGAGACTTGATTGAAAAGTTTTATGAAACTTTTTTAAAAGGCTCTTATTTTACTAAATACTGTGCTTACAGAAGATGATAAATGAACAGTGCTAAAAACTAGGGACTTTTCATAGATCTATAACATCAAATGAATTACTTATTGGAAAGTTTGACCATTTTAAAGAAACACCAATGGAAATACTCTGTCACCACTAAAGTACGTGCTGAGAAGTTACCATGATTACTCTGGTCCTCCACTTCCACACCACCTTCCTCCTGCTTTCTCCCATTACTCTCTTACACCCCACCTAACACACTTGTTGAGGTCTTGAGGTACAGCCAACACAATTAGACCTAATTTCAGCTCTACTCTGGAGCAGCTCTTCAGACACTTTAAAAGAAGCCAGCTTTTACAGAAAACAACCCTATGCCCAGGAGGAAATACCGCCATCCCGAAAGCAAAACAAAGGCTGTATTATAGAAGGGGTTCTGCATCTGATAAGAGAATTCAAACTGGGATGGAAGAGGGATCCAAGCAGGTTGTGTCTCACACTCGAATGACTTAGGTCCTACCTACCTTGACTCTGAGCTACTAAGAGCTCAAAGACTGAATCCAAGCACTTATGGCCATTACTCCTCCAATGATTTGCACTGATATAACGATCTCACATAACTGTGAAACATAGAAAATCTGTGGAATTTTATATAACTAAGATAGCCATTTGGAGAATGAAAGATAATTATCTATTACTTTATTAACATACTGATTCTTTTGAAAACATAAAGCATGATCGATTTTGCTCTCTCTTATTCCCCTGTTCTATCCCTTGGGGATCTCATCCATTCTCGTGATTTCAACCATAATTTTTCAGATGACTCTCAAATCAATATCTTCAGCATTCACTTCTTCCAGAGTCTCTAATCCCACCTCTCCAACTACCTACTGGAAGTTTCCCCTTTGATGGCTCCATCTCAGCTAAAATTGAACACATTCAAATCAAAATCACCCTCTCCCTCAAAGAAGCTCCCTTTCTGATATATCTGTTTGTGTTAGTTTCCCTGCCACTTAAACTGAAATGATCCATTATCTTGGGATCCTTTCTCTCACTTGCCACACCTTCCTTCCCACTCCCAGCAAAATAGACAAAATGGTGATTAAATCCTGTCAATTATTTCTTCATATTTTCACTTTCAGCTACCTCTTCCTTGTCATACCTGAACTCTTGTGAGAGTACTGTCAGGTCTCCCTGTTTCCAGTTTCCTTTTCCTCTGAATTATTCCATGTATTATTAATCTTCAAATAGGGGTTTCCTTATGTTACTTCCCTGCTCAGACACCTTTTATGGGCTCTCCAAGCCCAACAGGATAAAGTTGAAACACCTGAGGCAGGCACTCAAGGAATTCCAAAGCTTGCCTCCAGGTTTGCTTTCCACCTTTATCTCCCACTCACTTTAGGATGGGGAAGAAGTTCTTCAAATAAACTGGCTCTCCTGAACAGATCTGCCTACCAGTCCTTATTGAGGACATTCTCACATATCTCTTCTCTATAAATCCTGTCTCTTGTTCAAGAACCTACTTGAATCCTACTTTCTAGTAATCCTTTCCTACTTAAACCAGTGACCTCTTCATACTTTGAATTCTTATTGGGCCTTCCTGGCTCCTTGCCACTTGAGCCTTTCCTCTAATACGCTGGTTCTCAACCTTCCTAATGTCGTGATCCTTTAATACTCATATGAGGGCATATCTGCATGTGGGCGGACCTGCTTGGATACGGATAGAGGAGCAGTGTCTCAGTTCCTAAGACCATCGGAAATATGTGTTTTCCGATGGTCTTAGGAAACCCCTGTGACAGGGTCATTCAACCCCCAAAGGGGTGGTGACCCACAGGTTGAGAACCACTCCTCTAATATGTATGTATCTCCTATATATCTATTTACATGGTTTCTCTTCCATTATACTGCAAGCTTCTTGAGGGCAGGGCCAGGTGTGATGGTTTTGACTTCTTTTTATCCTCCATGCTCACCACAGTTGCTGGCGCACAGTCAATACTCAATAAATACCGGCTGATTGATTGGTTCTTATATGCTCCTTCATATTCTCTGTTATCTTTTCCTATGTATGTTTTATTTCCCCATTTAGACTCTAAGGTCCTTGAGAGACTGAGACTTTGTATCCTCGGCTGTGCCTAGCAAAATATCTTCTGCCTAGTAACACTCAGCAAACATTAATTGCTATTGCCTGATTTTTAAATGTAAATAGTATGGAATTTTGAGGGATTCCAGAAAAAGAGAATTTCCATTTAATTCATTACTATCAATTAACTAACAACTATCAAGTATTTATTAAATCCCTACTAGGTGAGGATATAAAGAAAAAAAAATGAAATACTTCCTGTTAACAAAGAGCTTATGTTCCCTGGAGGTAAACAAATATATGCAACAAAAATCCAAGGTGATTCGGAGGGCAGGCCCTACCAGTTGGAGGGGGCAGTTAAGACCCCATATAGGAGATTATATTTGAGTTAAACTTTGAAGGAAGCCAAGAATTTTTTAAGAAGCCTTTTCTTCTATCTCCCATCAAGCCTCCATCTTGAATCTCTCCTTCACCCAATATGTGTTACTCCTCAGAGTCCACTCTCTATTCAACCCCTGAAGTATGGTTTTAGTAGCCCAGAATCGCTGAAAATGCATCCGTGATCTCCATATCACCACAGTCAATGGTCCTCTTCCCCAATCTCATCCTTCATGTCCAATCTATAATAACTGACCATCCTCTCTGACTAGATACATTCTCCTCCCTTGGCTTTGTAGAGACAACTGTTTCTCTAGATACTCTACTTCCTTTACTGACTCTTCATTCTTTTGGACTTCTTAATTGACATGTTCCCAAAGTGAGTCTTCAATTCTGTCTTCTTTTTTTCTACATACTCTCTCCTTTGCCAATAACATCATTTCTCCTCTCTCTGTCTCTCTGCATATATGTATGTATGAATGAATGAAAGTGTGTGTATATGACTCCCAAGTATTTATCCTGACTTTTGACCTTTTATTTGAATGCCAAACTCTTATTTACAATTACCCATTCGATATCTTGCCCTGAATAACCCACCAGCACTACAAATTCAAAATGTCTAAAACTGAGACTTTTACCTTCTCCCCTGTATCTTTCCCTTTTTCTAACCTCATTTCATTTATCCCTATTTCTCTATGTGTGACACCATTTGTCTTTCTTCCACATTCTAAACCTTGAAATTATCTTTGATTCTTTCCTCTTCTTCATTTAATTGGTTACCAAGGACTAAATTCCACTTTATCATCATCATCGCCATCATCATTATAGCTAGCATTTATATAGAACCTTATGGTTTGCATAGCATTTGAAGCATATTATCTCATTTCATCCCTGCAACAGCTCTGGGGGGGTGAGGTTTGAATGTTATTATTAATAATTCCCATTTTACAGATGGAGAAACTGAGGCAAAAAAAAAACAATTAAGAGACATGCTAGAAAGTATCTGAGGCTGGAAGTGAATTCTGGTCTTCCCATCATGCCATGTCCAGTATTCTATCTGCTGTGGCCATCTAGCTGTCTATATCTCAATATCTATCATAAGCAACTCTGCTCTTCTCTCCATATTATCACCAGCTTAGTAATTACCCTCATTACTACACATCTGAACCACCACAATAACCTCCAGACAGTTCTTCCCCTTCATTGCCTACCCATCATTTTGGTCATATCTGTAAGGGCACTTTTCCTTTGCCAAAGCAGATCCACAGCTGATCTGCAACTCTGTCTTAGAGGGCTAAATGGGACACTGAGAAATACACTGACTTGATTAGTGTCACACAGCCAGCGTGGGTTAGAAGCAGCATGTGCTCTCCTTTATCTACTTCCTCTAACTTGCTGCGCTGATGATTTATTTTTTTTTTTAAATCAACAACCCAAATCTCTTGTAACCCAGACTGTGAACAAGATCAATGATTGAATCAGATGATATTATACAGAATCAAAACTGAGATGCATATACACACGTATACATATATGTACATATACATGCATGTATTCACACATTTCATATATACAAGAAATGAAATATTTTCTTGTGTGACCTAGTTCTGAAGGCCACTTTCTTATAAAAGATATCTTTTGAGTAACAGTAGTGGCATTGCTGAAATATGGGCATCCCAAGTTGACAATTTTGAAAGATGACACCCCTTTGGGCCTATAAGTTTTATTTTTAAAACCAGTCTAACTTCACAGACACATTTCTTATGAATCCAGGTTCTGTCAGAAGTCATGTTTCTATTTCAAGACTTTAACAAAAGAAAGTTCATATTTTCTTTTCATGGTGCAAATGTAAACTAGAATTTCCTTTTTAAAAAAAAAACTTAAGGAGAGAACCTCTTTTGAAGAATTTAAGGCTTAATTTTTGAATAACCTCACATTTTTAAATGAATTTCAACAGTTTGGTTTCATTCATATACTCTAAGTGTATCAAAGGAAGATGTCAGTAAACAGTGTGTTACAAAGTCTAGTGTATACAATGTCGTTATTCCTTATATAATATCAAAAGCTACGTACAGGATTCATTTCATATTTTATTCTCTAGAAATGCTTCATCCCCCCATTTTGAAGAGTTGCTGCGCAATGCTTCTAACCATTTAAACTCCAAGAAATGAATTCTGTACCAAGAGTACCCAAAATAACAATGATAGGTCATTTTCAGCACTTTAACCTTTGAGAAGTTTTTATTTTCTGGCACCATTCATCCATTACATTTCCCATTAAATTTTTTGTGACTATTAAATGCCCAGAAAAATCTTTAGATTATCTTTCTTTTTTTTTCCCAACACTTTAATTTATTTTATTTACTTTAAGTTTACAGGATTCAATTCTACAATCCCCTGAGTTTCAGATTTTCTCTCCTCCTTTCCCCCCGGCCCCATGGTGGCATGCAATCATGTATAGGATCTGCAAATACTTTCACATTGTACAACAGTTAGGTTATATAGAAGGGTTGTTACCAATGACTGATCACTGGGAAAAAAAAGCAAAACCAAACGTGAAAAAGAACGATAGCATGTTTTGCTTCAGTCTCCATTTAAACTTTCTTTCTAGATCTTTCTCTTGAGTTTAGATGTCTCCTTCCATCCTGAGGCTTGTAGAGTTGTATTTTAGCTGTGCGTTGTTGAGGATAGTCCAGTTTATCAAGGTTGGTCATCATATGTATGATGTGTCTGTGATTGTTTTAGATTATCTTTCATTTCTCAGCAGAATGAAGTTGGTAACTTTGAAATCTTCATTAATCTTCCTGATTCTCCCATACCCAAAAAAACCAGAAATGGCTTCTTGCTCTTCAAATAAGAGTATTTGGTTTTCACCTTTATTTTACATTTATCAAATTCAAATTTGCATTATATTTACTTGTGAATGTCTTAGCTCTACTATTAGAATGTAAGCTCTTTGAAGGTATGGACTAAAATGTCACTTTTCACTTTTGTATCTCTGTCCAGTTCCTAGCACTGCACGCAGGAGGTATGCAGTTTTTTTTTCTTTTTTAAAAAAATTGTTACTTTTATTTTTCATTTAATTGCTCAAACACTGGGAATGGTGATGTGCAAAGCACTTTTTATTTTTGTTAATAATAATAAACATAAACCTTTAATGCCTACAACAGGAGACAAGAATGGCCAAATAAATAGAAAACCTGTCTTGAAGTCTGGGAGGCCTGGGTTCAAGCCATGCCTCTGACTCAACCTGGCTGTATAACCCAAATATAAATCATTTAATCTCTCAGGGCCCACAGAAAACTCATTAAGACTAAATTTAGCATGTTTTGCATGACTTCACATATATAATTGATATCAAATTGCTTGCCTTCTCAAGGAGTGTAGAGCAGTGGGAGAAGGGGAAAGAATTTGGAACTCAAAAGTTTAAAAAAATGATTGTTGAAATCTTTTTACATGTAATTGAGAAACAGTTAATGAAACAGAAAATGATAATAATAATAAAGGCTAAATTTAGAGCAGTTGTGGATTTACTTTGAGAGGAGTTTCTTCATTGGCCATTCCTTACACCAAAGAAATCGCAAGTCTGTATCCAAAACAAAAAACAAATAAACAAAAAAACCACAAACAAAACTGTATAGACATTATCACTGATTTATATTCATAAATATATTATATTCCATAAGGTTTATGTTGTGCTTCCTTTATTCTAAAATAGAAATTTTGTTATTCATAGCAGCTTTAAAAACACATTAAAGACAACTAATGAGATTCACCAGAACATTTTTAATTGTAAACAAACTTGAGCTCCCCAGCAACCCCCATCTCCAAATTAAATTAAAAGATTAACTAGAGTAGTGTCTAACCAATTCACCAATTCTCTACTTATATATTAAGCAGAAAAATAAGGTTATTCTGTTAGTGTCATTCTAGAAAGACAAAGTGTGACATACAGAATAGCCATTATGATCCTAGGACTTGGATGCTAGTTTGTGGTAGCACAAGATTGTGGGTGAAAGGATTTTCTTTGGAAGGTCTTGGTTTTGCTGATGCATGAGGTTTTTTTTAACGTCTCTGGTTACTTTCTTAAACAGTAATAAAGAACCCAGAGGACTCTGGATTGGCAAGCTTAAAAAAAAATTTTGTGCCATACTCAACTCTTCTCTCTCATTCACCCCTCTCATCCACATATCCAATCAGCTGCCAGTCTTGTAATTGCTTTCTCCACAATATTTCCCTCATTCATTCTATTCTCTCCACCCCCACAGCAACCAACCTAGTTCAGGCCCTCATTACCTATCACCTAGATTCCTACAGTAGTAGCCTTTTAATTAGATTCTCTTCCTCAAGTCTGGATCCACTCACAACACTCCAAACGTTCCTCCCCGTAGCTGCCAAAGTGATTTTCTTAAAACATAGTTCCGACTAAGTCACTCTTCTGCTCAATAAGCCCCAGTGACTCCCCATTACCTTCTGAATCAAATATAAACTCTTCTGTTTGGTATTTAAAGCTCCTGACAACATGGCCACTTCCTATTTTTCCATTTTTAGAAAACACATAATTCCCTTCCACATCCTCAACAGCACAGCCACACTGCCCTATCTGCTGCTGCGCTCAAAGGACACCTCATCTCTCATTTTTATGTCTTTGTATTGGCTGTCTTGTCTAACTGGAATGCCCTCCCTCTTCTCTAGCTTCCTTTAAGACTCATCTCAAGGACCATCTCCTACAGAAGGCCTTCCTCTCAAAAGCTACCTTTCATTTAGTCTAGATTTGTCTTGGATGTACTGATTCATGTATATGTTGTTTCCCTCGTTGGAGGGGGATCAATGTAAAAAGATTAACACAAGGTTTCTATATGACGAATGCCTTTCATGTTGAAGACAGGATACATAAGGTCAACTTAAACTCATAGGTCTCCCAAAAGAACATGACAGATGAAAACAACTTGAATACCAAAATGTAGGAAATAATATGAGAAAACTACACAAAACATCTGAATATGTAAAAGAAATGTGCGATTAAAATAATTCAAAGATAGGCTCCCCAAACAAACAAACCCAGACTGCAAACTCCAAGACACACAGATGTTAAATCTGACAGTTCCAATGACAAACATGAAATTCTGCCAGCAGCCAAGAGAAAGACATTCAAATATAAAGGAAATGGAATTTAAATACAAAACTACTCTGCACCCACCAGCAGCCACAGTAGGAGAAAGAATGACATAATTTGAAAAGCAAAGTAGTTCAAGATACAATCCAAAATGACACACTCTGCAACTGTGAGCCTATTCATCAATGAAAACAGATCAGTGTTACAAAAAACAAAAACAAAAAGGTGTCAGTGAATTATATAACTTGCAAAAATCCAAAGATAAATAACTTCCCAAGAAAGGATAAGTAAGGAAACAAGTTTTCCAATCTTTAAAGACTTTTAAAAGAAAAAGAAAAACAGGAAAAAAAAAAAAACTCCTATTGGATAAAAATAAAAACCAATAACAAGAACCCTATTAACAGGTTTCTTTTTAAAAGTACACAAGGGAATAAAGGTTAAAGTCAAATTTAAAGAAACAAGAGAAGTGGCAATGGTAGAACAGGTGTCAAAAACCATTAACTGAAACCTATAACTCCTTATCTGACATAAATTGTGGTGTTCCTATATATTTTGTGGCACTACATTGCACAACGTGAGGGGGCACAAAGAGGAAACGGAAGGTGTAGGATTGAAGGGAATAGGGAATATGCCCTAATCAAATCCATTAGTGAACAAAGACAGAAAGAAAACTCATATAATCTCTCAGCAAAAAGTGGATACAGGAGAATAGGAAAAGAGGCAAAGTGAAGAACTGAAGGAAGTCATAGGAAAGGGGGAGGCTCAACCTGATGTGGGGAGTGGGTCCCCATCAAGGGTATTCACACAGTAGAAGAGATATACACTATAATGGGACATGGGGCCTAACAATGGGTCTAACCAGCAGGATTTGGATATATGGGGAGTGTTATGCCCTCATGGACAATACTCTGACTCAGGAGAAGGGAAATCAGGTCCACTAGAATATCACTTCCATCCAAAAAGGTAGGATGACATGGAGCCAGAGAGGGAATGGATACATGGGAAATGGGAAGGAGAATGATGATGGGGAGGGCAGGGGGCATAATTGGACAACATGATTTGAGACACAGGGAAATTTATACTACAGGGCAATGTTTCTATCTTCATTTGTTCCTTAAGAATCTTCTAAAAGAGAATCACAACAGAAAAAAAGTAATAAGGGGTCAAGATTTACAAAGGCAGTAAGAATAAAAGTGAATAAAAGAGGGAACTCAAACTTAGTATTTCATGAGCATAAATTCCATGAGCACACAAAGCTCCTAAATAGAAAATAAATTAGTGTACAGACCACGAATCAAAGAATAAAAATTCAAAAGAAACAAAAAAGATACATATTAATGAAGGGAACATGTTAAAGAAATCATTCACAGAAAAAGGCAAAGAAAAAAGTTGATGGACAAAAGAAGTTGGAGAGGAGGAAAGGAGAAAGGATTTTGACTTGTCCACTTTGCTGAAAGAAGGAAAAGGAAGAGAGAAAACACAGGAAGAATTAGATTTTTAAAAAAAAAGTTTTTTAAAGAAATCAGTACGTTGGGCGGCTAGGTGGCACAATGAATAGAGCACTGGCCCTGGAGTCAGGAGGACCTGGGTTCAAGTCTGGCCTCAGACATTTAACACTTACTAGCTGTGTGGCTTTGGGCAAGTCACTTAACCCCAATTGCCCTGCCCTCCAAAAAGCAAAAAAAAAAAAAAATCAGTAAGTTAAATAAAATTCCAAAATTAGGGAAAAGGTTAACAGACAGGAGGGGCAATGAGAGTAGGGAGGAATAAAGCTTTGTGAATATGGCTGTATTAAAGTGGATTAATGAAACATTTTTAAAAGAGTACTGACTTAAAAGGGGAGGGGAAACAACAAATATTAAGCGACAAAATGCTCAAGACAAATAGAAGAATACATAAATATAACTTTCATAACTTTAAATGTGCATAGATTAAGATAATGAAATGAAAGAGTGACAGAATGGATAAGAAAACAAAACCTCGAAAAGTTATTTTATGTATGAATCAAAGACATACATAGAATAAACAAGGGGAGCTGGAACAAAATTTGTTAAGCTTCAAATGAATACAAAGAAGCAAGAGTGGTAACTGTGTTATCAGACAAAGCAAAGTAAAAATTCACAATACAGAAAGAGATAAATATGGAAATTACCATATATTTAAATGAATCTGAGACAACAAACTGATATCAATATCAAATGTTCCAAACGGCATGGGATCTAAGTTAATAAAGGAAAAAAAAGTTCGTCGAATTCCAAAAAGATATTGGCAGCAACAGAATAATAGGAGACTTTACTGTTCTTCTCTCAGATCTAAACAAATCTAAGAAAAAGAGAAAGTAAAGGGAAAACAAAGAATTGAACAAATTATTAAGAGAAATTAGAGGTGAGACTTATGATATGAATAAAGAAAAATATTTTTTCTTAAAACCATATATAATTTTTATCAAAAACCATCATGGCTGTTTTTGGTTTGTTTTTTTTGGTGGCAAAGAAATGGAAACTGATGGGTTACTGAAAAAGTTATGGTATATAAATGTGACAGAATCCTATTGTGATGTAAAAAATTAAGGGGATGAAGTAAGCAGAGCCAAGAGAACAATTTATACAATAACAACAATACTGAATAGATAACTTTAAAAGACAAGAGTTCTGATCAATGCAATGACAAACTATGATTCCAAAAGATTCATAATCAAGCATTATGAAGGAGATGGAATTTGGGATGGACATTGAAAGCTGAGTAGCACACCAGCAGGATGTACTACTGCACATCGAGGAAAGTAACAGACTCAAAAGCACAGAAGAGACATAACTATTGGGACACGGCTAATGCAGGAATTTGTTTTTACTTACTTCTACATATGTGTTATGTGGTGTTGTCTTTCTTAACAACTATTTGGGAAAATGATCTTTATCACTACTACAGAAACTCAAATCAAAACAATTCACTGGTTTCAGTTCACATACAAGAAATTGACAAAATGGCAACTGCCAATGTTGGAATGGGTATGGAAATGGAAATACACACACACACACACACACACACACACACTAATACATTGTTGATATTGCTATTAATAGTTAAACTATTCTGGAAAGCAATATGGAATTAACCAAAGTGGTTAAAATGTCCATACCCTCAACCCAATGAATGCATTGCTAGGCTTGTGCCTCAAGGGAGGCCAATGACAAGAAGAAAGTCCCCACATATGCTAAAGTATTTATAGCAGCACTTTTTTGCAGTAGCAATAAAGTGAAAACAAAACAGATGCCTGACAATTGGGGAATGACTAAACAAATGTTAATGTTACAAGAATGTAATGGAATATTACTGTGATACAAGGAAGGACCAAAATGATGAATACAGAGAAGCATGGAAGGTCTGAAATTAACTCATGCAATAATGAATCAAGTAGAGTCATAAAAACAATATATGAAACATCTGTAACAATGTAAATGTAAAGAACAAAACTACAAACAATAGAAAATGAATGCGGCCAAATTATAAAGAACAAGCTTGACCCCAAAGAAGATGCATGAGAAGACATCTCCCCTGCTCCCCTGCAGAGCTGGAGATTTCATGGGTATATGAAACACTACATACAGAATCACATTTTTTGAAAATGTACTGATTGGTTTGAATGAGCAGGGGTTTTTTTTAGCTTCTTTTTTATTTTTTAAAAAATCCTTTTTTTAATAAGGACTGGCTCTCTGGGAGTCATTCTGGGCAGAGAATGAGGGAAATTAGCAATCAATAAAGATCTATTTTTTTAAAAAAGTAAGCTCCTCAAGGGCAGGGATTGTTTTACATTTTTCTTTGTCATATTCAATACTGAGCAAAGTATCTAGCAGATACTAAGAACTTAATAAATGCTTATTGATTGATTGATTTTAGAAAGCCTCATTTAACTTTCAGTATATCACCTCTCTCTAAAGTATTGTCCATGTTATTAGAAAACCCAGTTTATCAATATCTAATCCATTTTTCTATTTCCCTAAAGAGTCTTTAAGAATTGAATTTTGGTTCCAAAAGCTTTTGCAGTTAAAAGATACTTCTTTAGGAAACTATACGTTTAATTTGCTCTTCTAAAGGACTGTATTATATGCAGAGTACTATGATTTACAATAAATATAATTAAGATACTTTAAAAAGTAATGGGCTTGAACTTATTGATAAGAAAGGCAATAACTGCTTCTTTTATGAAGTTGAATTAACTCTTTCATGACATTAAGTTCTGCTCTAGTGATCGACGACATTCTGGTAGTCTGTGTTTTATAACCCATGAAAAATGAATAATTCCTTTTCTATTTCCCAATAGGATTTTATTATTTCTGCAATTCAATTGCTAATATAAGTCATAACGTGAGTTAAAACCAGTAAATCTTAGATTTGAAAGGTCAACTATTAGTGTTTTTAGGGAAAAAAGGGAGGTAATTTATTGGCTGAAAATCATGAGAGGTATATGATGCAACTTGAGTCCATTTTCATAAGCTTCAAAGAACTGTCCAGATTCTTAGAATTAAAAAGTTGCATTAAATGTGCCTTAAAATAAGCTGACCTTTGGATGGAGTTTGGAAATAAATCAATTGAAAATAAATTTTTGTGATCATTTAGCTTCTTGTTCTCACGTTCTCTACGTTTCAGTCCAACTAGATAATATGTCCCCTTCTTTCTTGTCTCAGAGTTTTTGCCCTCCCTGTTTCTTACCCCTGGATTGACTCTCCTGTCTTCAATTTCTACCTGTTGATGTACTACTCAGCCTTCAATGTCCATCCCAAATTCTATCTCCTTCATGAAACCCTTACCCAATTCTCCCAAATGAAAATCTCTCGTCACTCAATCTCATAGCACTTTGTCCTCATCTTATAAAACTATGCAAAAATATTATTATATTTCTTTGTGACACGTCATCAACATCCCTTCTAAACCACAAGCACCTTGAGAGCAAGGGTCATGTCTTGCTTATCTCTGCGTGTTCCCCTGGTATCTGTCAGAATTTAATGAATGAAATAAGCCCAACCCTTGCTACCAGTGAATATAAGCTTCTAGTTCACATATATTGTGTTGTATGCTTGTGTTCAATACACAACCCTACCCTAACAATGGAATTTAACGAGGCATCCTATGCCTTCATCAAGGCACGCTTAGAACAGGTTAGATGCTTGGGGGCTTGCTTGGTGTATTCTGATAATTTGAAGAAGTGAGTGTACCTCTAGAGAGGCTTAAATTATGACAGGGTAGTAACTCAGGCATGAACAAAAATCCAAATCTATAAATATTAAGCTTTGATAACATTTTTCATATAAATATATCTATAAATTATGTAATGTATTAAATGGGCAAATCTAATCTAATTAAAATGATATGCATTTGATACAATTTGTAATTCAGCCTTCCCAGAAGCAAGGGCCTGAACTCGATCACCTCTCAAGATTCATCCTAGTTCTATGATGTATGATTTAATTATCAACATTTTCCACTGAGACGATGCTGATATTTGTAAGAGCTGCTTGCTCATGATGATGTTTCACAGCGAAAAGAATGAACCAGAAGTTCTAGACCTTGGAGTCCCGAACCAGACTGCAGATAGCAGATATTGTTTTCTATCAATCAGATTTCTAGGCCCAAGCCAAAAGTCAGATGACCTCAAGTAAAAATCAAAGTAAATGAATTCTAATACAACAAAAGAATCTGGATAATTTCTTGGAGTGCACAGTAATTGATGAAATGATCACCCACAAAGTCAACTCTGATAAAGATGAACAGATTTATCTTTATGCTTTACACTTAGTAGGTGCTCAGTAATTTACCAATTTAAAATGTAGTAAACTGAGCTTGCAAGGAATGCATGGCAGGATTTTTAGTGATCCTATTTACTCAGTGACCATTTAGAATGCAGAACTAACTGAACACAAGATTTTTTCAATGTCTTACTACTTACATAATTCACCAGCCACGTCAGCCAATGAGTCATTTTAAATTAACGTTCTGTAGAATCAAGCTGGATTTCAAATTACTGGATTAGTGAGGCAGTTTTGAAAAAATATTACTTTCATAATATTTAGTTATGGTCTAACATTATTTCCACTGTGAAAGCAGTAATGCTTTTGTATTCAATAATTTTTGCAACATTTCTCCTTAAAATGCTTGCACTGACCCACACTGTGTACTAATTCACTTACACAGAGTTGCAAAATTCTTACTGATAACAGTTTATGCAAGGATATTTTTCTTCTCCACATAAAAAGTGAGGCTTGAATAACAAATTATTTGAAGGCATTTGGAATACAGATTTTAAAATCTAGTGCTGGGGATAAGCAAAAAGACATTTTCCAAACAAGTAATGAAAGGAATACAACTGACCCACTTAGTTAGCTTAGCAGAGTAATAGACCTAGGATTTGCGGTTGTTTCCAACACAATGTTATTTCATGACCTGTAAATTTATGGAGGAGAGGGAGCCAAGGCCTCCCTATCTTTGCATAGTGCAATGCCCTATATATTACAAGGATTTCCTAAGTCTTTTGTTGGTTGCATGACTGAATGAACTGACAAAAAAAATATAAGTTTCCTCTCCCCCAAAGATGTTTTGCTTCTTACAATAAGAACAGCCCTGGAAGTAAGTACCCTCTACAAGTTCAGGCAGAGAACATCAGCTTGAGAGAATCAATCAGTGTAGAGGAGGCCATCTGGCACAGGACTCTCATTTTACAGGGGAGGAAACTCAGGCCCAGATTAAGTGACACTCAAGACATGTCAGAAGCAGGATTTGAACCCATGCCCTCTGACTCCAGAGCCAGTGGTTTTTCCATCATATCATGATCTGTCCTTTCTGACAAATCTTCATAGCTTCTTAGAGAGGGCCATTAGCCAATGATTCAGTTATTTTTAATAATCTATAATGAAGCCTTCTAACTATAATTTAAAATTTGAAAGTAAATGGAGTTCCCTTATATCCATTTTTAGTCATTATACTATGGCTTGCCATTGTCATTCAATGCCTATATTGAATTGCCCAGATACGATAACATGGGTTTGAGATGGAAAGCCTGGTGCATGAGACTTTGAAAAAGGAAGAAGGACTAGGAATACTAACACTGCTGGTGAAGTCTTCTGGAAACCACAATCACCTCCAAGCCACAAGGCGCTGGAGTACGATTTTGGTGAAAAGTATCTGCAGAACAAGGACAAAAATACTCTTCATGAACTGCTGAAGAACGAAGGAGCAAAACAAGTGAAAAGGGAAGGCACGGGTGGAACCCATGGTCTTGACGATAATGATGATACAATGAACCTTTAAAGAGAGATGGATTCTTCCTCTGATGCAAAATAATAGCTTTTTCATTCTCTTCCATCATTCACGTTTTTTTGTTATCCTCCTACTTTTTCTAAATGAGACTTGTCCTGGACCCAAGTTATTTTGTATCCCCAATCTCATTTTAGTGGTGATCTAGGCAGAATCAATGATGAGGTACTGGAAGACAAAAATGCTGAGAATTACTAGACAAAATGTTAAGAGCTGCTACCCAAAGGGAAAATAAGAAGAGCTTTAAGGATGTTTCCCAGATGGGAATCTGTTCAATTAGTCCAGGACCACCCCCATTGGAGGATCTGAAGATATGCAATATAATCTTTCCTTAAAATTTGGCTATTCTCTGCTTATTATACAAACAACTGAACTAGGCAAAATTCATGTCTCCATGCTAAGTGGAGAAATGTACTACAAAAATCTAATGATACTGTCTAAGACTGCCAAAGTGTATTAAAAGGAGTAGGCATTTTTAACTCAATAAAAATCATGATTAGTCTACAGTACTGTCTGGTCTTTTTTCTTTTTCTTCTCCTGCATAATGTGCCATTGGGAGAAAAGCTAAATGCTAACACATGTTGGGGATTATAAGAAAGTTTTGCCAAGGAAGTCATGAAGCACTGTTTGAAACTCAGGCTACTGTTTAGTCTGGTGGCCTTTGTTCTCTCCTATTACACAACATAAACATCCCCATCTGCAGGAGAAACACTACAATACATACTGAACAGGAACTGTCATCAAGCAAAATCACAGGGTTCAAGATATGAAAGAAGATTTGGCATGGAGGTCTTGACGAATGACTTGGAGTCTGTGCCCTAGGTATCAGCTTACATCCCATTCATCACTGGCTGAGCCATCCTTTTGTTCTGCAGAGCTACAGGTGCATCAAAGTACTCAGAGACAACTTCAGAATCCATGCATGGAAGATGGATCCAAAGAACAAGCTGACAGATTAGACGTGATCTTTGTTAGAGCAGAAAAGTGCTCAGCTTGCTAGACTTTCTGAAGGGAAAATCAAAACAATTCTACTATGATATAATGTGCCAACTGTATCCATTTTACCTCATTGGTTAAGGGCTCTCATATTGGAGGGCATATGTTGCTCATATCGAGGGTCCTTGCTTGGTTATTAGATTCTCCAGTCAGACTTTAAAGTATATGCCTTGGGGTCACAATAACATGCCAAATGACAAGCAATCACCCCAAGTTTAGCCTATGTAGATAGACTCAAGAAATGCCACTTGTAGAGAAACCAAAGACCTGGCTAGAAATCTTACCCACTCCCAAAAGAAAAGCCCTGTTTTAAAAGCTTTACTGCAAGGGCATCTACATTTTCTTCTTCTTTTGAAGAAAAGCTTTGTGACAGATTCACAGCTGCTGACAGTGATTTCAATGCAGAAGATTTTAACATCATCAGAAGAAAGTCACTTTAGTCACACTATAGAAAATGACCAAAGGGTAGTTGCAAGACATTAAAAAATCATAAAGAAACCAAAAGGAAGAATCTAATTTAAGGAAAGGAGCACCAATTTTTTTAAAAAGTAACAAACTAATCTAGTCCATGACAATTTATGGTAACTGTCATCATCACATTTTCTCTAACAAACCACAACAAAATGAAAGACTGATCTGAAATTAAATTAAAGAGAGAATAAAACAGGGAGGTAGGAAGGGAGGGAGGAATCTTGAGCATGAAAAAATAAAGGTGCTCAGAGAAGCCAAAAAGAAGAATGGACAAACATTAGTTTTTGACAGGACTCTGAACTTTATGTCCTACCTGTCTGAGTCTTGTACGTGCTAGGAAAAGGTGCAGCACCAATTCCCTAGTACATCTCTGGATTTAGAAGGGCAGAATGTATTAATATGTTACCAATATCCACAATGATATCAGGCTAGAGGGATCATTTTGTTGGCATCAATGTGTGAACTGAAATTAAGAATGAAGTCATCAAAGTTCCACAAGAATCAGAACAAACCTTAAACACACTGGGACCCAACCAGCCACCCCCTCATTTTTCCTGTAAATTCATAACAGGTCAATGAGTTCTGATAGCCAGGACTAACACTGTTTCTTGGAGTAAAACAAGAACAAAGTTTGCAAGTCATTCCTTCTTTGGATGCGCTACAGAGGACTGCAGAGCAGCCATGTGCATTAACTGAATGAAGAAAGCTTCCTGGGCCCGTTGGACATGTACACTGCTCCCTTTGACACTTGCTTGATTTTCACTGAGGAATGTTTGAGGAGTGATTCTCTCCTCTCAAATTTTCTTTGAAACAGAGAAATTAGAGATACTGAGAAGGTCAAACATCAGTAAACATACACCGTCTTTGGACCTTTCCTTTCCTAAAGTCTTTTCAGTTCTAGGTTCATCAGCTTAGATACATATTCATCTTGATTCCTTCCTCTGAAGTCAGTGGCTTAGCCAGGAGCTGAATGGAAGAGGATCCTTCTCAATGTCCAGGGTCTTCCTCAGCAAGTAAACTTCTGACCAGGTTCTGACACATTTGCATGACTTTTTCTAGATACCACCGAGCACACTGGCTTTGGGGTCAGGCTTAGCAGTGGACAACAGAATATCCCAAATTAGCTGGAGTAGCTGGATATAGGCAATAGACTTTCAGGTCCTGTACTATAAATCAAAATATCTCCCAGTCATCTAGGTACCAACAAACCTAATTCCATGTTATTTAGAAGCTTAGAGATGAATTTATGTTGAGGGTGCTATTTGTTGGTAGAAGAGGAAGTTGGAACTTGATGCTACAAAGGTCAAGTTTTTAGGTCGTAACATTGATCACTTTAAAGTAGGGGCCCCAAGAAAGGGATTTTTCAGTTTTTGAGATGGTTGGGTAAACCACAGGTGCTAAGGAGAAGTAATACTATATCCCTAACCTGCAGGGGTTCCCACATGAGCTATCATTTGTTAACTGTATAGGAGTCCTTGGCTTACGGGAGAATTCTCACTACCTGGAATAGTGTAGAGTTCTCTAAGGCAGCCATTCAGAATGGAAATGGAAATGGAGGAGTGAAGACTGGACAATACCATTGTGGCTTAAAATAATATTTTAAATAAAAAGGAACATTTTGAGTAGATGAGGGGATTAAGGATTCAAGAGAGGAAGAAAATGAAGAGTTTAACTGCTTCACTAAGGGGTCACGAGGAGAAGAGAACGCCTAATGCAGAGGAAACGGCCTAGGAGAGAACTGAGGGGTCGAGAGACTGGAGGTCATGGGGCAGAGGAGTGGGATTTTGCAAGGGAAGGCAGAGGGAGAGGAGAAAAATCAATAAATTATAGTCAGATAAGGGGAACTGAGAATTCTTGGACATGGAGATGGTACACATGTGAGCGATAGCAAGATAAAAGGGCGTATCCATCTGCGCGTCGCTGAGGTAGAGTGAAAGAACAGCTCAGGGAGACCGAGTAGGTCAAGGTGTCTGATGGAGAGTCAGTGTGTAATGTTGAAGTCTCCTGGGGAGGAGAGAAAAATGGTGAGTCATGTACCAAGCTCATTGAGGGTCTGTAGACAATAGCTACCAGGATTTTTATCAGGCGGTACATACAAATAGCATGAGCCTTAGGATTACCGAGTGATGGAGGTAGGTCTGCTGCTTCCCTTGTGCTTTCCATCTCCTGCTGGAGTGAGCACCTCTCCTGTGAGAAGGCGGCAAGGGAATGGGAGTGAGGTAGGTACCCTCTCTGCCTCAAAGGACATCCCCCTGCCCCCTCCACAGAAGGCCTATACCCTTTGTGGGTGAGACTACATCAATGTGTATCTGCACTGGCCACATCTTACCTGGAACATGTTCATTGATTTTTTTTTTCTTTTCTCTGATAGGAACCATCTTACATGGCCATCACCTCTCTCAATTTCAATCTGATATAGACCATGGGTGACCACAACTGGTCAAGAAGCTAATAGTGAAAGTAGATACTAGCTCTGGATGTTAATGGCTTTAAGAGTCCAGAAGCCTCTATATAACCATAGTTCTTTTCTTTTTCAGCACAAGTTAAGCTGCATTCCTGAACCAGAGCCATGAGAAGACATAAAGAGAACTGGTAGGAATATGGCTGGAGACGATGTCCAAACTACACAAGGGAGCCCAGGAGGAAAGCACCACCTTATGCAACCAAATCTGGGTAACACCAGAGAATCCCTCATTAGATATGAAATCAACAGCTCCCCTACTCCTGCTCCCATCCTGGAAACCCTATCCATGCTTTAAAAGGTTTCTGCTATTGTGTTTTCTGCTGCCTGCCACACCACTAAGTTGGTGTTTGATGGCAATGTTATGGGTACTAGAAGGCTTGGTCAGAGATCAACTAGGCTGAAACCTCTATAAGTCCTGGCTTCCTTGTAGTCAGATTCCTATCCTTAAGTTGGGGATATGCTTCCAGTAATGGAACTTCTGAACAAGGGATATGATACCCTATAAATCCTTGGAGTCCATTTCCCAAAGAGACTGTGTTGTTGTAACCAAAAACGTAAAAAAAAAAAAAATTCTAGGCAGTATCTTGAAGAGTCCTAGAAACTAATAAGAAACCATTTTCCTTCCCATAATGCAATCGATCTCTGGGATACTTTGTAATGTTCTGGTTGCTACAGTTTTTGGAAAGCTCTAATAGAATTTTTAACTGGCCAAAGAAAGGCAACCAAAATGATGAAGGGAAACAATGAGGTAGCCTAAAATTATTAGTAAAACTTCAACCTGAAAAGATGACCAACTCCAAATCTTATCATCATATAAATGCAGAAAGTCAGTATTTGTCAAGGATTTTTTTTTTTTAATCAAAATACTGGGCTTACAGAGGGGCTTGAACCAGTTTCAGGGGAAGAATGTGAGCACCACTGTTATATTTCCATCTAAACCACACATTAATAAGTAAAGGGTAACTGTGGTTAGGAATGCAAACCATTGTTGCAAAGAAATGTTATATAATAAAACCCACTTAGGACAGTTCAAATTTTTAATACTGCCCTTTAACAATTTTGAATCCAAGACCAGCAGGAAAAGCAGGATTAATTTCTTAAATCCTGAGAATGGATAGAATGATTATAGATAAGGTCACTAAATTATGATATAAAGGACTAGGAATTTCTTACAATTTCATAATGTGAGCAGTAAACTTACCAAATGCATTGGTAACATAACCTGAAAATAAATATATGTTCAAAAATACTTGAATGAATGGTAGCAATTTAGGGAATTATTAAGGAAAAGTGGTATTTGGTGTCCTTAAACCTCTTAATGATATCACAGACAGTGGCTGAGCCTTTTCACTAATATTTGCCTTGGTGCCACTAACAAAAACAGAGCAAGGTGGCCTCAATTGAACCTTGGCCCAACGTGAGAAGTTCTTAGAGGGACAAGTTCATGTTTAAAAATCGGTTATATAGCATACCCACTGCACATCTCCAAAGAGCTATTTAATGCTGATGCCTATAAGACAGTTCTCATCAATTATAGGTATTTGCTCCAGTGGGGCAGATGGCAGCCCAACTAGACCTTCATTGTTCATGTCCATCCATAAATTGTGCACAAGGAGGCCACCCAACATCCTGCAGGTTTCTTTTAGGTCTTAAGAATGTCAATAGTGATGTGATTAAGTTCCTCCACTTGTATTTCAATTAATCAGTCAGTGAACAAGAATCTTGCATTATAGTACCAAGAGTTAAATTAATATTTGCAGACCCCCGTAACCCTTTTTCCATCACTCTGCTGAAATCACTGAAGAGGCCTAGAAGGCAAAGAGATATTTTATCTTTTTGCTTCTTTGTTTACCATGATTTACTAAGGGATTTCTCCACCTGACCATCAACTTGCAGAGGATGATGCTCTCACGTTTAGTGGGCACCATGCTTTAGAGAGCAGATGATCTGTTTCCAGCCCTCTACCTGAAGCCTTCCCAGAATGGCAGAAGCTGCCAGGGTTTTAAAATTACTGCCATAGCCTTTCAGACTCCAGGGTCATCTCTGGGCCATGATGACAAATCTCAAGGCAGCTTTTGCCAAGGATTTATTTAAATGAAAATTCAGGGCTTATAGAGGGGCTTGAACGAGTTTTGGGGGAAGAACATGAATGTCACTGTTATACTTCCATCTAAACCATACATTAATAAGTAAAAGGTGACTACAATTAGGAATGTAGACCATTGTTGCAAAGAAATGTGATATAATAAAACTCACTTATGACAGTTCGAGTTTTTAATTCTGCCCTTTAACAATTTTGAATCAAAGACCAGCAGGACTTTTTACCTTCCTAGGAGGTGTCTTTTCATTAAAATATTTATATTGATTTTAAGTTCATTATAACTGTCATTGCTACCTGTTTGGCCTTGAGGAATTCTCTTAACTTTTCTAGGGCCCAATTTCCTCACTTATGAAGTAAGAGAGTTGAGGTAGAAGACCTTTAAAATCTCTGCCAGGCATACATCTATGGTCTTATGTTAACCAGTTTTATTTAAGGTTGCAATTAAGCATCTCAAAAACCAAGGAAAACATTCACATTTATAAAGCAAAAATCAGATCTCTTCCTTATGAGGGCAGGGGAAGACTAAAGAACTAAGAATTCACTGAAAGACATAAAAAGCCCTGATGCATTCACAAGCCAGATTTAGAATCACTCTACAATGTGCTACTGAAGAACCAATATTTGCGAATGTGCTCAATAAACTCCAAATGGCTTCCCTGTAAATTTCACCCCAAGGAGGTAACCTGAAACTACCAACCCTTCTGCCAGTGTACAAGCTGAATAAGCATTAATGTGACCCTGAACTAACAACTGTATCAAAAGAAAACATTGAGAGCATGTTATTATGCTGAAATAACTATACTGGCTAAGTTCCATCACACATAAACTTGTTTTGTTGGGAAAGAAAAAAATGAACAGATCACACAATATTTTGTTTTCTCAGATACAAATCAAAGAATTCCCCCAAACACCCATTCTCTGAGATGAAAATATGTGGCTGCTCTATAAACACATATATAAATTCTGAGTTTCTCTAGAATCAAAGCATAGGGCATAAAAGAAACTGAAGGAACTGACCTATTGCAGAAGAAACTTGCTGTTGGACAACCAAAGAACAAAGTCAAAAGGTCAACAACCACTTGAGAGCTTTCATTTGGCTTTCAGAGTGTACGGGAGGCGGGGAGGGAAGGATATGAAATGTATCCATGTTTTATTGAAAGATGTCACTGAAGTAAGAGTACACAATGAGCCTAAGCAAATCCAATGATTGGGAACCATTTTAATTTTCATTTCCACTTACTTTTGAAGACCATTTTCTTTCACCTTTGAAATAACACCTGGCCCTGTCCTTAGTTCATTTTTATAGTTATGATTCCTTACAGCCTGGCTACATTCAAATGAAACATTTGGCTAAACTGCAATTCACAGAAAATTCTTTGGTTAATATTTTTTCAAGTATTAAGTGGCAGGAGCCCATTTCTCTTGTTTCAATGAATTATAGTGTTCCTTTTTTCTGAATGGAACTGTTAACAAGATTTCATATTACATTTAATATAGTTTTGCCCTTACAATGAATTTTCTGAACACGTGGCCTGGCATTTGAATTTGTTGGATTTAGATACAAGAAAACAGCTGCGGCTCCTGATAGAGACCTGTGCAGGAGGCAAAGGTACCCGACTCACTAAAAAGCATTTGCATTACTCTTCAAACCCTCTTTTTAAACATTTTAGTTTATTTTTAACTTATGGAATAAAACCAGCATTTCCATAACAGAGCATAATAAAAAAAATGATTGCACATGAAACTGCAAGTCTACCACATACAACTTGCTATTCCTTTTAAATATATAGAAGTTATCATGTAATTTTTTTCTTTTTTTTCCACTCTCTCTTTCTTCCCTCTACTGTTAGACACAAATAGGTATATTATGTAAAATTATTCCATACATACTTCTATTTATCAGTTCTTTCTCTGGATGTGGATAGCATCTTTCTTCATATGTCTTTTATAGTTAAATGGGTATTTATAATAGTCAAAATGACTTAGACTCTCAAAGTCATCCTTAAAACAATATTGCTATTACTATATACAGTGTTCTCTTGGTTCTGTTCATTTCGCTCTTCATTATTTCATGCAAGTCTTTCCATGTTTTTCTAAGATCAGGAAACTCACTTTTCTGCATAACTACGCTTTGAGAAGCTCCCTCTGGCTTTTCACTCCTGCTCACTCTCAGATTATCAGTCTTTTAGTCTCACTCTCTCCGCCCTCTCACAAAGAGGGAAATGGTAAAGAGGGATCTGTCAATCACCATATAGAGTTTAATGCAAAGAACAGTGGACTTGGTGTCAGAAGACCAGAGGGAGGGTAGCAGCTTTGCCACCTACCAGTTCTCTGAGGTGAGCAAGTAACTTCACATCTCTCCCTGAGGCTCATTTTCCTCATCCATTAAATGGCTCCTACCTATCTTACCGTACAGATTTGAGGATTAGAGATCAATCAGGCAATAAGCCTTAAATCATTAGTATGTATCTGATGCAGTCAAAAGAGCTGGGGAAAAAATCAAAAACAAAATAAAACAAAAGAACATTCCCTATCTTCAACGAATATACATTCTATAGGAAAGACAATGAGTAAAGATTAGATAGAAGGTAATATTGGGAAGACACCAGCTCCTGGGAAAAGCTCTTGTAGGAGGTAGCATTTGAGCTGAGTCTTAAAGGAAGCCAAGGGTTCTAAGGAATAAAGGCAGAAGGGGAGCATTCCATGCATGGGGGACGGTGTAGGGGGGAAGTGCAAAGGTATGGAGAGCAGAGGAGAATCTGTATGAAGAACAACCAACGAGGCAGGATGGTTGGACTTGAGAGTTCACTGAAGCAAATAATGTGTAAGAAGACTGAAAATGCAGCAAAGAGCTTTAAGTGATTCTAGAGGCAGCAGGACATTATAGTGTACTGCATACGTAGATGCTGTGGTCAGTCAGATCTGCCCTTTAGGAAAATCACTTTGGCAGCTGAGTGGAATGGGGAGAGAAATGAGATATGAACACTATGGCAATTGCCTAGGTGAAGAAGGCCTGAACTACAGTGAGGGTTGTGTGAGCAAGGAGAAGGGGACACAGGAGAGAGTTTATCTAGTGAGCAATTAAGATTTGGCAACCGATGGGACATGCAGGGTCAGTTAAAGTGAAGAGATGAAAATGCCATTGATTTTTCAAACTTCATGGACTTAAAGGATGATCATTCCCTCAAGAAAAATGAGGAAATTCAGAAGAGGGGTGGGTTTGAGGACAAAGCTAATGAATTCTCTTTGGGGCATGCTGAGTTTGAGATGTCTAATGATACACTCGGGTTCATAATATTGAGTAAGCATTTGACTAGAGTTCAAGAGAGAGACTAGGGATACATCGATTAAATCTGGAATTATCTGTATAAGAATAACTATTAAACCCATGGGAACTTATGAGATCATCAAGTGAGAAAATTTTGAGAAAAAAAACAAAAACTGAGAACAGGTTAGAGCCTTAGCATACACCCACAGTTTGGTGTAAGTGACTTAGATGAAGATCCAGCAGGTGGGAGAGGGAGGAGGAGAACTGAGACAGAGGAGTGCCATGAAAACCTAGCAGAGAAAGGGACCATGAAGACAGGGTGAATAAATGCTACAGAGAGGGCGAGAAGGATGAGGTTTGAGATAAGGTTTGAAAAACACTATGTTAATGCACTTCAAGGATCCATATTTCTTTCAGTCTTCAAGAGATGCCCTGGCTGAAATATTCATTACCGTGGATCAGCCTGGCATAAACTCTGAGAATTTAACAAGGCAACAGAGAGAGCGAGCTCATCACTAGGGGCTTACTAAACTCTTTTCAGCTTGCTGGGCCTTGGAGACCACGTGCTCCCTGGTCATTGCCCTCAAGATCCCAACGTCACTTCCATGCCAAGATAAGACATTAAAGCAGGATTTTATTGGAGATGATGTAAAGATAATTTATGCTGCTGCTGTTGTCAGCGCTCCCAGAACTGCATTATTACAGAAGGGTCATATTAAGGCTCCAAAAAAAGCAACATAAATGTGGCTGTTCTTGTTGCTTTTGTTTTAAAACCAAGTCCGATATAAAGGAATCCTGATTTTGTAGTGGCGGTCGCCTGCCGTGGCAATGGTTTGCTTGAACGGGGTATTTCTGGAATCGGAAGGCCCAGGTTGAATTAAGAGGGAGGGATCTATTTCTCCCTGTTCTTGCTAATATTCTCTAGCAGTGATGGATGGGGAATGAGGCTAGGGAGGTGGGAATTAGGTTTTCTTCTGTGGTAAAGAAAATAAAAAGACTTCATTATTTTCCAATGTAAATGTACGTAGACCTAGGTTCCAAGGTCTACTACCATCACCCTCAACACAAACAGTTACTTTGCTTCTTTGGGCTTAGTTACAGAATATTCTATATGCAAGTCAACCACCTCCCAATTCACATTCTGATTAGCACCTCTGTGACAGGAAACATATGCAGTAATCAGTTTATTTTTACAACTTAAAGGTCATCATTTTTAAATTTCAAATCTCAATTTTAACAGCTTCATTTTTACCTCTATTTGTACATTTTTCCTAAATAAAATCCTGCATTTTGATCAAGTGTAAGCAAATATGAATAATTGAAACTTACATTTATATATATATATATATATATATATATATATATTTAAAGTGCTTTAACATTCATTATCTTGAGAAAATCTATGTGATTGTTTTTGACATAAAGAAACAGATAAAACAAAAATTTTAGGGACAAAACTTTAGGTATGATTGAGTTAACCCATTTCAAAGAATGTCATAGCTAGAAAGGACCCTGGTGATTACCTAAATCAATTGTCTCTAGTGTCATCAGTCACCAGGGACTCTTCATGCTCCTTCAACCCACACATGGAGTCTGTTGACAAATCTTGCCTTTTCTACTTCCACAACCATCACCTCTCCCATCTGGCCCCTTCTTTCTATTCAAATAGTCATCACTCTTGTTCAGTCCCTTGCCACTTCTTCCCTTGTTGTTACTGCTGTTGTTGAGTCATTTTTCAGTCATATCCAACTCTCTATGATCCCTTTTGGTGGTTTCTCAGGCAAAGACCCTAGAGTAGTTTGCCACTTCCTTCTCCAGTTCATTTTACAGATGAGAAAATGGAGGCAAACAGGGTAAAGTGACTTACTCAGGGTCACACAGCTAGTAAATGTCAAAAGCCAGATTTGAATTTAGGAAGATGAGTCTCCCTGACTCCAGGCCCAAGACTCTGGCTGGACCACTACCACCGAGCTGCCCGAGCCTCTAGCCCAGACTGTTATAACAACCACCTGATTCCCTGCCCAACATCTCTCCCTTCTCCAGCCATTCTCCACACAGCTGACAAAGTGCAGGTCTAGTCATGTCACTGCCCTGTTCAGAAATTTCTAGATGCTGCTCCTACTGACTCTAGGATCAATATTCCATCTTTAACTTATCTTTTCTGAATTTCATGTGTATGTGTGTGTGTGTGTGTGTGTGATGTATAAAATCAGTGGAACAACAGCACATGCATATGACATAAAGAAGGAAACAAGTATATAGTGGGGGGGATGATTTCCCCCCCTTTTTTTTTTTAAAACTATGGCGTACATGATTTTTAAGATTGGTAAACTCTGATTAAGACCAACCTACCTCATTTTAGATATCAGGAAACTGGGTTCCACAGAGAAGAAAGTTATTTGAATTTGTAAATCCCAGCACTGGTTCTTAATCTGCCAATCACTAGATGAAATGCTTATTGTGACAGAAGGGGAAGGGAAAAGAAGGGAAGAGAAGAGAAGGGAAAGGACAAGCAGAGAAGGGGAGAAAAGAGAAAGGAAAAGGTGACAGGAGGAGAAGGAAGGAAGGGGAGATGGGAAGGAAAGGGAAAAGAGGAGAGGAAGGGAAGGGAATCCTAGAGTATAAGGCCTAGGATTTACAAATATTTTCAATCAAAGTAACACCCACAGATGCCATGAGTACCATATATACCATACCTTTTTAAAAAGCACTATCCCTTTAAAAAATTAACTTACTTTCTACTGGAGAAAGAACACATGACCCCACAAACAACTGCAAAGGATCACAGACTTTAGAAATGGAAAGGCCTTTAGACTTTCGTCCTCTCATCCAACCTACTCAATTTCTGATTAAGAAAATTCATGCCCAAAGGGTCTGCAAAGTAACTTACCTAAAGTTATTTAGTGTAAGTGGCAGAATCAGAACTCGAACCCCTGGCCCCACATGAAGTGCCCTTTCCCCTATGCCATAATGAAAGGAGAGGATTAGCCAAAAATCCTATTCAAAAAGAGGCTATTGGTCCCCATTCTGTGTCCAATATTCTTGGCTACCAAGTAGGCAAAAAGGTCAGGAGAGGGGCAGTACTGTGCAAAATACGGAAGCTCTAGTGGTAGCCTATTTGGGGGGATTTCCCCACCACCCAATTCTGAAGAGAAATGCCAGAACTGAGCCCCATCTGCTGGCATACACAAGGTCACCTTTTAGCTTCTTCCAGCTGTTCTGGCAGACCCAACAATGGAATTACATCTCCGCAAATGATCTATGAGCAAAGAGGCAGGAAGGATCCTCACAGGTGGGGTGAGAACAATTTCAAGGAAGAGGGGAAATTGCTTTCTGATTGCTGGCTCCCTTCGGGGTTAATCAGGAGCTGCTGCTGAAAAAAAGAGGAGCAGAGAGGAAGTTCCTGAGGGGGTTGATGGGAAATAAAGATGAGTAAAAGATGACACAACACCCACAAAGGTGAAGGACAGAAGGTTAAAAGGGAAAGTTGCCCACATAATAGCTTTCAGAAAGTCGAATCTTACAACAGAAGTTGATCATATTTTTCTTGTGCTCTGGAGGCTTGCCTTCCTCTCGCTACCTCTCTCCTCATCAGAAATAATAAAGGTTAAGGACAGCACGACATTTTTGGGATGTAACTTGGCCCAGGTGAGCCCAGCATAGTACCCCCAGTGGAGTCACCTGGAAGAGGACCAGAAAGTTCAACATATTCTTGGCTTCACCCTTAGAAAATGGGCCCAGGGGACATGCATGTTTTATCTGGTTTCTGAAGGTGACAGTCTCTTAAAGAGGAAACATATGCTTTCTCTTACAATGGCTAAAGAAACCATAATTGTTGCATTTAATGCAAAGGACAGATTTATTTCTGATGGTATATAATGAAAATAGTAATTACCCTGTACATTTTAATAAAACTCTCCATGGTATCTGCAGATACAAAGCCATAATCATCTAAAATGTGTCCATCAAAGTTAAAAATAAGCATGTACCTATCTCCTAGCAGTACTGATGATGTCTAGGAAATTTTGCAATTAAATCTGGGATCAAAAAACTGGGAAATAACCCATTTATATGAAGAAATGTACTTAGCAATTATCCGTGTGAACTCCATCCATGACTCACTTGGAATCACTAATGACCTCTCAACATAAATCATCTTGTTTAGAAAATTCTCATCAAGCACAGAGGTTAACTGTTGACAAACTTTATCTCCAAGTCTCACAAATATGGAGAAACAAACCCCCAAAGCAAAGTTTTGACTTCACCCAACTTCTGAATCTTTCCTTTTCTGCCTAAGTTCCATAACACTGCTTAATTTATGTCTAGAAAGTCTACAGTTTAAGAGTTGTCACAAATGATGCAGATCAAAGCCTGGCAAACTGTGTCCCCCTGAGGATTCCAAAACATTTCCTAAAGGCAATTTTGCTGTTGGAGCTTAAGGACAAACTTGACTCTTTGATGTCTGGGCCAGAATGAGCCTGTATATTTTTTCAACACCAGGATCTAATGTGTGTGGCACATTAACAATGTTTAAAAAAAAAAAATCGAGAGAGCTATTCAAAGATCACTATCAACTTGGAAGTCATTTTGTTCTAAGAAAGGTTAGATTGTTTTATGGTACTATGTAAGCAATGAGAAATTAAACATTTTATAGGCAAAGAAATGTTGGGCCATACTGGATTTCAAAGTTTCTCAGAGTTACATCTTTCTCCTCAAAGGAAACAAGATATATAATCATAGAATCATCTAATTTTAGAACCGAAAGGCTCTATAAATACCTAGCCCAACCCCCTCATTTTAAACATGAAGAAACAAGGGTTCACAGAAAATAACTGGCTTGCTCAGATACCTCCCCTAGATTCAATTTTAGATCATATTATATCAACATTAAGTGTTTCCAAGCCTGCAGTAATTACCATTATGCATATAAGGTATGCATCATCCAATGCTTAAGCAAAGTACATTAAAATTTTTATGAGTCTCTTCTCATAATATCCCTATAAAGTATTATCTTCACTGCCCCCTCTGAAGATGAAGAAATGTTAAGAGAGACTGGAGTTACTTAACTCTGGTTTCAAAGAGCACACGTTAAGTACACAGAAGAACTTGGATTAGAATGGACAGATCCTGAGTTTCTGGTTTGTATTTAGTCTAGAGAAATTAATTTGTCTCAGAAGTCAGGAATCTGAGCTTTTTTCCTAATTGGCTATGAAATGTTAGGTAAAATTACCTAACACTATCCTGTGATATCTTTTCCCTATGTATTATAAGTGAGGTGCATGTGCCTGTGTGTGTTTATAGGTATATGCTACCTTTCAAATGATTTTGTTGAGTAAAGCTCAGCCCTTAATATCGAGCTTAGGTTACTTTTTCTCTAGGCTAATTCAATAGCACAGTTAACATATTAAAGAGTTAGTGAAATGTAAATCCTTCAAAATGATGTGGTTTTTCTACTTTGGAAGCTTCAGCACAATGAAGTCTCCTGTTTTAATGTTAGTAACAAGTCTTATTTAAGAGAATTTTAAAACAATAAAATGTTTTTTGGCTGGACAGGTCTCCTTGCCTACTGCCTCCTTTCTTACCGTCTACAAACACAACTATGTCTCAAAAAAGCCCTCCTTTGAACTGACCGTCCTTGTTAGCTATCCTCCTCTATCTGTCCTGATCTTTATGATGTTTTTTTTCTTCGTGATGTTTTAATTGCCCAATCCAATGACCTTCTCTCAGCCTTCATTCTTCTCTGCCTCTCTGCAGCCTTTGACACAACGGGGGACTCTCTTCTCCGTCATATTCTTTTCGCCCTAGGTTTTCGGACACACTCTCTCCTGGGCCCTCCGCCTTCTCTTCTGGTTCCTCTTGTTCATCAGCTGCTCCTCCTTAATCTCCTTTGCAGGATCCTCCGCCAGGCCACACCTCTCCCCTCTCACTTCTCACATCTCACAGGGCTCTGTCCTGGGCCCTCCTTCTCTCCCTCTCTACTCCCTCACTCGGTGATCTCATCTGGTCCCAAGGGCTTAATTACCACCTCTTTGCTGATGGCTGTGGACTTTCAGTCTCACACCCCAGTGGACTTTCAGACCTTTCAAACTCGATGTCCAGCAGACACCTTAAACTAAAGACGCCTAAAACAGAACTGATCAGATCTTTCTCCTTAAACCCTTCTCCCCCAACTTCCCCAATACTGAGAAGGGCAATATCATTCTCTCCACCCCTCAGGTTCAGAGCCATCCTGGCCTCCTCACTATCCTTCATCCGCCAAACCCAATCTATTGCCAAGGCCTGTTGATTTCACCTTTGCAATATCTCTTATATTCACCTCCTTCTCTGCTCTGACACAGCCAATCCCCAGGGACAGGCCTTCACCTCATGCCTGGACTACTGCTACAGCCTGCTGGTGGCCCTGCCTGCTTCATGTCTCTCCCCGCTCCAATCTTAAGGCACAGATCCGACCATGTCTCCCCCACCTGTACTCAATACACTCCAGTGTATCTTGCTCTCTACCATGCACTTTTCAATCCAGTGACACTAGCCTCCTTGTAGTTCCACAAATAAGACACTCTGATCTCTTGGTTCTGGACATCTTCTCTGTATGTCCACCATGCTCTCCTTCCTCATCTCTGCCTCCTGCCTTCCCAGGCTTCCTTCAAACTCAACTAAAATTCCAATTTCTGCAGGAAGCCTTTCCCAATATCTCTCTTAATTCTAAGGCCTCCCCTCTTTTGATTATTTCCTACTTATCTAGGCTGAGCCAATACAATAAAAATGACAATACTACCGAAATTAATTTACTTATTCAGTGCTACGATAACCAAACTGCCAAAGGGTCATTTTATGAGGCCAGTAAAAATAACAAACTAGAATATCAAGGGAATGAAAAAAAAAAGTGAGAAGCATTGCCAGAACTCAAGCTATATTACAAAGCAGTAATCATCGAAACAATCTGGTACTGGGTAAGAAAGGAAGAAATTGGTCAGTGGGACAGATTAGGTATACAATAAACAGAAGCAAATGAGCATAGTCCTAGCCAAGTATCTGATAAACCCAAAGATCCCAGATACTGAGATAAGAACTCGCTATTTAAAAAAAAACCCTAACAAAACATCAATTTCTGGAAAATCAGAAAGCAGTATGGCAGAAACCAGGTACAGACAAATATCTCATACCATATATCAAGATAAATTTCAAACAAGTACATGACTTAGACATCAAAGGTGATATAAACAAATGAGAGGAACAAGGTCTATAGATAACGGAGGAGAGAGAGCAGATCCAGGAGGCAAAAGGAACAATTCTTGTTATACAAAAAAGTTTTCAAAAACAAAATCAACGCAACTAAAATTAGAAAAGAAGCAGTTAATCCGTTCCTATCTGTACCCCTGTTGAGTTGAATGTGTTCTTATGTTCAGCTCCCTTTTGACCTGTTTGGATGAAGTCAAGTTCAGGTAATACCTACTCCCCTCACTCCCTCCATATCTGCACCTAGTTCTAATTACACAACCCAATTATATGTCTTAAGTTCTCCCATCTCTTGTCAATTTTCTCTTTCCTCTACCCACGTTTTTTTTTTTTTACAACATTCTCAAGACATAACAAAGCTATTAATACTCTTTCTCCATGGACTCCTCATGGCCCCTTGTGACAACTGGATTCTAAAAGAACTTTTAACATCTTTCCTCTCCATTAGATTTTTAAAGAGTTTATCCTTACAAAATTTCCTCTGATTGTTCACCTGTTACTTTTTCATTGTTCTCTTGACTTATATATTTCTATTTCAAGGCCTTTTCATCTCTAGTTTGGTCATCAGGAATATTTGAAAATCCTTTATTTCATTGAAGGTCCATTTTTTAAATGTCCATGTTAGACGGTACTCAGCTTTGCTGGCTAAATTGTAGATCTTTGCCTTTTAGAATATCTCTTTCCATGTTTTCTACTCCTTTAAAGTAATAATTGCTGAATTCACTTCTTTTGGAAAAAAGAGGCTAATTCTCTCAAAACTGCAGTGTACTCACAGGTCTAGTTTAATTCTGGTTGGCACAAAAGTTTTGACCTGTTTTTGACCAAGGTTGGTCCATCTCTGCTATAGCAAACTGTTGCTTACTTGGTCTCTACTCCTAACCCTGATCAGGCTGGGCAGAGGCCAACCAAAATTGATATGGAAGACACCAATCAACTTAGCTCACAGCTGCTCAAAACTCCTGAGCAAAAGAAATCTATCTGACACTCTTCCTAGATTGTTGCTGGAGAATTTATAGGAGAAACTGGGCTATATCACTTCCTCTTAAAATTTAGAAAATGTTTGCTTTGCGGTGGCTACATGGCACAGTGAATAAAGCACCGGCCCCGGAGTCAGGAGAATCTGAGTTCGAATCTAGCCTCAGACATTTGACACACTTACTAGCCCTGTGACTTTGGGCAAGTCACTTAACCCCAACTGCCCTCCAAAAAGCAAAAGAAAAAAGAAAACGTTTGCTTGAGCTCAATTTGGACCTGACTTTTTTTTTCCAATTCTTTTCTAACATTTTTATTTGAAGTTCTGAATTCCAAATTCCTCTCTCTTCTCCTCTTCCCTCCCACTCCACTCCCAGAGACAGTGAGCAATGAACCTGACATCTTAAGGATAAAGTAGATAGTATACATTTATAAAGTTCTTTAAGATTTATAAAATTCTCTCCTCAAAACTCTGCGACATAGATAATGCAAATATTGTTATCCTCATTTAAAAGAGGAAGAAACTGAAGCTCAGAAAGGGAACTAAGATTCACGAGTCTGTGTTAGACCCGAGATCCAAGATCAAGGCTCTCCTAGATTCAAGTCCCTTACAATCTACCATATTACTCTGTGTGTGTGTGTGTGTGTGTGTTTGTGTGTGTGTATGTCTGTGCATGTGTGTGCACGTGTGTGTGTGTCTGTGTGTGCATGGTGGTGGGGGGCAAGCCTGGTGATTTCACAGGTAGCAGGGAATTTCCAGTGAAATAAACCTCTACCTGGGAAACTGTTCTGCAATACATAATCTTAGAGAATTGTCAGGGTGCTAAAATGTTAAATGATGAGTTCAGTGTCACATAACCAGTATGTGGTACAAAAAGGAATTCAATTCAGATTTTCTAGACTTTCCCTGCTGATGAGAACTGAAGAGAAGGAGAGATAGAAGAAGGGAAGAGGGAAAGAGAGAGAAAGAGAGAAGGAGGAGAGACAGAGAGGGAGGGCGAAGGGGAGGAGGTGTGTGTGTGTGTGTGTGTGTGTGTGTGTGTGTGTGTGTGTGTGTATGGGAGGAGGGTAAGCACCAAGTGACAGAGAAGGAAGGCCTAACATCTTGTGTTCTTTGTTTTCAAGATTTATCCTTTTACCTCTGCAGATCTGAAGTCTGAATGCTCAACATATGCAGCGGTAATCATACTCTAGGACAGCTGTTCTCAACCTGTGGGTTCTGTTCAATTTGTAACAATGAAAATACATCTTGCATATCAGATATTTACATTACGATTCATAACAGTAGCAAAATTACAGTTATGAAGTAGCAATGAAAATAATGTATGGTTGGGGGTCACCACAACATGAGGAACTGTATTAAAGGGTCGTGGCATTAGGAAGGTTGAGAACCACTGCTCTAGGATGACCATCCAAATTAGAAGGAGACTCATTTTATAAGAAAGTCAATTTAATAGTTGATACTCAGAAATGAAACAAGTAATCAATGCAAACCAACATTACACTGACTGTATATTCTTTTCTTGATTGAAAAAAAAAGTCTACTTGGGAAACCAGACTAAGATCAGAAGAAATTTCCTGATGGGAATATGGAATCAGAACCAGAAACAGACTGCCAGACATGAACCTTCTCAAGATAATCAGGGGCAGCTCTCAACCACTAGAGACTGGTGGGTCTGAATAGCTGTTGACAAATTGGATTTTTTTTAAAAAAATTCAAAGCTTCCTTTTCAGCATCTATGACAAAAAGTCCTTGATCCCTTGCAGCACAAATTCCTCTTTGATAATCTTAAGGGCCTCTGACGTTTCTAATTTAGGAGACTATAGCTCTTCCAATCAAAAAGCATTTTGGAAGCATCTACAATGTATCAAACACTCTGCCAGGCAAAAAACAAAATAGCACTTGCCCCTGCGAAGTTTACGTTCTATTCTAAGAGATGACATGAACAGAAATAGGTATATGCAAGATACATAAACTATAATTGGAAGGGGGGAGGCATGAACAGGTGAAGGGACCAGGAAAGGACTCATGTAAAATGTGATGTTTAAGCTGTGTCTTTAAGAAGAGCTGAAGGGAAGAAAGGAGTGGATTCAAGAATAGAACTTTTCTCTGGATAGACAGAGCAAAGGCAGGGAGATGAGGGATAATTCTTCTCTAAAGAATTCCACTATGTATGGAAATTTCCCACATGCTACAAAAATGAAGACATACAATAGGGATATTTTGGAGTCTTAGCAATGCCAGTTACAACCTTCCATTACAGAATAACAATACGTACGGCCAACAAATGTATTCTGATCTATCTGTTGTCTGTATATACAGAGGATTAAAGTATGACACAAGTCTGAGAGGAGTAAGGGCTCTTTACCAGAGTAAGTAAGCCACATGAGAAACCAGCCTTTGGATATCCATCAGTAACAGAATGCTACTCATTATAATGAAAGGCACATGTGGATTATGATGACTTCAAAATACCACAGAAAAGGCATATTAACCTTTTTACATAGCATTTTTCCCTTTGACAGTCTGAACAAGTGTATGGACTCTTCAGAATAATGTTTTTAAAGGCATAAAATAAAATACATGGGATTTCAAAGGAAACCAATTACAATGAAATATGATTAGCAAAACATAAAGAAAAAAAATTCACAGTCTCCAGGTTGAAAACCTCTGCTCTAGAAAAACAGAGGCAACCTTAATATGTGGCATGCTTAAAATCACAGGACATTATTTATAATCACAATTATGATAACTAAATTCTGAATAATTATAAGCAAATAAAGGACACAGAACACATTTCCTTTAAATAATGGTTAAAGAACTCAGCAAAATCATATATCATCTTTAGGTTATTCACCACAATTCACTGTCAGCATCATAGGAAAGGACAAAGAAATCTATCTATTCATATATTACATTTTTAGACTATTCTGCCTGAACAAATACAACTCCCATATTAAATTTAATTAATTATCAGACAAAACATAAAATATCTAATTATGTTGTTCTTGCGGCAAAATAGACCCGACAGGTAAAATCAGATCCACTTTTTGCTATTCCACTCTTTATTTCTAGAGTGAGTTCAGGAGTTCAGTTCCTCTAGCAATTTCTTAAACAAGTACAATCTCTCAAAAATAATTAAAAAGAGAGAACATTCAATCCAAATACAATTTTTCAATTGTCCAGAGATTAATTTCATTAGCTCAAGATTTCTTTTCTTGTTATATTCCACTTTAATCACCAATCTCAATATAGTACAGAGTAAATTATCTTAATTAACATTCAACATGTTTATGACCAAGACTTGCCCTACCATAAACTTATTATAAACTGCTTTAGCAAGCCACTATATCCTGCTATTTAATTTGTGACACAGTTTAATGCTTATAGAAGTGATATAATCACTTCACCATTGCCTCAGGAAAGCATATTAAGTTTCCCCCTATGTTATGTTGGCTGGAGCTTCACAGAATCCAGGGCTCATGCAATCTGCAGCCAAACAGTGTGAGTTCACTGATCTGTGAGTTACAGCAGATAGGAGAAAGATTAGGTGGTAATCTTTAAGGGGATGACAAAACAGTGTGGTAGAGTGGAAAGACCACTGAATTTGGAATCAAAAGACTTGTGTTCAAATTCCAACTGCCACTTCCTACCTGTGGCAAGTCATCTAACCTCCTGTGGACATCAGTTTCTCCATTTATAAAAATAAGTGGTTAGAGTAGATGATCTCTTAGGTCCTCTCTGACCTAGCTCCTCTCAACTAGCCTCTAAGTCAGCAGTTCTCAACCTGTGGGTCCCAACCCCTTTGGGGGTCAAATGACCCTTTCACAGGGGTCACAGGGGTCATCTAAGACCATCAGAAAACACATATTTCCGATGGTCTTAGGAATCGAGACACCACGCTCCTCTATCTGCCCACATGCAGACGCCTACATATAAGTATTAAAGGGTCACGGCATTAGGAAGGTTGAAAACCACTGCTCTAAGTGGTCTGAAAGGGCCACAGTCTCACCCCCAACTTGCTTGATCATCCATTCTTTTTTGTTAAAGAACAGTAACTCACTATCTCATCCATATACACCAGTCTTGAAAGGACCCTGGATGTGATCTGAAGATGTGGTCATTCTGCTCAAGTCCCCTTCTCTCCCACCCAAATACGTCAAATTTTCAAAAGAGATTTTATCATCATACATACATGAACTACAAACAAAATGTTATGACAGTGGCATATGAATTTTTTAAGAAAAAAGCTAGTATGTTGCCATTCCACAGATGCTAACCACATTAAGGAGTAAAATTAAAATGTATCACATTTAACATGCACAAAGATATGCCTACTTTGGTATACTATAGTCACTTAAAAATTTAACATGAAACATCACATCGACAGGAACCGAAGGGGTGGAAAGGAGATATGAGAGGCAGTGTTGGTACTACATGGTCTTGCCTAGTGGCCAGAATACTGCGCAGGGAAAGCAGATAATGAGGAAACAATGGTCACTATGAATGCTCCCTATATATTGAAAGTTTTTTGTTCCATGTAGCTTGTATATTATAAATACTGAGTTGGTAACATCTATTAAAAATATTATTCTTACATTTTTATGTATCAATGCTATATCTGAACAATTGTGAATAATAGTTGCCTGTGAGAACAGATTGCTTCCAGTACAGTTATTAGCTGAGTTCTCAATGATATTTTAAAGTTTATATTCATAGTATGGAGATTTGTCATATGTCAATTCATGAAAGAGAATTTCTAATATATAATTCTAGCCATTAGGTCAAATTTTGCTAGGCATTCAGTAGGTGCTAAATGTTTACAGTCACAGGGATGTGCTATGCAATTTCTTTCATTTCCTGGAATAACCTCTATGGATCCCCAAACCCAGGGTTCTTTAGTCAATAAACATTTACTGAGTACCTGTTACATCTGTTACATACCAGGCACTGTGCTAAATGCTGATAAGGCAGCTCCTTCAAGACAACCCTTCTGTGATTTTTTGAGGTGATGTTCTGATTCTGAATTGCTATCCCAAATGCTTTCATTTCCACAAATAAATCTGTATGACAGTGATTTATTTTGCCAATTCTTTGTGAACACGTTATCAACAGTTAACACACAAATAATTCTTTGATTCTACTCTTAGATCTTAACTATATCACAACCCCCATCCAGAGGTAAACTGCCTTTAGTTACAACTGATAAATCCAATGGTGTACACATTTTCTTGATCCATTTTATTGCTCTGTGAACTGATTTCTGATTTTTCCAAAAGTATTTCCATAGATTTCTTATCTATCGAATGTTCTGAAAATATCAATCAATTCTTTTTCCTTCTTTGTTGAAACATTAACCATTCTATAGCTTACGTTAAGTGATGGGTCTTAGTATTAGTTAGTATCACACAGGTTTTGGCTAAGGTATATTCCAAATCTGTCATGGTACATTTTATAGCTCCAAAAGGATGCACTCAAAGTGGTATTTCTTAGACATCAATGGTTTCTAATTGTGTTCTTGTTGAGATGAGGTTTCAGGATGCTCATAAATCTCAACACATTCAACCACAGATATCTCCTTTGTGGTTTTATGATCAATGTGTGTTGCAAATTATTTCTTGGTGTAGTCTTCATCTATTGGGTCAATTTGGTCTCTGCGGTCAAGCTCAGAGCCTTCAGGTTCTTCCCTGAAAATATATTTAAATATTTTATATTGACCAAGTTCATGACATTTTAATGTCAATGGAGAAAGATTCTACAAAATGGAGGATGTATTTACTATATTTGGTGTATTTATATAATAATATAACAATAATAATAATGATTAATACTTATTATTAACTAAACTTAACACTGTATATTTAACACTTACTATATGTCAGGCAGTGTACTAAGGCCTTTACTATTATTAGCTCATTTGACCTTCAAAGCAACAACCCTGGGAGGTAGGTGCTGTTACCATCTTTGATATAATCACTGTGGTGATTAAAAAGATATTTTTCATATGATTTCCTCGAATTTAGAAACCATACTTAGTTCTATTTGGAGAAATGATAATGCACTTAAAGTAGAATCACAAGGGGCATAAACTGTTTCCCTGGAAGATGGCATAATTTATAAAAATTGTCTTAAAAGTATTGCGTTGGTGGAATATTTGAATTATTGAACAACTTTTCATGTAGACATAAAAAAAACTCTATTTTATTTATTTGTAGAAGATAGCTAAGCCATGAGTGCAGAACTGAGTCAAAGATTGCATGTTAAATAATCTGAGTGAAATAAGTTGTTTTTTGCATCTCTACAGTTCAACATACTCTTTTCCCCCTTCCTCGGTACACAAACCATCTACAGTTTTTTGATGGATACAAGCTGTGCTTCGAATTAAAGTCCATAAACACATAATTCGCCTAGTTGGAGAGGTCACTGCTGTTTCCATTTTTTTTTTTTTAGCAATAAATATGTGATGTTTTTGTTAATAAAGAGAAGATCAAATTTGCTCTATGGAGGAAAATGGTGATGTGTTCTAACAGATTCATGTGCAATTGAAAAAATAATTATTATACCACATTTGTGCTGAAAATCATGGCCCTTACAGTACTCTACCACTTTAGAATTCTACATGGAAGTTCCCTTGTTATTCACCATATTTATAGTGTCTACACTTTCTCTTTTGTGTTTGATACCATTTTTGTTTTTATTGTATTGAAATTCTTTGTTAGTACACAGAAGACTCGAAAATTTTCACATTCTCCTTATTTAGGGATTCTCTCTCCTGATTTCTTTGCTTCTCAAACCCCTATAATAAGCTTTTTGATTGATACTGAATTGTTGATTTTGTTCTTTGTGTTGCTTTGACTCCGTGTATCATAAACCTTATTTTCTTTCCAGAGTTTTTTAAAGGAATCTAGTAGTTCTAATACATTTGTTCTCCTGATTCCCTTCTATATGCACAATTTCTGTCATTTCATGTAGTAACCTCTGTGGATCCTCCACAGAGTGCCTTAGTCCATGAACATTTATTAAGCACCCAATATGTGCCAGGTTCTGTACTAAATGCCGATAAGGTAGCTCCTTCAAGACAACTCTTCTGTGATTTCTTGAGGTGATGCTCCGTTCCTGAATTGTCATCCAAAATTCTTCTGTTTCCACAAATAAATCTGTAAGATAGCATGTTATTTTGCCAATTCTTTGTGAACATATTGTTGACATAGTTAACATACAGGTAACACTTTTAGATTCTATTTTAGTTGGGCAATACCGAATTCAAATTTTCTGCTGGATATGTCAGCTAAATATTGTTGTACTCTTTCAATGCCTTTCTTCAAGCCTTCAATATCCTTCTCTAGGTGCTTCTGTAATGGTGGTGTCTGACACTTATCCTAAAAGTATTCCTTGGTAGCACCAACATTCCTCTTATGGTTCAGACCATGACAATGGCTACCACCTATTCTGTAGGGTGCATCCTGTAATATTTCTAAATGTTTTAGCAAATACAGGAAAACTTGTTCCTAATGGTTTTGAGAAAATGCTAACTTATTTTAATTAACAATTTGAAATGGTTGATCTAATTAGATTCACATCAAACTAAAAAAGCTTTTTGAAGTTATAGTATCTGTATACCCAAAATCACCTGAGATATTAGTAGTTCTTTTTCATTTGCTTCATAATTAGGCATAATTTCTGTTGTATCCTGCCCTGTTGTGAAAACAAAACACTAAAGAATGTCATTTGCTCCACTATTAACATCCTCCATATTAAGCTCATCATTATGATGTTTTTGAACAGGGCTACCTTGCAACATTAGCTTCCCTATTTCTATAATCAAGGAGCAGTTACTTGTGTAACTGTTGTGTAGCTCAGAAGCTACACTGACGGGGGTGCTAACCTAATCACTGGTATCTTCAGAATCCAGTGAACCAGGTTTATTTTGTCATTATAACCATTATTATTACTATATCACGGGTAATTATTGTTATTTGTCCCTCATGATTGAAGAGGACCAAAATGACTTCACAATGTCAGGGTTAATGTACCGTGTATTCCAGCTGTGGTTGATCATACCAACATGACCCCAGGAGACTATCACAGGTAGGGCACAAAAAATCCATATGCCCATATGGAAGGGCGATGTCCCTAAATTTGTGTATCTCATGTTTCTTTTAAGCTACCTCAATTGTGCTTTGCTCATAGTGCACAGCGCCTTTTTTGATGTGGCATGCCATGCTGGACAATCCTGTCCCAGTGTCTCCCATGTCACACTATTGACACCAAAGTTCTTTAGAGAGACCTTGATTTGTCCTTATCTTGTTTCTTCGGACCAGCATGAGTGCCTGACACATGTGAATTCTCCATAAAATAGTCTTTTAGGCAAACATATGTTTGGTATTTGAAAAACGGGACCAGCCCATCAGAGTTGTGCTCTCTGCAACAGAATTTGAATGCTTGACAGTTCAGCTTGAGAAAGGACATCAGTGTCCAGTGTCTTATCTTGTTAGGTGATAGAATATTCCTTAGACAATTCAAATGGAAGCAGTTCAGTTTTCTGGCATGGTTTAGGTAGACTCTCCGGGTTTCACAGGCATACAATGAGGTCAGCACAAAGGCTTTGTAGACCGTCAGGTTGATAGGCAGTACAGAAAGAGGGAGCAAATTGAAGATCTTTCACATACAGCTTTATCTTGACTATTTCTCTTCAACTGAGATGCTGAGCTAGTTCTGGCAATGTGTGCATCAACTTCATCATCTATATGCACCAATCACAGTGTACTGCCAAGGTAAGCGAACTTAGCCACAGCATTCAAAATTTCTCCATTTGCTATAACCAATGTTTCCACATATAGATGGTGTGGTGCTGGCTGGTGGAGAATCTTATTTCTTGGTGTTAATTGTCAGGATAAAATTAGCACAAGTGGCAGAGAAAAGATTCATACTTTATTACATTTCAGTCTCAGAAGCTACATTAAGTGCACCAAAAACGTTGTGCATCAACTCTCCCTCCACTTTAATGTTGGCTTGTAAGCTTTTCAAGTTAAATCACTCACCATCAGTTCAGTAGTTGACCTTCATATTGTTTTGGTCCTCACTGAAGACATCGGGCAACATTGCTGAAAACATGATGCTGAAAAGCATAGGGAGAAACACACAGTTCTGCTTCACTTCATTGGTGACTGTGAAAGGACAAGAGCGTTGCCTATTATCTAGAACCCACATAAGCATGCCATCATGGATCTAATACAGTATGGGCATTCTTTTGGATAAGAGAGAAATATGTGCATGCTCAGGCACAAATCATAACACTTAGCAAAGGTTGGGCTTCAAGGATTGGTGTTTGTATTATTCTGTACAATAGTTATTAATGAATGTTATTTATGCAAATATACAGATCCTAAGGATGAGGGCATCTTCTCAAAACATTGTACCATACTTGGTGTTTAACAGAGTGTTGTTTCATAACTATTTTGAGGAATTAAATGTTTTTTAATTGTGAAATCATTTTTAAAAGCTAATTGTTAATTAGCCCTGTATATTTGGAGAAGATTTTAATGCAAGCAATAAAAATGACAAATAATTGTTTATATCAAATAAAAATAACCATAAGATAAGGACATGTTGTTTGTCATGATTTATACTTATAAATTTTTGCATCTTTGAGTAGGAGATTTTCATTTGTATTTTTTTAGCCAAGACGTTTGCTCCAGGAAAAAATTAAAATTAAGTACTACATGTATTTTTTTTTCTAAGTGGAGATAAATACTGATTAATTGTGATGATCACAGAAGTCAATTATTATGCTCAGGAAAATGTGAATCTAGTAGATTCTGCATCACAGACCTTATTTTTATTTTTAAAATGTGACAGCATCTTGAATCCAGATGAAGACTTTTCCAGGCTGTAGTTAAGAAGAAAAGCCATGCGATTTTGGAACTGGCAAAGGATTTGAGAGATCATTTTATAAATGAAAAATAAAAACTTATACCTCAAATTTTATGTGACCTGACCTTGGTTAAAGGAACAGGATTAGAGCTCAATCTAATCTGTACCACACTTTCCCCTGTCTTCTCTAAAATAAGAATACAACCTGCAGGTTTTCTAAGGATTTTCTTGGGGGCAGGGGGGCTAATCATTTAGTTCCTTTCTTCCCATATAGACTTATCTTTTGTTTTCCAGGAAAAAAACTCCATCAAAACATCCGTTTCTAATGTTCAAGGATTTAACCCTTTCTTTTGATAAGGATGTCAATTCTTCTCTTCAACAACAACCTTCTAGATCTTATTAGGTAGAATTCAAGAGGCAGCCACTGAAGAGAAAAATGTCCAAGGGAGATTCATTTATTTCTCAGAGGAACATTTTCATTCTTACTCTCAATCTCTCTCTGCTTTTCCCAAAAAATTTAAATGTCAATTCCTCACAGAGTACACATTATTTTGATGCACTGAATTTTGTTGTTTTCAATATTGGCCCAACATCCATTCAATGGTGAGGTTGGATGGTTAGGTAGGGAGAGTATGAGAGTGTAAGGCAGAAGACCAGGGTTTCAGACTCTAAATTACGTAGTAAATGTCAAAACATATTGGGAGAGGAAGTTTCCACACCAGAAATTTCCTATACTAATGAAATCATATGTCTGTATTTGAAGTGTGTATGTGAATGTGTACCTTTGCTCTGCAGTGATTTCTTTTTATATATTATAAATAACAGAATTTGTTTACAATTACATGTAAAGATAGTTTTCAACATTCATTTTGTATAAGATTCTGAGTTCCAAATTTTTTCCCCTCACTCCTCCCCAAGATGGCAAACAATCTGATATAGGTTATATACGTGCAATTATGTCAAACATATTTCCACATTAGTCATGTTGTGAAAGAAACACAACAAAAGGGGAAAACTGCAAAAAAAAAAGTGAAAATAGTATGTGTTAATCTGTTTCAGACTCCATAGTTCTTTCTCTTGATGTACACAGCATTTTCCAGTAGTCTTTTGGAATTGTCTTAGATCACTGTGTTGCTGAGAAAAACTAAGTCTAGCAAAGCTGGTCAAAGCACAGTGTTGCTGTTACTATGTACAATGTTTACCTGGTTCTGCTCATTCCACTCGGCATCAGATCATGTAAGTCTTTCCAGGCTTTTCTGAAATCATCCTGCTCATCATTTCTCACAGCACAATAGCACTGCATTACAATCATATACCACAACTTGTTCAGCCATTCCTCAATTGATGGGCATTCCTTCAATTTCCAATTCTTAGCCACCACAAAAGAGCTGCCATAAGTATTTTCATGAACATGTGGGTCCTTTTCCTCTTCATGATCTCTCTAGGGTACAGCCCTTAAGAGTGGTTGGTGTGCAGTGATTTTTTTTAACAGCTTACAACAAAAAAAAGAAGAAGCCAGGTGGCATGGTAGATACAGCACAAGGCCTGGAGTCTGAAAGACCCGAGTTCAAGTCTTATGTGCATGCATGTGTATGTACACACACACACAAATAGGAAACTTATCACACAAGGCCCCTCCTTGAGTGACTCCTCCCCAGAAACACTTCTTTCCCATCACCTAGTCCCGCTCAAAAGTCCATTTCTTATAATTTCTTCATAATAAAGTTAGGAACCTTTTTGTTCATGTTTCTGATACATTTTGGAGATATAGTGTATGACATGTGGATACATAACACACATGCATGTCTGTGCATACATGTGTACACAGATATGTGTGTGGAAATACACATGTGCATGTTGTTTGTGTGTATTCATCTCACACATGCATGAATACACATATGTATACCTCCAATGATGACATATGTTACTAGCAAATGCTAACTTTAAAAGAAATCAGAGTTTGACCCTTCTTACTGATGCATTCTTCTAAAATAAAGGAATCTATATTGGATGGGCGACAAGCTCCAGGAACAAGAGCCACCTCTGGCCCAGAAGCTCTGTCTCCATATGTGTCCAAGCCCCTCATTTTCTCGGCTCCCCTCCAAGCTGCCCTGCTGACTCTGCCGTGCCCCTCCCACCACTTGGAGCGCCCTTTTACATGCCCCTGAGAGCCAGGGATGTCCTGCTTTCTGCTTGAGCTCGTATTCTCAGGGCTCAGCACAGCACCCAGTGCATACTAAGCCTTAATAAACACGTGTTGATGGACTGACTGCTTTACCCTGTGGTTATTCCCAGGTAACAAGCTACAAACAAGTCACCAGAGGAGATTTCAAACCAAGAGTTCTCCATGCGAATGAAACTACGGGTCTAGGCACACCATGTGTGTGTTGTGTGTGCATGCAGGTGACACACATGTACATGTATGTGTGTGTACAGAGGAATGGACACACGTACATACTGTAGGAAGGAAATGGGAGGGAGAAAGAGGTATTTGTTCCAAAGACCTACTCCAATTTCTCCAGCCTGAATGAATGAATGAGCATTGATTAAGCAGTCACTGTATACAAAACAGGGAAGATACAAACAAAAAAGCAAGACAGCCCCTGCTCTCAGAGAGTGTTTGCCTTCTCCTGGGGCTTCCCAGGCGAGCCCCTTCTCTAAAGGCCCCCGGGTTGCATTCTCAGCTGATGCAGAAGGGACCTGTGCCGATGAAGTGTGCATACACACACACACACACACACGCACACACACACATGCACATGCACACACACACGTATGTGCACACACATGAGCACGCATGCACACATACACACATGCACACACATACATGCACGCACACACACACATGAGCAATGAGGATAACACACCCCCACCTTCTTCCCACACTGGTGCTGGACCCATTACATGGACCAAGCTTCAAGGGGCAACTTCCTCTCTTCTTTGCTACTTTCCCCCAATGAGGCCCCAACAACCAGTCAAAGGACGAAACAACTGACTGAAAACAGAGACCAAGGGTCCTTGTTTAATTTAATTAATCCAGAAATGTGTATTCACCATCTTCTCAGTCCCCCACAGCTCTGAGGCGACAGAAGGACTTAGAGAAAAGTGTCTAAAACGGAATTACTATGTTCAAGAAGTTCAGAGACTAGCTGGCCAGATCAGGTTGACACAAAATAGAAAACAGTGAAGTGTAGTAAATACTACTCCAGTTCTAAAACAAGGGTCAGAGCCAAGAGTTCCAGAGGCAGAAGAAGGAGAGAGCAGCCCGCATATATCGGAGAAGTCAGGAAAGCAGAGGAAGAGGAAGTCTTTCAGCTATAGGGCAGCAAGTTTGACTATGATTCCTTTCAAAAGTTGGTTTTTTTTTTTGGAGGGGGGAAGGCAAGGCAATTGGGGTTAAGTGACTTGCCCAAGGTCACACAACTAGTAAGTGAGTCAAGCATCTAAGACTGGATTTGAACTCAAGTCCTCCTGACTCCAGGGCCAGTGCTCTATTTACTCGGTCACCTAGCTGTCCTCTCAAAAGCATTTTTAAGGGATGGCTGATAAGCACACATAAAGGGAAATGATGATGAACAAGAGTTTTATTATTGGCAGGTAAGAAGATGATTTTTATATGGAATTGGAGAAGACACCCTTGGTCATCAGCAGTTCTAATGAAGAACTGTGTAGACTATTCTATGGCTCCTCTACTGAAGGAGGCCCCCACAGGAAGAACAAAGATCTCTTCCTCCCCTTCCTTTGGAGCCTGTGGCCTATCTGGGATACTCAAGGCACCTGCCATTGCCCCCACACGGACTTGTTTTTCCTATGGCCTCGGCCCCAGTCAGACCCTGCTGTTCCATCAGCAGAGAGATGCTAAAGCAGAGAGCTGCCTCAAGTTGAGAAGCGGAGAGCATTTCTGCCTCCTAGGGAAGGAAGCTGAACTCTCCACAAACCAATCATCACCAAAATAAGTCACCTCAATCAAAGGGCGGCAAGGGATACACCATAAACACACCACCAAGGCTACACAACTATGAGCGACCTGTGGTGTACTGTTTGGCCCTTCAGAAGCCAACGGTAACTTCTTAAAGAAGCTACTGTTCTGAAAGCTGGACGTGCCTCCACCCCGTATTTGGCAACCACGAGTGACACAAAAATACAAAAGGAGGAGCCAATGTGGCCTGAACGACAGCTATTACAAAGCATGAAACGTGAAAAATGACTACTTTTGCTGTTCCAACATCAGACTTCAGAACCATATCATTTTTAGCAGCACACACAGATTTCACTTGATGGGTGAACAAGTCAATGCTAAGAATTTCTGCTAGAAAAGGATATTTGAAGTTGCAGTACCTGGTAAAAGCTGGATTATGTTCAGTCATTGCTACTAGCAACTTCAGAGCATAGGCTGGTATGGGGTCAGGTTCCATAAGAACATGCTCATACCTGGAATAAAAGAAAAACATTTAACACGATTCAAAATCATAAGTATAAAATTATAAGCAATGCAAAACATTCATTAGATATAAAGTTAAAAAGACCAACAATCTTTAAAAAAACTAGAATACGAAAGAATTACAATCTAGATTTCAGGGAATCACAAGATCTTTCTCATAAGTGAGCCCCAAAACAAAATACCAACTCAGAGTACATGTACATCGCAACCTTCATAACTCATGGCCTAATTAGAAATTAGCAAAAGGTATGAAAGCCTTCCTATGGGCAAGCCTCGCCTAAGCAAGCTTCTCTTAATGGACTCCATGTGAAGCCTATTAACAGGCAGGGAAGATCTTATCCCATTAACATTACACTTACCCATCTAAAACCACCACCAAGAACCTGGAATCAATGTCAAAAGACATAGAACCCCTTCAAAAAGATACCTTATTCATAAGTTGTTGGACTCTATTGGCTTTTGATTTATGCACAATCTCAATTGACTGATTATTTTATTTCCAAGGCAACAACAGACAAGAAACAGCAAATTGGAAGAGTGAGGGCAAATGGTTACTGTAGATGGGAGCTACTAACAATGAGCACTGACAGTGTAATGGCAACAGAAGAGATTGGGGGAAAATCACTATAAAATCACACACAAAAACACATACAGCTGAGAAATCTGGAAAAATTTCAAGGAGACACCAAGTACCTACATACATTCGTAGGTCATGAAAGCATCATTATATTATAACATTCTATAATGATGATATGCAATAAGAGAAAAATTGAGGAGTTACTTAAATATGAATAAGTTGAAAAATCAGAAAGCTTTGAAAATCTACACTTAATGCAAAATGCAGAAGTGCTCATTAATAATGAAAGATGCTAAAAATAATGCGCATGAATCAAATGATTCTGAAGAAGAAAGGGGCACACTGTGAATGGAATTCTGAAAAGCCCTTTTTGAGTTTGATGGGACAAATCCAACTTATAGACTATACTCCCCAGCCCAAAAAAAAAAAAGATGGCAAACGTTTTAACCATGCTAAATGAATACATTCTCACAAAACATAGATAGACTATAATATAATTTCAAGGTCTTGAACACGACAATAGATGCTGTAGTTATTGGTGTTGTAAGGTCAAAGAAGGAAAGGTAGAACTATTTAGAACTAATCCTAAGAGGAGGCATGAAATACCAGCAAAGCATAAATAACTTGAGAAAACTATAAAGAAATGTAGAAAGGGATTAGAAGATTGCATCAATATCTAATGGGTACAACACATTGGAAAACATGAAAACCACATCGACAGGAAAGAAAGAAAGAAAGAAAGAAAGAAAGAAAGAAAGAAAGAAAGAAAGAAAGAAAGAAAGAAAGAAAGAAAGGAAGGAAGGAAGGAAGGAAGGAAGGAAGGAAGGAAGGAAGGAAGGAAGAGAAAGAAAGAAAAACTTGTGGAATGGAATGTGGAAAGTTAAAGTCTATTAGAAATTCTCGATCCCCTTAATCAACAACTAAAAGTGAAAGCTGGAAAGTCAAGGCAATATAGGAAGTCAAAACAATACTAAAAATAAAATTAAAATTTCACTATAATTAACTTCTATAGAGGCTTGAAAAATAAAGTAATTAGAGGGAAAAGAACCCCTTAATTAGCAGGATGTGGAAAATTTCTGGTAACCTATATTATTATAAGAAGTCTAACATAATAAAAATGCAAATTGAATCAAATCCAAAAGAAAAAGTTTGCATTACTGTAAAGGACAAAGGAAAAGTTATGTCAAGGAAGGCAGCTAAAGCTCTAGCACTCCAACAAAACCAGAAAATGCCAGGTCCAAAAAAACTTCTTAATTATTGGTTCATCAGGGTGCTAGCAAAGCCCGTGACCAACCCCCTCCCATGCAGGTCTGAGCCCGTCTTTCCTGAGAGAAGGCATTACTTACCCATTGCCAAACAAAGAGAAAAATAAAGAGCAATTAGGAGTCTAAGTCCTTTGTACTATCCAAAACAAATCTACAAGCAAGAAAACAACATATTGGTTGAGGTGTAAAAAGAGTGTGCTAGAAAATCTCAGAGGAATAAAGGATATTGATTGATTGATTATTGACATGGCTGTCCCAAAGGGCTGCCATATTTACCCCAGGCTTTACAATGGCAAAGACTTTGCCTCAGTCTACATTCATGACTTGTACATATACTTTCCAATATGTAAAACGGGTCCAAGTGCAAAAGAATGCTTAGAGAATCTGATGTCCACATGAAAAACTGTTCTCTTTTTAAAGCACACCACCAACACAACAGCATCAACAAGTGACATAAAACATGGCATCTTCTGCAGAGACTGTTTAAAAGCCCATTACAGTTCTGTCTCCTATTGGTCCCATTATTATCACTCCTGAGCAGAAATGTTTATGGTTTTCAAGTCAACAAGGAAGGAGAACCAGTTGATATCCACAGACACCAACTTAACCAATGACATGCTGGAAAAGACACATCAACTAAATGGCTGAGTTGTACAAATCTGTTTATAACAATAATAAAGGATTAGGTGATTTCTACCAAAAATTAGAGAAAGGTTTTTATTTTTTTTTTTAATCTAAGACTTAGTGATTGATGCAGCTTATGCAATGGTGGAAACTGTATAACCTATTACTGCATGTTGTGAAACTGTTGTTGTTGAGTTGTTTTCGTGTCCAACTCTTTGTGATCCCATTTGGGATTTTCTTGGCAGAGATACTGGAGTGGTTCGCCATTTCCTTCTCCAGCTCATTTTACAGATGAGGATACTGAGGCAAACAGGATTAAGTGACTTGCCCAGGGTCATTCGGCTGGTAAGTGTCTGAGGCCAGATTTGAACTCAGGAAGAGAGATCTGCCTGATTCCCAGGGCAGCGCTCTATCCACTGCACCACCTACCTGCTTTGTAAAACTTTAGCATTTACTAGATACCTAAAAGGATAAGGCTAGATAGTAAGAGCTATACATCAGACATTTGCTGTCTTACATAAGCTAAGAAACCACCACAACAAAAATACCCATAACCAAAAAACACAAATCTCCAAATAACTCCGAGAATCCCACAAACAAGCTGGACTGAGACCGGATTATTTTCATATACAGAAATGTTACCTATAGTAGTCTGGAAAGAACACCAAAGCATAAAAAATTAAGAAGAAAGTTTTTAAATTTGTTATCACCATATTCAACACTCTATCTCCAAACTATATTAAATGAAAAGCTTTCAAAAAAAAAAAAATAGAGCCCCTGGCAGAAGAAAGGAAAACTATGTGGGAAAAGGGGAAAGTATATGTAATGTCTATCACCCGGTCTGCTACAGCCGCTGTCCAGGGGAAATTTCAGTGAGTTGTTGAAAGATGAGCTTACATTGCAATACTCTTATTCAATCACAAAGTGCAGCCCCTTTATCCACCTGCACAACAGCTCACAGAACATTCAATACAAAGACGAACGGTAGGATACAACTCTGTCCAAAAAGCATGACAATGAGCTAACAGCAAAAACAATCATTTACATGGGATTTCAGAGCAGTTATATGGTAGCGCAAAAAATGTTATCTCCAACTTATAGCTGTAGGCTAAGCTAGTCTGTCTGGGGAGAGAGGAGAGCTGAATCCTGGTTTCGGTTTCTGTATAATTGCTAAAGTTATAGAAATTGCACTGTTGGAGTTAGGGTTTGTGAATGAGTATGCTTGTATTCATAATGATAGGCTTCTGAATAGCTGGCTCTCTGCCTTTCTCTCCCACCAAACAAATTTTTTACTGGTTTGGTTGGTTTTTCTCATCTTATAGATGAGAAAACTGAAGCTCAGATGAGTTAGGTGGCTAACCCACTATCACACAGTTTCAATTCAACTCAACATGTATTTATTAAATGCCTACTGTGTGCTATAATTGCACTATGGTGCTAAGAATACAGAGAGAAATGTGAACAGTCCCCCAAAGTCAAGATTATAGACAAACTGGGCAAAACAACATGGACACAGAGAAGTGAATATGAAATAAATATGAAATTACTTAGGGTGGGGCTAGAAACTGAGGGAGTCAGGAGAGGTTGCTTGAATGAAGTGGCCCCTGGGCTGTCTTCAAAGGATCTAGGGATTCCAAGAGGTACAGAGGAAGAAAGGAAGCATTCCACGTATACAGGAGAGCCCAAATAAGGCTGGGCAACAACCTGGAAGGTGGAGGGTCAAGACAGAAGATTCCAAGGCCATGAAGCCAGGAACTAGAAGAACGTAATTACTTGCTAAAGAAATAGTGGGCTCAGGAGAAGGAGTACATTTAGGGAGGGAAGATAATAATTAGTTGTGGATATGTTTTGTTGAATTTGAGATAGGATATCTGGGTAGAAATGTCCATCGAACAATTGGAAATGCAAGATTGAGGCTCAGGAAATAGATGAGTAGACATATAGATTTAGAGTGTCATTTGAGCAGAAATGATAATTAAAAACATTAGACCTAATGAGATCACAGAGGAAGAAGAGGAGACAGAGAGAAAATGGAGAGAGAAACAGAATGGGAATGAGAATGTAGAGGGTGGAGAAAGAAAGAGTAGAGAGAATGAGGGAGAGAGAAGAATGACAGAAAAAGGTAGAGGTAGAGAGAGGGGGGAGAAGAAGAAGAAAGAAGAAGATACAGTATAAAGATGGAAATCTGGATCTGAATCTCAAGGGCATGGACCAGAAATATTTATTAGGGAATTCCCGAAATAAATGATACATTGGAAGTTATGGGAATGAATAAAAATGTCAAGGGAAAGTACAAAGAGGAGAAGAGAGCCAAGACAAAACTTTTTAAAACACTTACCCTCAGAGGGCCATCAGGCGCATAGGCCAGAGAAAGAGACAGAGAAGGAAAAACCTGAGAGGGAAAAGGAAAGAGGGTCACTGAAGCCAATTTTCAGCATCCAAGGAGAGAACAACAGTATGAAATACTGCAGAAGCCAAGAAGGATGAGGTCTAAAAAAGCCATGGGGTTTACAACAAGGAGGTCATTGGTGGCCTTTAGGGGCACAGTTCTAGGAAAGATGTAGCAGTGGAAGTAGGATGCTGAGATTGCAGACCATGATTCAAGAAGTCTAGTGATGAAGGCGAGAAGAGTATGACGGCAGGTAGCTTCATGGGATAGAAGGATATAGTAAAAGTATTTTTACAGGATTGGGACAACTTGGATACATTTCTAGGCAGATGGGAAGAAGCCAGTGGAAAGGGAGTAATTGTGAACACACAAGAGGCAGGGCATGACTGCTGAGAAAAAGATATGAGGGAGGCAGGAGACCGAAGGCAAGGGGACAAAGGATACAATTAGTTGGGGTGAATTTTTGGATGTGTTAGCTATGTCAAGAAGTGAAATTATATCTTCCTCTAATACTGAAGATTAGGAGGAAATAATATGAGAAGAAAGGGAAAAGTTTTGAGGGACAGAGGTGAGAAATGGGCAAGCTTTATCTTTAAAATAAAGTGGCAGTGAAGATCATTTACTATGAATTCAGGGGCAAAAGTGGAGAAAATGCTAGGGACTGGAAGAAGAAGGAAAAGTTTGGCCATTGCAATTGGGAATGCAATAAAAATCAAAGAGATTTTGATAAACATGTGTATTAATCAATACTGTGACTTAAAATATGATAAAACAAATGAACCACCACACCAGAGTAAAGATCCAGATGAAGCTAAAGCATAAAGCAGTAGTGAATTAGGATTAGCTGAAATATCTCCTCTAGAACAGCAGACCAGCAGGAGAGAAAAAAGGAAATTGGAGGTTGCTCCGATTTGAGAACTAACAGGATGAGAGATGGGGTCTCAAAAGGGGAGGGATAGCAAGAACATAACTAAAATGATAGTAAGGAGACTGGAGTGAGAAGAGCAAGGTGGGAAAAAGAGGAGTTTATTAAGTGGAAGTCAAGAGCAAAGAGTAAGCAATGAGGGGGAGAAAGATTTAAGGCTGTGGTTGGAGAGCAGGATTCTGGAGGTGGCACAGGACTGGGCAATGGCGGGGTCAAAGGCAGGACCAGAGGAGACTTAGAGATGAGAAAAATGAGGGGTTGTGACCATCAATATAAATGAAAAGAATCACCAACTATTACAAAGCTTTGGGCAAGAAACTAAAGCTCATTAGGGTATAGTTTGCATTTTCTTCAGGCCTGCTCAACTAAAGGCACAAAATGCAAAGGGGAACAAGTGATTTAGGACACCAAAAACTAGCTGAGAAGCTGTAGTTTGGTAAAGACATCAGGATTTATGGGGCAATGCACTAAAATGTAGACATGCCTGGCTCATTGCCACGGGCCAGGTGAAGCTAAGAAAGACTGGTAAGATTCTACTTGCCTGGTGTCTTACAAATATAATCCATACTGAAAAGACTGGAGCAGGAAATAAACTGCCTCTACATATCTATCAAGCTAGGGAACACAGAGACAGCTACAATGTAGGAAGAATAGTAGCTGAGACACCCAGAAGTTCATAGGAAATAAAATCCAAGATAGGAGCCAGTAGTAAAATCCATGGCCTCATACATCTAAACACAAATGCTCAAAGGATGGACAATACACAAGGTGAAATGAAAGTCTAAATGCAAAAAAAGCAAATTTAGCTTCTAGGTATTACTAAGACTTGTGATAAAACTCAAATATGGTTCTAGACAGCTATAATTCCCTTGAAAGAAAAAGAACAGGCTAAAATGAGGAGGCACTGTATATTAAGAAGGCAGATTCATGTGAGAAAATATTGGGGGTGCAATATTTGGGGAACAGTCAATGGAGGTAGAAACAGCAGTAATCTTGTAACCTGGGTATACAACAAATCACCCAAACAAAATGAAGAATTAAGGAATCAAGTCACACACCTGCCACTAGGGTATAATATGTAATGGGTAACCTCAACAATCCAAGCACTTTGCATTAGTTTTCTCTATGGCAGAAGCAGAATAGCTAATAATTTCTTTATGTGCCTTAAAGGTAATTTCTCACTTGAAAAAGTAAAAGAACCAACAAGAGACAATTCTGTTACAGTTCTGATTTTTACTAATGAGGAAGAATTGGTTGTCGGGATAAAAATGATAGGAACTTGGGAGGGAAGTGATACTCCCCCGCCCCTAGAATCTGTGATAGAAAAGGACAGGAAATCCAGACCTACGCTGACACACACCCTAGGTTCATAAAGAACAGATATCAGGGCAGGTAGGTGGCACAGTGAATAGAGCACAGGCCCTGGAGTCAGGGGACCTGAGTTCAAATCCGACCTTAGACACTTAACACTTACTAGCCATGTGACTTTGGGCAAGTCATTAACCCCAAATGCCCTGCCTTCCCTCCTCCAAAAAAAATAAAATAAAATAAAAAACAGATATCAAAAGGATGGCTACAGAGGGTACAGACTAAGATTCTAGAAGGGAAGTGAGGAGGGAAGGCGAGGAGGGGGCAAAAAGAGGGAAGAGAGAAATGTTAAAAAAAAATAAAATAAAATTCTAAAGACCTAAAGAGAACAAATTGATCAAGGAGGAAAAATATGAACTTTAGGCTTGGTGTCAAGGAAGAAAAAAGTCCTCAGAATTACAACTTATCATAAGTGGAATGTGCTGCCTTGGAAGATGCTGAGTTCAGACTAAAGTGAGTGTCTTTAAGCAAAGTCTGGATATAATAGAACTTCCTTTTCAGGGATAGGTATTAGAATAGATGACTGCTAAGATTCCTTTCCAATAAAAATTCTGTGATTCTATGAAAACTTGAGTCCCTGAGTATGATGGAGGAGAATGAGATGAAGGGGAAGACTAGGAACCACATCCAGAAGCCACTGGGTAAGATGGTCCAACAGCCTACATCAACATGTCGAGGAAAAAGGAATCAGTGACACTGTATACATTCAGGACGCATCACTTGAAAATACAAAGTAAAGAAGAGATTCTGTTTATAATAGCAAGAAAAAAAATTAAATGTGTGCTCATTGATTTAATCTGGGAGAAAGAAGGTTTATTCCAAGGAGATGAGAAAAGCCATAATAAGAAAAATAAAAAAGGACAAGAATAAATGGAGACACCTTGCCCTTGACAAAGAAGGCTGAATACAGTAAAGGCAACAGTGCCCTTGAAGTCAGGAGATACATTTACTGCAATACCTATCAATGTCCCTGGAGATGTTTAAAAGACCCTTACAAGCAGATAGTAGAATTATGTGCAAGAGTAAGTGGGCCAGAACTCAAAAAAGTATTTATTTACATATTTAAATAAATTGATCTATTTATTTATTTACTTACTTTTAGTTTACAACATTCAGTTCCACAATCCCTCAAGTTCCAAATTTTCTCTCCCTCCCTGCCATGGTGGCGTGCAAACTGATACAGGTTCTACAGATACTTTCACATCAAACATTAATCAGGTTGTAAAGAAGAATTATAACCAATGGAATGAATGAGAAAGAAGAAGCAAAACAAAGCCAAAGAGAGAGAGAGAGCAAGTCGTTTGCTTCAATCTGCATTCAGACTCTGTAATTCTTTCTCTGGATGTGGAGAGCCCTCTCCATCATGAGTCCTTTGGAGTTGTCTTAGAGCCTTGCATTGCGGAGAGGAGCCCAGGCTATCAAAGTTAGTCATCACAGATACAATGTGTCTGTAATTGTGTACATTGTTCTCCTGGTTCTGCTTTCTCAAACAAGTATTTAAAACAACAAAATAAAAGGTCCTGGACTTCCCCTATTAAATGCAAAACATACTTAAAACTGACAATTATCAATGTTAAAATACTGGTTTAAGAACTATGAAAAAAATGATCAAAAGAACAGATTCTCAAAACAGATTTCAAATGACTATAAAAACTTAATGTGTAATCAGAGGATCACAGTTTGTGACTAGACTGATGTTAAAGGTCATCAATTTCAAATCCATCGTTTTACAGAAGAGGAAACTGAGGCTAATGGGGGGGGGGGGTGGAATGATGTGACCAGGTGCCTTGGCTAGTAAATCAGGTTTTCCCGAATCCATGTCCAATTCTTTATTCGAGGCCATCTGGCTGCCTGATGAACCATAAGGAGCTTAAAAATGGAGGAAAACACTGCTTAATGTACTTTATGGCTAAAACTATATATCAAAATGGAGAAGAATTAACTGAGATACAAGTGTACTATGTAAATTCTAGCTATTATTATAATAGCCTGCAAAAATTCCAGATGGGTAAAAGATTTGCAAACAGAATAGAATATTTATTCCATCTATGAACAGGAGATAAATTTTTGAGTACTGAAGAAATGAAGGATATAATATAAAATAAGATGGGCATGTATAAATATGTATAAAAAAATTTAAATCTCTGTATTAAGATATTATTAAAACATATAAAAGGTAAAATAAAAGGCTGTCAAAAACACAGTACAAATATAACTGATAAAAGCTTCCTTTCCAGAACTGATGCAAAAGTATGTGGTCAAAGCCCAAATTCCACTTACTAAGTGATCAAAGAAATTTAAAAACAACTTACACAAGAAGAAAATAAATTCACTAAGGTCTTTATATGCAAAAATTTAGTCCCACCAGTAATGAAAGACATGCAAACTAGAACAAATTTAAGGCAATGCATTGTGGAATGATCTATGTATGCTGGTACCATTATATACTTATTAAACCAGTGAAAATAAATTGGAATTCTAACATTGAGTGTTGGCAAGGTTCTGGGTCAACAAGTACATTTATACTTTGCTGGTGGCAATAAAAATTGGTTCAATATTTCTGGAAAGCAATTTGACCACATGTAACAAGAGCTATAAGAACTGTTCCTACCCTTTGGCTCAGTGATTCCACTTTGGGGATTTTACCCCAAGGAAATAATTCAAAAGAAAAAAAGAAAGTAATTTGCAGAAAGATGTTCACAGCCACTCTATCTATAATAGCAAAAATCTGGAAATAGCCCAAATGCTCAACAACTTGGGAACGACTTAAGGAAACCACAGCATAATAATGTAACGGAACTATATTTCTGTTAAAAAATAACAAGTATCTGGAAGATGCCAATACAAAGAAAAATATATGCATACATATACATAAATACATATGTATAAAATGATACTAGATGGGCACAAATCACAACTATGTCGATTAGCACTATGGGCATCAATAGCTTTCAGAAATGAACATGGAATGACACAAAAAGGATTTAATGTTCATTAGGATGTTCTTTTTAAAAACAAAATTGATGAACTTCTTAACTGGATGATAAATGACTAATGCTCCCCCCTCCACCTGTGGAAATCACAATTTCTTTCTGACATTTCATCTCTTGCCATTCCTGCCCATGCCTTTCCATCAAGTGTCCACAGAGGACCTCCTCCCCAACAGCTAAGAATCCTCCCTGTTTCTCTTCCTGTTTCTGGGGTGCCAGGGCAACACTTGGGCTGTCGGTGTGGGCTCCTTCACACACCTTCTTTGGAAGAGATCTCAGCAGGCTTCTAGCTCTACTAAAACTCAGGAAGGTATCCTCTCTATAACAGTTTTTGCTTAAAAGACTTCTAATGAGTGGGCACCACTCCATTCTGAGGCAACTCAGTTTACTTTGGGAATTGTTTTAAGACTTTTCCTTTCATTAAACCTAAATCTGCCCCCTCTGCAATTTTCACTCACTACTCCAAGTTCTTTGGGAACAAGTAAAACAGGTCTCAGTGCTTTTTCACATGATAAGAATTCAATTTTAAGACTGTCATTATGTCCCTCCTCAGTCTCCTCTGGGCAGCCAGGTGGCACCATAGTGCACAGAGCTGCCTGGCCTGCAGTCAGGAAGACTCATTCATCTTCCCACATTCATATCTGTTCTTAGACACTCACTAACTGGGTGACCTTGGGCAAGTCACTTAACCCTGTCTGTCTTGGTTTCCTCGTATGTAAAATGAATTAGAGAAGGAAATGGCAAACCACTCCAGTATCTTTGCCAAGAAAACCCCAAATGGGGTCAGGAAGAGTCAAACATGACCAATGACTTAACAATAAGCCTTCTCTCTTCACCACCCTAGTTGTCTTCCTCTGGATGCTCTCTGGCTTACTAATGTGAACCTTCCCAAAAATGTGTCACCAAGAACCAAACGCTCTATTACAGATGTAGGCTGCCCAGGGCAGAAGCCACTGGGACTATCACCTCCTTCACCATGCCTTTTAAAACACTTCTCTTACATAAGTTATCCATTTAAGATTACACAACTCCAGCAGAAGTGACCACAGAAATCATCTGGTCAAATGAATGAATGAATGGAAAACACTGATGAAGCACTTAACGATGCTCTAGGCAACATGAGGAAAACGGGGCCAAGCTACTTTCCCAAAGCTACAGAGGTAGTAAGCAGAGCCAGGATTTGGACCCAGTCATGTGACCCAAATCCAGTGTGCCTTCATCACACCACACTGCTTCCCCTCTTATTCCATTGGGGTATGCATTATTCACAGCCTTGTAGTACGATTAGAAGAATATTGGTAGCTAAAAAGTAAGTGTTTGTGGCAGCAAGAATCCTGACTCCTTCAATTAAATCTAATTATGTGCTGAGAGCCCACTGTGTGCCAAGCACTGTGCTGGCTCCTATGAATACAAAGAGAACAATGAAATGGTATGTTCTCTCAAGAAGTCTATTGGGGGGAATAGCATATCCAAAGACATCCCCACTTTTCTCTGGAAGGTGTAGTAATCACCTTATTCTGATCAGTATGTATCAATCATGATAAACACAGAAAGACAAGGGAACAAGATAAGGCATCAAGCTGCTTTGCTCTGCACATCCCAATGTTCACGATGGCCACTCATCTTCAACAATGATGGAGAAATGGCTCCACATAAAATCAACTTGTCTTTTTATTCTGAAGTAATGAGTGGTGTTCCTGCAGCACCCATCAGGCAGGCTAAAGTCACTGCTCTGTTCATACCTCCTGGCAAGGGCTCAGTGAGAGATGTTTCCCTGAATCGTCGGGGTATTTGCTAGTACTTCCAACAAAGAACTAAAGCCCCAAATGTACAGCTTTTGTTTCCTATTATTCCTATGGTATCTGCAACCTCGTAGAAGTAATGGCAACCATAAATTCCAATTTCTAAAAGGAAATACTTTCTCATTTGTAATGAATGTATTTCTCTTTCACAAACCAAAAAGCCTTAATAATTTACTGAGTCATTAAGACCCTGGTGGCTTTACGGGTCATATTGAAGGCATAAAGAGAAAAGCAGTAATTATTTTTCCTAGGAAAAACATGCCGAATGCTGCACTGACACAGACAACAAATGGCCATGAGAATATTTATAACAGTAAAATCTTCCCAGTAAAAAAATGCCACTCAAAGTTAAAGAAGAAATATTAAAAGCTAAAACTCAGAAATTGGTTCTCTAACAACATGAAGACCCTGTGGCATAAAGGAACTAGCAATGGGCTGGGAGTGGAGGGGAGTATATGTAGCAAGACTAGAGAGAAAGGAGGTTGATATCAAGAGTTGCAAATGCCAGATGGAGGCTTTTCCATCTGATCCAGGAGATCATGGGGAGCTACTAGCATTTACTGAGTAAGGGTGGTTATGTGGTCAAACGAATGCTTCAGGAAAATCAATTTGGCAGCCATGTGGAAGATGGATTGGAGTGGGAAGAGACTTGAGGCAGAGAGATCAATTCAGAGCCACTGCAATAGTCCAAACACAGCTCTGACTCTGCCTCCCACACTAATGATTCTCATCTCTATGTCTCTCCTGAACTCTGGTCACAAAACTCCAGCTACTTACTGAGCATTTCCATTCAAATGATCTCCAGTTACCTCCTAATCAACATGTCCCAAATGAACTTATCCTCACTCCAAACATGCTCCAATCTAACTCTTTCCACAAATGGTTAGACAGGTGGTGCAGTGGACAGAGTTATCAGCCTGTGGTGTCACTGAGAGATGAAGGCCCATCTGGTCACAGACACCACTAGCCATGTCATTCTGGTCAAGCCACTTGACATCTTTGTGACGGCTTCTTCTTCTGTAAAATGGGGATAATAACAGCACTTACATCCCAGGGGATCAAATCTGATAATGGTGAAGCCCTTTGCAAATATCAAATGGTCAGGAAGTGGTAGCTACTGTTGTTGCCACTGTCATTACTTGTGTTCCTAGTTCCGAGAATGATGGCTGCCTTGGCTCTGTCTTCTATTCCCAACATATACCATTGCCTCTAATTTTTATATTTCTCCTATCAAGGTCTTATTTCTATTCCCTAATTCAAGGTCTTAGCTAAAAGCTAAGATTGCAACAGGTTCACAATTAGTCTTCCTGCTTCCAGTGTCTTCCTGATCGAATACATTTCGCAAACCAGAAAATTAATTTCCCCAAATGAATCATTTTAATCAAGTTGCTCCCTTGTTTGTGGAGGTCATGCTCCCCACTGCCTAGAGAATATGGTACAGATATCTCCAGGAAGTGTTTTTCCAGACCCTCAATAATTCAATCCCCCAACAATTCTCTAACCTGATCTTTGATGACTTATAAGCACAAAGCCTATTGCTCAAATTAAGCTGGTCAACTAATTCTCCCTCTGTGTTTTCATCCCTTCACCTTTGCTTACATTCTGTTCCTTACCTGGAATATCTATGCTCCCTCTCTCCACCAGTCCAAATTCTGCCCATCCTCTAAGGCTCTAATGAAGTCATAGCATGCCTCTAAAGGATATATTTCTTTGCATCTTTCTTACCTGTTGGTACATTCTGCACATAGTAAACAGAATTTGATGAGTTAGCAACCCCCTACAGTGCCTAACACAGCATTGTGTACACAAAAGGTGATCAATAAATGCTTGATTGGGAGATAAACTTGAAGCATTTCCAATAAGATCAGGAGTGAAACAAGGATGTCCATTATCACCCCTCTTATTCAATCTGGTCCTAGAAATGTTAGCAGTAGCAATTAGAGAAGAAAAAGAAATCAAAGGAATCAAATTAGGTAAAGAAGAGACTAAGCTATCACTCTTTGCAGACGATATGATGATATACTTGGAGAATC
>CM053585.1:516495210-516543905 GCA_028646515.1 Pseudochirops corinnae | reverse complement strand
GTTTTTTTTTTTTCTTTTCCCAGTGATCACTCATTGGTTACAGCCCTTCTATATGACCAAACTATTGTACAATGTGAAAGTATTTACAGATCCTATACATGATTGCACGCCACCATGGTGGGGGGAAGGGAGGGGAGAAAATTTGAAACTCAAGGGATTGTGGAACTGAATCTTGTAAACTAAAAGTAAATAAACAAGTCAATGAAAAAAAATAAAAATAAAATAAAAATATGTTGTACTCAATTTTCTCAAGACCTTGTGTATTTTTACAGGTCATTTCACAGCATCCTTCCTTTGTCACAAAAAAAAATCTACTAAGCAAAACTAAATGACACAATATATAACCTCTCAACACATGTAACAGATGGTATCCAGAGACCTTCCCCACCCACCCATCTACGAACCAGAGAGCAGAAGAATATTGCATTATCTGTCCTTTGGAATCAAGATTGGCCATTACATTTAATCTGAGATCAGCTGCCAATCAGTGTTGGCTTGCATTTAAAGGACTGTAAGTCATACTCCGAGGTTCTTTAGTCAATCAACAAGTCTTTATTAAGTACCTACAGTACTCCAGTCAGTGGGCAAGGTGTTTCTCATGTCATGGCTGACCCTTCTAGCTTGTTGGTTATGCTTCTACCTGATGATATTCTTTATGATACTCTTGCTAGAAAATTCTTCACTGATGTTATGTTGCAACCTACTCATATCCATGATGCCCATCTCCATTCAATCTTTAAGGAGATAGTGTATGTTATGATTCTTAATCACACATCAGAAGAGTTTTGATGTTTAAAATATGCCTTTGTTTCAAGGAGAAGCTAGGATAGTTAAAAGCATTGTGCAATTGCCTAAAGGTTATAGGTAATGTGACCATCAAGATGAGAGGGTTAGACAATTTCTCCAGCCCCCACAAAATCTCCAAATTCCCCAAAACAGAAATTCTATATAAGAACAAAGCAATTATAGCCAATTTTGCAGGCCAAGACACCAAGACTGTTGTTCATCCCTCATACTTGAAGAGGACCAATGACATCACAGTGTTGGGGTCAAAGTAAAGCGTGTTTGACCATAGCGAGGCAGTCTAATACAAACTCCGAAGAGTCCACCACATTTTGGGTTCAAATAGTCCATGTGAATATTTGGGATGAAGGTCTCTAGACTAGTGCATCTCATGTTTCCTTTGTGTAATTGCGATTCTGCATTGCTCATAGAGCAGTGCCTTCTTTGATGCAGATTGCCAAGGTGGGTGGTTCTGTGCCAGCCTCTCTCATGTCTCACAATCAACACTAAAGTTCTTCAGAAAGACCTTGAGAGTGCCCTTGTGCAGCTTCTTCTGCCCTCTACATGAGTGCTTGCCTTACACAAGTTTTCTGTAAAATAATCTTTTAGATAAACATAGGTTTGGCATTCAGGCCATGTCGCTAGCCCATTGGAGTTGTACTCTCTGCAGCAGAATTTGAATGCTTGGCAGTTCAGCTGAAGAGAGGATCTAGTGTGTAGAACTTTATTTTGTCAGGTGATCTTCAGAATCTTCCTAAGACAACTCAAATTGAAGTGGTTCAATTTTCTGGCATGGTACTGGGACACAGTCTAAGTTTCACTGGCATACAGCAATGGCTTTGTAGATCCTCAGTTTGGTAGGCAGGCAAATAAGTCCTCCCACCCACACTTTCTTTCAGTCTCCCAAACACTGAGATGGCTCTGGCACTGCACGCATCAACCTCATCATCTATGTGGGCATACCTGGAAAGTATATTGCCAAGTTATATGGGTTACATAGCAAGAGGAGGTTATCTCCCAGGAGATCAAGGATGCCTCCACTGCCCAGCTCTATAAAGTAAAAGGAAACATGTTGTCCAGTGACAATCACAGGGGGATTTCTCTCTTAGTTGTTGCTGCCAAGATTCGTGCCAGAGTTCTCCTTAATAGGCTGATCCTTCATCTACCTGAAAGCCTGAATAGCTTCAGAAAGGGTTAAGGAATGGGTCAACATGGTGTTTATTGTGTGATGGCTCCAGGAGAAATACCAGAAGCAGAACAGAGGTCTTTACACAACATCTGTCAACCTGACCAAGACCTTTGATACTGTCAATCATTTGGGTTTGTGGAGGATCATGGAAAATTTGGTTGCCCAGAGAAGTTCATCAGTACTGTATGCCTGTTTCATGATGGTATGCTTGGATGGTTCTGGACAAAGGATGATGTTCTCATGCTTTCCCAGTCACCAATGGAGTGAAGTAGGACCAGCTTGTTCCCAGGCTTTTTAGCATATTTTCAGTGATGTCAGATGCGTTCAACCAGGGGGTAAATGTCATCAAGGATAGCTCCTGCAATAATGGTAAGCTATTTAACTCAAAAAAGTTACAAGCCCAGACTGAAGTGGAGGGAGAATTGGTGCACGACCTTCATTTGCCAGATGGTTATTCACTCAACGTAGCCTCTGAGGTTGAGATGAAACAGTATGGATTGATTCTCTGCCACTTGTGCTAATTTTGGCCTGACAACTGACATCAAGAAAACAGGCTCTCCAGCAGCTAGTACTGTGCCATCTGTACATGAAACCATAGGTTATGAGAAATGGAGAAATTTTGAGTGTTGTGGATAAGTTTCACTAAGAAGACTACAAGGTAACACCATAAGGAATTGACAGAAGAGAAGACTAACCCACAGTACTTAAGCTGCTTGCTGAGCACCCCTTTCATCACCAGACCTTATTATCTGGTAGAGCAGCACAATCCACAGTTTGTGCTCTGGTATCCACTCAGCAATTTCCTAGCTGCGGCAGTCTTGCTCAAAACACACTGTCCCTGCCCTGAATACATCATTTTATGGCAAAAGTCAGTAGAACTCAACTCTGCTTCCTCTTTTGCAACAAATGAGTAGGAAAAAGTAATGAAAAAAAATGTTCTTTCTGCCTAAAGTGCAATGAGCTGCACCAGTACTCTGTCAGAGAACTCAAGATCAGAGGGAACTGGGATAGGGTATCAGCATGTGTGAGACTATACCAGGATGGAAGGAAAAGGAACTAGCATCCAGCAGGGGCCAGTGTTTTCCCCCCAAGAAGTCACTTGGGGTGGGAGGTAAGGCCAAGGAAAAATGAATTCCCTAGTGAGAGAGGAGATTGAAACAACTTTGCAGCAGAGACTCTGTCATCAAAGAGAAAGGAGTCAGAAAGTGAAAGGTATGGGAATATAAGGAAAAAGGAGTGAAATTACCAAACATCTCAGGAAGAAGAAAATTTAATTAAAGACTTAAAGCACTAGCACAACAATTATTAAATAGAAAAAGAATATGGCCACCAAACCATCTAAACAAGTCCAATTATCTATAAATAGGACAAAGGAAACTGAACTGAAATGATGAAGCAGAGAAGCTTGGATAGTCCCAAGAGAACATGGAAGTACAGGAGGATGTTCAGGAGAAAATTAAAATTCTTGAGAGAAGGTAAAAAAGAAACAAAATTGAAGAATTTAAGGCCCATACAGCAGAGATAAATCTAGAAAAGAAAAAAATTGAATCCATAGTAGTAAATCTCTCCCAAGAAGAAAAAGATGCAATAATTTAGTAATTGGTGATAAAAAGATACTGGAGTCAAGAATAACATGGAAAAACAGAAGCAAAAAGCAATGTTAAAAAGAGGACTATGATCTCTAGTCAAACAAAATATATTTTTATTTGTTTGGGGCTTTTAAAATTTTTTTCCAATTACATGTAAAAGCACATTTTAACATTTTTAAACATTCTGAGTTCCAAATTCTCTCCCTCTTTCAAGCCCTTCCCCTCTCCCTTAGATGGCAAGCAATTTGATATAGGCTACACATGTGCAATCATTGCAAAACATATTTCCATATTAGTCATGTTGTGAAAAAAACAAGCACCCCCCCCAAAACCCCAAAAAAATATAAAGAAAATGAAAAATAGTAGGCTTCAATCTGCATTCAGACTCCATCAGTTCCTTCTTTGGATGGAGATAGCATTTTTCATCATGAGTCCTTTGGAATTATTTTGGATTACTGTATTGCTGAGAATAGCTAAGTCATTCACAGTTGATCATCATACAATATTGCTGATACTGTTTACAATGTTCTCCTGGTTCTGCTCATTTCACTTGGTATCGGTTTGTATAAGTTTCCCCTGATTTTTCTGAAAGCATCCTTCTTGTTTCTTATACTGCAATAATATTCCATTACAAGCATATGCCCCAATTTATTCAGCCCTTCCCCAATTGATGGGCAGTCCCTCAATTTTCAATTCTTTGCCACTACAAAAAGAGCTGATATAAATATTTTTGTACTAATAGGTCCATTTTCTTTTTAAAAAAAAATCTCTTTGGGGTACAGAACTAGTAGTGGTATTGCTGGGTCAAAAGTATGTACAATTTTATAGCCCTTTGGGCTGAGTTCCAAATTTCTCTGCAGAATGGCTGAATCAGTTCACAACTCCACCAACAGTGTATTAGTGTCCCAATTTTCCCACATCGCCTCCAACATTTGTCATTTTCCTTTTCTATCATATGAGCCAAACTGAAAAGTATGAGACATGGTACCTCAGAGTTGCTTGAATTTGCATTTCTCTAATCAACAGTGATTTAGAGCATTTTTTTCATATGACTACAGACAGCTTTGATATCTTTGAAAACTGCCTTTTCACATCGTTTCACTATTTCTCAACTAGGGAACAAATCAAGCAAATATAATGATCTCAAGACAGGATACATAGAAACTTCATGGTCATAGATCTTTCAGAAGCAAATGATAAGAAAAAAAAAGCTAAGCACTAAAATGCATGAGATAATACAAGAAAACTGCTCAGAACTTCCAAACATAGAAAACAAAACACCCATCAAAATCATTCCAGGCATGCCATCATGGGGAGAGAGGGGGAGAAGAGAGAAGAGAAGAAAATTTGGAACTCAAAAGCTTGTAGAAATGAATGTTGGAAACTAAATGTAAATTAATTAATTAATTAAATTTTTTGAGAAATTAATTCAGGGACTTCCAAGATAATGGCCAAATTTGACCATTTAGACAACAAGACAATCTGTAACTGACCAGAAGGAATACTTTCAAATATAAAGGAAAGGAAATTTGAATAACACAAGACAATTCTATAGCCACAAACAACCATGGAAGGGAATGGAAATAACATATTTTTAAAAGCAAAAGAGCTCAAGACAAAACCCAGACTTAAATACCCTGTAAATCTGAGCCCAACCATCAATGAAAAAAGATAAAAACTGCATACCCTTTGACCCAGTAATACCACTTCTGGGGTTATATCCCAAAGAGATCATAGAAGTGGGAGGAAGACTCATATGTACAAAAATATTTATTGCAGCTCTCTTTGTGGTAGCAAAAAACTGGAAATTTAGGGGATGCCCATCACAATTGGGGAATGGCTAAGTAAGTTGTGATACATGAATGTAATGGAATACTATTGTGCTATAAGAAATGGGGAGGAGATGAACTTCATATGTACCTGGAGAGGCTTATACAAACTGATGCTAAGTGAGAAGAGCAGAACCAGGAAAAACTTGTACACAATCACAGACACATCGTACGTGTGATGACCAACCTTGATAAATTGGACTCTTCTCAGCAATGCACAGCTATAAGACAACTCTACAAGTCTCAGGATGGAAGGAGATATCTACATTCAGAGAAAGATCTAGAAAGACCAGAGTTTAAATGGAGACTGAAGCAATCTACATGCTATCGCTCTTTTTCATGTTTGGTTTTCTTTCTTTTTTCCCACTGTTCACTCCATTGGTTACAACCCTTCCATACAACCAGACTATTGTACAATGTGAAAGTACCTGCAGATCCTATACCTGATTGCACGCCACCATGGCAAGGGGGAAGGGGAGGGGAGAAAATTTGAAACTGAAGAGATTGTGGAATTGAACCTTGTAAACTAAAAGTAAATAAACAAGTCAATGCAAAAAAAAACCAGTCAATAAAAGACAAGCATTTGAATTATTCCTACAATCATCCAAAGGCAACGAAATCTGTTCTTCCTCTCCTATTAAGTTTTAGGCAATATGTGAATTAATGTGTAAATTAATATTTAATTAATATTAAAACAGAGTCCAAAGGTGATAGTTCCAAAGTTATTGGTGAAAAAAATATTAGTAAAATCATCATATACCTTTTTATGTTTTATCAATTTATTGTTTTTCCAGGATCACTGTTAAATTCTCTCAAGCTCATCCGCCTTAATTGAGTCCCTTGTCAAACTTTCTACGTACTAATTTTTCCCTTCGTTTACTTCTTATCTGTTTTATGAAATAGTTCTACCATCTTTTTTCATAAAATTTTACAAATCAGCTTGTATTCTAAATCAGCATTGCCCTTGGCTGCCAAATCTCTCCTGCAGGCAAGTACATTAAATATTTGCTGGCTGTGGCAGTTTTTGTCTCCTGATTGTGATGACTTATTTGCAGCATAAAATTCCTTCGCAAAATGATAAAAGTCTAAGTCACTGTCTGTTCTCTTATTCATTTCCTGTTTTTTGGCATCAACATTTTGTATGAATCATGCTAAAACTGTTGGTCACAACCATATGTCATATATTCTCATTTTATTCTTTCTACTAATATGGTATTGGTTTACAATTTGGTGTTCTCACTGCACACGGCTGCTTGAGAAATAACTCACACAGCGGTGACAAGTCATTTCCTGACTCTTAAAATACACCCAATTTCATTTTTTGTGCTGTTGGATTGCTTCATGGGTTCAATACTTCCTAACTATCTTATTGTAAAGAAAACTAGATATATTTTATTTTGCTAACACTATCACTTTCCAATAAATAATTACATTTCCTTAAAAAAATAGTTAAGGAAAACAATCTAACAACGATTGGTACATTTAACTTTCTGCTCCAGTAATATTATATTTCTTAATAGGAAAGAAGAAATTATGTTTAAACATCGGTCATCTAGAAACAATACTGGTTGTTCTATTTGATGTCCCATGGATCCAATTAGTATCTCTATGCAGATGATGGATATTTTTGTTCCAGAAATATTTTTTACTAAATAGTACATTAGCTGCACTACATAAATTTTGATATGTTACTTATGACTTTTGTCATTCTCTTCCACATAATTATTTGTCATTTCTTTGATTTGTCCTTTAACTGAGCCATTATTTAATATATTGCTAGTTAATTTATATTTAGGTCTATATATTTTGTTTATATTTTCATTATTGGCTACTACTTTTATTGCACTATAGTCCCTACCGATGATATATACTGGCTATTGGACCTTGAGCAAGTCACTTACACTCTTAGCATTCTGGGTAACTCTCTAAGACTCTAAACTGTAAGGACACTGCCAATCTTCATTGGTAAATTTTCCTTATCTTGGATTTTCCCCTGCCAATGGAATCACACAACGAGTCCCTATCATTATATTTCTAGTCTGTAAAAGAGGCAATATGTAGTAATAGACCATGGGGCTCAGGGTGAGAAAGGCCCAGGCTCAAGCACTGTCCCTAAAACACACATCCTCATCGTCTGAGCCCTCAAGGCTAAATTTTCAGTAGTGATGAAGTCTTTCTCATACCCTCTTTGTTGTTTGCCATTCAATTATTGTTTTCAACTATTAAGCTAATGGTAGGGAGCTAAATTTAGACCCAACTTCTCCATCATGCATCTTGTCATGCAATTTTTTTATTTTAAAAATAATTGATTTTTTTTAATCATCAAACATCTACCTTCTCTCCCTTTGATTTTTTCCCTGCCCCAACTGATAATAAAAGAAAAACAAAGTCCTTGCTACAAACTGGCAGTCAAGAAAACCAATCTTCACATTAGTCCTGTATGCACAAACCTGTGTGTGTGTGTATGTGTGTGTGTGTGTGTGTGTAAACAGACACATCTGTGTATATGCCGCATTTACACATTCATTCTGCACTCCGCCAATTCCTTTATTGCCTCTCAAAGGAGAATTTGTGGGCCATGCTCCCATTTGCCACAAATATCCTCTAATCTGATTTCACTGGAAATGAGAACATCAAGCATAAGTTACATGGCTTAATTCCTCCAATAATAGACCTGCTTTTAGGTTAGTAAAGAAGGATCTCTCACTTTGAGTCCAATAGGTAAACGTTTGTGGGCAGTTCAGAGATTGTATGAAGCTTAGCATCCTCTGTCCCATCTTTTATCGTTCTATCTATCACTGTAAGTGCATATGGAGGCCACATAAGACAGAGGCCATTTTACATTTTTATTGGATGAGTTTTCATGGCCCTTCTGATAATGAAACTCTCATTACTCAGCTAGGACAGTCCACTGAAAGTAGACTTGTTCTACTACCAAGACTCTCAATTGAAGCCTTTCCAGCATGATGGGGTCTCCAGAGCTTGTACTCTGTTGCTACAGCGTTTGAGAACCCAGGGGCACATCCAGGTCATGTGGAAGCACCAGGGAACTTTGTATTTCTTCAGGGCTTTCTCCTAAATCACAGAGTCTCATTTTCAAAAGTACTCCAAAGACTTATCTGAACTGATGCTGAATGAGGGGAGCCCAAGCAGGAGAACACTGTACACAGTTGCAGCCACATTGTGCAATGACTAACTTCGATACTTGGCTCTTCTCAGTAATGCAAAGCTCTAAGACAACTCCAAAAGGCTAATGATGGAAAACGCTATCCACATCCAGAGAATGAATTACAGAGTCTGAACGCAAATTGAAGCACACTATTTGCTCTCTCTTTTGTTTTGTTTCTTCTTTCTCATGGTTCATTCCACTGGTTACAATTCTTCTTTACAACATGACTAATGTGAAAATATGTTTAATATGAATGTACAAATAGAGCCTATATCAGATTGCATGCTGTCTTCGGGAGAGGGGAGAAAACTTAAAACTCAAAAGCTTGTGGAACTGAATGCTGTAAATTAAAAATAAATAGATAATTTTTTAAAAAGTATTTCAAGTAGCTGACCATACTCCTAGTACAGCTATTGTAGTGATTTTCATTCTCAAAATTCTTTATTGGGATTTCTAAAACCAATTACATCTAATAGGACATTCAGTCATCTGTTCATACATAGACTGATCATACACAGAACTCTTCTATTTAGGATAATAAAGGTACAGAAAGGACTAGTATTAGAGCCCATAGAAAATTCAGTCTTGGGGTGGCAAGGTGATGCAGTGAATAGAGCACCAACCCTGGAATCAGGAGGACCTGAGTTCAAATCCAGCCTCAGACACTTAACAATTACTAACTGTGTGACCTTGGGCAAGTCACTTCACACCAATTGCTCTGCCCTCCCCCCCACTCCAAAAAAAGAAAGAAAGAAAGAAAATCAAGCGTCTGGTCCTTAGTGACAACCCTCAGCTAGACAGGGTCATGAATATATTTAGAGCTATTTGGCCCTTCACTGCTTAACTCTTGCAGACAACATAGAGCTCAAAAAGTACACCTTTCAGAAAAGAAGCAGTCAAACCACAGAGAGTTTCCCTTTGGATCTGTGAAGAGCAAAGGTCAGTCAACATCTTAATTTCCAATACTATGATACAAAACATGGGTCCTAGTCAATATGACCTTCAGTGGTCACGACCCCGTTTCTGGGCCTCTCTCCTCACCAGTGAAATGGACAAGAAAAACTGGACCTAGATTCCTGGTTCCCCTCCAGCACTAACAGACAGACATTCTGCTGCTGTTATTACCATTAGCCTTTTAGCTGCACTGTTTGATTTAACCAAGGCGATATCTGAAGAGAAGGTAGGGCCATCTGCAGTACAGCAAGGTGGCAGGACTTACTGGGGAAGCAGAACGTCTCGAATCAGAGACAGAAGCTTGGTGTTGGAGCTCAGGCTCTCCTCCTCCTCCTTCTCCTTCTCCTTCTCCTCCTCCGCCACAACCTCATGGCTGACAAGCAATGATGTGGTTTCTGACAACAGCCGCAAACTGAAGAGTCTCCATTCCACTTGAAAGAAAACGTCAGAAATGTGACCAACACTGACGCATAACAAATACCAAAATGTGAGCTTCAGGAACATTTTGGTTGATGTGGCTCTACTTACCATTCTGACTCTGAACCAACGAGACCAAGGGCGGGAGGATAAAGTCCACGACCTAAAAGACAGCATTATAAAGACTGGTTCAGGTCATTCCAGTAAAAAAATGAAACCCCTTAGACCATCATCTGCACTAACTCTACCACCAGACACTTCAGGAGAAGAAATACTTGAAGATTCAGACTCTGTTTAGAGCCCCACCTGCCCAATTACCATCAGATAAATCACTCAGGGCACAGATGACAGTGGAAATAAAAATATTAACAGCAACAGCTAAAATTTACTCACCACAAATTCCCATATTATCTACTTTAATCTCTCAACAACTTGTGAGTTAGGTGTTAATTTTCTCTCTTTTACCAAAACAAAACCAAACCAACTGAGGCAGGAAGAGGTTAAGTGACTTGTGCAGGATCATATAAGCAAACAAGCACCTGAGGCAGAACTCAAACTCAGGTCTTTCTAACTCCCAGCAATCTATTATTCAGCGTGCCACCTAATTCATCATCTATGTGATTTATACCAAGAACATTAGTATTTAATGCACATTCTGAGCCTTGAGATAAAATATTAAACAACACAGGTTTATAGCTATTCTTCAGCTTATAAGGTGACCAATCACCAGCCTCATCTGGGGGAAAGCACATGACCCACAGGAAGCTGAGCACAGCAAAGATCTGGCCTGGACACCAGAGCACCTCGGGCTAAGTCCCATTCCCTCTGCTTACTATTTGCATGATCTTGAGCCTCCATGCATTTGATTTTCCTGTCCATAAAGTAAAAGAATTGAACTACATGGCCCAAAAGATTCCTTCCAGGCCTAAATCTGTGATTCTAGTGTTTGAACAAGTGCATCACAGAGCAAATCATATTTGCTGTGAGACAGGTAATGTGGTTTATTTTACAAAGAGAATTCCAGACAACTTGAGGGCACACTCAGTCTTACTCTGTCATTCTCCCAAACACACAACCAGAGCATAATTAATTTTGATTGGGAATCTTCCCAGGAAACACTAAGAGTTCCCCAAAATGCTAAATAACCACATACTTAGCTTGTGAGTCAATGCCACAGGAAAATTTTAAAGAACATTATCTACCAAGATGAGCTATTTTTGTGGAAATAAACCTATAGCTCTCATGTAAACCAATGTTAATCCTCAGGCATTGAGGAATTAACGTTATAGACCTGGAGAGGTCCAAACTGGATCCAGAAATCACTTTAAAAATCTGGACAAGTGATGACCCAGATTCTGCTTGAAAAACTCCACTGAGGGGAAATCTACCACCTTTTCACATCCTTAGAGATAACCCTATTACACTGAATATCACCTGTCTTTTCAGATTTACTGCAGATACTATCCTTGGACTGGTTAACTTGGCAAGCTGAAACACTGTGATAATAAGGACACTGTATGACTGAATATGCTCATGCCATAAGAAATGACAAGCAGGGTGTTTTAAAACCTGGGAAGATGTATATGAACTGATACACAGTGAAGGGAGCAGAACCAGGGAACAATCTACACAGTTAAAAGGAATATAAAAATGATCACTTTTGAAAGATCAATATGATGACCTACACAATTCCAAAAGAGTCAAGACGTAAAATGCTATCCATGTCCACACAGAGAACTGACAGTCTCACGGTGCAGAATGAAGCATATTTTTTCCCTTTCTTTATTTCCCTTGTTTTTTCCCTTTAGAACATGACTAATGCAGAAATATGTTTTGCACAATTTGATATAAATAATGGGTGTCATATTTTTTTGCCTTCTCAGGGAGTAGGGGAGGGGACAGATGGAGGGAGGGAACTTGGATCTAGAAATAAAAACTAAATTAAATTGTATAAAAGTAAGGACACTGTTATGAGATTCTTCATAAAAAAAATCTATCTCATGTTTCAGTACTGATATCATCCCTAAATTCAACCAAATGTTTTGCAAATGAGTGCCAAGAGAAAAACTAAGAGTGTTTGAAATCATATGGACAGTAGAACACATCTGTCACACTTACCAGGAAAAGAAGCCAGAATGATACACCAATCTACCTATAAATGGTTAGCGCCACATTTAGATGTGAAGAATGTTGCCTTACTAACTGTGTGACCCTGAGCAAGTCATTGATCTTTCTATTCCTGTTTCCCGATCTGTAAAATGGGGACAATAACATTACTGCTATAAACCCTCTCGGTTTGCTATGAGGATGGAACAAAAAGAACAATTACGATGATGAACAACCTTCAGATAATGTAATATTAGGGCAAACAGAAGGAACAAGGGACATTGTTTACTGTTCTAGAGAAGAGTAAAGTCTTAATGAGGAGAGAAAACACTGTGGGCCAGGCCCACATTAGGCTAGTCCACCAAGGTAGAAAAGGTTGAGAAGTCCAACTTTTTCTTAACGTAAAAGCAAGAAAAACAAATGTGTCTGATAATAAATCGTGAAAAATTAAAAACATTCAATAACCCTTTTTCAAATACTTGTGAAAAGAGCTTAGTAGAATGAAAATAAATATATAGTTGATGAGGAAAGCAAAATTAAGAAGGCTCAAGGTATAGAATACTTAGAAACTTAAATGTGTTTAAATCAGAAGGAAGTGATATGATGCTCCCATAAATGCCAGAGGAATAATAAGCAACTATATGGGAATATTAACACTTACCATAAACCTCAGGGAGGACAGAGAAGAATGGGAGAGGGTGAACATCTATTTTTGGTTAAGACAAAAAAACTTAATATAAGCAAATGTAAATCAGTAATGTTATGTTTTCATCTCTGCAGATCTGTGTTAGCAAATCCATGAGATGAATTTACGAGAAGAAAATTTATACTGCTCTTAAAAGAACACCTCATTGAAAGTATTTCAACCAAAATCCTTCACACTGTCAAATAATAATGGATTTGCAAGGACAACCTGCTTTCTAGAATACTCTGACAACTAAGCTACTGATAAACTTGGAAGAAAGGCATATAAGATGGATGTTGTTATTTCATTTTTTCAGTTTTGTCTGACTCTTCGTGACCCCATTGGGGGTTTTCTTGGCAGAGATACTGGAGTGGTTTGCCATTTCCTTCTCTGGTTCATTTTACAGATGAGGAAACTGAGGCAAACAGGATTAAGTGACTTGCCTAAGATCACACAACTGAGGATGGATTTGAAGGAAAGAAGATGAGTCTTCCTGACTTCAGGTCTAGAACTCCATCTACACCACTGAGCTGCTTGTAAGATGGAGAAAATGAGATAATATCTGTAAAGCATTTAGCAAACTTTAAAGTATTAGAAATGTTCATTTTTATTATTATCATTATTGTTGCTATTCCAAATTCTCATTCTGCAAGTGAACTGTTTCCATGAGATATATATCATGCAACAGCTATGAAAATTAAGAATTGGGTAGTGGATAAAAAAAAAAATGGTAAAGCAGTCCAGGCTTTCATCATCCCCTGCCCAGAAGATCAGAGCTGGTCTCCTAATGGGTGTCCTGCCTGCGTTCTTTTCCCTCTTCCAACTGTCCTGCAGAAAACTGTCATATGTGTAAAGCACTGACATGACCATGCCTCCCCACTCTTCAAAAACTGTCAATGACTCTCTATTACCTCTAGGATAAGATACAAAACTCTTGGCCTGGCTTTCAGGGCCCTACATAGGCACACCTCAGAAATGGTGTGGGTCTGGTACCAGACCACTACAATTAAGCAGTCACATGCATTTCTTTTGGTTTCCCAGTACATGTAAAAGTTAAAAAATAGACTATGGCAGAGTCTATTAAAGTATGCAAAAGTATTATGTTTGGGCAGCAAGTCACTTAATCTTGCTTGCCTCAGTTTCCTCATCTGTAAAATGAGCTGGAAATGGAAATGGCAAATCACTTCAGTATCTTTGCCAAGAAAACTGCCGATGGGGTCACAAAGTTGGGCATGACTTAAAAACGACTGAAGGGCTCGTGTTAAGTCTAAAAAAATCAATGTATATACCTTAATTAAAAATTCTTCATTAGAGAAGGATTCTGGGCAGACGGTGTAATAGGGCAGGAAATTATCTGGTTCTCCTAAATTCCCACACAAACAATATCAAATATTGCCTCAGTGTGAGCTTTGAGAGACAAAATTACTTAAAGTGGAGGTAAAGCAGTTGTGCTCCTAAGACAACTTGAAAGGCCCCCAGCAGAGACCCTACCTGCAGAGGCAGAGGTTCTGCCCAAGTGAGGAGCAAACACCTCCAGGCAGACTCCACTGAATAAGCCCTGGAAGACAACTGGGCCTGGCTAGAACCTCAGCTGTGGGCTTCAGGAACAGTCACCTCACTGACCAGTCTGGGCAGAGGATCAGGGGAAGATTGTAGGACCTTCCACTGGCTAAGTCCAGGTACCCAGACATGGTCAGGGCTATGGCTGTGGGTAAGGCAGAGCAAGTACACCACTGAGTGGGGTCAGAGAGTGGGGACCCTGCTGGCTGTGGGCAATCAATCACACAAGAACAGAGTCCCTGGTTTTGGTCCCAGGGCAGAAGGGTGGGCTGAAGTTTGCAGCCACAAGAGGGACTGTAAAAAACAAGAGTGTTTGTGGTGACAGTGTGGCTAGGGGCCCTGGTCATAGCTCAGGTGAAAAGAAGAGTGCAGAGGTTGGGTCCCCAGACAGAGTTTAGAAAACAACTATACAAAAACCCAAAAGTCTGAGACATTATTCGCCAAACCTTAAGGCTAGAGCCTGACTCTAATGCAAAGCTGATAAGAAATAAGCAGTTAAAAAATAAAAAATAACAGTGAGCAAAAGAGGAAGAATTCAACCACAGATAACTACTAGAGTGATAGACAAGATCTGGATTCAAACTCAGGGGAAGATAAATAATAAAATTAAAACAGCTGCTTCTATCTCCAAAAAAAAGAAAAAAAGCAAAATTGCTGCAAGAGTTTTTAGAAAAGCTTAAAAAGGACTTTGAAAATTAAATAAGAGAGGTTTGTTGAGGAAAAAATAAGGAAAGAAATAAGACTAATGCCAGAAAATCAAGAAAACTGTGAAAAAAAAAAAAGTTAACCAATTGGAAAAAAATCCAAAAACTTACACAAGCAAATAACATGTTAAAAATTAGAATAGGCAGAGGGGAAGCCAATGGCTTCATAAGACAGACACCAAGAAATAATAAAGCAAAATCAAAAGAATGAAAAAATAGAAGAGAATGGGAAACATCTTATTAAAAAAACAACTGACCTGGAGAATGGATTCAAGAGAGATAATATAAGAATTGTTGCACTTTCTGAAAGTTATGATAAAAAAAAGTCTAGACACCATACTTTAAGAGATTATTAAGGAAAACTGTCCTAAAGCTTTAGAACAAAAGGGTAAAATACAAATAGAAAAACACCACTCATCACTGAAAGAGATCCCAAGATGAAAACTCACAGGGATATCATAGCTAAGTTTTCTCATTGGTACGTGGTACTTTTATGAATATATATGAATATGAATATATGAAAACTGACATATATTAAGCCATAAAAGCAGTATAGCCAAGTGCAGAAAAGCAGAAATATTAAGTATATTCTTTTGAGATCATAATAGAATAAAAATTACATTTAAAAAGGGATCACAGAAACACAAAATTAAAATTAACTGAACACTAAATAACCTAATCTTAAAGAATGAGTAAGTTAAAAACAAGTCATAGAAACAACAAATAATTTTATTAAAGAGAATGATAATAATGAAACAATGTACCAAAACCTGATGTAATAAAAGCAAGTAATCAAAGGAAAATTTATATTTCTAAATGCTTAGATCAATAAAATAGAGAAAGAGCAGACCAATGAATTGGCTATGCAGTTTAAGACTAGAAAAAAGAATACATTAAAAATACTCATTTAAATATCAAATTGGAAATCCTAAAAATTAAATTAATTTTAAAATTATTTTTAAAATTTAATTAATTTCAAAAACTAAATAAATTAAAATTTGGTTAATGAAATCAAATGTAAGGAAACCACTAAATTAATAAATAAAACAAGAAATGGGCTTTATGAAAAAAACCTATAAAACAGATTAAACCATTGTTTTATATGATCAAAAGAGAGAGGGAAAAAAACCCAAAATATTAGTATCAAAAGTGAAAAGGGTGAATACATATCACTAATGAAGATAAAATCAAAGTAATTATTAAGCACCATTTCACCCAATTACATACAAATAAATTCAACAATTTAAGTGAAATGGAAGAATATTTACAAAAATATAAACTTCCTAGAATAACAGAAGAGGAAATAGAACATGTAAATAAACCTCATTTAGAAAAAAGAAATAGAAAAGGCCATAAATGAGCTTCCTAAGAAAAAAGCACCAGAACTACATGGATTTACAAATGAATTCTACCAAAAATTTAAAGATCAACTAATTCTAATATTGCATAATTGTTTGGAATAATAGGCAAAGGAGTCCTACATCAAACTACTATTATGAAACAAATATGGTGCTGATACCCAAACCAGGAAGAGAAAAAAGAGAAAGAAAATTATAGACCAATTTCTTTAATGAATATGGATGGAAAAATTCTAAATAAAATACTAGCCAGTAGATTACAACAGTATACCACAAAGATTATACAAGGTGACCAAGTGGAATTTATACCAAGAATGCAGGAATTGTTTAATATAAGAAAAAATATCAGTATAATTGATTATATCAATAACAAAAGTAACAAAAATCATACAATTATATCAAGAGATGCAGAAAAAGCTTTTTGACAAAAATACAACACTCGTTCCTATTAAAAAGACTCAAAAGTATAGGTAAAAATGGATTTTTCCTTAAAATGATAAGAAACACCTGTCCTGTAATGGGGATAAACTAGAAGCCTTTCCAATAAGATCAGGAGTGAAACAAGGATGCCCATTATCACCAATATTATTCAATATTACATTAGAAATGCTAGCAATAACAATAAGAGAAGAAAGAGAAATTGAAGGAATCAGACTGGGCAACGAAGTAATAAAACTATCTCTCTGGAGAGGATGTGATGATATACTTGGAAAATCCTAAAGATTCAACTAAAAAGTTAGTTGAAACAATTAATCATTTTAAGAAAGTAGCAAGAGACAAAATAAACCCACATAAATCATCAGGATTTCTATATAGAACTGACAAAACCCTGCAAGAAGAGAGAGTAGGAAATACCACATTTAAAATAACTATAAAATATATAAAATACCTAGGAGTATACCTGCCAAGACAAACCTAGGAATTACATGAACATAATTATAAAACATTTTTACACAACAAACACAAATAAATTCAGATTTAAATAATTGGAGCAATATTCATTGTGCATGGGAAGACAGAGCCAATATAATAATAATGACAATTCTACCTAGAATAATCTATTTATTCAATATTCAATAATTTATTTATTCAATAATCTATTTATCCTAATTAAACCACCAAAAATTATTTTACTACAATAGAAAAAAATAATATTAATTAATCTGGAAGAACAAAAGGTCAAGAATATCAAAGGAATTAATGAAAAAAAAAGTAAAGGAAGGAAGTTTAGCAGTACCAGATCTTAAACTATATTATAAGGTAATAATTATCAAAACTATCTGGTACTAAGGAAAAGAAAGGTGGATCAGTGGAACAGAGATGACATACAGTACATAGAAGTAAATGACTATAGTAACCTTGTATTTGACAAATGTAAAGATTTAAGCTTTTGGGATAAGAATACCCTATTTGGTAAAAAATTATTGGGAATGCTGGAAAGCAATCTGGCAGATACTGGGTACACATCAATATTTTACATCATTTACCAAGATAAGGTCAAAATGCATACATGACCTAGATATAAAGTGAGATATCATAAGAAAACTAGAAGAACATGGAACACATTACCTATCAAACATATGGATAGGAAAAGAATTTATAAATAAGAGATAGAGACCATTATGAGATATAAAATAGATAACTGTGATTACATTAAATTAAAAGGTTTTATACAAACAAAAGCAATGTAGCCAAGATTAAAAGGAAAGCATTAAATTGTGGGGGAAAAAATTTATAGACAGTTTTTCAAGTAAATATCTCACATCTCAAACAAATATACAGAAAACTCTGTCTGATTTATAAGACTATGAGTCACTCCCCAATTGATAAATGCTCAAAAGATATGAACAGGAAGTTTTTTAATAAAGAAATCAAAACTACCCATAAACATATAAAAATTCTCTAAATCATTATTGATTAGGGAAATACAAATTAAAACAAGTGAGATATCATCTCATGTCCATCAAATTGGCTAAAATGATAGAAGGGGAAAATGATAAATGTTAGAAGGGATGCTGAAAAATTGGGACATTAATGCATTGTTGGTGGAGCAATCTGGAATTATGCTCAGAGAGTTCTAAAACTGTGTATACCCTTTGGTCCAGCAATACCACTATTAGATTTGTTTCCCAAGGTGATCAGAGAAAAAGGAACAGAACCTATAAGTTCGAAAATATTTATAGCAGCTCTCTTTGTGGTGACAAGGAACTGGAAACTGAGGGGATGTCCATCATTTGGAGAATGGTTGTGGTATATGACAGTGATGGAATATTACTGTGCTATAAGAAATGAATACCTGGCTAATTTTAGAAAAATATGGAATAACTTGCATAAAATAATGAAAAGTGAAGTGAGAAGAAGCAAAAGAATGTTGTATACAGTAACGGCAATATTATTTGGCAAATAATGATGAACAACCAAGTTATTCAGAGTACTATAAATACTCAAATCAACTACAAAGGACCTATGAGGGAAGATGCTCTCCACCTCCAGAGAAAGAACAGATAGATAAAAGTATGCATAATGTGGTTTTACTTAACGTTTACTTATATTTGTAAAGCTGTGTTGAATAGTGGCCTTTTTTTTTAGTACAGGGAAGACAATTCAGAACTTAAAATGTGACAAAATTTAAATTAAAAGAACTTCATTGGTAAAAATAATGCTAAGCACCATCTGAGTCTGAAGTGAAAGTTGTGATCTTCTTTTGCTGGTGGAAGATCTTTTCTCAACATGGATGGCTGCTTACTGATTAACAAGACTGACTCTTCCTTTCACTTGAACACTGAAAGACCACTGTAGGGTTATTAATTGGTCTAATTTCAATACTGTTGTGTTCCAGGAGAGGGAAAGAGATGGGGAATGGCTAGTCAATGGAGCAGTTAGAACAAACATAACTTTATCGACTATTTTTGCTGTCTTATACGGGCATGGTTCAGAACAATTATAATTATAACATTGAATATCACTGATCACAGATCACCATAACAGACATAATAATAATGAAAAGGTCTGAAATATTGCAAGAATTACTAAAATGTGACAAAGAGACAAGATGTGAGTACATGCTGTTTGAAAAACTGGCCACTAATAGATCAGTTCAGCGCAGGATTACCACCAAGCTTCAATTTGAAAAAAAAAAAAAGAAAGAAAGAAAGAAAAGAAACCCACAATATCTAAAAAGCTCAATAAAGCAAAAGTAGAATAAAACAAGGCATGCCTGTGGAATTTGCCTCCCTCCTAATTTTCCAGTCATTTCCCATTTCTCTCTTTCATATTCTTCACGTTCTCATCTATTGGACCTGCTGGATCTTTCCTATATATCATGTAACATCTTCTATTCCCTTGCCTTCACCCACAGTGGTCCCTCCCTTTCTGGAATGCATCCTCTTCACCTTGACTTCTCAGAATTCCTAGCTTCCTTCAAAGCACAGTTTACGTGACACTTCTCACACCAGGTCTTTCCCAGTTCTGCCTGTTCTTAGTCCGTGCTCCCTCTCTCTCCCTCTCTCTCTCTCTCTCTCTCTATCTGTCTCTCTCTTTCTCTCTGTTTGTGTGTGTGTGTCTCTCTGTCTCTTTCTCTCTCTCTGTCTGTCTCTCATTCCCTCTCTCTCCCTTACTCCCTCCCTCTCTTCTCCTGTAATGGTAAGGGAATTTGAAGATCTTCCCTGCCCCTTAATGGGCCTCACTTGGAGCCTAACAAAAGAAGTTTGCTTAGGGGAGTTTTATTTCTCAGGAAGGCACACCTTTTGTTAATTTGTAATTAGGCAGTGGGTCACAAAGGTTGTGATATCCTCTAACTCTGAAGAAGGGTATACATACATACATACATACATACACACATGCATGCATACATATGTACACACACATATATGTAGGTACTTCTCTCTCTGCTAACTATGTATGTATGTAATGGTCAGACAGCTAGAAGTCCTGTCTGTTGGTCTGTTGAATTGTGTTATTTTCTCTGTATTTTCTGTCTGCTTGTAATTTCTGTTTGTATTTTCTGAAGTTTAGGGTGCTGACTTTTTCCCCTGAACTGAGTGAATGATATATATGTTTGATTAAAGTAAGATTGTTAACCCCTTTTGCATTTCTTTCCTTTAGAAAAGCAGATCGAAGAACCTGTGCTAGCAGCCATCCTGAGTATGCTAAGATGCTTATTGATACACCTCCTTCCCTCCCTCCTTCCATTATTTTGAATGTATACTGTATTTATTAATCTATGTGTTACATCTCCCTAGCAGACCATAAACTCCCTGAGGGCAGAGATTGTTTCATTATAATTTTGTATCCCCCAATGCCTAAAAATAGTGCCTGGCCTATAGTAAACATTTAGTAAGATTTATTGAATTGAAATTAATTTGACAATTATTGAACATTCTACCCACCTATGGATAAGTACCTAGTTTCTTCAGTCTACTTAAGCTTATTGCCACGAGATAGACCATTACTCTGACAATGCTGAGTGTGAAGAGAGCTGAGAAAAGTCTATAGAGGTTTAATAGGATAGAAGTTTCCTTCTTAACTATTATAAGCATTTATACTATATATTATATCTCTTTTGCTAATTATATATCCTTACTGAAGGGAATGAGAGCAAGTTAGTAATCTACCTTTTCTGGAGTTTAAGGCTATTCAATGTAATTCCTTTATCTTTACAATGCTGAAATGAGGAAAAGGACTAATTATCACATTAAAAGTGAATTGTTTTCAATAAGGCTTTTATGTACTCAGCTGTAATATCTTGCAGGATAAAATCTGACCTATAGTATATCTGACTCTTCCATAATATGTTGTCATAAACACACTTCTACTTCCATAGCTTTGACAGCAACTAGTAACTTTGCTGAAAAGATCATAATGAAACAAGAAAAAAAGTCTTCTAGACTGAAAAGTCCTCTAGATTCAGCTATTTTTAGTTCATCATTATGTTAAGTAGCCACTAATTTGAAAGAGCCTGACTCTATGTAGTATGAAGAAAGAGCAAAGACTTTCGATGGCACCCAATCAACATGTCTCTGCCCACCAATTCAGTTTACTTTGTAAAGAACAGGAAGTGCATGCAACCTGTTGAGAAAGTGTTCCAAGGATATATTTTGAGAATACAGAGTTGCATGATTCACTCTTCAGTGCTTTGCCCTTACAAATCTTTCACAGAATTTATGATTAATATACATTCCATTAAGAAAGAATTCCACTGTGACTCTTATGAATCTTCTATGCACATGCACTGATGAGTTCTTTGTTCCATAAAACACCCTCATTCGTTGGCCATATCTCGGTTGGTTTAGTAATATACCGACATAAATCAGTCCCAAGGGAGTTTAATCTCAAATACAAAAGTGGCTGTGGTTTCCCAAATAAAAGGGTCAAATAAAATGAAAAGTTCAGCAGCTTCCAAAGTTCATTCAAGGACACATTCTAAAAATGATTCCTCTTGAACCTTGTATTTTAAGAGTCTGAAATAGAGTAATTTTATGTGTTTTTTTTTATTCAAACCTTGGCCTCTGAAAATAAATGCAAATCTTATAGCTAAGGTGCAACGAATATTGGATTTTGCCTGCTGCTATTGTACGTTACCAGTAACTAATATAATAAGAGTGATTGGTTGAGGGATGCTCACAACAACTTTGGTCATATAATACGGGACAGATATTAGGGCATGCCTTTGAAACTCATTTGTATTCATTTAATTTGTCAGATATGACTTAAATACACAAATGAAATGTCTCCAAACCTTAATGAATCTGTTCTTGTGCAAAATCTTTTCATAACCTAAAACAAGATGACAGTGTCTAAAGAACATTATAGAAAAAAACTCACAACTTTGAAAAACTTTAGAACTTTGATTAATACAATGATAAACCACAATATCAGAAGAATGAGGAGGAAATATGCCTTTCTCTGAGCCAAGGAACCCTCTGGAGATCTGGTGAAACCTAGGGATTCCTCATCAGAATCACATTTTAAGATAACTGAAGGACAGGTAAATTTCAGTTAGAGGTTTGTGGGGGGACATGTTATTTTTTTCTTCTCATACAAATTCATGGACCCCTGAAAGCTATCCTAGAACCCCCATAATGGATCCATGCATACCAGACTAAGAACACTGGCCTAGCAAAGTCCACAGAGTAGGCACTTGATAAATGATTCCTGAAATGGATTTAATGGTATCCAGGAGTAGTCTCATTATACTTTGTACTCACAATACAGCACTAGGGAGGTGAGATCCATCCTGAAATTGGAAAGGGAAAATACACCTATATCCATATCCATGAAAATCTAGCTTATCTGAACAAGACTTCATATTTGATATTCTACCTAACTCCTGACCTCTGCCAAAATATAACACTAATACTATTAACAGATAACGGATCATGTACTGAGAAAATGAAAGACCCAAACTCTAAGGAATGAAGATAGCAACATGAAATGAAGTGATAGCATGTATACTGGAATCTAACATGAGTAGAAAGAAAAACACAAATGTTGGAATAACATAAAAATAATTCATTTTAAAATCAGTGCAAGAAAATCCCAAAGCCCTCCCCCACCCCGCAGGTCACTGCTTTGTTGTGGCAGAGGGGTTTGTATAGCTCAATGAATCTATGAGGTATGCTATACATCCCCAAGGTCATAGTGGAGAGCTCTGACAAAAGGTCACAGGGCTTTAGAATGCTAAAATAGGAAATCCAAAGACAACTGGATTAACAGGAAACACTGGCCTTGGAATACAAAATAAAGCAGACTAATAGTTTTGTCAAGATAACCCCCTTGTCATGACAAACACTTTTTTTCAACAACCCAAAAGGGAGATGCTACACATGGACAGCACCAGAAAGTCAGTATCAAAATCAGACTGATCTCATGCTTCTCAGTCAAAGGTAGAGAAGCTCCAAACAGTTGGTTAAAACAAGACCTGGAACTGACTGTGTGCATCAGAGCATGAGTTTCTCATTGTAAAATTCAGAGTTAGGGAAAACCATCGGACCACAGAGGTGTGATCTGAATAACATCCCTTATGAATATGAAGCGTAGAGATGGACAGATTTAAGGGATTAGATCCAGTAGACAGAGTGTCTGGAGAAGTATGGACAAAGGTTCATAATTTTGTACAGGAGGCAGCAACAAAAAACATTCCAAAGAAAAAGAAGAGCAAGAAAGCAAAATGGTTGTTGAATGAGGCTTTATAAATAGCTGAAGAAAGAAGGAAAGGGAAAGGAAAAGGAAAAGGAGAAAAGGAAAGATGTACCCAAATGAATGCGGAATTCCAGAAAATAGCAAAGAGAGATAAGAAGGTTTTCGTAAATAAGAAACTCAAAGAAATAGAAGAAAACAATAGAATGGGAAAGACAAGAGATCTCTTCAAGAAAATTAGAGACATTGAGGGTAATTTTCATGCAAAAATGGGCAAGATAAAAGACATAAATGGTTGAGATTTAAAGTAGCAGAAGAGATTAAGAATTGCCAAGAATACACACAAGAACTATACTGGAAAGATCTTCAAATCACCGATAACCATGACGGCACAGTTTCTGATCTAAAGTTAGACATCCAAGAAAACGAAGTCAAGGGAGCCTTAGGAAGCACTGCCAATAATGAGGCTGGTGGAGGTGACAGAATTCCAACTGAGCTATGCTGTTCAAGAGCTGCATTCAATATGTCAGCAATTTGGAAAACTCAACAATGGCCACTGGATGGGAAAAGATCACTTTAGGTCCCAACCCTAAAGAAGGGCAACATTCAAATCACCAGACAATTGCACTCACTTCACATGCCAGCAAGGTTATCCCTAAGATTCTGCAACATAGGCTTCAGCGCTATGAGAACTAAGAAGTACTATAAGGGCAGGCTGGTTTTGAAAGAGGTAGAGGAAATAGAGACCAAACTGTAAACATTTGCTGGATTACAGAGATAGCAAGGGAGTTTCAAAAAAAAAAACCTACTTCTGCTTCTTTTACTATGCTAAAGCCTCTGACTGTGTGGACCACAATAAAATGGGGCAAGTCTTCAAAAAGATGAGAGTACCAGATCTTCTTGTCTCCCGAGAAACCTATATGTGGGCCGCAAAGCAACAATCAGAACCAAATATGGAACAACCAACTGGTTTAAGATTGGAAAAAGAGTACAACAAGACTGTAGAGTGTTACTTTATTTATTAAAATTATATTCAGAGTACTTCATGTGAAATGCCAGGCTGGATGAATCAAAAGCTGGAATTAAGGCTGCCAGGAGAAATATCGACAGTCTCAGATGTCCCGAGCCTTCTGCCGGGACCCCCGCCCTCTCACTTACCCATCCTCAAGGTAAGTCTTCGGTCGTCACCGGCCTCCGAGGAGGAAACACCAGACAGAACGCCCGCCCGAGGAGTTAATGGGGTGTTTATTCGTCAACAGCTACATCCCGGAAGCGCGCCGTCTTCCGTATTCAGGGGAATTTATAACAATCATCAACCAATCATCTTTAGGAATCATAAACATGACCTTATATAGTAACTTATAAAGCAAGCTGGCAATCAGCATAACCCCGCCCCTAACACTCAGATATGAAGACGATACCTTTCTAATGGCAGAAAGTGAAGAAGTATTATTAACCTCTTGATAAGGGTTAAAAAGTAGAGTGTAAAAGCTAACTTGAAGCTTAACAACAAAAATACTAAGATCAAGCTTGGCAACTGGTCCCATCAGTTCCTGGCAAACAGAGGAAGAAGAAATGGAAGCACTATTGGATTTTACATTCTTGGGCTCAAAGATCACTGAGGATGGTGCCTACAGCCATGAAATTAAAAAATGCTTGCTCCGTGGAGGGCAAGCTATGGTAAATCTGAACAGCATACTAAAGAGCAGAGATATCACCTTGCCAACAAAGGTCCATACAGTCAAAGCTATGTTTTTTCCATTAGTTATATATGGCTGTAAATTGAACTATATGGAAAGCTGAGCATCACAGAATTGATGCTTTCAAATTGTGCTGGAGAAGGCTTTTGAGAGTCCCTTGGAGAGCGAGGAGGTCCAATCAGGCAATACTTAAAGAAATTAATTCAGGCTATTCACTGGAAGTGAATAGTGAGGCTGAAGCTTAAATACTTTTACCACATAATGAGAAGATGGGACTCATTAGAAAAGACCCTGATGTTGGGGAAAGGTTAAAACAAAAGGAAAAGGGGACAGCAGAGAATGAGAGAGACGGCATCATGGAACCAACAAACATGAACCTGGACAGACTTCAAAAGGTAGTGGAGGACAGAAGGGCCTGGTGTGCCATGGTCACAAAGAGTCAGACACAAAGGAATACCAGACAACAACCAGAAAAGCAATGAGCAAAAGAATACAGAGTTGGCAATCTAAAGGGTTAGGCTCTTCTACTAACAACCTGGGTAATTTTGAGCATGTCACTTAAACATTTCCCTAGGTATCAAATGATAAAGTTGGACTATGCCTCTCTGTGGTTCCACTTTGACATAAAATTCCATGTCTCTATGATGCAGAATCATACAAATTCAACAATAACATGGAAAATAGATGTAGAATTTACTCTTCTGTGACAGTGCCAATATCTGACAGTTTTTGCCGCACGGATGTACTTCTTTTAACGTAGGGATAAGGGTAGACAGAGAAATTACACTGAGAAGGTGCTAACTTTTAATTGTCTGAAAAGAAAACATTTTAGAAAACTGTCGATAACCAGCAAACTTTTTCATTGGTTTTTGAGCCCTAAAGATCGAGTCTTCCCTGTACATAAAACAGCACAATTTAAACAACCTCGTTAAAATGACATTTTAAAAAACATTTACACTCAGTGAGTCCCTTGAATTTTTTTACTATTTTAGTGGGATAAATTATTGTGAGGAAGTAAAAGTAGTAACTTCTACTATTCCTGTATTTATAACTTCGATGTTACTATATACAGTAAATAATGTAAAAATAATGAGAAGTTCTTACAAAAGGACCAACACAGAGCTAAACACAACAGGCAAATCGGTATCAAATTATATGCTGCCAAAGTCTGATACAAGACACCATCTGTCATCTAGGCCTCATATTTGTGATTAAGACTCCGCTTATCTATCACATAATTTCCCAGGTAACTACAGACAAACAATGGAGACCACAACAGCAAGATTTCTCTAGTTGAAGGGGACTTGGATAAGGCTGAAGCAGGTGGTGTGACATGGAGGGCCAGGCTTACAACTCATCTGTGACGATGAGGCTGGTGACGGTGACAAACACTCTCTGCTCAGCTCAGACTCCTTCAGTGTGAGCCCTGGAGCTCATCTCTTACAAAGCCCTTCGAGGGCCTTGTGGTCACCTTCCTGACTTCTATACTGATCCAATTCTGATATCACCTCACACTTCTGACACTGCCCCTCCCCTCCATTACTTTTTTTTATGTGAAAATTTTTATACATTTATACATTCAAATATTTTAACTTTTGTTTTTTAAAATTCTGAATTGCAAATTTTCACTTTCCATCCTTTTCCCTCCCTCTCACTGAGACAAAAGCAATTAGATATAGATTATACATGTGCAGTCATACAAAATCTATTATGATACTGGTCACGTTGCAAAGAAAACACAGACCACAAAAAAGAAAAAAAAATTTTAAAAACCATGGTTCAATCTGCATTCAGACACAATCAGTTCCTTCTGTGGAGGGAGATAGACTTTTTCATCATAAATCTTTCAGAATTGTTTTGGATCATTGTATTGTTAGGAATAGTTAAGTCATTCATAGTTGAGCATACTGCTATTACTGTGTACAGTGTTCTCCTGGTTCTGCTCACTTCACTTTTGCATCAGTTCATTTAAGTCTTTCCAACAGCCCTATTATTTGTATGCAGAGTTCTAGTCCAATTGTCTTTCTATTTTCCATCTGCATACAAATTCAGGTGTCTCCCTCCTCCCACTCCCTCAAAAAAACCATCACCTGCTCAACCAGTACCCTGACCTACACAGGATTTTGGGACAAGGATTGGATAGGAGTAAAGAGGAAAGTATGATGACAAGTTTTAATCATTTCTCAAATTTTTTGGTTTTAGTTCGTCCATTTGAAGAACTATGGGAAAAATCCAAGAGAGCTGGGCAATGTCATTTTCAGCTGTTTGTGTCCTTGAGAAAATTCACAAAGGGAAGGCTCTTATGTTAATCATAAACTAAGAAAGCTTAAATACACAGAAAAGAAAAAAGCATCCACTTAAAAACAAACAGAAGAAGAAGAATGACCAAAAAACACTGGTTTGGAAATCAGGAGACTCAGGTTCCTGATTCATGATTTCTTAAGTAGAAGCACCCTCATCTATAAGTAATGTGAAAAGGCAATGTTTAGATTGGTACAATTCAAATTACCAAATGTCAAATGGGACAATTTATCAAATCACAAAATATAGCTTAAATAAACGAGTTTGACTTCTGAAATTGCTACTAATCATGTCTCAAAATATAAAATTTTAATGTCACAAAGAAAATGTTTGCAGACTATGTATGACAAAACTCAAATAGATCACCTACCACAGTCCTGTCCTTCTAACGCCTTCTTTTAAACAAGGATAAAGTTCTCTTGAGTTTCTTTTAAGACTATTAATAATACTGATGGAATCATTTTAGAAAAGTCTCCTCTAATTGCTTTGACTTGAATTTGACAAAAATAAATGTCTACAATACACCCAGTTCTAACCAATTTAGCTTTGATAATCAATCTACTCATTGTTTCCTAGGACTGGGTGTCCAGTTTTTGAGACTACAAAAGGATGAGATTTTGATTATGTCCCTAACATAAGCAGGGGTTAAATTCAAAGTTTCTTTCTAAGTTAGTTATTTAAAATTTGACTGCATTTTCCCATGGAAACAGCATTAATGCAGGGTGTCTGTCAACAAAAGCCAATATAATTGTTCATACAAACCTGAAATGTGGTACTGACTCTGCCCCTTTGGACAAATCACTTAATTGTGTGGGCCTCAATATCTTGATTTATAAAAGAGGGAGTGGACAGGTAGTTAGACTAGAATAAATTCAGTTCAAGAAACAATTATTAAGCACCTTCTAATCTGCAGAGGGCAGATTACTGCCCTCATGGAATTTAAAATCCTGATTATTACTAAAGTCAGTGGTTCTCAACCTTCCTAATGCCCTTTAATACTCGTATGTGGATGAATATGCATGTGGGCAGACCCGCCTGGAGATGAATAGAGGAGTGTTGTCTCAGTTCGTAAGACCATCAGAAATATGTGTTTTCCAATGGTCTTAGGCGACCCCTGAGAAAGGGTCATTTGACCCACAAAGGGGTCACAACCCATGGGTTGAAAACTGCTGACTAAAGTGATATCCCGCTTTACAATCCTGTGATCAATAATTCCTGATCAACTCTACCAAAAAAAAACTATAGAACTCTGGCATCAAGTTACTACAGGAAAATGAATTTAGAATTCCAACTTAGAAGGCCAGGAACACATCTCCTCCCACTGCAGTGGGAGTGGGACCTCTTTCCTGACAATAGATTCAATGGTAAAAGGCTGTAGAATAGGGTGGCAGGAAGGGCGCACAAGCAAAGGTGTGGCTTGCTAGTTACAATCTTTTTTTTCCCCACAAGGATTGAACTGTGTCCCTTCCTATTGCCTATTGCTTCATTCACCGTCACTGCCCAACCCAAGCCTAGAGACTAAATCATGGGGTTCTAGATGATAATATCAAAAGATAAAACAGATGCCCCCCAAATTCTTTCATTGTCCTGCTTGCCCTCACCAAGAGAGGACCTTAAATTTAAACATCATTCAATTCAATAATAAGATTCAAATTAATGTACATATGTTAACAGTAGACCTTTACAGAGAAAAGACTGAAGTGAAATGAAGCTGTGTGTGACAGGAAATTCAGGGACAAGCCTGGTTTGTTCACCACCACATGCTCAAGTGAGAGCCATAAGGCAAAGAATAAAACAGAGAGAAAAAAACAGGCCTTGGAAGGGAAGACTGGAGACCAGGCCTGACTGATAGAGGAAGGATCGACACTTGTGCATAAGGGGTACGTTGATCATAGTACAGTATTGCTGTTACTGTGTACAGTGTTCTGGTTCTGCTCACTTCACTTTGCATCAGTTCACATAAGTCTTTCCAACAGCCTTATTACTTGTATGCAGAGTTCTAGTCCAATTGTGTTTCTATTTTCCATTTGTATAAGAATTCATATGTCTCCCTCCTCCCAGTCCTTCAAAAAAAGCCATGCACCATTCAATCATTACTTACTCAACTGCTGCCCTGACCTAGACAGACAAGGACTCGGCAGGAGTAAAGAGGAAAATATGATGACAAGTTTTAATCATGTCTTAAGTCAAGCATACATAAAATTGGGGATTGTCTACAAATTAATAAATATTTCAATGACATATAATAAAGATCCTACACCTTTGCAGACTGTGAAACTGAAGACATGGCATAAGGAAATATCCAATGGTAGACTGACTGTCAAAAACCAAATTATTCAGAAGTAGGTAATAAATATATCACTTTTTGGACTTGGTTAATTTTTCAGCTATTATAGAAATACATTTTGGATGGATAAATTTGTTTAACTCTTCTAATATGGAAATCATCTTTTTTTTTTTAAACTAATAGCCATCCTAGGAAAATTTTTCATTAAAAAAAAATAACACAAAAACAGTCTGATACTTTTAACAGATCTTTAAAACACACTAATTGTTACCAGCTTTATATAATTAAGCTATCCCGAAATCTAAAACCTATATGAGAGAAGCACTTCTGGTCAATATGAAGGATACCTTTCTGTATAATGAAGTATTTCTTTGGATCTTTTAATATGGTTAACTTTAACTTTTCAAATGGCACTTACTCCATTCCTATATCCACTAGAGTGTATTTATATTCATGTATTCCAGTCATGCTTCCAAAGAGGTAATTAGATGATATCCCATGAGTTACAGCATTCTAAAAATATTTTGTATGCATCATGTAAGATGAAGCAACAGTTTTCTCCACAATAATGCAGGCTGTATATCAAATAATTAGTATGCCAGAGTCTCTTCATCTGGTAATAAACTAATTAAACTTCAAGTTAAAGGGAAGACAGTTACTGAAAGATCTTCCAACTTAACTCATTAAATTCAGAACATTTTTCATTATGGAAGCAGATTTAAGATGATAACTGGGCAACTAAAGATTCAATGGAGGAAAGAAAGGATTGCTATGGAAATTATCAGGGAAAGTTGGTGATAATTTTCCATATTCCAAAAATAACTCTTCCTAATTACAAAAATAAGGTTAGGCACTAGACTTTGCTTTCACTGTCAGAAAGAAATACCAGGTGAAGAAACTCCTTATACCAATGTACAGGTACCGACGTGTCCCTTCTTTCCAAAATCAGTCTTGGAAGTGACCTTCCTAGTGTCAAAGAGACAGCATGTGACAGAAAAGGACCCTGACTCCAGATCTTCCTGTAGGGGAGGTCTACTCTCTATCCACTATACCTGTCATGAAAATATAGTAATATAGTAATATATATATACATATATATTAATTAATTAATTAAACTTAGGAAGAAAACCTCACTTGATAATACTCTCAATTATAAATGTATATGCTACTTTAAAGATTACTATGAGCTTTCCTCATTTTAAAACCTCAAGTGGATGGCAATAAAAATGTCACAACCTCCATTTTGAAGACATAAAACCCAAGGCCCAGGGAAGGGCAGTGATATACCCCAATAAGGCAATAGTTCAAAGAAAAGTAAAGAGAAGTGACTACTTAAAGAGGTACCAGATAAAGGAAAGGAAGACTGAAAATAAGAACTGACCTGAGTCATGAATCCAACTTAAACCTAATTTGGATGCAAAAGGTTCTGAGTCAAAAACCATCTCATTGGTTATCTTCCATTTCCCCTGGTTCTATAGATCTCAGCTTGAACCAGACAGAGAAACAGAAAAGCTAAAGAAACCCAAGGCATTCTCCTGGTGCCTGGCATGGGCCATTCCTGAAGAAGAGCTTTTCTTCAGAGGCTCTATGGAGAGAAGGAAGCTCTAAATCTAAGAGATGCCCTAGGGGAAAGGATTGAATAAGCTGCCTGAGGCAAAGAACACCTCTTAATTCACTGTAATCTCACCTAGTTCCTAGTACAGTGTCTTAGTATTTGTGGAAGCAAATCCAAAAGTTCTATCATAAGCTCCAGTACAACCCTGAACACTCTAAAACAATTATTGTTTATGAACAATTCTAATTTATAAATCGCATTACTTGGGAGTCCTCCACCATGAGGAACTTACTCAGTGAACAGACTAATGACTTTCAAAAAATTGTCAGAACTGACCGTAGAGCGAAAATGTGTCAGCAAGGCTGGATGTTGTGTTACTGCTTCAAAAGCTAATAAAGTAATCTTGATCAATTCTTCTGATGCTGTCGGACCTGGAAATAAAATGAGCATTACATGGCTTTGTTATCATGACACAAAACACAATGTCAAAATAATTTAAGTGAAGAGATAAAAATGCCCTCATGAAATACTGACCTATGGCTCCATCTATGTTGGTCTCTCCTGACTCTATGGACTTAATATGATTCTGTAAAAAAAAAAAATTGAAATAAACATGGCTTCCAAAATACAGATGATAATTGTGATGCATAAAGAACCACTGTTTTTCCTTATTAAATATTCATTGGTAACATTAAGTACTATCCATACAGCTAAATCAGATTAGATCAATATGATCTAATTAGATTAGATCAATACTGCAATGCCATCCAGAAATAAATAAATACATGTATGTATGTATATGTGTGTGCACATGCATTATATATGTCTATATGTTTGTACATGTACCTACATGTATACTATCCAGGACAATTATACATACATATACACACATGCATATATAAAATATTGAAGTGGACAGTCTGAGTACGAGTTAAGTATAAAGTTAAAAACACTCAAAAGTAACAAATGGAAGAATATTTGCATAATGTAAAAATCTAACTGATTAGCCATTAAACCATGTAGTATATGACTCTATACAAAAGACAGACTTCTGGTCACATACAGAGAGCTACGAATCTCTAAGTTAAGGGAACAAGCTTATGAGAAGTCATAAATGAAGATTAAAGCCGATCTACTCAAAGAGAGCATCAGGCAGAAGTGAGAATACATCTGAACTCCATTTCTCAAAATCAGTCCGTTCAGTCAGACAATGTTTACTGATTGTCCACCCTATGCAGACTTGAGTACTCGGTGCTATAAGATTTTTTTTTAAGCCAATCATGGGGGGTAGGAGTGGGTAAGATAAAAACATCATACATAAAGAGAAATCATAAACTTTGGAACTAATGAGGCTAGAGAGAATAATGAACATGTGCCCCAAAAGACTCTGGAACCAATGCACAAGAGGCTGAACTACTCAAGGAGGAGGTGAATTTAAGGGAAACGTCATGGAAGAGAATTGCGAAAGTCATCCTACGTTTGGGAATCAGAGGTAGGAATCACAAACAGAGGTTTGCTTGAATGGAAGGAGTACCAAAACAAAGGGCTAACAAGTTAGAATAGTTATGTGGAAGTTGGATAGGAAGCCGGATCAGCAGGATTTGGGGAGGAGGGCTCAGCAGGATTTGACTCAGGCCACACACCAAAGGTCAGGGCTGACTATAGGAGAGAAAGTAGAGAAACCAGGAGGGCTAAATGCTCCACTGACAATAAATAGCCTGAGAAGCAAGTACGGAGGCTCCCATCTGATGCTCTCACTCTTCACTTTAAACAGGATCACCAAAAAATAGAGGAAAAACAAAGGACAATCCCTGGCATTCCTACAAGGAAGCTGCCAAAAGGAAGGAGAACTATTCCCACCAGCTTAAGAGGAGCTTCCAAAGTGACATAGTACGATGCCCCAGGTACCAAAATATTCTGCAATGGCCCCACTGAGAAGCTGGGAGAATGAAATATTAATGATTTGGGATGAGTAAATGCTAAACTGTTCTTCCTAATGTTCCCCTGTCCTTTAATTTATTTCCAGCCTTCTGATTTCACTTTTATGCCAGGATGTGACTTTCATAAGTGATACAAAGGACACACCACTGATTTCTAGTTGCCAATAAGGGAGCAATCCTCTCCACAATTTGTTTTTATCATCCACTACATTCCACTAAGTTAAAGTTTAGGAGCTAAGAGTATGCTGTAAATAATGCCGGGAGTTTATACAGGATATTGTCAGGACTAATCTCTTTCTGACTTGACAAACTGACAACTGATAAAGCAGGCATTAAGTGTTAAGGACTAATACAATCATTGATCCAATGGAGAAATAAAATTATTCATAATCATATGGTGATATTCTGAGTTATTTTATGGTTCAATTTATTTATTCTTTTGAATAAGTTTATTTATTCCTATGCACACCATCCCAGCATTGCAGATACAATACAGGGCATATGTTGGAGTCAGGATGGCTTGGGTTTAACTCCTGTCTGTGACACATACAGCTGTGGGCACATGGACAGATCACAAGGACAGGGAGGCACAGATAGTTGTCAGAGGGAATAAGACTGCACAGTCACTAGATTTCTCATGTGGAATATGCCGCTGGAGTGGAGGGCATTTACAAGTGGAGGTTGGAGGATGCTGCTGGAGTGGAGGTTGATTCACAAGTTTTCTTTCACATTCCTAGCATCTAGCACAGCCAAAGTAAGTGTTTAATAAATTCGGAGAACCTAGTGGTTACAGATAACATGTTTACATTAGGGGTGGTCAAGATTTTTCAACCTGTTTCCCCTATACCAACAAAACCCCAAATTTATACTGAAACACTATTATGATGCACTTAGAGGTCTCATGCTAAAGCTGGTGCCTGGCTATCCATCTGCTACTTTTGCCACATTCCCTACTTTTCCTGGCCTGCTATATCAGTCAAGAGAAGGCAGAAAGCTCTGGAACCTTCCAGAAGCTAGAGCTTCAACCCCACTTTGAGGTTTCAATTACATCTTTAATCCTTGCTGTTAGCTGCTGGTGTTGCGTCTAACGGAGCTCACAAGTTCCAAAATGGTAAGAATTTATGTGGCACCATTCACTGGGACACTCCCAGTAGCTTTGATCAGCCTCCCCATTACAGCCAAATAGTTCAGGAAAAAATATTTTGTCACAGGCAGTCAGGGCCAGGCTGCAGCTAAATTGTTAAGCCGGTGAAACTTCCCATAGGCAGCCCTACACCTCCACTTCCTTGCTGGCTTCTGATGACCTCATGACTCCCGGGGACCTCACTGGACCACCCACATCTGCTCGCCCTGGGCTGCACACTCTCTCCTAGACCCACGTGTCTCCTCTTCATCAGAACACGTTCTCCACTAGCCTTGATACAAGAAAGCATCTCATGAATTAATTCACACTGAAGTATCGATTCCCAATATAGCCCTACTCTATTGATAATAACAAAAATAGAATAACCCACATTTGTGTGGCTCATTGAAGTTTCACAGAATGCTTTTCTCACATCTTTGGGAGGTAAGTAATAAAAGCAGGCTTCTTTCCACTTTACAAAAAGGAAGCCAGGTGACTTACTCCATGTCCACAAGCTGGTAAGTATGGAAGCCAAGCTTCAGATACAGGCTTCTAACTGACTTCAAGACCAGGGCTTTAAAAAATTAACTGAGGGTAAAACTTCCAGCCTCACTGGCAGCTGCTGGGAGCAAGACTTGACAGCCCAGCACACAACACGAGCAAACAGGCCAGCAGCCAGGACCCAGTCTATATGCCAAGCTGACTGTGCATGGAGCCAATGGGTGCCCTCACGTGTTCCAGTGGTAAAGGAAACAGATATATTAATAATAGCTAGCATTCATATAGGTTCAAGTTTGACAAGTGCTCCCTCCACAACACACCCATGAGGTGGGCATGAGACTTGCAGAGTAAGTGACCTGTTCAGCATCCCATAACCTAGAAAAGTCAGAGCTAGAAAAAAGTGAAGTCCAACAGCAAGACTCTTCACTAAACCACACATCCTGCCTGTCAATAACCCGGTACTTTCATTTCTCATCTATTTATCATCTGTATCCTTATTTGCTCTCTGCTTGCTACACTGTAGGCTCTTCTTAATCAAAGATCAGGATGTATTTATCTCTGTATCTTCCCAAGATCCCAGCACAGGGTGCCGCAAACATACGATGCTCAATAGACATTTGCTGAAAGAAGAAAGAGATTCATTAAAGATCATGGAAAAAAAGAAAGGTTGACACTATCTGCCCCAGTAAATAGGGGATCCTCTTCACTTCCCCAGTAATCACAATCTATAGCAACAGCAACACTTGGGAATAGCATTTCAGCTGGTGCTGCTAATAAGAACTACTTACATTTATCATCATCATTTATAAGGCTCTTTCATGTGACTTGTCTCTATGAAAGTTATATGAAATCATAAGAATGCTTTTTCTTTTTTGAATTTAAAAATCAGGCTTTCTGATTAGAGCTAGGAATTCTATTTCCCCATAAAACATAAATAATGCTGAATTTCTCTGGTTGGTTCAAGTAAAAACCACAAGCTAATTTTCCATCAGCCATCACCTGCTTGTGAACTAATCAAAACAGAAGATGAAGCGCAAAAAAATCCAACTTGTCTCCAGCACTTGTCTCCAGCTCATTAATCAAGCAACATTGTGAAAAGGTCGGTCACAATGAACACAATGTAGTATAGCATTATGTCCTCACAATATGTCCACAATATCAAAATCTCTTCTTATCCAACATGACCCAATGTAAGAGCCTGAGAATTATACTTACTCACATGGCATGCCTTCTAATATATGACTGTAGAGTTGTTAATTAAATGCAACCAAACACACATTTCTTGAGTACCTACTAAGTGCCAGGCACAGTGCTGGGTACCAAAAATGCAAGGACTAAAAATAAAAATGTCAGTGCAAGGAGCTTACATTCTACAAGGCCTAAGTGAAATGAATGTAATGTGAAGGAAAAACTGCACACTCAGGGGATCTGTAATGGTTCTGCACAGATGATAGGGCCCTAGCTGGTGCATGGCAGGTGTGGGAGAAGCCTTCTGGAGGGCAAAGAGGCAGAAGATAGAGCACTGAGGTCAGGAAACAATCGTTATTGGGCCAGTCGAGCAGGAATGTGGAGCATGTGAAGAAGAGCAATGGGATACTTTAAATGAAAAGCAGAGTGTATATTTCATCCTAAAGGTAATAGGATGTTGGATCCTGGAGTGTGAGTGACTCATCTCTGGAGAGCCAGGCATCTGGGCTGAGAACCTTGGGTTGGAGGGAAACACTCGAGTAAGGATTATAGCAATAAGAAGCAGCCACATTGGAAGTATAATTCCTGCTCTTCTTTTCCTGACCACGGGGTTTGGTCAGAACAGTTGAAGAGAGATGATACTTTTTAAAAATCACTTTTATTTATTTTGTTAAATATTTCCCAATTACACTATTAAAATTTATGACAATTTTTTAAAATTATGAATTCCAAATTCTCTCTCTCCCTCCGACCCTGAGCCCTTCCTTGAAAAGGCAAGTGGACAGAGTGCCAAGCCTGGAGTCAGACTTCTCTTCGTAAGTTCAAATTTGGCTCAGACACTTATTATCTGTGTGACCCTGGGCAATTCACTTAATCTTGCTTGTCTTAGTCTCCTAAACTGTAAAATGAGTTGGAGAAGAAAACAGCAAACAACTCCAGTATCTTTGCCAAGAAAACCCTGGATGGAGTCACAGAGTCACACATGACTGAAATGACTAAACAACAACAAATACATGAGAAGTCATATAAAACATATTTCCATATTGGAAATGTTGCAAAAGAAAACACCAAACAAAACAATAAAGGTGTTTAAAAATGCTTCAATATGCATTCAGAGTTCGTTGGTTCCCTCAAGATAGATAGCATTTTTTATCACAGGTCCTTTGGAATTGTCTCGAATCGTTGTCTTGATCAAAGTAGTCAAGTCTTTCACATTATCCTTATAATACTGCTATTCTTGTTACTGCGTACAATATTCCCTTGTTCCTGCTCACTTCACTCTACATCAGTTAACATAAGTCTTCCCAAGTTTTTCTGAGGCCATCCTGCTCATCATTTCTAATACTACAATAGCATCCTATCACGACCATATGTAACTTGTTCAGCCCTTTTCCAACTGACGGGCATTCCCTCAATTTACAATTCTTTGCCACCACAAAAAAGGGCTGTAAATATTTTTGTACAAATAGGTCCTTTTCTCTTTGCTTTGATCTCTTTGGGATACAGATCCTGCAGTAGTACCAAAGGGTATGCCCAGTTGTATAGCCCTTCTGGCATAGTTCCAAACTGCTTTCCAGAATGGACTAGTCCGTAACCACAGCACCAATGCACTACTGTCCCTATTTTTCCATGTCCCCCCCAGAATTGTTGTTTTCCTTTTCAGTCATGTCAGTCAATCTGATAGGTATGAGGTGGTAGCTCTGGGTTGTTTGAATTTGCGTTTTTCTACTCAACAATGATTTAGAGCACTTTTTATGTGACTATTGACGGTTTTTATTTCTTCTTCTGAAAACTTCCCGTTTATATTATTTGACTATTTATCAACTGGAAAATGGCTATTATTTTTACAAATTTGGCTTAATTCCCCATATACTTGAGAAATGAGGGCTTTATCAGAGAAATCTGATATAAAATTTTCCTCTAGTTCCTGTTTTCCTTCTAAATTTGGCTGCATTAATTTTGTTTGTGAAAAAGCTTTTTAATTTTATGAACTCAAAATGATCTATTTTACCTCTTACAATCCTCTGTTTCTTATTTGGTGATAAACCTTTTCCTTATCCACATATCTGACAGGTATATTTGTCCATGCTCTCCTAATTTATTTATAATATCACCCTTTGACATTATCTTGGTAAATAATGTGAGATGTTGATCCATTATGCCCAGTTTTTGCCAAACTATTTCCTAGTTTTCCCAGCAATTTTTGTCAAATGTTGAGTTCTTACTCCAAAAACTTGGATGTTTAAGTTTATCAAACACTAGATCACTATGGTTATTTACTACTGTGTAACTAATCTATTGTGTGTATTGTGTAACTAATCTATTCCACTGGATCACCATTCTATTTCTTAGCCAGTACCGCATTGTTTTGATGATGTCCTTCTTTGCAATACACTTTAAGGTACTCAGAGGCTGATGAATCCCTTAACATTTTTTTCCATTGATTCCCTAGATATTCTTGACCTTTTTTTCTTCCAAATGAATTTTACTATTTTTTTTCTAGTTCTATAAAATAATTCTTTGGTAGTTTGATTAGTATTGCACTAAGTAAGTAAATTAACGTGTGTAGAATTGTCATTTTTCTTATACTGGCTGGGCCTACCCATGAGCAATTAATATTTGTGTATTTTTGTGAAAAAGAGTTTTGTATTTGCATTCACATAATCCCTGGGGTTGTCTTAACAGGTAGAGTCTTGAGGATTTTATATTGTCTGCAGTTACTATAAATGGAATTTCTCTTTCTATGTCTTCCTGTTGACTACTGTTGGTAGTGTATAGAAATGCTGATGATTAATATGGGTTTATTTTATATCTTGCAACTTTGCTGAAATTGCTAGTTATTTCAACTACTTTTTAGTTGATACTCTAGGATTCTTTAAGTATAAAGTCACATCATCTGCAAAAAGTGATAGCTGAGTTTTCTCATTGTCTATTTTTATTTCTTTGATTTCTTTTTCCTCTCTTATTGCTAGAGATAATACTTTTAGTACAATATTGAATAGCAGTGATAATGAACATCCTTGCTTCACTCCTGATCTTACTGAAAACACTTCAAGTTTATCCACTTTACAAATAATGCTTGCCCTTAATTTTAGACAGATACTACTCAGCACTTTAAGGAAAGTTTCCTTCATTCCTATGTTCTCTAGCATTTTTATTAGAAATGAGTGTTGTATTTTGCCAAAAGTTTTTTATGTATCTATTGAGATAATCATACAATTTCTGCTGGTTTTGTTACTTATGTGGCAAGTTATGCTGATAGTTTCCTAATACAAAAGCACCTCTGCATTCTTAGTGTAAAGCCTATCTGTTCATAGTATTATGATCTTTGTGATATATTGCTGTAATCTAGCTAGTATTTTATTTAAAAATTTTGCATCGATATTCAGTATGGCAATCGGTCTATAGTTTCCTTTCTCTGTTTTTGCTCTCTATGGTTTAGATATCAAAACCATGTTTGTGTCATAAAACGAATTTGGTAGGACTCCTTCTTTACCTGTTTTTTCCAAATAGTTGATATAGTACTAGAATTAATTTTGCCTTAAATATTTGGTAGAATTCACTTGCAAAGTCATCTTGTCCTGGGGCATTTTTTTTTTTTTTAGGAAGCCCATTTGTGGTTTGTTCAAATTCTTTTCCTAAGATGAGGCTATTTAAGCATTCTATTTCTTCTTCTACTAATCTGGGCAGTTTATATTTTTGCAGATATTCATCCATTTCAGTTAGATTGTCTGTTTTACTGGCAAATAACTGGCAAAATTACTCTTAATAATGGTTTTAATTTCATCTTCATTGGTAATATATTCACCCTTCTCATTTTTTATATTGGTAATTAGATTTTCTTCTGTCTTTTTTTTTAAATCAAATCATCCAATAGTTTCTCTATTTTATTTTCCCCATAAAACCAGCTCCTAATTTTATTTACTAGATCAATGGGGTTTTTTTACTTAAAATTTTGCCATTCTATCCTTTGATTTTCAGAATTTTCATTTTGGTGTTTAATTTGGGATTTTAAATTTGTTGCTCTTCTAGTGATTTTTACTTGCATGCCCAATTCATTGATCTGCTCTTTTACTGATGTACATATTCAGAGATATCAATTTTTCCCTGAGTCCTGTTTTGAATGTATCTCACAAATTTGAGAATGTTCTCTCATTGTGAAATATAAAAATATTTATTGTTTATATTATTTGTTCTTTGACCCACTCATTTTTAAGATTATATTCCAATTAGTTTTTAATCTATGCTTCTATGGACCTTTTTTAAATATAAATTTTATTGCATTATGGTCTGAAAAGGGTGCACTTGATTTTTCTGTTTTCTGCTTTTGGTTTTGAGATTTTTATGCCCTAATTGATTTGTTTATTGACATTTAGTTTACAAGATTCAGTTCCACCATCCCTTGAGTTTCAAACTTTCTCTCCTCCCTCTTCCCCCCTCCCATGGCATCATGCAATCAAGTATAGGATCTGCAAATACTTTCACATTGAACATTAGCCTGGTTGTATAAAAGGGTTGTAACGAATGGAGTGAACAATGGAAAAAAAGAAAGAAAACCAAATATGGAAAAATAGCATGTAGATTGCTTCAGTCTCCATTTAAACTCTGTTCTTTCTAGACCTTCCTCTGAATGTAGACATCTCCTTCCATCCTGAGACTTGTAGAGTTATCTTACAATTGTGCATTGCTGCAAAGAGTCCAATTTATCAAAGTTGGTCGTCACACATACAATGTATCTTTTCACTTATTCCTTTTTTTTTACATTATCCCAACATAAATGACTCATTCCCACATCTTCCCTCTATGTAGAAGCCTTCTAACTCCCCTAATAATGATAAAGTTCTCATATGATACATATATCATTTTCCCATATAGAAAGGTTAACAGTTTATCCTTATTGAGTTTAAACATTTTCATGTTTATACTTCTCCTAAGTCTTATATTTGACAGTCAAATTTCCTATTCAGCTCTGGTCTTTTCATCAAGAATGCTTGAAAGTCCTCTATTTCATTAAATATTTTGGTTTTTTTTTTTTTCCCCTTGGGGGATTATACTGTTTTGTGGGTAGCTTATTCTTGGTTGTTATCTCAGCCCTTTTACCATCTGGAATAACATATTCCAAGTCCCCTCCTCCTTTATCATGGTAACTGCTAAATCTTGTGTGATCCTGACTGTGGTTCCATGATATTTGAATGCAGCTTTCTGGCTTCATTCTTTGACTTGGGGGCTCTGGAATTTGGCTATAATACTCCTGGGAGTTTTCATTTGGGAATATCCTTCAGATAGTGATCAGAGAATTCCTCTAATTTCTATTTTGCCCTCTTGTTCCAAGTTGTTAGTGCAGTTTTCCTTGGTAATTTCTTGAAAGAGAATGTCTAGGCTCTTTCTTAGATCATGGTTTTCAGGTAATCCAATAATTCTTAAATTATCCCTCCTGGATCTATTTTCTAGGTCAGTTGTTTTTTCCAATGAGATAGTTCACATATTCCTCTATTTTTTTTCTTTTTCACTTTGTTTTATTGTTTCTTGATGTCTCATGGAGTCATTAGTTTCCATTTGCCCAATTCTAATTTTTAAGGAATAATTTTCTTCAATGAGCTTTTGTATCTCTTTTTCTTTTTGGCCAATTCTGCTTTTTAAGGAGTTATTTCATAGTGAATTTTTGTACCTATTTTTTCCAATCGGCAAATTCTGGTTTTTAAGGTGTTATTTACTTCCAAATTTCTGTGCCTCTTTTACCAAGCTATTATTGTCTTTTCACAGTTTTTTTCCTCTTAGCTTTCATTTCTTTATCTAAGTTTCCCTCTACCACTTTGATTTTGAAAAATCCTTTTTAATCTCTTCCAGGGATTCTTTTTGAGCTTGTGTCCAATTCACTCTTTTGTGTTGAAGGCTTTGCTAGTAGCTGTTTTGACTTCATTATCTTCTTCTGAGTTTTTGTCTTGATCTTTTCTGTCACCATAGTAGATTTTTAAGTTCAGGTTCTTTTTTTTGTTTGTTTGCTCATTTTTCCACTCTATTTGGTGATTTGGAACTTTACATTAATGTTGGACTCTGTTCCTAGGGGGAGAGGGGAGGACAAGGGGCACTGTTTCGTGTTTTTAGGCTTTTTTGCACTGCTGTTTTCAAGATGGTTCTAGGGGTTTGGAAGTTTTCAGTGTTTCCAAGGTGATACGATCTGGAGTGAAGGGTAGTCACTGCTCTCTTGGTCTTCACTCTGGTTCTTACCCAGGAAGGGCCTCTGTCTCTTTTAACTATAATCAATACTACCCTTCAGGGCCCTCCTCCCTTCAGAGAAGAAATTATATTGTTCCCTGATCTGGAAGTGAAATTGCCCCTCTGGGTTTCCACTCTCTCTTGACCCAAAGTGTTCCTCTTTGCCCTTGAACTATGACTCAGAAGTGGGTACAGGCAAAGAAGCTGCCAACCAGTCTGGTCCTGCATCCAATGCTAACATAGAGTGTCCTCTGTAATCTCTTTCTGACCAGTCACCAGGTCCACTTATTGTTTCTGGCTTGAGAGGCCCCAAAACTGCTGCTACTTCTGTTACCACCACCTGGTCCCACCATGGGCTCTGGGTCAGCCTTCTCCCTCATGTCACAGGCCTCTTTTTCTGACCTCCCACATGGTCTTGGACCAGAAGAACATCTCACTCTGGCTTTCTGTTGGTTCTACCACTCCAGAATTTGCTTTTAAGTATTATTTTAAAGTTGTTTAGAAGGGAATGTTGAGAGAGCTCAGCTGAGTTCCACCATCTTGGCTCCACCCCTGGAAATCCATGGTTAGAACCTAAGTATTGTGATAAATTACTGTTATTTTCCTCCATAGAGTATCCACAGTAGATGCAAACTTGTGACACTAAAAAAAAAAATGACCTACTTTTTAAGGTCTCAATCAATCAATAAACAAATGGAAATTTGCTACCTACTAGTGCTAAACTCTGTGGCAGGAGCAGGGGTACCAAGATAAAAGGGAAACAACTCCTGCCCTCAAGGAGTTTAAAGTCTAGTCTGGTGTGCGTATACATACATACATACATACATACACACATATACATGTGTGTTTATATACATATATATACAGATTAATATAAATTACATTGTGTCATGTTATATCATATATCATATCATTATATTATAATATTACAAAGGAATGGCAGTTGAGGAACTAGATAGATAAGTATTCTATGATCTCATAATCTAGGATGCTTTCAGTTTATCAGAGTGTGGGTACTGCACCCTAATATCTGATCATGTATTAACATTATTTAATTCTTTTATATTTAGTCTGGATATTTCTACTACAATTGATAGAATTTTAAGAATTTGATTTCCATTTCTCTAGAAAAGAGAAAAAGAAATCAATTTCTTCCAAGGGTAAAAACAACAAAACAGGGGCAGCTAGATGGCACAGTGAATAGAGGACCAGCCCTGGATTCAGGAGGAGCTGAGTTCAAATCTGGACTCAGATACTTGACACATTGACAAGCTCTTTGACCTTGGGAAAGTCACTTAATTCCAATTGCCTTGCCTTCCCCCCCTCTAAAAAAAAAAAAAAACCCAAACAACAGCATACTCCATCTGTACCTTAGGCTTAAGAGAAATGGGAATGGATAGATGAGAAAACCATAAAAACCAATTCAAAAACATTATTGTTATAATCAACTATGTAAAAAAAAAAAAAAAACTACTACTAGAAAAGCAAATAAATGATGTTTTCCAAAGGTAAAGTTAATTCTTCCCTTTCAAACAGAGGGCAGGAACAAGAAATATCAAGCATCCACTTATTACACATATGTATTCCCTGTTCCAAATTGTTATAAAAATGAAAAATATCATACTTTAAGGTTACAACCATGAAAGTCTTCTGGTAGCAGCCCAACAGCAAATAAAGTTATAGGGGAAAGTTCTAGCTCTTCTTCTCAACTTGAAAACGTGGTAACACACAAAGGTTTGGCAAAAATATTTCAAATAAGTTATTCATTTATCAAGTCATCTCATTATTTAAATTTTAGCTCATTCCAACATTTTCCTTCCAGATTTTGCAAAGATGAAGCAAATAGGTCAAATGTCCTTCAGAATAAGTGACAAGAATTATGTGAATCACTATAAGTGATCAGCAGGGGAGTCCCCTGATTAGATCATGGCAGCAAAAGCCATTATAGTTTCCAAGAATGTTGGAACTAGGAAGGCCCTTGGGGATGATCTAATCCCAACTTCTCATTTAACAGAAAATTTACATTTCAGGGTGAAATGATTTGATAAAGTAAGAACTAGAATCCAGGTTTCCTGATTTGTAGACAAGTGGTTTTCATAGCATTCAGTAAATTTCTATGTGACAGCCCAAAATTATCTCCAAGTTACAAATAAAAGACACTCCCTGAGATTTGGAATAAGAAAGTTTCTAAAAGTTTGCAAGCAGTTTCATGCATATGCAAAGAAGTTTAATTTGGCACTCTAGAGAAATGCAATTATAAGAAACTGGAAAATACAGAATCATTTAGACTACATTCCTTGAATACATAGATTTTTTACAGTTAATGACCTAAAAGGAACATTTATACTTCAAAACACCCTCCCTCTCCCTGAAGTATTAACTTCTCAAAACAGCCTTTCTCCTTTGTGAGTGACAACCCTTTTTTACAATCTGAACTAACAATACAAAGGCAAATTACTACCTTATTTTAAATACAGAGCTTCATGGCATTTTTGAACGTCGGTATTGTTAATATCAAAGTAAGATTACAGATGCTCAAGGTGACAAATGTCTTAGTTTTCTCTGTTATATAGCTCAGCATTTCATCGACTCAAAAGAAGGGAACTGTAACTGGCAAGGTGAGAAAGATAATATAATTGCTGAGATGTGTACTCTTATACCAGGAAATAATATTCCACTCAACCAAGGACTTACGTGAGAGACAATGCACTGCTATTCATAATTTCAAGATTAAATTTAAAAATCAGTCTAGATAATCTAAAATGATAATAAATAAATAAATCTAAATGATAAATTAATCTAAATGGTCATTTAAACAGTTAAAAATGCTTTATTAGACAATGCAAGAAGCACAGACACTAATTTTAAAGTATTCTCTAAATTCTGTTTTCAGCCATTTTGTCATTTTAGGATTCTTCATGATATTTAATATCACAATCTGTAACCACGTTTCTATGGAGAAGTTCACCCTATTTGTGGCTGTTGACTGAACAAATACATTATTGGAAAGGAATTCATTTTCTTTCAAATGTCAAATTTTATTACAGCCAAGGGATTAAAAAAAAAAGGTCACTTCCCTGGAGAAAATTGAATACCACTTGGATTTTTAAATTACCCCATTGACACACAATCCCAGAGACAGCAGAGGCACCACATACGAACTTGAAAAATCAAAAGTGTTACTTACAAGCAAAGTTCCACAACTGAAAAGAAACTCCTCAGTTACAACTTGAGGGCGGAATACCTGTAGGAGGAAAGGATGGATAGACTGAACACTTAAGAATATGGAAAATTTTATTGCAAGTAATGTATAAAAATTAAAAATTTTGTTTGAGTTGACTTTTCTAATCCTAGCATAAAAACAATGCAGTCAACTCAAAGATGAGTGAGTCAAATTTGGGTTCCATTTTTTTGTTCACAAAAGTGAATCCTACCTGTGAGGTTACAAGGTGAAGCACCACAGGCATCATTGGAAGACAGATCTTCAGCTGCTTAACCTGTACCGTCGATGGATGTTTACGTCCAGAAACATTAGCCAATGCGCTGAGAACGTCACCTGCACATTGTGACATGGAACACCACAAGCTCAAGGTACTGCCCACATGCAGCTCCAATGGACCATTAATTTAGTCTCATTGGGGGAGAGTGGGGAGGGCAGGAAAAATAGAGCATAGTCATGAAAACAGTCAGAGGTGGAGAAAGGAGTATGTGGGATATTAACCATGATGATGATAAAGAGGCAGAACATGGAAGAATCATTTCATTAAAAATAAAATTTTTTAAGAATCATTTTATGATGGTGGCATATTAGCCAACCCCTCAGCAGGACTAAGACAGTAAGTCCTAAAGTAATTCTTTACAGAAATATCTGTAAAGGGAAATATCTCACAGAGTCCTGAAATAATTCTTTACATGGGAAATGAGTCCTTTATCAGAGGGTGAGGTTGGGTTAGGTATGTAAAAAGGAATTAATCCTTAGGAACCACTATTTTCTACAAAAATTAAAATTAGCATCCAACGAGCAAAATTCTGTTGTTTAATTAGTACGTAAGAAAGTTATGCAGCAAAATAAAGACTAAATCAACAATTCAATCAGTATCATCAATATGAATTTTCTCAATAAGAAGCTAAGAAGTCTCCAAATGTCCTAAGGAGGTGAAGAAGGAAAGAAGTGTGGGAAGATATTTTCATCAACATGACTCAATAGCCTGAGTTTCCCAGTCTAAGAATATTTTAACATAGACTGCTAAAACTGATTTCAAATGTTTAGTATTTCTGGTTTATAGCTACATCTGCTGGAAAAGCATGGGAGTAGAATAGACTTAGCTAATAAAAAAGTAAATTGTCAAAAATATGTACATCTTAAAATTGTTAAGGTAATTTCTAATAACTGGCACAGAACAATGACAAAGCACAATTCTGATCAATTAATAGCGTCTTATTTTTTAAATTAAGTGTTTTTTAATAATTAAAATAATAGACTTCCAATTGCCCAACTTCATAATAAGTACTTACTAAGTTTTTGTTAAATTGAATTGGACTTGATAATTAAGTTTCTTTGCCTTACTCTTTTCTTACTCTTGAATATAATAAATATTTCACAATAATGTGGCATCTTAAAGTTTATTGGCCTCTTTTCTCACAAAAACACACTAAGATAATATAAGAATCACTATCCCCATTTTACAGATGAGGAACCAGGCTCAGAGAGGCCAAAGGTCAGAATCATTTTCATATCCTGGTCTTTTGACTCAAGACCCGGTGTTCTTTCTATTGCATCATGCTATGCTGGAAGAACATTTCAAGAAGACAAAAAATGCCTTCCAGAATTAGTTACGAAGAAAGCTCGTGCAAAAATAGCATTAAAAAAAAGAACTGTACTGGTCATATTCTCAGGCTCCCAAATCAACCTTCTCCCTTCAAACATTTTCCAAAGTTGTCCTTTTATAGTGATTACCTGGAAATTATCTGGGAAATCTCTTCTCTTCGGTCAGTCAACAAACCCTTCATTAAGCACTGACTGTGTTCCAGGCCTAAGCATTGGGATAAAAATCAACCAGTACTTTGATCTAATTATGAAAAATAATTTTCCTTCTGAAAAATTACAACCGATAAGACAGATTTGGAGGTCAACACTATTTTTAGCTAGCTTATTCTTCAGTCCAAGGAAAGATGGATTTTCCTGTCACTACACACAAGGAATGAAGACAGTCTAAGGAGCAAGTCCACATTTTCTACAAGGTACATATTTCCCAGTAAAGGCAAGGTAAGAAAAAAGCAGAAACTGAGGAAGAAATGCCAAGTCACAGCTGCTTGGTTCCATTTACCCAGAATTCCTGGCAGTTCTTGTACAATATGATAGATGAGAAGATCCAGGCATTTTGACAGGTACTCATGGCCGCTTTGCTGCTCCTTTCCTGGTGTGGCCTTTCTGCTGTCTCTTTCAATGTACATCACCAGTCTACACACAAGCAAGTGAAAAAAGATTACTTCTCATGGCAAAAACAACGGAGAGCATCTCTCCAAAAATACCACCAAGGCATGTGTTTCCTGGAGGCACAGTCAAAATCAAGCAGACATTTAGATATGGTGGTAGCAAGCACTCCATTTTTGCATTAGAAAACAAAAAAATATATATTTTTTAAAGAAAATAAGCTTCTAATTTCCCCATCAATGTATTACAGAACAACAGTTTACACTAAAATCTTATATGACTTAGGTGTTCTCAACCAATTAAAAAAACCAACAAGTCATACATTCACAAGGTGACAAATAAAAGATAGAATGTGATTCAGTGTTGCAGAGCTCAAGCTGAAAGTGTTCTTGATCGACAACTTCTGCTCTTAGGCTGATACCTCAATAGAAGTACAAATACCAATTTATCTCTAGACTCTAATTCTAGCTGTTTCATTTTGCTATACATTTCAATAAAATCTAGTCAAGGAAAAAAACTTTAGTTTGGTACCAGATTATCTGAATTCAGTCATTAACTGTTTCAATTCCTCAATTCAACTTCTCAAAGTGCTCTCATCACCCAATTTTATACATCTTTTTACTATATATTGGGTATAATTACAAATTTGGAAAATGGCGAACTACTGGAGAAGAATTTCACTTGTATAAACATATTGATGCTTAATAAAGGTACTAAGTAGAAAATTATTGATTGCTTATGGGTAGGTTGAGTCTACCCGTAATATATATAACTAAATATAACATATATATATATATATATATATATATATATATATATACTTAACACGTAGCCTACCCATACATGCATATATATAAAACATAGTATAATAAAAGATGATACCACCTAAATTAATTTGCTTATTCAGTGCTACATCAACCAAACTCTGAAAAGAATGTTTTATAAATCTAGAAAACAATGAAAAAATCAT
>CM053585.1:516437195-516494710 GCA_028646515.1 Pseudochirops corinnae | reverse complement strand
AAAATAGAAAAAGTTTTTAAAAATATGCTTTGATATGCATTCAGACTCTCTCAAATATTTTTCTGAAGATGGATAGCATTTTCATCATAACTCCTTAGGAATTGTCTTAAATCATTGTATTGCTGTGAACAACTAATCATTAACAGCTGAACATTGTATAATATTGTTGATACTGTGTACAATGTTCTCTTGGTTCTGTTGCCTTCACTCTGCATCAGTTCATGTAAGTCAAAGTTTTTCTGAAAGCATCCTGCTCATCATTTCTTATAGCACAATGGTATTCCATCGCAATCACAAACCACAATTTGTTCAGCCATTCCCCAACTGATGGGCATCCCATCAATTTCCAACTCTGCCACCACAAAAATAGATACTATAAATATTTTTGTACTAGTAAGTCCTTTTCCTTTTTTTTCTTTTTTTCTCTCTCAGTCTCTAGGTCTCTACTAGAGAGCTAGTAATGATATTGTTGCGTCAAAGGATATGTACAGTCTCCTTTGGGCACAGTTCCAAATTGCTCTCCAGAATGGTTGGATCAGCTCACAACTCTAGTAACAATGCATTAGTGTCCCAATTTTCCCACATCCCCCACAGCACCTGTTGTTTTCATTTTCTGTTATATTAGTCAATCTGAGAGGTGTGAGGTGGTACCTTAGAGTTGTTTTAATCCATATTTCCCTAATCAATAGAGATTTAGAGTGTTTTTTCATGGGGTGCTGCTGGGCTAGTTATAGGGAAAAAAAGTAATAAGAGTTGAAAAAATCTTGGTCATGATTGGTATCAAAAAGGTGAGTAACAAAATATTAATAACTACTGACCCATAAGTCTACTTTCCTATATCTATAAAATTTTATGAGAATAATCTCTACACACTATAGAGGTCATCATGATAAATATATGTGAAGATAATGGGAAGGTTTTTACAAATGCTACTAATAACAAATCCCATCTTTACAGTAGCACACTGCCTGAAATAAGTATGTGACAAAATTTTATGGTGTTAATTTTTTTGCCGTACAAAGCATCTGATTTGACAAAGCAAAGGGATCCAAATAGGTTATTAGCATTAGGCTGACTCGAGTTAAATCAAATTCAATAGGGATAAATGTGAACTCTTACATAGCGATTTAAAAAATCAACAGTATAAGAGACATGGTTAGGCAATAGTTGTTTCAAAAAAAGATAGGGAGGGGTTATCTAAGTGTAATTTAAGCTCAATATGAGCAGATAGTGTGACGTGGTAGCTGATGTGATCTCATTTGTTTACAATCCTAGAAGTGGTATAATTGGGTCAAAAGGCACGTACTTTTTAGTAATTTTTTGTGTATAATTCCAAATTACTTACTAGAATAGTTGTACTGATTCACAGGTACCAATAGCACATCCATGTGTCTGTTTTCTCACAGTCCCTCCAATACGTATAATTTTTCTTTTTTGTCATCTTTATCAATCTGACAGGTGTGAGGCAGAATCATAAGAAAGGGTTTTTTATGTGCAAAAATATTTATACAGCTCTTTTTATCATGGCAAAAAGGAAATGAAAGGTAATTGTCAATTAAAGAATGGCTGAATAAACTGTGATACTGACATGAAAAGACATTTATAAACTGATGAAGAATGAAGTAATCAGAACCAAGAGAATAATTTATACTATAAGATCAATATTATAAAAATGACCAACTCTGAAGGCTTTTATAAACTGATAGAGAATGAAATGAGTAGCCAATATCTACACCAACAACTTTGAAAGCTGTGAGAACTATGATGAATACAAGGACTATCCATGATTCTAGAGGACAGTTACTGTCCTCTTCCTGACACAAAAGGGATAGCTGTAGGGTGTAAAATGAGTCAAGTATTTATATATATATAGCCAACGAGAGAATTTAGTTTGCTTTACTATGCATATCGGTTAGAAGGAATTGTTTTTCTTATCTCTTTTTAGTGAGGAGGGAGGTGAGAGAGAGAAATTGATTGCTATTAATTTTTTTAAAAATACTTTATAAAAATGGAAACAAGAAATGTGTTTCAGATGAGATCTCCATAGTAGTTTGGTTTTATTGTTTTACTTTGTTATAAAGTACAGGTAACCTAGAAATGTTTTTAATGTAAAAATAAAACATGATAATAAAAACTTACAAACAAAAAACAAAGCAAAAGCTACTGTGCCCTTGGGTTGCATTAAAAGAAGCAAAGCTTCCTATAATGCACTAGGGCAAGGAGGTAGCACAATGGATAGAACACCTAGTTTGGAATCAAGAAGACTCATCTTCATGAGTTCAAATCTGGCCTCAGACACTTAAGAGCTGTGTGACTCTGGACAAGTCACTTAACCCTGCTGGCCTCAGTTTCCTCATTTGTAAAATGGGCTAGAGAAGGAAATGGCAAACCATTGTAGTATCTCTGTCATGAAAACCCCAAAATGGGGTCATGGAGAATCAGACATGACTGAAACAACCAAACAACAACCTGCTCCAGCGTTCTCCCTTATCAGGCCTTATCAGGAGATAAGGTTCCAGGCACCACAGTTGAAGAAGAACACTAACATGCTAGAGTGCTTAGAGGAGGGTGACCAAAAGAGTGAAAGGAGAGGAAGCTGTGCCTTTGAGTACTGGGTGAAGGAAAGATTCGTGTTTACCCAGGAGAAAAGAAAGGGGTTGAGGGAGGAGAGGGGGATGATGACCATCTCAAAGGCACTGGACAGTATGTCATGGTGACATCACGCACAGACTGGTCCTATTTGGCCCCAGAAAGAAGAAAAACCAGCAATGGGGAGAAGCTACGAAGAAGTCAATTTGGAGTCAAAGGAAAAATTGTCTCATAATTTGAGCTATCCAAAAATAGAATGGGTTGGTCTTAGAAGTCTTTAGATAGAGGCTGGATGGTCACTTGTCATGTATGGTACAAGAGAGATTGCTCTCATGTCAAGGTTGGACTAGGAGGCTACTGAGGTCCCCTTCCATCATCAAATCCTCTAAAGATGCCTTAAAGGCTTATATGCTTTGTGGGAGGAAGAAAAATTTTGCACAAAATTTGTTTTTCAGGATGAACAAAAATTCACAGGATGAACTGATGGATCTGCATGAGAAGCAACAGTGAGAAGTTGTGGAGGATGTCTCATCTGAGGAGGAGGTTGAGAGGTTGGGGCAATCCCCCACGTCAAGTGAGATTAGGGAGGTTTATCAAATGTGAGGAAAAGTACAAAATTTTGTTGAAAAACATCACCCAAATAAGGTTGTAGCAATGAGAGCCACGAATGTTTTTAATGATAATGCAATGTCACATTTTGGTGACGTTCTGAAAAAAATGTTAAAAACAAGTGTCATTAGATTCCTAGTCAGAAGTAATCATAAAGAAAAAAAAGTGAGTCAAAACATGAAAGTGATTCTAAAAAACAAAAAATAAGTGAAGGCAGTAGTGTCAGTCTTACTTTTAGTGAAAGTAGCGTAAGACAGAACACTCTCCAATATTGAAATCCCCAGTGATCTCATGGAAGAAGATTCTCCTTCCAAGCAATAACTTTTCTTCCTCCTCCTCCTTCTTGTCTCCCTCCTGTCAGCCACCACTTTTCTCCAAGGTAAAGTAAAGGTTAATTTGTTTTACTTTCAGTTCATGTTGTGTACTAATCATTGCTATTGTATTTCAGGTGCATTAGGGTCAAAAAACTTACTTAAAATTATAAATAATTATTTTTATATGAGTATTTTGGGGATGTGGTACCAATCATCCAACTTTACATTATTTCCTTTGGGAAAATTTGCTTTGCAATACAAACATATCACATGATGAACAGAATCTTGAAATGAATTAGAATCCATAAACTAAGGTTTTATTGTATATGTGTGTGTGTGTATATATGTACATGTGTGTGTGTATATATGTACATGTGTGTATACACACATATATGTACATAAGTATATATATAGTACCTGTGTATGATATAGGTATGTGTATATATGTGCATGTGTATATATAGATATATTATATATATCTATATCTATATCTATATATATATATGTTGAAATTGTATAGGATTCTTCAAAGATTTAACAACACAGATAACTTTGTTCAGTATTCCTGACTGATATCAAATGAAGCATAAAAGAGAAACATGCATGTTTGCCAAAGTTCTAGACCATTGTCAAGAAAGCAATCCAGTACGGAGTCCCAGTAGAAGGAGTCCCAAGAAAGGTTAAGATCCTCTAGAGGCTCCTATCTGAATGAATGGACAAAAAAGCATTTACTGAGCACTTACTAAATGCCAAGCACCATGATAATACCAATAAAGATTAGAGGCAGTTTGAGACAATACACACAGAGGACTGATGGTCAGAGAGATGTTTTCAGTTGCACAGCTAAAGGGATGGCAAACAGAAACACAAGACAGTAGACTGACACTTTCTAGGAAGAAAGACAGAGCTGACTTGATTACGAGTTTGGACAGAAAGAAGAAGAGTAACACGTAGCAGCCATTGTTTTTAAAATGATATTGTACTGATTATATCAATCCTTAAAACACTACCTAGATGAGATCCCCAACCACAGAACAGAGCTTGGTCTAACTCTCCAAACTGGTAAAACCAAGCAAATGAAGAATGACAAATGATTGGTTTCCATGTAATCCAGAAGCAATTTGCATGTAGAACCCACAGAGCTGATCAATGAGTATGCATATTTTGGAAAGACACTGGCAACAGAAAATGAGCTGGGCCCAAAATTTTGTGGAAAGAAAAGAATTAACTTTATTGGCTTTGGGAAATCATAAATGGTTTTTAATGACCCCACTCCCCTGCCCAAGCTTCCTCTTGAAACAAAGGTTCATCTCTTTAGCAACAATATTCTTCTAGTAATGTAGTAAGACGATAACTTACTAAATACCACAGTCTCCAAAGAATTATTACAAACCAAAAACTGCAGTGATATCATTTGAGAGTTATGAGTGAGCAGAAAAGAAGATGGATAGATCATTTAGTAAGAGGGAGCCAATGAAGATAACACAATGGTACATGTAAAAAACCAGGAAGACTAGGGAAAGACCCCAGAATAATGAATGGATGCCTTGTACGAAATCTGTAGTAGGTCATTCACAAGAGTCACAAAGAGTAAGACACTGCAGATGCATTTCAATCTACACTTATGGAGAAAACGCCTACATTGATGATATTACAAATTCACCAAAGTGTCGAAGGAAAGTATTCAAACTTCAATATATGGCCTGATTATCAAATGACTATGATATTTCAGAATAAATTGCAATATACTATGTATAGCATGAAAGTCACCAAATATAGCTATTAAAATGGAATTAGGAAATATTCAGCATAATCACAAAATTACCAGGGAAGGGGGCACACACTTGAAATGATCTGGACTAACAACGCTGCTTTCCTGAATAGCTTGCCAGAGGTCAAGTGACACCATGAAAGCCTTAAAAAGGCTATCTGCCTCACTCCTACCTGAGCATATCTATCTATGCTTACATGAGAAAGCCAGAGCTCGTTCTAATAGCCTCTTCCATTCCTTCTCTCTAGCCTTGACTCCAATTTAATAAGGACAAGGAAGGAAAAAATATCTAATTGCAAAACTCTTGACTTGTTGAGGCTGATAAGTAGGTATCTGTTAGTTCAAAAGACTATCTCAGATAAAATATTTATGTAGTCTACTGTCATGTACCATCTCTAAAGGCGACTGGAGACTAAAGAACTTCAGAGCTGTTTCTATATGCTCAAAGTCAAATTGAGGGCTCAGCTCACTAAAATTAAAAGGGAAAAGCAACAGACCCAACTCTCCTTGATTTTTCAAGTGAAAAATACAAAACCTTTTAAACATATGTTATACTGGCACAGCTCTTAATTCACAATAAGTCATAGTTAAATGAGTTCCTGGTATCCTTTTACAGGATTTTAGTACTTTTTTTCATTCTTCATGCAAAGTTCTTCATCCTCATTTCTCCTCTACCCACAATACCTGGAATTCCTTCATTGTCACGCTGTGCCCTGCCCCTCTGACAGAGTACAAAATGTAATTGGAAATAAAATTAGAGTACAAGAGTCATTTTATTTTGCCACGTTTTCTGATCCTCTTCAGCTAAAGTCATGAACTAACACTCAATGAGTATTTGAGAGACAAGCTAACAAACAGATTTTTTTAAATTTGCTCTTTAGTTTAGTCTAGTAGCTAAGACAGAAATCTAGCAAATCTTTCACCTCACAAAGTCCAGTATGAGGAAAATGAGTACAAACTTCATCAATGAAAAGTGAACAGACAAAACTACCTGTATGGAGTCGTCAGATTCTTGAGGAAGTTCCCTTTAATTTTTTCTTTCTTCTCTATGGAATGGCCTCCCCAACTCTCCAAAGGGAAGGCCTAAGGCATTCTCAACATGCTATGGTTATATGAGACAGAAAATACTAAACTCTTAGAGAAGAGAATCTGTAAAGCATTAGAACTATTTCTACTCTATACCTAAAACTTACATGTTCCACACTTGCATGACTCTTTAATTACATAGAAAAGAATCAAAATAAAACGTTATGGACATATGAGAAGACTATTTCCTTCGTGTCTTTTGAAATCTATTTCCAAAATACAAGTAAAACATTCTTTGTAGTCAAATCAATGTTACTGAGGCAAATTAAGAGCCAGATGTTGTGAAGAAATGGCAACAAGTCATGCCCTTCATCCTGCTGCTCAAAGAGCTGATCATTTTTTCCTAAATACCCAAATCATAGCTATAATTGATACAAATCAGGTGATATTTGCTCTGTGTTCCACAAGCCCAGTAGGCCAACACTTGCTTCTCTGTCTATATGCAAAATTATCTACAGTGGTTATTGAGTTAGTGGTTGCAGTATACTAGTCAGTCAATTGATCACACTGATTTTACTAACTGTATCTGAAAATTGTATACTCTGTCAAGTATACAAAGTCACCATTTGGGAAGAACAATACATCAAATAAACATTTGCTGATGAAATATCACTTTGGGGGGAAAAACAGATGGGGAGGAAAGTGAGAGTGTATCAGCAGTCACACTGCTTAACCCCATAAGCAGAAAGCCTAAGGCTTTTAGTCACAGAGACTAAAAGAATAAATCAGGGGCAAGGGATGTGTCTTTCCCAAATTTTTTTGGTCTTCGGGCTGCATCTGAATGCAGAGGCCCTGTGGCCAAATTCCAGCTGTCACTTATCTCTGTATTCCTGGACAAAGAGCTCAACCACTCTGGGCCTTGGTTTCCTTAACTATTAAATAAGAGGAGAGACTGAATGACATGGGGGGGTCCCTTCAAGCTCTGGATCTACAATTCTTTGATTCTAAAACTTAAATTTTAACTTTAAAGGTTATCTCTAGTAAGAGAAAAGAAATAAAAATGAATAACTATATGGCTCCCAAGCAAAATGCTAGAATAAAAAATCAACACGACTGGAAAGGACTTTTACCTCAAAAATGTTTCCACTCAAGAGTTAGTACAGTTACTACAGACCAAAGCATCAACTTCTGCTTAAAAACCATCTTTAAAATACTAAAACATGACAAAGAGATTTTATAATTAGCCCTCAGCATTCCATCTTTTTCATTTAAAAAAATGAAGGAGATGGGATGAGGGAATTAGCTCACCTGGCACATAGTAGGTACTTAATAAATACCTACTACCTTTTCCTTAAAAAAGTCAAGCTACCAAAAAACCTTTAGCATCCAGAGAGTCAGACAGAAGGTGAGAATAAATCAGGGCACAGCGTTTTAGAGTATATCATGAATCGGAGAGGAAGGTGAGATGACCACCTAAAGGCAGATAGCTCACACCTCTCCCACATTTCTCTGTGGTGTTACAAAGGGAAGGCTGAGATGAGTTGGTAACATTCTCATTCCTATCCCATTACCCACCCCCACCCTATTCCAAATCACCCATTTCCTCTCTATCACTTCACGACTGTGATAAAAGATAAAATACATCTTTATGTATTTTATCATCTCTTACTTTTTCTGCTTCAAATACATCAAATATTCATGGTGTTAATGGTAAGAAAAATTGTGCCAAATTCACTGTCCCCCCTGGTTCAGCAAAGTGTACATGAATTCTAGTTCCTTCTCTGCATGAAAATCATACTCTGTCTTTCATGCTCTTTCCTTTAGAAGGAGACTGGAGCTTCTCAGATACCATCTGACTTCAGCCCTGCGTTTCCTTCACCCTCATAGATATGTACTATGATTTTTTTAGAGAATTGTAAAATTGCAAAAGCGATTCACTCTGAGCTTCACAGCAGCATTAATCTGGATGCCTTGGCTAAAATAAAAACCCTGCCCAGACTGCAGCAGAACAACATTTATCTTGAGAACGTCCATCCATGCAGGCCTGCCTTGGGCCGGTTATTATTTGGCTACTGCTTCATCTGATGCAATTAATTCAGGCTGAACTCTTTCCTACTATCGATTGTCTTTCATCAGATATTACCGGGCAAAAGCAATATAATTTTTTCAGTACATATTGACTCTCCATTTTTTCTAGTTTCAACAAAATATTACTAAAGAAAAACTTTATAGAGTATAAAACAGCAACTTGCACTAAGATTTGTTTAAGTTTATTCCAACATCAAGGCAAGCAAATTTGTATCTAGAAAATCTAAGTTATCCATGTTAAAGCTATTCCGGGTATTGCTTAATTTCAATACTCCCGAAAAATTTTGGTAGTTTTTCCTCAAGGCAAGAAATATTCTTGAATAGTTAAGGACATCAGTGCAGACTCGTTAACACATGAGAAAACAAGCATTTCTTCTGGTGGGATAAATGAAAGGCCTCCAGGGTACATAATATTACAAAAGTTGCTAGATCCCAATACAATGCCCCATTTCTTCGCACTCTCCCTCCCACGGCCCCATTTTACACAACAAGCTCCAGTGCGTGATGTTAGTAGAAATCAACTTTATTGACCATGGACACGTTAGTTACTAAAAGCATTCACATGCTAAGCAAGAAAATCATAATAACATGTGGAGAGAAACATTGAGCTGTAGCTTCCATAAAGAATTCAAAACTGCTTTAAGATAAAAATGAAAATGACATTCCTTGTGTACTGTGGGACTATGTCCAATTACAAACGTCATAACTAAAACTACATAATAATCTCAGGAAATGTCAAAGAACGTGGCCTCTCTCCCGCAGCTCCCCCTGCCCCACCAGTCCTGGTACTCCTCAGGGGGTCTTCCTGAACTCCAACACTCGCCCCCATTCCCCTGGTCTGTTCCCCTTATGCTTCCTTCCTGCCCAACTGGATTGCTTTGACTCATGGAATTCCTTATGGCCCTGTTTTCTTCTTCATCTACGACACATTCCTTCATTCAGCTGTGTCCTACAGAGCCCCTAGTCTTGATGTTTATCGCTCTAGGCCCTAGCACACAGTAGGAACTTAATACATTTTCATTGAAGGCAATAATCCCGAACCCATTTCTCGACTCTTCAATTTAGCTCCATTAGTCAACATGTACTGAGGGCCTACAGGCTTCAAAGTACTCGCAAGTGACACAAATAAACAGAAGACATGCTTTTGTTGTTCAGTCGTTTCTGCCTGATTCTTCCATGACCCCATTTGGGGTTATCTTGGCAAAGACACTGGAGTGGTTTGCCATTTCCTTCTCCAGCTCATTTTACAGATGAGGGAACTGAGGCAAATAGGGTTAAGTGACTTGTTCAGGGTAACACACCTAGGAAGTGTCTGAGGGCATATTTGAACACAGGAAAACGAGTCTTCCTGACTCCAAACCTGGTGCTCTATCTACCGTACAAGAAACATATAATCTAGTTGGGGAGATTAAAAATTACACACATGAAAGCCAATAATCCAAGGTGAGTTTCTTCAATTCCCTCTCTACACTCCCTCCCTCTAATGGTTCTCCCATCACTTCAATGTGGCTGACTAGAAAATGTCACTCCTTTTTCCATCCTCCATTTCCAATCACCTATAAAACATTCTGTATGAATGCCTCACCATCATGTTAAACAGGCTCACTTTCCATCTATCCCACATTCCCAAGTGACATGACTGTCACTCACTCTGTATCTTTCACCTGAATTGATGGAGAATCTATCACCAAGTCCAACTGTTTCTTCATTTGGAAAGTTCTGGCCTTTATCCATTCTTTCTGGTTGCCCCAGTCACAGCTCCCCCATGACCTCACTCTTTGAAGACAACCTTCCCATTGGTTTTCCTGCCTTCACTTCCTCTTCCCCAATTTCATATGCTCATCAGACTAATCCTGCTGCTCCTTTAATCAAGAATGTGCAATGATCCTATACTGATGGCATTAAATCAAAGTTCTTTTGTGTCGCTGCGATCCAACCCTTTTTTGGAGTACACCTCAACACAAACTCCCTGACTCAGGTCAGTCCTCCCACTGTCCTCCACATCAGTGGGCTTTTTCTTCTGTGTCTCTGTGTCATTTCTCGATACCACCCCCAATTCATAATGCTCTTTTTGTCTCCAATCCATTCCTTAAATAAATTCTGCTCCATCTTTCAAGCCCTTGAGCCCAAGTCTCATTTTCTCCATGAGACCTTCCCCAACTACTCCAGTTCACCATTTACTTCTATACTCCTACTGTGCTTAGGAATAAGAATCTAGATTTCTGATTTCCCTGATCTAATGAACTCTTGGGAAGGAAAAGTCCATCAACCAATGCAAGCTGCATCTTCTTAAAGAATTAATGAGAGCACTGTGAAGTTAGATCATCTTCCCAGGGTCACAAAGCTAGACTGGGGCTGGGGTGGAAGTGGAACCCAGGTTGTGCTGGTTCCAAAGATACTCTCCATCAATTACACCATACAGCCCCTCACAACTATCTCTTAAATGTTTCACAGCATTAATTTTGTCACATAAACAAAACTATATGCTCTTTGAGAAAAGGGAATATAGAAGATGCTTTTTGCCATTTCTCATATGGTTATCATAGTGTTTGACATATAGCATGTACTCAATAAATAATTGCTATCTGAGTCTACCTGGCAAAAATCTTCCAAGGACACAAACAGTTTTTACCTGAAGCACTATCACCATTGTTTAAAGTAGGGTGGGAGAGTCTCATATGTCTTTCTTTGAAGGATTAAAATTGTCCTTCCATAGATTAAAACTAACTGTGATTATTATGATGTGTTCAAGGAAATCCCTTTAAGTACAAAACGGAAAAAAGTTTGATGAGCTAAAAGAACGTAAGAAATATATCTGAAAGGTATATTTTCGAGAGCTAGAAGAGATTGTTGAAAAGCAATTTTCAGGTATATCAATTATTTTTTTCTTGACCTCTTCAAATTTTCTAGCCTGACTATTTAATTTCAACTGTACTGACTCCAGCCACACTCTTTTTCAGAATGACAGATTTTTTTCTCCAACCATTTCCCACAAACATTTCTTGAGCAAACACCCTCCTTTGATCAAAGCCAAACTTCTCCTATCACTTAATCCCACAAGCATGGTCATGCTGAAGATCTCAAGAGAGCACTGGGGTGATTATCAGGCATTCCATTTCAGTTTCTAAGAAAACTCACACAGTGAACTCTGACGGTGAGACAGAAGGCCCTATTTTATCAACTGTCATGTTCAATGTATGTATGAAATCATTTAGAGAAATAGTCAGGCATTTGGGGGCTATCATCTCTTTTTTATCTGACTCTGACAGCTCAATCTCATCACCTGTCCACTGTCTGACAGATTTGGGGGCCGAGATCACACAAAACTGGTTGAGATTCAACCCATAAAAGGCAAAAGGGATGCTGGTGGATGGGAAGCAATATGTGCATAATGAGGTGTGGGATGAGTTCTCTCCTGTCCTGCACTGGAGGCTTCATCTCTTGTGCAGCCTGGTAGTTTTCTGAGATCCCCAGCTGCTTCTGGAGTTTTCAGGGGCAGAAAGAGAGGAGCATTTTTCTCTATATGTTTATCACAGACTGGGGCACCTTTTTTCCAATAGGAATGTTGCCCCTTTTCTAAATGCCTTTCTTTCTAGCCTCCAGGAGGGATTTCCACAAAGCACTTGTGATGCAGCGGGCCCAAGCCCAGGCGGGCTATGATGAAAAACTCGACTTCACAGGCAGCATAGTGTACTTGCTTTCCATTGTTTGCACTGAGCTATTCAACATTTGCTTTTGAATATAACTCCAAGTGCAAATCTGAATTTATAAAGGCCAATAAAATAATAACCAAGGCACAGATCTATGCCCATTTCTCTTGTGTGTGTATGTGTGTGTTCTCTCAATAATAACTATTGTACTCCTATTCGAAGTTGCCAAGTTTTCAATTTATGGAGGTAAAGAAAAAGTACTTTCTACAGAGACCCAAATCCCTGACACTTGAATACTCCACAGGTCTAGATTTCGGTTATTTTATGTGATAGTGGAAGATCTTTCTGGCTCAGCTGCCTTACTTCACTAAGGCAAGGCAATGGGAATAGTGTAATGCTGCTTTCTTCTTAAGTCTTTATCATCAGGGCTGCAAAATCTTCAGTAATGCTCCAGCTAATGTGATATTTAAAACAGCCTCAAGGTATAAGTATAAAAAATAAGATATTTCTTCTAGAAATGCAAATGATTTAATCTCCACAGCAGAGAAGAATAACTCAAAATTCTCTATCTATTCTTAAATATAACCCTCAATGACAAGTGATTTGGCTCAGAATAATATTATTATATCTCATTAAATGTTAAGAATAGGGCCTTGAGTGTAATCTATCAGTGCTGCCCTGTTTTTCACATCTCCCATTCCCCAAACTCTTACATGAGTTTCCCTGACTCTCCTTGATCTTAGACTCCACCCAGGTCCCCACAGATCCTCAACCTACTCATAGCCTCACTTACCCTCCCTGATCACTCCATGTGTCCTATTTAACATCCTCTTTTCTCCCAATCCTAGATCATCCTATACCACAGGCATTTGACATTTCCTAGTCATGGATTTAAAATACCAAAAACTGTGGGAAAGGGAAGGAAAAAGAGCTAACCTACTGTGAAAAGTGAGGGAAAAGACAGCTTTATTGCAATCACTAACAATTAACCACATAAAAACAAATGAAAAATGCCAATAAGCGGTTATAATGGAAGGTCACAGAAAGCACCAACATGGCTTTATCAATAACAAGTCATGACAGACTAAGTTAATTTCCTTTTCAGATGGGATTACTAAATTAGCTATGTCTATAGATTACCTAGGTTTTAGCAAAGCTTTTGATAAATTATCTCATACTATTCTTATAGAGATGATGAAGAGATATGCATTAGCCAATAATATACTGGTTGGATTCAGAACAATGTGGATAAACAGACTCAGAGAGTAGTTGTTAATGGTTCAATGAGAATATAGCAAGAGGTCTCCAGTGGAGTGCCTTGGGCATCTGTGCTTAGCCCCAAGAGGTTTAACAGATGGTATAGTATTAACAGATGAGACGGCGTTTGCAACAAATTGGCTGAGAACACAAAGTTATGAGGGATAATTAACATACTGAATAAGAGAGTCAGGATCCAAAAGGATTTTGATAGGATAAAGCACAGGACTCAAACAAATGAGATAAAATTCAACAGGGATAAATGTAAAGTCTTGAACTTGCCACAAAAAAATTATCTTCATCAATATAATATGGGAGGGGGGCAGCTACGTGGCGCAGTGAGTAGTGCACAGGCCCTGGAGTCAGGAGGACCCGAGTTCAAATCCAGCCTCAGACACTTAACACTTACTAGTCATGTGCCCTTGGCCAAGTCACTTAACCCCAATTGCCCTTACCCTCCCCCCCCCAATATACTGTTCACACATTACACATATATATATATACGTAATATGTGAAAAGTACAGAGAGTAGAAGCTATTTGGAAAGGAACTGGAGGGCAGGGGGAGTGATGGATTACAAGGTCAATATGAGTCAGCAGTACGACAGAAAACACTAAACGCTTAGAGAAGAGAGTCTGTAAAGCGTTAGAACTATTTCTACTCTCTACCTAAAACTTACGTGTTCCACGCTTGCATGACTCCTTAATTACATAGAAAAGAATCCAAATAAAACGCTATGGACACACAAGAAGACTATTTCCTTCATGTCTTCTGAAATCTATTTCCAAAATACAAGTAAAACATTCTTTGTAGTCAAATCAACGTTACTGAGGCAAATTAAGAGCCAGATGTCGTGAAGAAATGGCAACAAGTCACGCCCTTCATCCTGCTGTTCAAAGAGCTGATCGTTTTTTCCTAAATACCCAAATCATAGCTATGATTGATACAAATCAGGTGATATTGGCTCTGTGTTCCACAAGCCCAGTAGGCCAACACTTGCTTCTCTGTCTATATGCAAAATTATCTATAGTGGTTATCAAGTTAGTGGTTGCAGTATACTAGTCAGTCAATTGATCACACTGATTTTACTAACTGTATCCGAAAATTGTATACTCTGTCAAGTATACAAAGTCACCATTTGGGAAGAACAATATATGGACTACATTGCCCCCAGGAATAGAAAGGTGAGAGGCTTGCAGTTCTCAATGATCATAATATCCCATCTAGAGAACTGTGCCTAGTTCTTGGCAACATGGTTTAAGAAGGGTGTTGATATGCTAGAGCAGTGGTTCTCACCCTTCCTAATGCCACAACCCTTTAATACTCATATGTGGGCATATCTGCATGTGGGCAGACCTGCCTGGAGATGAATAAAGGAGTGGTGTCTCGGTTCCTAAGACCATAGGAAATATGTGTTTTCTGATGGTCTTACGCGACCCCTGTGAAAGGGTTGTTCAACCCCCAAAGGGGTCGTGGCCCACAGGTTGAGAACCGCTCTGCTAGAGAGTACCTAGAAGAAGGCGATCAAGTTGGTGATGGGACTTGAGCCAACGACATATAAGGACTAGTTCAAGAACATGGTCATGGTGAGCATGGAAAAGAAAAGCCATGATAGCCATCTTCAAGCATCTGAAGGAAAGCCATTGGAAGGGAAATTCAATTTGTTCTGTTTGGTCTCAAATAAAAGAAAGAGTAGCAATGGGTATAAAAGTTGGAAAGAAACAAAGTGTGGTTTGGTATCAGAAGACTTTTCCTAATAATGAGAGTTTGCAAAAAGTAGAGAAGGAGGCAGTGAGAGGTGGCAGGCTTCCCCTCCTTAAAGTTCTGAAGGAGCATTTGTCTGGTATGGCACAGTGGTGATTTCTTTGGTAGCAGGGTTAGCCTGCATGGCTGCTGAGGTCCAACTCTCAAGTTCTTTGTATAAATCTCACGTGTTTATACACTTCAATATACAATGAGCATCTTGGTGTTCTTGGCCTATATTCTCCAAGTCTAAGGTAATTTCAGGGTGTTGGGGGAGGGGGATTTCTAACATAGACCTTGCAATATATCTAAAGCAAGTACTCAGACACAATCCAAGACAGTGGGCCAAGACCAAGACTCCCAGGATGCATACAGTGGAGTTTTTATGTTCCAGGCCATTAGATGTGCAATCTAGACTTCTAGTTGGCAGTCATCATAACTGAGTATACATAAAAGTGGCCAGTGCCATGGCACTCCTCAAATCTTGCTAATGACAACACTGTCCAGGCTCTTATTGCTGTCCCCAAGGTTAACTCAGGGAATTTTTTGCCACATCTGTCATTTCCCAGGATTTTCCCCAGTCCCAAAAGAGCTAACTTATGATCCCCATGCATTATATTATAGTAAATATCTAGGAAAAAAACTGGTTTTCTGGAACCATATGCATTTTCTGAAGGCTCTAAATTCTGTGGAAAAACTCAATCCCACCCTAAAAAACAGATATCAAGGGGCAGCTAGGTGGCACAGTGAATAGAGCACTGGCCCTGGAGTCTGGAGGACCTGAGTTCAAATCTGGCCTCAGACACTTGACACACTTACTAGCTGTGTGACTTTGGGCAAGTCACTTAACCCCGGTTGCCCTTCAAAAAGCAAAAAAAAAAAAAAACAACATATCAAATCATCCATGTCAAATGTCATGATTGCTACAATGATTGTCACGACTCCAACTGAAACTTACTGAAGCAATTTGGTGGGGGTAGCGTAAAAAGTCTTACCTTGCTTGGCAACTGAGAAGCAACATCTCTCGGTTATGGAGCAAAACATATAAAAGGACCAGAAAAGCTTTTGCTCGAATGGAAGTTGAAGGACTGTCAAACAGACGGATAACGGTGGTAACAAAGTCCTAAAGAAGAGAGATGACAATTATGAAGAAAACAAGGAATCAACATTCTTTCAGTAGGAATAGTGTTGACCATCAAGCTCAAATTTATTACTACAGTCACTGAATGAAATCTTTGGGCAAAATGGATGATGCTGCCATTTTAGCACAGCCTTTGGAGCTGGAGAAATAGAGTGAAAATAGTGATGAGCAAAACACCATAGAGAGATGTCTACACTGAAGGGCACCTCACGTATTCCACTGAAGTGACTGCCTAAGGCTGGGCGATAGTAATGTTACTCTCCCTTCAAACAAATGAATTTTGGGAGTTCTAAATACTCATCTCTCAAAAATCTTTCTTCCTTACTGTTTTTATGAAGTTCTTATGCAAATTTGTATTCATTTATTTATTTTTGTGAAGAAGCACAATGGAGGGGGGGGGGGAGAGAGAGAGAGAGAGAGAGAGAGAGAGAGAGACAGAGAGAGAGTCTGAGGAAGCTTCTGGCCCATCTGAAATCAAAATCTATGCCTAGATCTAGAAAAGTTCATTTTACTGCTCTCACAAGCCCAGTCTCCTGGGCCCTCAATGACAACCAGATCTAAGATACAGTATATTGAAAACTCATATACGGGACATACCGGGCTTTAAAAAAATTCAAAAATGCCTTTGTCAAAATACTACTTGGACTTAGAAATATTTTCCTTTAAAAAGAAAACTGAGCTGGCCCATTCTTCCATTACCACTTCCATCCTTCTGACTGTCAATGCCTTTCTGAGGTCTTTTCCCTTCATGAACACCCCATTCTTGAAATGTTCTTTCCATAGGTGTCATGGCACCAAATTTTCCCATTTTTCTTTCAACTTCTCTAACTTCCTACTCTTTTTGCCCCTTCTACCCACTAATTCTAACTAATTCTCAAAGGACACTCTATTTTTAGTTCTTTGCTCTTTATCTGATATCACTCATTTTGAGAGTTGTCCCACTCTTATGGCCTTAATCTCTAAGCTAATAACTCCCATATTGACATCTCTGGACCTGACTTGTCTAGTCCCTATGTTTCCAAATGTCTATAGGCCATCTATACTGGTATAAATCATAACTCAAGGGGACCTAGGATTCCCTGAGGGAAGGGACTATTTTGCTGAGTACAGTGCATGGCACAAAGTAAGGATTTAATAAATGTTTTTCATTCATTAATCCATCCATTCGTTTGCTGGGTCAGGCCAGTAGAAAGCAATAACTGGAGACCAATAGCATCTGATGTGTGAAAATCAGAAATGTGCATCCTATCAGTATCAAGAAGAGCCTTAGCTTAAAAGATATCCACATAAGGACTGAGACAAAGTCTTAAACTACTACATGTTTATCAACCAGCTGTCCTGGTCTTCTGGTATCTCTGACCCACTGGTCTATGTATTAGCTTGGTAAATCAGGCCCCACTTTATCTCTGGTTCAAAGTGAACTCTTCTCATTGGTTCACCCCAATATTCCTTCTTTGGCTCCCTCCCCTTATATGCTCTCTCATTTTTTGGCTTCTTCAGGCCTGGGCCCTGTCTGCCCTTCATGACCGCCACTTCCTAACTCAAAACAACTTTAGCAGCTCCTGGTTGACTCCAGGATTAAATACAAGCTCATTACTTTGGTCTCTGAGGCCCTCAGCAATCTAGTCCTTAAAAACTTTAAGAGGCATTTGGTGCATCACACTAATCCTCTCCGCATGCTTTATATTCTAGTCAAACTGGATTCCTAACCATTCTCAGAGCTCCAAACACCATCCCCTGGATCCCTTAAAGTCTGAAATGCACTCATTCCTCATCTCTGCCCTTCAGAATAACTTTCTCCTTTTAAGGTTCAACTCAGAGGTTACATCCTCTGTGAGGCCCTTCCTCACTGTCCCCAGTTTTTTAGGGCTCTCTCCCTCTTCAAATGACCATGGACCTATGAAAATGCAAGTAAGCTCTTCCCTTTTCATCAATCACATGTACCTGCTATATGCCAGGCACATAGAAACTGAGCTAAACTCATTTATGAAGGACTCCCAGGCCCACACAAAAGAGGGGATCTGACTCTGGAACAAAAGAGGGAACATGAAACACACATAACATACAGAAGTAAAGATGGAGCCAAACAAACCAGGGTTTCCCCCAGGTGGGGGCAAAACACAGAAAGATTCTGTGAGATCAGCCAACAAGCATTTACTCTGTGCCGGGCACAGTGAAAAAAACCTGGGAAACAAAGAAAGGCAAAACCAGCCTCTGCCTTCAAGGGAAGGGAAACACAAATAGTAGTCCATAAGATACACACACAGAAGAAGGCAGGACACACCAGAGAGGAAGGCTCAGGCAGCTCTGGGGGCCAGGAAAGGCTTCCTAATCAAGGCCATTTTTGAGTGGAGTCCTGAAGGAATTGGGGATGCCCAGAGGTAAGGATGAGGAAAGGGCGTTTGGGGCATGGGAGAACACAAGGCAAAGAACATGGGAGATGGAGGGGCACATGTGAGGAACGGCAAATTGGTCTGTGTTGCTGGATCATGATACAGGTAAAAGGAAGTAAAATGTAAGGGAATCATAAAAGTAGAAAGGGGCCAGGTTGAGAAGAGCCTCAAGATATGCCAAACAAAGGTTTTACATTTGATGCTGGAGGGAATAGGGAGCCCTTGGAGTTTACTGAGTTAGGGGGAGGTGACAAGTCAAATACTGATGTTCCCAGGGTTTCTCTGCATGGTGACACCTACAAACTAGAGAGATTTTGCAAAACATCCCTCCAAACTGTAACTACAACTATGGTAATACCAGTAATATTTAATATTAATATGTAATATGCAATACCAGGGTAGGTATTACACTCAGCTGTGAAATAAAAGGGGTTGTAGTGGCAACCACACTGGCATACCCAGGGTGGCTTCTAGCACAGGTTCTTAGATCTGCTTTACTAGCAAAAATAGATGTTTAAGGGGTTAACAATCTTTTTAAATTACATTTACTAATTCAGGAGAAAATTTGGCACCCAGAACTTCAGAGAAAATACAAGCACAGAAATAAAGACTGACAGGGCTTCTAACTGTCTGAGAAATTAGCAGATCAACAGACAGATCCAAATGTCTGACCAAGGCAATACATATATAGTTAGTTACCAGAGAGAGAAGCACCAACATTCTGAATTTCACAAAGCTAGAAGGGGAGAGCACTCCTCAATGGCAACCCAGAATTTCATCTGATAAAATCACAAGAACACCCTTCCAATGAGTGAGCCCCAAAGCAAAATGCTAACCTCAGAGTATGTATACCCTGTTTAGAACCAGAGGGCATCACAACCCTTATGACTCAGGGCCTAATTAGAAATTAACAAAAGGTGTGAAAATCTTCCTACAAGCAAGCCTCCCCAAGCAAGCTTCCCTTAATGGGCTCCACCAAGGCCTATTAATGGGCAGGGAAGACCTTATATCCCATTAACATTACAGAGATAAAGATAATACCAGGATAGACAGACATAGGAACCCAACCTGGTATCTTCAAAAAAAAGTTGTTGAATGACAGTATTTTAAAAGAGGCTGTTTAAAAAAAAAAAAAAAGCTTAGGACATCCAGGTTCATTTAAAATTTCCTCAAAGGGACATGACCTTCACAATGTGAAGGAATCTTATATAGTAAACTATTAAAATGTAAAGCAACATTATGAGGAAATGATTAGAATTGACAACTCTAGTAATCATTTCATAGAAATTCATAAGTTTGTAGAAATCCCAAAATCATCAGAGCAAGGAGAAAAGTTGGGGCAACACGAGTTTTTTAAAGCAAGAACCAAAAGTCATTGTAACTAAGGCTAGACTCTCCCCCAACCCCCCCAAAAAAAGATTTCCTGGACTAAAAATACTGTCATTCAATCTAGAATAAATATTTAATTATGTTTAGTTCTCTCTACATTAATTCATATCATATCTCCTGACAGATACTACAGAGTAAACAAGCTTACTGGGACTATACCTGACTCCATAACACACTAGAGTCTTTTTAATATGGCACCACCCAACAATGCAGAGAAAAGGAGTCTTTACAATACTGAAAGAGTCAATGAATTTTTTTCAAGTATGTAATTTTCAAGTGCTGGAATAATTTGACCTGAAAGAGCAAAATGCATCTATGAAAGCACTCTTCTAACATGGTGTCTCATGTATAAGTTAAGATCGAGCAAAATTTCTGGATAGATACTTTGTTGGATAACTTTGTTCAATAATCCTCTGATTATTGTTATCGTCTAAGGCACAGAACGGGGAGACGTATGCTCGCCACCAGCATCTGCGTCTATCATGGAGGATGACTTCTGAAAAGCCCAAGTGGAAGAGAGGTAATCTGTAACAACTGAGGTTTTCTAAATGTTCCCGTTACTGGATGATACGTGCTGATCATTTTAGAGTCCTACAATAAGGCAAGTCCTCCTCAATGACGCCCACAAGCCCTCAAAAGGGAGAAATTAAGTGGACAGCAGATGCATGGGGCCACATTAAGCCATGAGGTTGGAAAGTGGCGATGAGCGAGCGCACCAAAACGCCTGTCTTTGATGGGTCCTGTATGGACAATGAACTGGGCCTACAATTAAACTGTCTGAAGTCAGACTGGATTATGCACAATGCTTCCGAGGATCCCAAGCCGCTTCCTCCTGCAAAAAGTCTATCTTCTCATGATCATCTAAATGCCACGAAGCTGCCAATCTTGGAACGATCAATCAATCGATGCTCACTTATTAAATGCCTCCTATATGCCAAGCACTCTGCTAGGTTGGGGATACAAACACAAAAGCCAGAGTCCCTGCCCTCAAGGAAGTTCCACTCTACTATACCATAATCTCTAAAGAATCCACTCTAAGCAACTCAAAGGACACGTGGAAAAGAAAGGCACGTGGTCATTTCATGGAGACTCAGCATGTTCCCAATGACAAAACGCATGCAGGAAGCGCTATATAAAACATAAGGGAGGATGCACGAGCCTGGAAAACGAAGCAGAGCAGCCATTTTCCAAGGTCAAGCAATGGCAAACGAATAACCTGAGAGTCAAACTGGAACTTGTGAAACACTTTTTAAAAGAAGTCCTTTGACGGATACTCTGGAAAACTGAGGGAAGAGTTTGGACAAAAACAGGGAATGAAAAGGCGTTCACTGATTTCCATTTGTATTATAAGAGGGAATGTGTGTATCCAGGAGACTTAGAAAACCGTCCGTGTGTTACCGGTGAGGGCCAAATGGGTAACCACACGCAAAGTGCTTTGTAAGCCTTACATGAAAGAAATGGAATATGAGGCTGTTTGGGGGGAGGTTTTTGCTTCTGCGTAGGGAGAAGAAAAGTCATTTCCCATTTTTCTGCAGACTTTCAGCGGGTCCAGAAGGAAGAAGTTAATCGTACCAAAGATGTGCTGTTTACTCCATAGTCTCAGGAGCTTTCTCCTGGGACACCGCAGTACAGAAATCTGGGTATTCTTTACTTAATTTGCTTCATGTTTATGTATTAGAAGACTTATAAATAAGGCCTGATGTGGCAGCCACTCAGCCTGCAATACTCCTATCAACTTCAATGAAGTTAGGAAGCCTTTATTTTTCTCTCAAATATTCATATTTATAGCCTGTTTAAAAGCTCTATAAATGAGGAATTTAGGGAAAGAGGTGATAATTCCACTGAAATGTACTATATTAGGCAATGCTTTTTGGAAAGACAGATTTGGCAAGAATATTTAGAGTAAAAACTAACTCAGCATTCTTTGTGATTTCTATGGCTTATATTCTCTAAGTATAAACTCACAGTGTCAAGGAAACTGAGTTAAGGAAAAAAAAGGAGAGGTTTTTTGCTGCATAAAAATATTTGTGTGCCTTCTTTAAAAAAAAAATGCTAGGAGTGATGGAACATTCCTGTAATCCTGCTATTGGGAAAGGGGAGATTGGTAGATCTCATGAGTCTAGGGATTCTGAGCTGGAATAGGGCTAAAACCTTTCAGGCATCTGCACTAATTTCAGCATGATTTCTGGCATGGTGAGGCCTGGATGGGGGGTTGGGAAGGGACCAAAGGGACACCCAGCTGCCTAACGAAGGGAGAGGGAAGAAACAGGTCAAAGCTTCTGCCTTGACCTGTACTGTGATCATGTGCTTTCAGCCTTAGTGAAGACAGGATCCAATCTCAAAAAAAATACTAATATACATGCCTCAGAGTCATAAAAGAAAGTAGATTCCCCCTTTACAAAAAGCCAGGCTCTTGCCATTAGTGGTAAGGTCTCCTCCTGGCTTCACACCATAGAATATGGGAGAAAATGGACGGTGAGAAAGAAAATACCATAAATACCATAAATAAAATACCGTGCCAAAAAATAAAATAAAATAAAAGTTCTGCAAAGCAGGTGCTATTTTATTTTTGTCTTTATTTCATATATGTGTGTGTGTGTGTGTGTGTGTATATGTATATATCACATGGCCAAATTCAATATTTATTTACCAAAATACACTGAATTAATTGACAGTAGTAGTAAATAATAATAACAGTTCACATCTATATAGCATTTTAAATTTTATATAGGGGCAGCTAGGCGGTGCAGTGAATAAAGCACCAGCCTGGGAGTCAGGAAGACCTGGATTCAAATCTGGCCTCAGACACTTAACACTTACTAGCTGTGTGACCTTGGACAAGTCACTTAACCCCAATTGCCCTGCCTTCCCTCCTCCAAAAAGACAAAAAAAAAAAATTATATAGTGTTTTATGTGTATTATCTCCTTTGATCTAAGTAACTCTCTAAAGTAGGAACTATTACCAATTTGTGATGAGAAAAGTAAAGATGTGATTGGTTCAATGACTTGTCCAGTGTCATACAGTTAAGTATCATGAGATGAGATCTGAACTCATGTCTTCCAGATCCAAGTTCAGCACTCTATGTGCTATGCCACCTAGCCTGGACTTCTATAATGAATGAGTGCAGCTCATCTGATAGTTAGAACTTTCAGAGGACGGACGGAAGGAAGGAAGGAAGGGAATAAGGTGAGGGAGGGAGGGAGGGAAAAGGAGGCAGGGAGGAAAGAAATTGTTTTCACTGGAGAAAAAAGTGAACAAACATATTTCCTTGCTCATTTCTAAACAACTACAGAATTTATAGTTGGAAGGCAGTAGTCATTTAGTCAAAGTCATATCAAAAAAAGAATCCCCACTACAAGATACGAGACAAAGGATCATCTGGCCTCTGCTTAAAGATCCCCAGTGAGAGAGAACTGCCATCTCCAGAGATGGGCATTCTTAAGCACAACTCTAATTGTTGAAAGTTCTTCCCAACATTCAACCTATATTTTAGCCTCTTTGTACCTCCCACCAATTACTGCTGGGTGTGACCTCTGAGGACAAAGAGAATGTGTTTAAGTCTTCTTCTAAAGTTTCTCCTCAACCTTCTCTTTTCTTAATTAAAGATCCCCAGTTCATTCAACAAATTCTATGGAAAGAACACAAGGTCCTTCACCATCCTGGTTGGCCTCCTCTAGAATGTTCTCCAGCTTATCAATGTCCAGCCCAAACCATGGTACCAAGAATTGAAAACAGTATTAGAGCTCTGGCCATCTTCCCTTTTAAGGTCATGCTATTCTACTTTTCTTGAAAAAAAAAGTCAAGCCAAATTAATTTCAGAAAAATAATATAAATCCTTTGAATTATACAACCCATAAAATTTTAAAGACAGAAGAGATCTGAGTCCTGATCCTCTAGTTTAACTCTCTAATCTTAACAATGAAGTAAAGCGAGCATCCCAAGACTGTAGGAGAATATTGTACATAGTAATAGCAACATTGTGTGATGATCAACTTTGATAGACTTGGCTCTCTCACCAACACAATGATCCAATACAATTCCAAAAGACTCATGATGGAAAATGCTATCCACATCCAGAGAAAGAACTATGGAGTCTGGATGCAGATCAAAGCGAACTATTTTCACATTTTTTTTTGTTTTTTTCTTTTGTTCTGATTCTTCTTTCACAACATGACTAATGTGGAAATATGACAAATATGATTTACACGTATAACCTATACTGGGATTGCTTGCTGTCTTAGAGAGGGGAGGGAGGGAGAGAGAAAAATTTAGAACTCAAAATCTTATCAAAAGTGAATGTTGAAAACTATCTTTACATGTAACTGGAAAAAATAAAATATCATTAAGTGTTGGGGGAGAAGAAATTAGACCTTTATCTGAAAAACTTGATGCAAAATTTTTTCCCTTCCAATTTTTGCTACATTTGTTTTGTTTATACAAAACCTTTATAATATCATATTATCAAAACTGTCCTTTCTATTTTCTGTGATCCTCTCTAGCCTTTATTTGGTCAAGAACTCTTATCCTATCTATAGATCTGAAAGCAATTTCTTACCTGCTCCTCTAATTTGTTTATGCTATCACCTTTTATGTCTAAGTCATGTCCATCTGGAGTTGAGCTTGGTATACAGTGAGTGATGCTGATCTAAGCCCAGTTTCTGCCAGAATGCTTTTCGGTTGTCACATCAGTTTCTGACTAACAGTGAGTTATTAAGGATCACTGGGTTTATCAAACACGAGGCTCAGACATCTCCTCATTCCCCTCTTCTTTGCATTTGCTTTGAACAGCTTTGATTTTTCTATAATGTCCTCAGTAAATTCATCATTAGGAAAATTCAACTTACAAGATCCAATTGGACTAATGTTATCAGTATCCCATCAGTACTCTCTGCCCCTAACTGGAGGGTGCAGCAATGAGCCCCACCGCACGAGAGGGGACAGAACAGACACGTCCTCAGACATCCTCCCTATTTCCCACCTGGCTGCACCCATTTCTAAGCTCTTTAAATTCTCTACCATGCCCCCCAAACTCCTGCTCTTCAGCTTGCTTTTGTGTGCAGTCTTCTCCATTAGACTCAAAGTTCCTTGAGGGCAGAGACTACCTTTTTTTGGTTTTTTGCATCCCTCGCATGAAGTGCAGTGCCTGGTACACAGGAAGCACTTAATAAATGCTAATTGACTGACTGACGAGGCTACTAGTGCCCCTCTGCTTCTGTATGCCGTGTGCCTAATCTTCTCCATTGACTGACCTCTCCATGTCTTAAGCAATACCAATTGTTTTGATGACTACTGCTTTTTGGCTTGGGATCTGGCATTTCCCCCTCCCTTCCACTTTTATCCATCATTTCACTGGAGGGTCCTAAGTTTCTATTCCTACACATGAATTTTGTTATTAATATTTTCTAACTCTAAATTAGCATGGTTCTAAATAAGTAAATCAATTTGAACAGTATTGTCATTCTTATTATATTGGTTCAGCCTGTCCCTGAGCAATTAATATTTCTACGGTTATTTAGGTCTGTCTTTATTTGCACTGAGTGTTTTATAGTTGTAGTTATAAAGTCCCTGTGTATGTCTTAGCAGGTAGATTCCCTACTACACTATGGATTCTATAGTTGTTTTAGAAATTGTTCATTTAAAACAATTTATATGTTGATTTTGGGCAAGTACATTGATAGGAATTGCTAAAACAAGGCATGATACTAAAAAAAGTAAATGAAAGTTACGTAGAATTGATACCTAATTTCCGAATTTATAAAGATCTTCTGAGAGATTAAACAATTATCCTCTGAAGGGGTTATCTTCTTGGGTTTTGTAGGGAAGCAAAATGAAAGACAGAGTGAGAAAAATATTCTCATCTTCATCCATCAGCTAACACCAGGCCTGAGGCTTTGTTATCAAACTGCTTATGCTTGCTTATACTACTCAGACCCTGAGGTAACTTTTTGGTTAGTGGATTTAAATAATTTTGAATCATGTTATTTTTGTCAAAATATTTCTTTTTCTTAGATTTTTTTGTTTCAGGAAACATAATATTACATATATTCTCAAATTACAAACCTTTCTCTGATACCTTACTCTGCTACAAACTCCCCACTGGCTTTTTTCTTCCCCAACATTTGTTCTGACATCATTAAGTCTAATGCAATTTTGTCCTTCATATTAGCGTATGTGCAGTTACATTCATTAAATTACTGAAGTTTAAAAAAACAAGCATTTAAAAATTATGTCCACAAATACACCCACTTCCCTACGGTTTTGATAAATGTAATGTTTCTACATTATGCCCAACTAGCACAGTAATAAAAAAAGGGCAAAAATCATTAGACTCTGCTGACAGGCATTAAGAGAAGCCACCGCACTCAGTCACCCTTTTATTGTTTACTGTCACAATGATTGGAAATCAATGTAAACCCTAACAGTGGCTGAATTTGCTGATTTCCTCATTGTGTTCTGAAATTGTTTTGTGGGAAACTGAAATGTATTTAAAAGATAATTCACAAAGAAAACCCAAATCCAATTTGTTAACAATTTATGTTAAATCCATTACCATTGTTTCATTCCTTAACTTTAGACTTTAACTGAAATGATACACAGTGGTGTTAAGCATGGCAACGAGAGTCATTCTCTTCAGAGATAATAAAAATCTTCATTTGACGGGCTTTAAATAAAAACCTTTAAGCCACAGATGTTCTGTACACATTAAAGCTACTCATGTACTTGCCCAAAAGTATACACAGACATTAGCTAAGCACATGGAGATGGCTATAAGAGACTTTCTACCTCACACCAGGAGAGAGCTAACAAACCAATCAAGCATTTTCTGTTTGCTGTTGCACTGATGAATCATCTTACATAAAAAAAGTCAAATAGGGTAACCCATCAAAGGACAACTCAGACTGGAAAATTCATTCACAGAGAGTACCAGAAAGTTGCATTGACTCACTTATTTTTATGGGATTTTAAAACAACTAAAAGGTTTAAGGATTTCTTGGCAGTCTATCACTTGTATTGTGGTAACATCAAGCAGGAGATCTAAACTTTTATTCCAATTTCTGATTCTGGATTCAGAAAAATCAGAATGAGCCTGTAATGGCAAGTGACAGGTAACGGGATGAATGAACCTTCCATCACCACTTTCTAGATAGTTAAATATTGCTAACTTTAGAACGGCCCAAATAGATTCAAGAGATGTCCACTTCAGGAATCATTCTGACTCAGGAGGAACTAAAAAAAGATTTATGAGATGAAACGCAAGAAAATATGTGCAAATCTGCTTGGCATGGTCCTGCAGGGGAAGAAGACAAGAGTTTAATGTATATGATCCTGAGAATATATCAATCTGAATGAGAAAAAAATGATCTAAATTGAAGATCCTGCCAACAAGAATTATATCATCCAATGACTAAAATATGTGCCACATTGATATCTGAGACCGAATGTCTAACTAGCACTGAACACTAGGCAAAATATCCAAATGCAAAGCATTTAAAAATCTCATTTCCAACTACTGAACCTATAATTGCTATGTAAATTATATTTACATGTGTAAAGTAAATAAGCATGAACCTGCGTGTGCCCCTCTCCGAAGGCCAATGAGAGACGAAGGCTTTGTAGTTTACTCTGCAAATAAGGATCATTCCTAAACATATAACCCAAAAATCTGTGTTTTGCGTTAAAAATGGAGACTACATAAACATCCGATAGGACAAGAAAAGCATCTTCACGGAATAAAGCAACAGCACAGTCTAAGCTCCGATGTTGGGTCGTAGTCTAATTTCTTCTGTCTTAAATGGAATCTATTTGGATTAGATTCTGAGGGAAGAAAACGAGAAGAGCAGCTACTTTGACACAGATACACCAATTAGCTGATGGACAATGGCAGCAGCAAAGAAAAAGAATAACCATGGCTCATTTTCTACCAAGAAGGTCTTTCTATATCGAGAGCACTATCCCCCAGGGTTGCACACGTAACACACCTGCAGTGCACTACGCACTGTGAGCCTCTGAACGCTCCACCTGGAGAGCTGAGACACCATCAGCAAAAACTTGGTACGAGGGCCATGTTATCAAAACAATTTTTAGAAAAGAGAGTTCTTAACCCGGGGTCCATGAACGTTTTTTAAAATATTTTTTATAAATATATTCTAATATAATTAGCTTCTTCTGTAATCCTATATGTTTTATTTATTGCATTTAAAGATATTATTCTAAGACGTGGTTCATAGGCTTCCCCAAGAAGATATTGTCAAAAGAGCTCTAGGATGTGGAAAAGGTTAAGAACTTCTGCTTTAGAGAATGCCAATACATACCGTTAGTCCACTTGAATCTGCAATTCTCTACTTGTTCAGTTTTGATTTGAACTCTTTATTCTTTTTGCCAATTTTTTAGTGCATCTAATCTATACCCATACTCAGACGATAACGCAGAAGCCCCTTATATTTCTAGTCCTTCTTGAAGCATCTAATACTCCACAGGATTCAATACTCCAAAGTGTTAATGTCTGACAGCTGGTTCTGAGACTGAAAGATGTTCCAAATTGAATTTTTGCTGGCATTACAGAAGGCATTTTTATCATTTCTTTGCATTATTAGTTCCTATCATCCAATGTAAAAAGGATGGCTACAAAATATTACGGATACTACTAATTTACATATATCCAAAAGATGATCAGTTTCCAACAGAACTAGTTTTACAACAACAACAACAAAAAAGAGTATTTCAATCTCAGAAAGGGACCAATGGATAAAAATATCCCTTCAGTCAATATGTTTTAAAAGAAAAATATTAAATAAATACAAACTAACGAGGCAAAGAACTCCAAATTGATCCCTTGCAAATCTCAAGAGGTCGAATTGATCTGCTTCTGACTTGCTGGCACAGCTAAAATTCAATGAGCTCAGTCTGGCCATCAACTGATAATGGCCCCAAGGAAAAACAATGAGAGATGCATGAGGACAGCTACTTTGCCATAGTTCTGGTAGATATTTCAAAGGAAAAAGAATGAATGTCCTGATTGAATATAAAAATGTACCTGGATCACTCTTTCCTTAAAGAACCTTGATCCAATTTGTAAGTAAAACATCTCATGCAGAATACGTCTTTTTATTCATTCAGACTTCTTAAAAAATTGGAACATAAAACTACAGAATCTGATTTTGTTTATAGAATTTAATTTCCTTCTTTCAGGAACATGATAAGCAAATGTATATTTTATCTATTCAATGATTTTATATAAATGCTGAGTTTCATACTAGTGTTTAAATTCTATAACATTTCACCTATGCCAGTGGTTTTCCTTTGCACATTAAATATGAGTGTTATTAAACACTTTTGATAAGAGCTTTTTGATTGCTCAGAAAATATTCAAAAAAAAGACTGCCAAATATTACCTAAATTGGTCCTGTCTGGGGTTATGGCTCAGAAACTCAAACCAATGATCTTAGAGAAGAAATATGGATAGAAGCTCACTGTAGTTCTCTACACTAGATTTTCCGATTTTGAAGGTAACAGATCCTTCTGAAACACCAGCTCAAAAAGAGTCTCCATGGCCTAGCAGTTCAAGATAATGATGATAATGGACTGGCATTATTAAAAGTTGTGGATAATTTACTATTCCTGCAAATAATCCACAAGCGCTAATGGCATCACCAACTTTTATCAAGGATTGTACAAAAGGAATAGACCTCTGCCCTCAGAACACTTTCTCCACCTGTAAAGTAAATTGTGGTAAACCACAAAGGCCAGAGTTCTTGTTGAGAGTTGGTATATAATTGTTTGAATTTCTTAGAATAGCATCTTCTAAATCCTACGCACAGGGGGAAAAACGTTGATTGACATACTTTTACCAAAAAAAATGAAAAAAAACCTATTTTTCTAAGCCCTTTTACTTTTTTTTCCTAAGTCTTATTACTCAATAACAGGTTGTCCAATTAACTTCAAACTTTCTCCTTCAAAATCCTCTTTTGCCTCAGGCCAAGCATAAGGAGCTTTAACTTGAACGGAGCTCCCATGGATGAAACATTTTGTGAATATTAGGGAAAGGTCAAAAAAAGGTCTCATAAAAGGAATCTTCTTCCAGGCTTTATTCCAAAAAAAAAATTACAACTTATAGCAAGGGAACACTGACCCAGATGAACAACATGGAGACCTGATTCACACTCAGAATATGTGTAACCCATCAGTTATATCTTTTTCACTTCCTTACTCTCTCAAGTATAAAATAGCATGTTATTATTGTCAAAATATTTCCTTTTGAAAAATTTATGTGATCATGTTCAACTTTAGCTATTCCTATATTCTTTTCCAATTCTGTTGGTGATACCTAAGAAATACTATTTCTCTAGACCCAACACTTAATGATTCTTTCCATTAACTCAAGTCATGTTAGTTCTTTCCTTGGGTACTATATACTTGCTATATGTCAATTCCTGTAGCTTAAAAAAAATCTCATTGACAAATGTGAGACTATTAGCAATTTTTTTTTCCTTTCACTCAACATTCTGAATGACATGAACCTCAACCCAAAAAAAGGTGTTGGATTACCTGACTATACCCCAAACCCGATACTCTCCAGAAGATAAGCTATATAGGACTGGACAGATTCTGATGATATGACCCTCCTCAGCAGATATTCAATGTCTGAATACGTGGGGGTACTAGGAACCAAACCAAAAGCCCTCACTGAGATGAGCAGCACCCCCACCCCTCCAGGACAATACAAGGAAGGAAGATGCTAGGCCAGTGGTGCATCTTTAAGCTTCCCCAATGGATTCACTGCTTTCATATGCAAATGCACAGCTCATCCCAACCCATGACTCTCTTATTAGACATCTATCACTTTGTACACCCAAGGCAGTTTCACATCTATCAGCAAATCATTTCTCAACTTCCACATATGAGTTTTAGTCACCTGCCATCACCCCAATCATTGCCAGCAGCACTGGAAACTGTGGAGAGAATCTTGCAAACTGAGACCCCTCTCTACTTATCCATCCTTCAATAGGTGCTCCTGACAAAAGATGCCATGATGAAATTTCCCCAGAGATCAACATTTTTAAATGAGCTAATGGAAGTATACCTGAGAAATGAACCCAAAAATATGATCCCTTTCACAGATATAACATTTTTCTCTTTAACAGAACCTATGTATGTGTGGTATACAAATGTGACCACAAAGGCATTTTCCACCAAATCTTTTGATTTCAATCATGGGTACCCGATCTCAAAATTTCCCCAGAAGTCAACTTTTAGCTCAGCATTTTTTAAATGAGGTAAGGATATAATAAGAGAGATGATAATATGACCGCTGAAAAAGAAAAAAAAAAAGATCTCTCTAAATGCTATCACGTTGTTCTCATTTACACAATTCTGTGTATTTGTGTATGTGTCTAATTCCCACCAAAACCTTTAGTTTCAATGGTCAAAGCTGTATTCTGACCTAACTCTTCAATCAAGTCTCTGCTGTAGGAGCTATAACTTGCAATAGTCTCTCTAAAAGTAACTTATTGTGGTCCTCTGACTGTAAAAAGATAAGAATAAGACAGAGAGAAAAATATAAATTTGCTAGTGATTTCAAAAGTCTTTTCTCTCTGCCTATGAAGATACTGTATATTATAGCAGAAGAATTAAAAGAGCTTGGATTTATACAGGAAGTCATGATGGGGTTGTGACCATGCATTTAATACAACTCTAAGCCATGGTACTTTGGGCACACATGGTTTTCAATAGATCTAGTTCAATTTGAAAACACTGATAAAACCAGGGTATTATATAATAACTATTGTTTAAAAATTTTCTTCACTTAAAAGTAAAAGCTACTTCAAAATAAATTATCTTATGATGATTACCTATACAAGGTAAAGATACAGTTTAAACAAACAAATTGTACTAAGTCTTTTAGAACACTCCATATTATCATAATCCTATATATTTGCTAAAGACCTTTCCCAGAGGTCTGATGATAATGCTGCTGAATATAATAATAGCTGCCATTTATATATCATTTTACGGTGTGCAAAGAGATTTACATATTTTACCTAATTTGATACTCAAACCCTTTTCAGTGCCTGATATAGGCATTATTGTTCCCATTTTATAGATGAGGAAATAAAGGCTCAGAGAAGTCAGTGACTTGCTCAGGGTCACATAGGTAACAAACAGTTAAGTCTGGCTGCTCTGATCTAAATAGCAGACCATAAAATGTACTGTTTCAAACAAAAACATTTGCTACTTTGGCATATCTGAAAAATTATCTGGTATCTTTCAAAACTCAGCTTAAGCCCTACCTTCTACATGAAACCTCTTCCTAATTACTCCAACTGTCAGTATCCTGCCCATGAAAATCACCTACTATTTATTTTGTTTACACTTACATAAAGAACAGAGATTAAACTTATGATTTCAATAATACAGGGAACTTCTAGATGAAAAAACTTTCTCTAGCAGTGCTGATTGTCATCTTTATAATTTAGCCTCTTAAGGAGTTGTCTTGGGGCATATGTGTATGTGCATGGAAGGCACTGTGGAATCATGATTTGAGAGTTGGCAGGCAAAATATCCCAATAGATAGTAAGACATCAAGGACCTTGCAGATCAGTGGTGGAACAGACTGTCCCTACCAAAGACAGCATGGTGGAAAGAGAGTAGTGGCTTCTGGGTTACCATGGGTGAAAGTGGAAATCATTAGGTGAGCATCCGGGACCTGGTGGGAACGAATCAATGGGCATGGGTTTGGGGAAGTAGAAGATTTACAGCTCCCCATGGGGACAGCTCCTGGTGCTGGTCCATCACTAGGTTACTCCTTGGCTTTGAGATGCTATTACTCTATGATAATTCAAGTTTTTAAAAAGTTTTTTTTAATATTTCTTCTTGTCTAATAAATTCATTAGCTTCTACTTGATACATTCTAATTTTCAAGAAGTTTGTTGCTTGGGTGAGGCTTTGAACTTCCTGTACAAAGTGGTTAATTCCTTTTGCAGTTCCTTTTTCCATCTTTTCCAAATTTTTCCTCTACCATTTCATTTATAAAAACATTTTAAGCTCTCTTTCCCCACCTCTTGCTTCATCTCTTCCAGGAATTCTACTTGAACTTGTATACAAGCTGTGTTTTCCTTTGAGGCTTTGCTTATCAAAGTTTTGGAGTCATTCTCTTCCTCTGAATTTGTTCTGAATGTCTCTGTTCTCATAAGAGCTTTTACTATTGATTACTATGGTTTTTTTACTTTTTTTTTTTAAATTATTTTTTGTTCACTTGGTCTCCCAGTTTACTTCCTGAACTTGTTGTTAGGGCTGGGTTTTGCTGCACTTTTGGAGGAAAGGTCTGGGCTCATCCTGTGGTTGCTTTTTTGAGGGGTAATGAGTGTTGTTATGGGCTGTTAGGTGGCGCCATAGTGCACAGAGCACTGGCTCAGAGTCAGAATACTCATCTTCCTGAGTTTAAATCTGACCTCACATGTTTATTAGCTGTGTGACCCTGGGCAAGTCACCTTAACCCTGTTTGATTCAGTTTCCTCATCTGTAAAATAAGCTAGAAAAGGAAGTGGCAAACCACTCCAGCATCTTTGCCTAAGAAAACCCCAAATGGGGCCAGAAAGAGTTGGATACAATTAAAAACCAACTGAACAACAACAACAGCACAGTGTTGCTCTTCCATGCTCCCAGGAACAGCTCAGTCTGGGTCCTGCAAGCTTTTAGTGGTCCGGGCCTGAGCAAGTGTGACCAATGACCCCCTAGTCTGAACTCCACAATTTTCTGACCTCGGTTTGGAGCTAAGGCACAAGTTAATGGGTTTCTGCAGTCAGGACTTCAGCAGACTGCTGTAGAATTCAGATCCTACTATCCAAGTGAAAGACTGGCTGTTTTGCCTACAAAACTGTCCATTCCTAACATTTGGCCCCAGCTATTAAGCTCTCTTTCTTAATTATAGTCCTGTATATGAGCTTAAGGAATAATAAAGTATAAAAATTAAACAGAACCTGGTCTGTTAAAAAGTTAATTCATGACATGCCATTTTGTGTCCAGACCATGCTACATGGCTGGAAGGAATGGCCATCCTCCATCACTACACGTATTTGTGACAGAAAAGACAGTAAGCCAGGCCCAGGTTTGAATAAGAGGAAAAGACTTTGCTGAGTTGCATTTCTAAACTGTCTGGAAGTGTCAATGATCCAGAGCTATTTCCTAACAGTTAAAAACTTGACTTGATACCACCCCTATCATTCTGATGATATCACACAGCAGCAATGAACAGCAATAACAAAAATTCTAGGCAACCCCAAGAACACTGAGAGGACACATGTTGGGCATAAGGATATCACCAAATGTCACTTGGATAAAAGACATCAGCCAGGAAATGTATATAACCAGCAAAGTCAGAGGGCAGACTCATCAAGAAGCCCCCAAAAAGTGAACCAACAGGTAGGACGAAGCTCCCAAGGGCTACACTGGTGCTCACATGTAAAAGGACCCAAAGCGGGGCTCCTAAACCTCCGTGGCATGGAGCTTTGGGCAATTCCTTCTCAGAATAACATCTTTACATGCACAAAATAAAATAAATAGGATTACAAATACTACTGAAATGTAGTTTCCAAAATATTCTTTAAAAAATGAGTTCAAGAACATCAGGTTAAGAATGTCCAGCCTAAAAGAAAGTGACTGGATCGTTAGGGGAGGCCTCAAAGAAGAACAGATGGAAAGTCACAGAGCAAAACAGCATCAGGTGAGAAGGCACAGACAGGTGTCCTCCCATTAACGAGATCCCAGAGGCACTGTGGGAGCGAAGGGCTAAGAGCTGATAGGCAAAGCGGGTGACTGTCATCAACTTAGTACTAACTATAGTCACCAAAGACAAGCCACCAACCCTGACAATGCCAAGACTGGGGACACTTGAAAATAATATTACTAATAAACAAAAGTGACAAGCTTATTGTTTTGTGCATTCAATTGTACATTCTGTTTCCCTAAAAATATATGTAAGTTTACTTACAATAATAAGGAACAAACTAAATGGTATGTTAATTTCATTTTTTTCTCCTCTCAGTAAAATATAAAACTGTGAATGGATCTGATCCTGGTCTGTGCTGAAAGTGGGCAAATGGGGAGTGTACAATGGAGACTTTGGTTTCCCTTCACAAAGACAGCCAAGCACAAAAGAAGTGTTACTTTTTCTAGTCGCAAGAATTATAATAAGGGACTTGGAAGCATTTTGATAACAAAAATACATGTAGATGACTGAGGAAATAACTCTCCCCTAGACTTCATACAATTAAGTCTATTTAACAAGCAAATAAAAGCAAATTCACAGGGGATTAATCCCATCCTATGGCTTTTCTATAGACTCTACAAAAAATACATTACAACAGAGAAAGCTGGGAATTATTTATTATAACGGAGCAGTTTTGTCCGGGAATGCAATGATAAGGCATGTGACTATATTTGAGCTCAGAAACAAAAATTACTCAACAGTTTAATCCCAATGTCGAATAGCAGAAAAGGCTGTAAGTGCTAGGGCTGTATCTGTGTCTATGTAAAGAATCAGAGAAAGTTAGAATCACTTAGTCTTACCCCCCCTCCTTTTGAAACACCACAGTGACTAGACGATAAACGAGGGGCTTGGCCTTCCACAGCCGGCTGGCCTGGGGCAGAGTAGGGAGCCCAAATTTCCTGCCTTTCTCTCCAGTGCTCATCCATCTCCCACAAAGTACCAGGCCCATGCTGGAGCAGCATGCTGAAGTGTCATGACAAGTGGGGCATGAGAGGCAGCAGAGTGGGGGGTAAAGAATGCCAGGCAGGGCTGACCCAGGGAAACCCAGGCTTCACATCCTGTCTGTGACCCTTGTAAGCAAGTCACTTACTGCCCCTGAGCCTCCACTTCTCCATCTGTAAGATGAGGTTGCTGATACCTGTTTTGTAGGGTTGTCGCAAAGACCAAATGGGTTCCAGCAAAGGAAGCACTTTACAAACATCCAGGTGCCATTTAAACGTCCCTTGTTATTGTTTCTGGTTGCTGTTGGTTCTTCAAAGAGAACCGATGACTTCAAGAGGGTAATGTCTTGACTTGCAAGTGAATTGGATTTGAGTGAAGCACAGCTGTGCAAAGTCACCAGCCTCACTCTCCTCTAGAGCCATCAGAGTCCTGCGGCAGGACATAGGTCAGAATGACTGGCAATGGCCTAGGATACAGGGGCAGACCTTGGCCTTCCTAAGCCAAGTCTTCCCCAGGTTATTATGAGGATATCAGATAGGGCTGGGGCAGCACCAAGGCTTTTCAAGGAGAAGTGAGAAAGGGGCATAAAAACCTATCCAAGGGGCAGCTGGATGACACAGTGAATGGAGCACTGGCCCTGGAGTCAGGAAGACCTGAGTTCAAATCCAGCCTCAGACACTTACTAGCTGTGTGACCCTGGCCAAGTCACTTAACCCCAACTGCTTCCAAAAAACCCAAACAAAAACTATCTGAGTGGCCAGGGACTATTGGTCACAGGGGAGATGGATACCAGAAGGAAAGCAGAGAAGAGACAACAGGAGACTGGGGATGATATTGCTACTATCTAAACATTTCCTTCCCAAACTGGGCATATGGAAGAAAAGAGTTTCATTTAATAACTATATTTTAAATATTATATACACACATATAATATATTATCATATATTACATAATAACTATATTTTAAACTAGGTGATCAGCAGGACTCAGATGCTTTCTATAATTCAAAAGATTTAAATTATTTTTCTGAAATTAATTTGCCTGGCCTTTTTTTTCAAGAAAAGTAGAATACCACGATCTTAAAAGGGAAGATGGCCAGAGCTCCAATACTGTTTTCAGCTTTTGGTACCACGGTTTGGCCTGGACACTGCTAAGCTGGAGAACATTCTAGAGGAGGCCAGTGAGGGTGGTGAAGGATCTTGCATTCTTTCCATAAAATTTGTTGAATGAACTCAGGACATTTAATTGAGAGAAGGGAAAGATGAGGAGAAACATGGTAGCCGTCTTCGGTTATCTTAAGGGTTATCAGGAAGGAGAGTAGAATTAGACTTCTCTGTTTGTCCTCAGAGGTTACACCAGCAATAATTGTTGGGAGTTGAAAAGATGCTACAATATAGGTTGAATGCTCAGAAAATGTTGACCTCTTACAACCTGGTAAAAGTAAAAGTCAAAAAGAAAGAAAGGGAAGGAAAAAACCAAACAAACAAAAAGCCAAACCTGCACCCAATTTGTAAAACAGATCAAGTGAACAATCCAACCTTTTCTTGAATGAGTCTCTGAAGGTGAATTCCACACGACAACATGGCGGTGAACAAGGTCAGCATGTACTGCTGCACTTTGCAGATGGCGGATGCCAAGGAGTTGATGACTGAAGTCAGGCCCACCTTTTCAATCACATTCTGGAAAGCATTAGGGGAATGGCGCGTGATTCTGCACAGAGCCTGGGCAGACAGAAAAGCAGTTTTATTAGATAATCTATTTGCATTACCATGTTCCCCAAGTGAAATTTATCTTGAGTAAGCAGCAAGTGTTGCCATATTTTGTCCTTCTTCTCTTCCCTTTAGTATAAAAGGAAGATGGAAGAAATTAATGAATTTTATGTGGAGCAATAACTCAGCTCTCAAATTAGAAAATATAGACTTTATATTCAAATTTTTTGATTTATTAACTAAATATGTTAGATACCATTTCAACCTTGCATTAAGACAAATAGCTAATTCACAAACCTTCTGTACTGGGAGAAATCTAAACTTTGAGTGAATTATTTATAGTTTTATTAAAGCATTTATTATAATAAACATGTGGAATATTCCTCCTGCAATTTAAACTGCAATCCCAATTTATAATCAAAAGTTATTTAAATGTAAAAGTGGATATTAGAAATGCTAATATTCTGATTGAGATAAAGCCAACAATAAGACGGGGAAATAGGAGGCTTTTCTAGAAACACAAGTCTCCAAATCATGATTTGTTTCAGATTAGGGCAACTGTCACAGACAGTCTTCCCCCAAAAAGATGCACATTGGCTACCAGCAATGAGGCAGTTAGGCAGAATCTGAAAGCAGGGGGCAGCTACCGAAGGAAATTTCTCCAAATAAAGAGTATATAACCTAGAAAAGGAGATTTACTAAGAGAAGAGCTGGGAAGAATTCAGAGAACAGATCTGTCAGACTTCAGGGCAGGTGGAACAATTTTGAATGAAATCTGCCAACCAACTGTCACCCACAAGACAAGCAAGTCAACCTAGGTGAAGCCATCAAGGTACCCAGAGGGAAAGATGGGAGGAAGCATGTGGCAGGCAAATCAGACCACCACTGCTACCTCAACCATCACCTCCTTTCTGACCTGGATGGAGACCCTGAGCCCAAGAGTCCAATATCTCCCCCATCTACCCAGCCCCAGCAGTCAGAATCTAGGTAATCAACTTTGGTGGAGATGCCAGGCTGGCAACTGGCTCTCCAGGTGCCAGGACCCCCACCTCCTCAGTAGCTACAACTACAGAAGACTCAGAGAAGAGAGCTCTAGCTACCAAAGACCCAGGGACTGTCAAATGACTTGGCATCAGAAATGAATAATGGTTCTACCAGTGGAAATAACACTAAAGAAGAGGCATTACCATCTGCTTTGCCCCCCCACTACCTCCTATGAACCATGGCACCTATCTATCTTATTTGCAGATGAAACCTCCTCCATGTGTCTTTGTCTCCCCCATCAGAACAGGAGCTCCTTGAGAACAGGCTGTCTTGCTCTTCTATGTAGAGGTATACCTCATTTTATTACGCTTCACTTTATGGCATTTTGCAGATAATGCTTTAAAAAACAAAAACAGAAGGTTTGTGGCAACCCTGGTGTGCCAGCATGTCTTTCAACACCATCTTTCCCAACAGAGTGTGCTCACATAGTGTCCGTGTCACATTTTGATAATTTTGCAATACTTCAAACTTTTTCATTATTATTATTATTATTTTTATATCTTTCATAGTGATCCACGATCAGTAATCATTGATGATTCATAACAGTTCAAAATTACAATTATGAAGTAGCAACGAAAATAATTTTATGGTTGGGGGGTCCCCACAACATGAGGAACTGTATTAAAGGGTCGCGGCATTAGGAAGGTTGAGAACCACTGCTCTAAGTGTTCAAGTGAAAGGTAGAGTCGATCCACACAGTAAACTTTATTGTCTTCTTTTAAGAAATTGCTGCAGCCACCCCAACCTTCAGCAACCACCACCCTGATCAGTGAGCAGCCATCAGCACTGAGGCAAGATCCTCCACCAGCCAAAAAAAAAAAAAATGACTTTCACTGATGGCTCAGTTGATGGTTAGCAATATTTAACAATAAAGTATTTTTAATTTAATGTATGTACTTTTTAAAGACATGATACTTAAAAGAGACAAAACACTTAAAAGACTACAATGTAGCATAAACAACACTTTTATATGCACTGGAAAACCAAAAACTTTGTGTGACTTGCTTTATTGGGATATTCATTTTATTGCACAATTTCTCCGAGGTATGCCTGTATACCTCAAGTCTTTAACACTATTCTGTGCACTTAATAAATGCTTTTTCATTCACTCTTACTTGAAAGTAAGGACTGATAGGAGCACCTATAAAACCCTGACCATGGTCTGAAGTCAGTTAGCCAACAAATGGCTACCATGCACTCGGCAAAGTTCTGGAGCTTAGAGATGCACAGAGAGAATGAAATAGCCCCTACCCTCAACTTCAATGGAGAAACAACACACACACACACACACACACACACACACACACGTACAAAATGCATGCCAAGTAACTTCTGGGGGCAGAGGGGGCGGGAAGAGGGGAGACTCGGATCCAGAGACCTCCCGTAGAAGGACATGTTGGAGTTGTACTGTGAAGGACGTTAGGGATTCCAAGAAGAGGAGGGGAAAAGGGAAGGCCTTCCAGCCTGGGAGACATGGAAATAAGGAAGAGAAGGTAAGGTGTGAGGTATATCCAAAAGGCCAATTTGACTGGAATGAGAAGTGTGTGAGGGTAAACAGCCAGGACAACTGGGATTCACTGAGTGAGTCATCTGTGTACCAGCTCACATAATGAAAATAATTCATGGTGAAAGAAAGCTTTAGGCTCACAAACTACTTTCCTCACAGCCCTATGAGGTGAATAGTATATCATTACGCTCATTTTTTGTTTTACTGTTGTTTCTTTTTTCTTAATAGTTTTTTCTAGTTACAGGCAAAGATAATTTTCGACATTCATTTGTGTAAAATTTTGCATTCCAAATTTTTCTCCCTCCCTTTCTCTCCTCCCTCCTCGCCACGACAGTAAGCAATCCAATATAGATTACATATGTACAATCATGTTAAACATATTTCCAAATTAGTCATATCATGAAAGAAGAATCAAAACAAAAGGGGAAAACCATGAGAAAGAAAAAACCCCAAAACTGAAAATAGTCTGCTTCCCTCTGCGTTCAGACTCCACGGCTCTTCCTCTGGATGTGGTCAGCATTTTCCATCACATCTTTTGGAATTGTCTTGGATCATGGTATTGTTATTATGCTCATTTTACATATGGGGAATCTGAGTTCACATGGTCCCAATCTCATAGTTAGTGTCAGAACCAGGATTCACATTTAGGTCTACTGGTTCTAAGCCAACTTTCTTCCTGCTATACTATATAGTCGTAGAGAGTGAAATTTCCTCACACTAGGAAAATGCTGCACATGCACAAAAGCTGTGCAAGCACTGGTTGTATGAAGCCCCCATTAATGAAAAAGATAGCACAACACAACATAACACAACACAACACAATACAATGGAAAAGCCCAAATTTCAAAGTTGCAATCTTTAAAGAATAAATGGTAGTAAGGCACTTTGGGCATAATTTCATCTCAGAAGGTAGTAAAGAGGACAAGTTCCACAGAACAGGTTAGGAAGAGACAGAAATGAGAACCTGGAAACTAAAATTAAAATCAATGTTACATCTAGTAGAGAAGTTATAACTCTAATATGAAGTGAGAGGAAAGAGGAACTTGCTAAATGAGATCCGATTACAGAAAGCTGTCTTTAATGAGAGCATTTGAAAAGTTTCAAAAATGGAGTTTGTAATGAATCTAAGAAAACTATCCTCTGTGAAACCAAAAGAGAATTGTTTAATTATTTTTAACCCAAGGACAAAAAAGAATGAAGGAGCATTTTAAATGGATTCCCTCTGGATCCCACTACAATCAGAATGTTTTCAAATAAATTAAGAGTTCTCCCAACAGTGATTTTGACACAGAGAAACAATCAGTCTCATTAGCATTGTAAAGATTCTTGGAGCAGCTGGCACAGCAGAACTTGACTTTCTATTGATACAAAATCCCTATCCAATTAAAATGGAGGAACTTCTTGGTAAAAAGGTTTCTCTAGACTAGTTATGAAGAGTATTCAAAGCCATATTAGGATCGACTAAAACGCCTCTTCTTCAGAATGTTGTTTGAAAGCCCAGTATAGACCTTCCATTTTGAAAAAACATATAGAAGATTAAGATTTAATGGAAAACAACTGCTCAAAAGAATTCTGAGTCTTGGTTTCAGTATTTATGGAAGGCTTCTAAACAACTGGGAGGATGTGGAGTCTTAAAAGCATGTTAAGTGTTTTTGTTTCCTTTATTTTAAAAAAAAGTATCAATTCTCAAGGCTTACTCTGAGAGATTCAATGTAAAGTAATTATGGTAAAATTTTCAGGACTGAATTTGGACACTAAAAGGAACTAACAATCTAAAAATAATGCAGAAAGAAAAGTATCTTTTGTGTTCTTCCTAAAAAATTCCATTTTCTTGGAATTGACTTCATTTGCTCAATTTTCCAAGAATGAGATGAGTTCGAAATTGAAGGCTATACATGTCTGAGAAACATAAATGGGTGCACTTAAGGAAGCAAAAGCTAAGGAATTGTTTTTATGTGCTCTTTTGAATGATTTCATGTATTAGATATAAGGATATAAGGGCAACGTAATTTTTAGACTTTAGTAGTTGATCACCACTACTAAAATAGTGATTACAAAAATGGTTTTGTTCACAAATATCCTGTCATTCTAAGCATCTTTTCTAGTTACAGTCAATTCTCAATAATGGCCATCTAACTGAGCAGTTTCCCCCAATCTACTATGATCTCCATGGCCACTATACACAGAAGGGTTCCCTGTAGGACATCTGAATCTACGAACCACTGTCCTTAACTGGCACAACTACTGATGGTCCTTTGGAAGTCCCCTGGAAGGAAGGCCCTTCGAAGGTCTGAACTATGTGAGGATAGTCATGAGATCAATCATAGTAGCAATAACAACTCTGGGTTTAGAGAGCCAAGGGAGGCGTAGAGAGAGATCTCTAGGTTCCTGGCACCACAGATGCAAACTTTCCAGCTGAACTACAGACGGAGTGATTGGGTATGATTCTACCTAAAGGACAGGCACCCCCAGGTCCAAAGGCACGTGACCCTCCTTCAGGGACCTCTAGTGAAGGAATCACAGCCAGCATTGGCTACATCTGCCAATAAGGTCATATGCTTAGGCCAAACCTACAAGTTTAAGAGGAATGTCATTACCATGGAGTGAAGGTGGGATGATGTGGAAAGCTGAGTTACAGCTGCCAGTCTAGAACTGAGTGGGGGATAGGTCTCAGGAGGCCCCTAGATGACACCAGGAGGGGCAGAGGCTCTATCCTCTCCCCAGCACACCGTTTCTGCCCTAACAGTATTCCTCAATATCAGTGACTGAAGGGCCATCCTCCTCCCTCCCCCACCATCCTTCACTCTGGAGTTTATCTATGTATCCCTTGCCCTGACCTGACCCCAGAGGTTCGTGTCCTCACCTCACTAGCAGTCAACAGATGCAGGGCCACCAGGACCTTAAAGGCTCATTCAGGCTTCATCCCATTGAGAACGAGCTTGAGAGAAGGCCACAGATATGACTAAGGCAGCACAGCTTGTAAGAAGCATCTGCTGAGTCAGAACCTTGGCCTTGGGACTCCAAGCTCCCTTTAAAGCCAAGTGCCAAGGATGGAGCCACATCCTCCTGCAGGGACCAGACTAAGTAAATAGCAGAGGGACGAGCCAATGGTCAAGATGGAGAAGACGGAGAGGGAGTTACGTTCCAAGAGAACAAAGTCCTGGGCAACAGAGGCTCCAGCATTCTGAAGTCAGAGAAGGTTTGGTCAGAATCCTGAAAGACTTGAAGAGACCATGAACCGGCACTGCCTGCACAGGCCCTGACTGCAGTCCTCGATACATTAGAGAAGGGGTGTCAGAACAGACAGTGCCAGGCTTGGGGTCGGGATGACCTGAGTTCAGATCTCACCCCAGTCACCTCTAGTTGTGCACTGAAACCCTCTTTGCCTCGGTGTCCTCATCTATAAAATGGAGCTAATAGCACCTCACTCCCCGGATCATGCTGAGGTAAAATGAAATGATGTTTGTAAAGTGCTTTGGCAAACTTAAAGCATGAAGTAAGTGTAAGCTGTGATCATTACATCCTACTTATACCCACCTTACTGACGTCCTCCTACGGGAGAAAACTCAACCATCGTGAGCAGATGAATTCAGCATGGGCTTTCATTGCTTAGAGTTAAGAGCAGGGAAGGGCCCAAAGAACAGACGAAGCTAGTTTTGGATTTTCCTACTCCCACATACGTGCCCCCAGCATCAGCTACTAGGAATCATGTCATTGTGGTCTCTGTAATCTTCTTAAAATTTCTCACCAATAGAGGATGTGGGGAAATTGAAATACTAATGCACTGCTGGTAGAGTTGTGAACTGATCCAACCATTTCCAAGAGCAATTTGGAACTACACCCAAAGGGCTATATGACCACGCCTGCCCTTCGACCCAGTAATATCTAGTCTGTAGGTCAATATACCAAAGAGATTAAAAATCAAAAAGGAAAAGGACCTATATATACAAAAATATTTATAGTAGCTCTTTAAGTGGTGGCAAAGAATTGGAAATTGAGGGGATACCCATCAACTGGGGAATGGCTGAATATAAATGTAATGGAATACTACTGTGCTATAAGAAATGACACAAAAAAACCTGGACTTACATGAACTGATGCAAAGTGAAATGAACAGAACCAGAACTGTGCATATAGTAATAACAATATTATATGAGGACCAATTGTGAAAGACTTAGCTATTCTCAGCAATACAATGATCCAAGACAATTCCTAAGGATTTATAATGAAAAATTCTGCATCTCCAGAGAAAGTAGTGATGGAGTCTGAATGCAGATTAAAGCATACTATTTTTTTTTAACTTTTGACATATTTCTTATGTGTTTTCTTTCACAACATGACTAATATGGAAATGTGTTTTGCATGACTACACATATATAATTTATGTCAAATTGCTTGTTTTCTCAATGAAGAGAAGAGGGAGGGAAGGGGAGAGAATCTGGAACTCAAAGCTTAAAAAAAAATGTTAAGAATTATTTTTACATGTAATGGGGGCAAATAAAATAATTAATCAAAATAGAGGGAAAAAATTTCCCACCAATCCCTTGGAGGGTTTTCAGTCTCAGTTTAGGAAACAGTCTCATAGGAAGAAAATACGACCTCTCTGGTCGCATACCCAGGCACCTCCATTTATACCCCTACCCTTCTGTTACAAGATTCACTTAGTGTGGATTCATATTAATGAACAGGAAAAAAATGGTAATGCAGGTGCAGTCTCACCGATATAGCTGTGATCCTTAGAGAGTCTACAGTGGAATGTTTGAAGAGGTACCATAAAACCGGTCCAATTTCCCCCGTGATAAAGCCCTGGGCTTGGACAGAAAAGGTAGTGCAGACATTCTCAATAATCTTTGCTGCCATATGATTCACAACACGTTCTTCCTAGAGAGGGAACAGGAGAAAAAAGAAAATATGATTTTATATCAGAAATATATTCGTGATTTCATAATTCACAGAGATTTATAATTCAAGAAAAATCCCAGAAAACACAAGTAAGCTCCTTCCTGGGTGTGAGTTTGCGATTTGGAGAGGAATGTTAATTCTTCTGGGTTACTGGGGAACTATAATACGCTATAAGTAACTCATTTGGCCACTGGTTCTATCCCAGGAAATGAGTACAATAAATCTCTTTCTTCCTCCTGAAATACAAAAATCAAGCCTAAGGAAAAAATCACAGAAAAATGCAGCGGGTCAGATAAGATTTGGAAGATAACTATGTAGTAATGAAAGTGATATTTTGGTGTGGATTCCCAAAGTGGAGCAAGGCACCCAGAAATGACAGCAGGTTGCCAGATGCAGTGGCAGCAGCCCTCCCGGGGCTGGCCAGTCAGTCCTACAACAGCTGGGATGAAGAGAAATGGAGTACCTTAGAGACAGGCTGAAGACACCTCATCTTTTGTCAAGTTAAACCTGCACTGGGACTCCTGAGAAGCAAAAAAGAAATCATGGGGACAAAGGAATGTTAACAACAAATAAACGTGTTTGGCACAAAAATGGCCAATGGAGTCAAGTCGACAGGAGCAGTCATGGAAATCCCAGCCACCCAATCACAGCCAGCCACAGGACCTTGAAAAATGCTGAAAAGGAGAGGGACTGTACACATCTGTGATTAACCGAGAGGCATGTTCTCCATCCTCATCTCCTGTCTCTAGCATCTTGGGCTTCAGCCAGCGCTCACCTCAAACTGCCCATTTCTGGTCCCCTACCTCACCCTCCCCGGGTACTTGAGGCATCCCCTCCAAGGTGATACTCTTCTATTCTTCATGTACCTGTTTTTTCCACGTCTCCCCCCTCAGGACAGGGATTGTTTTTGACTTCCTTGGGTTTCTGAAATCCATGCTAAAGATGGAAAGGGTCTGGGAAGTCCCCCTGAGCTCAGAAGATTTCACGCCTGCACCCAGAGATGAGCTGCACATCTCAACTGTGAGGTCGATTTAAAGAGATTTGTCACTGGCAGCTAAAGAATTTTTTCAGTCTCGGCATCTATAACATCTTCTGATAAGGCATGGAGACATTACAGCCCATTAGCAGAGGGAATTACTACACCAAAGAAATCCTGGCCCTCAAAAATGCTCAAGTATGTCTATTATAAATCCAAGAATCATTTTCAAATCAAATAAATTTAGAATTTTAAAAAAATTACACACAGAGTCTACTTGTAGCAAATTGGCCAGACCCCCATGCCATGTACAAAAAATAAGTAACTTTAAAACCAATCTATGACGATGCCTGCAGCTCCACTGCTCTCAGTGGAGGGAACAGAGTTTTACTGCTTGACTTAGCTTCTATCTGAGCAGAAGGAGCAAGGCAGAGGTATGTAGAAGTCATGCTGGCCCCACACTTATATTTGAAATACTATCCCTCTTTTATCCTAAGGGGCCAAAGCTGTTAAGGACAATATTACATAATCCTGAATATGTATATAACAAAGAAGTCATTCTATTGTAAAATCATGGGTATGCCATAATATTCCCCCCTAAAAGCAAACCCATATGATCAAATGATGCTACAAGAGTATTTGTGGTGGACAATGTTTGATCTTACATCAGTAAAAATGTCTTTATCTCTCTGGATACCAGGACCTTAATGTGCTTATATAAAAAGCTGGGAATAGATATGTTAACTCTAAGTACATGGTATAGTAAATAGAAGGGTAAATATTTGGTTGGTGAGAGATGACTGCTAACATACCACCCAAAGGCATATTTGGTCTGGTGCTGTTGAACCAGCATTTTTATTCTCTCTTTCCTTACATTATATTACCTTCTATTCTGTTACCTTCACAAAACAGAAAGGTTAGAATTAAGAGTTAAGACATATCTTGACAAGAATTATGCTTTATGTTATGTCCAAGATGGTTTTCATTTAAAAAAAAAATTCCTATGACTTAATATGACTGTCAAATATGATGTGACCATCTTTGAGTGCCATATCTCTAGGGGAAAAAATTATTCCCTTCTACCAACTGAAAGCTAACACTACAGTAATTATAACTGTGGGATGGCATTGTTGATAAGCAGTTTGAAAACCTGTAAGATGGAAATCTGAGATGGAATATTTCCCCAATGTTCACACCTAAAATCACCAGCAATGGGATGCTATCTTTACAGCCACAATGGCAGATGTACAACGTCCTCCTCTATTGATTCCCACGCCATTCATAAGTTGGATGGTGATTTAATAAGGGAAAAAGGGACACATGCACTCCAGGGACTTGGTCTGTCAGCTCTGTAACACACTGATAACTTTATACTAATAATGTCCCATAATGGTCAAATTTAATTGATTTTTCCCTTAGGTTTGGTTCCTCCCCGCCCCCCTCCCCCCTGCAAAAAAAAAATGCAAGTATCTCTCTGATTGCTGGAATTAATGTTCAATGTCATAGCTATCTACTACTGAAAGAAATAACAATGCATGTGTTCACAAACTATCAGGCACAACATGAAAACTAAATGCTCAGTGAGCTGACATAAATGGAAAAGCAGTCCCATAAAGGATAATCTACTTATAATCGAGAATACACATAATCTTCTACACCTTCTCTCTTGCCTCTATATGAAAAGGGGAGGAGATATTCAATGCTGAAATACTTCAACTTATAAAATTACACAGGTGCATGGAAAGGTGGTCAAATCACATGGGAAGACTCTACTGTCAAATCTGCTGTTTTTGGGCAGATGAACTGGTGGTTTCTTACAGGTGCTCTCCTGGAGGCAGGCTCCTGGGTCACTGATGTCAGCACCACCAACTTTGCTGATGGCCAGCCATGGAAAATCCCCTTCATGTTTAGCAAAGTATGCCCCTTTATTGCATGTTGCTAAGGAAAATAAATCAAATCTCTTCCCATCAAAGAAAAGTCAAACCAGTTTTTCTTTTGGGTGGCAGCCTGCACCCTGAAGGTACAATCAGAATTCTCTGACACTGGTTAACCTACTGTGGAGATAACATGAAATTTTGAATTGATTTTCCAGTTGTGGTGACTGTTTTGTACCTACTGAAGTCCCTGATCCAGGCAGTCCTAAATGGTCCAAAAAAAAAAAAGATTATTTAATAGACAGTCTTGGAATAGCTGTAAACCCAACTGTTTACCTACTTTACAGTGACCTTACTAACCACACAATCTATCCAAGTAAGCTGATCAAGTTTTCAGAGGACATAAATGTTTGCTTTATGGAATGTTCTCATACACATTACTTATTTAACATAACTGCATCTGCCATATTCAAGATGTCTCAAAAGTCTCAGTGCATTTGGGCCATACCTGCCTCTTAAACTATTAAATCTATTCAAATTATTAAAGCTTTAAACTGCACTAAGACTTTGGGAACACCCTGTTTATTTGTGTGTGTGTGTGTGTGTGTGTGTGCGTGTGTGTGAACATATATATGTATTCACCCATTCTGATACCAGTATAATGAAGATCAAACAATGTATTTAACAAATATACTTTTATCGAATAAATAATAATCAAAGGATTTTTGACATAAAATATTAAGCTGAAATAAGTCATTTCTAATACCAGATAACCAATCATTTCAATGCTCTAGGTAAAAAGGGGGGGAAGCATTTATTGTCACAGTGTTCTATAAACTCAATGAGGCTGTCACACTAATTCAATTTACTGCCATCTGAGATCAGCTATCTTAGTCCCTCTGGGATCTAAGTATATAAACATCAAGACTTGTACCATTTTCTGGTTAATTAACTCTGTGGAACTAGAGACTGAGCTAAACTATATTTAGCCCTTTAAGGGAAGGTGCCATATTGTCATGTTATGGAAACCAAGGCCATGATAGTTGGGGACGTGGGAAGAATGAATCTAAAAGATGTGACTGGGATGTTTTCAAACACAGATTAAGTTCAAATCTGTTAGCACCATGAACTCTATACGAGATGAGTTATATCCATGAAAGAATTCTATAGTATTTGAAATAAAAGCATCAAATTAAAAAAAAAACTACTGCTTTCAGTTGTTTTTTTTTTTAGATTTAAATGAGAAAAGAGGAAGTATTAACTTGGAAGAAGTCTGAATATACCTTCCATGAGCATAGAAGCTTCCTACAGAAAAGTAATGTGCTTTAAAGAGAATATATATTTCTAACACATGGTAGAGTTATGCCTTGGAAATCAGATTTACTGTAATTATACTGAAACCTGTCTAGAACAAGAATAAATTTAGAAATATACAAAGTGAACATTTTAAACTATGGGAATCAGTGCTTTTGTGATACATAGAGACCAAAAATTAAGACTTCAATTTAAAATTGTAGGTGACCTCATTGTGCATATCTGCTATTACTGGATCTATAAGTTTTTGCTCTGAAGAGCCAGAGCATATCAAAACTATAAACCTGCCAAAATGGAAATTATATCTTTGAAAACAAAATCAGCAGAGCTAGGGTTACAAGGGAGGAAAAGAGAAGGAGATGCATAGAAATGATCTGAAGGAGAAAAAAAACTAGATAAATGATGAAGCTGATGAACTCTAAGATTCTACAGGACAGATGGGGCAGTTTTTTAAGATTTTCATTTATCTAGGTTCATCTGGAGATGCACCTGCCTGCAGAGGATGCTTCCCACCTTTAAAATTCTGCCCCAGCTTTCCATCTCTGGGATATACATCTCTAGGGCTAGTTTCCTCAAGAAAAATATCTGTAGTATATTCTAATAAGGATTTTGATTCACCAAATCACATTGAGAAACCAAAGCTAGTAGGTCAGACTGGCTCTAGTCCAGGAAAGATCTCTGCAGGAGCATGGGACTTTCAGTTCAGAATATTAAGAATCACCTCTGAACTCTTACAAGTTCATTAGTATGCAAAATTCTAAAGAAACAATTCAAGTCTCAGTTTTCATACATTTGTCCCTTATAGGGACAGAAGGAAAACAAAACAAAAAAAAGACCCAGAAGAGATCAGAAGAAACAACATTTTCCTTCTTGCCCTCTTTAAGATGTCCAAAGTTACCTGTCAATTTCTGCTCCTTAACTCCATCCCAATCCTCCACTTCTATTGGGAAAGAGCAGGCTACGAAGTATGTAGCCTAGTCCCCTCAGTACCGACAAAAATGTAGCCTGACCCAAGAGCAAATTATTATTATTGTTTTTGTTGGTAAAATTATAATGACCATAAGAATAAATAGGAAAAAAAAAAGATGACAACTCCATGACATATTACATTTAATTGACCTAATAAACTAAGAAAATCTGATTATCTGTTCTCACATGCAGATAGCAGGCCTCTGGAACATTTAATAGAGAGCACCACCACCTCTCAAAATAGGTTGCATAACCAGTGCAATTTTAAGTTTCAAAATTCAAGCACTCCTGTGACAGTTTTTTAAAAGACATGAGATACTTTACCACTTGGTTCCCAGGGAAAAAGAATGTTCTCATGAAAAATGGAAATGGAGGTTGCCTCTTAAAGGCAAGATAATTTATCAAAATCCTAACCTAGGCTATAGTTTGAAGATGAGTATCAGAAACAGCAGCTTATTTTTTGTAACCCCGCATTTCAAAATTCGCCCTATGCCAGGTGTCAGTTCAGCATCTGATAATTATACAGCCTATTATGCAGGCTATAAAAGAGATGTAGCTGATTAGATACAGTGGCATACATTAATCTGCTCGTCTAAACATGTGGTAATTCTCAATGGGCTCTTTTCAGAAGAAAATGTATGCAGCCTTCTGGGGCACTCAGGCCTTATAATTACGGTTCTGTAGAGATCTGAGTGAGATAGCCAGGCAAAAAAAAAAAAAATCAAACTTGTTTTCCGTCCTGATGTTCAGAGTAGAGAAAGCATTAGAGTTCCCTGCAAAAAACTCCTTAGAGCCAGCACACAACCCCTCAACGGGGAAGAATATCTCAGATTCACACTGGCTGGATCAGGGTTTGGGTTTTTGTCTTGTTTTGAAAGAACCTGAAGAACCAGAGAATTTCCTGACCAGCTGGGATTTTCTGTTTGATCTCAGGGGTAAAAGCAGGAGAAATAAGGTGAAGTTGTAGAGGCAGATTCAGGTTCAAGATTAGGAAAACATTGCTAACAATCAACCCCCTCCCCAAAGTGTAATGAAGGCTGTCTCTTCACTGGAAATCTCCAAGAACTGGCCGATGACCATTTGTCAGAGACATCACGGAAAGGATAGAGACTCAATTAAACGCTCATTTTTTGAGATTCTACAGCCCTAAAAATGAGCTTACCCAACCCCAATCCATCCATCGTTCTGCAGAAGAGGAAAGGAAGGCTTGCTCTGAGAAAAAAAACTCATGACCAAGAGGCCACAGACAGGCTAGCTGGGCTCAACTGAGCTGGAACGCAGGCCCACAAATCCCAGACCTCTGAGGATAACCTCATCCTGCACAAACTGTACTTCTCCCAGGCCTGTCTTACAGCATCCTGCACATAACAGGGGCTCCCTAGATGTTTGTCTGTTGATTGTCTCTTAATTCCCCCAGAAGTAATGAAATGACATCTGAAATTTGATGACAGGAAAATTCAGCTACTGTGACTCCCACTATGGCAGAGGCTGCACTGTATAATGGAGAGAGAGCTGGCATCAGAGTCAAGAAAGCCTGGCCTTAGACAAGCTGGGGTCACATCTCTGACAGATATGTCTGTGTGACTCGAGACTTCAGAAGACTAGCAGCTGTAGAGAAGAGACTCATCTAGACTGGTTTATGGAATTTCTTCCCCACCAAAACTGCCCTCCCAGTTTTGCTTCTAACCCTATGGACTTTGCTAACGTGACTCAGCCACCTCATCCCTCTGGAACTTCCCTCAGTGCCTGGGCCTTCTCACCCTGCCATATACCTTGGCCATGGAGGCCTCCCACTCCCATTGGTGAGTTCCTCACAAGGCCTCCATTTTAGGGACTGGCACAGCCATGCCTCATTCCCCTCGCAGCTTTGCTCTGACATCCTAAGGAATGTGCCACCGCGTCCCACTCCCTCTCTCACAGATACTCCTCATCCCCTGTGCTTTCTCCCTACGTTTGATGTTATCTTCCCCCACTAGAATGTAAGCTCCTGGAGGACAGGGACAGTCTTTCTTTTTGCTTCTATCTGATAACCCCATGCTTTAGCACAGTGCCTGGCACAGTGCAGGCACTTAATAAATGCTTGCTACCTACCATCTTTTTATGTCTGTAAATCAGACACAAGTACCTTCATCAAAGTTAATGAGATTTTGTGTATAAGGTCCCCTAAATTGCTAGAGAATTAATGCTATTCATATATGCTAATGAAACAAAGAGCCTAGGGAAAAGTCTTTTTAAATCTTCAATATTATTTAATTCAATTCAAAAAGCATGAAGCCCTACTCTACCCAGGATACTGTGCTATGAAGAAACAAAGGCAACACCTCTGCCCTAGAAAAGCCTGCATTGGGGGGTGGGGATGAGGGAGGCAACATGGACAGAAAGAGGGACACTAAAACAATAATAATAATAATAATAATAATATAAGGTAAAAAGGGAAGCCAGAGGCCTTAGCAGGCAGGAGGATCAGGCTGAGTATTGAGAGAAAGTAGGGATGCTAATAAGTGGAGGTGGGGAGAAAGGGCATTCCACAGACAACCAGACTAGATGACAAATATTGCAGCCTGCGTGAGGAACAGCAAGGAAGCTGCCTGAGTCATACCCCAGGAGCACCAAGAAGAGTCACATGAAATAGGCTGGAAAGGTAGGTTGTGACTAGCTTGTAAAGTAGTTTAAATGCTAAACAGAGGGGTGAGGAAGCCAAGGCAGTTGATGGAATAGGGGAGTGACATGCTGACTGCAGGAAGATCATTTTGCAGGCGTGTGGAGGATGGATTAAATCAGGGCCTTCACAGAACAAATCCCCACAATAGAAGGCTTTATTGTGTAAAACTTGGACTTAGTCAAGGGCCCCACCCAAGAACCTAGAGGGTTACTTGTGGCCTTAGGCCTCAGGTTCCCACCCCTGGATTAGACTTTCTTTGTGCCAGACATGGAGCTAAGTACCAGTGATATAAAGCCAGGTAAAAACACAGGCCCTGCCCTCCAGGAGCTCCCCCTCCAAAGAGGCCAACAACAGGCACGAAACACTGGTGTGAAATGGATACCGTGGAAATGGTCATCCACAAGGGAAGGCACTGGCAGTGGGATGAGGCTTCTTGTTGTTTGACACACACGCCAACTGGGTTTAAGTGAGGGAGGGCTGTGCAAGGTCAATAGGGAAGGCATTAGCAGTAGGATGAGGCTTTCCTCCGTGCTTACACTGATTAATTTTAAAAATATATCAAAGATTAAACTATATTACTTAAAGGAATGAGCCACATAACTAAAAATACGAGGATCCAGACCGCCAGATGTGTCAACCACCCCGTGGGAAGGTCTCCTGCAGTGCTGCAGAGATCAGCCGAGTACCTGGGGGGAGGCACCAACAACTAAGAAAGCGGCTTACGCGTCTGAAGGAGAACACAGACACCCAGAGAGACTGGAATTCAGCTCCTCAGGACTCTAAGTCCAGTGAGTGCTTGACCCACCCTGATAAGCTGCCTCCCACATTCAATCCCACTTTCTCATTCTATAGATAAGGGGATTTAAATTTTTTTAATTAAAGGAAATAAAATATTTTTAAAAAAAAAAAACTCAAAAGTCTTGAGATTTTTCTCAAAACTCCCTTTTTCAAGAACCCTGAGAACTGGTCCTTCAACAGTCCAGAAATGATGTCACCTGACAACCTCTCCAGGCTAGCTCTACCCCACTGCTCTCCCATATCTGTTCCACGGCTCACGCCGGCATTTACAGAGAGAAGAGATTTCCTCTTTTTTGTTTCTCGTCCTCCTCCCACTTTCACCTTTAAAAATCCTGGCGGTGACAGCCAGGCCAAGAAGAGACAGATCTATCCCCATCTGCTGATAATAGTCATAACTGGTGATAGCTAACATTTCTACAGTACCTACTATGTGCGATCATTATGCTAAGCCTCTTACAAACATAACTTCATTTCATCTTCACAACTCTGTGAGGTAAGTATTTTTATTATCCTCATATCACAGATGAGGATACTGAGGCAAGCATAGGGTAAGTGACTTGCCCAGGGTCACACAGCCAGTAAGCGAATGAGGCCAGATTTGAACTCGGGTCTTCTGACTTTAGGCCCAGCTGTCTCTCTCTCCACTGTCCACTTAGATAACTGAATGACTTAAATAACTAGAGGAACATTCAATACTTATACTCAGGCTGTGCCAATATAATATAAATGATACCATACAAATTAATTTAGATTTAGTGCTATGCCAATCAAATTATACAGCAGATACTTTATAGAACTAGATGAAATAATAACAAAATTCATCTGAAGGTACAAAAGATCTAGAATTTAAAATCAATGACAAAAAGTCTAAATCAAAGGTGAATCACATTTCCAGACCTCAACTTATACAAACAGTCAGGAATGAGCAAAGCTACTTGGTATGGGAGGCACTGGTGATGTACAGACCAAAGGTCTCGTTGTGGGTGACTCTGCTGAGCTCTCTCACCTGGCTCTCAGCAAACCTGCCTGTGCTGCTTCCTCCTAGTTTCTAAGACACTACTGCTGATCTTCTTTTTCTTTCCAACCTTTTCCAGAAGAGTCTATATGTGAAATTATTTTCTACACCTTAGCTGGCCCTTGGCTATCATGCCTCTCTACTAAGTAGACAAGGAAAACCACTGTTTGCAAAGAATGTTTCTAGACCATTTTAGTACCTTTGTTGTGACAAATGATTACATTCCTTTCAAAACAGCAATAGTCCATGTTGATATCTTTTCTTTTATCTGCTTCCCATTTTTCAAATGCCAACATTTTGTTTGAGTAAAACAGGTTAGAACGGTCTTGACTATGAGCCACGCCGTCTCATCCTATTTTTTCCTCTAGATAAGGATGGATTTTGATCTTTGTTCTAGCAAGTGGAGAGTTGACAGATGGCTCAGGAAAGTGATTTGGAATTAGGCTAGGAAAGTGACGAAAATATAGGTACCATTTTCTCCAGAGATCCCACCAACTAGCATCTGCACTAAGGAATTGACTGATAAAAACAAAGATCCCATACACACCAAAGTACAAGGTGAGGCAGCAGCAAAATAAATCACTACCGACCAAACTTGATTATGTGGGTGGGGTGGATTATTATTGTACTGTAAGAAACGAACATGATAAAGACAAAAGTGTGTGGAACTGCTGCAAATGGAGGAAGCAGAAGAGGGGGAACAATATACACGATCTTTAATGTAAAATATACTGTAAACTGAAAGAACAAGAATAACAAAATAATTACACTGAGCGGCATGAATTATATTTGTCATGCCAGGCCCCAAAAAGGAAAGATGGGAATGCACTTCCCTCCTTTCTTTGCATATGTGGTATAAAACACTGAGTACGACATCAGATTTGGTTGATGCATTGGTTATGTTTGCTTAACTGTTTTCCTATTCTCTTTTATCCTTTGTTACAAGGGATGGAACTCGCATTAGTTGTCTGACCTTGGGCAAGTTACTCAACTTCTCTTAGTATCAGATTACTCATCAATAAAACAGGATCAATAATAACACCTACCTCACAGGGTTGTCATGAAAACAGAATGATATAATAAATGTTAAATACTTTGAAGATCATACAGCAAAGCAGAGATGATAGCTTACTGTTAGCTGTTATTATAAAGACCAATTAAACTAGGCTGGTCCTCAGAAACAGACACAGTCTATTTCTTTCAAATTAAAACTATTCAAAATTTTAATGGACTCCAAAGGTTTAGTTATGTAAATCCATTTTTTTTGCTCATATTCCAACTAGAGCAAAGTTTCCTAATTTACATTAACAAAAATATTTAAAAGAATTTTATAGGAGGTGGAGCCAAGATGGCAGAATAAAGGCAGGGACTCACCTGAACTCTGCCCCAAACCCCTCCAAATACCTTTAAATTATGATTTTTAAACAAATTCTGGGCTGGCAGAACCCACAAAAAGATGGAGTGAAAACATTTTATAGTGCAAGGCAACTTAGAAGGTTGGCAGGAAAGATCTGTTGCACCAAGGTAAGAGTGGAGTGTAGTCCGGTGCTAAGTGGGCCAGAGCATACTGGGCCCCAGCAAACCAGGAGCAGGCATTGTGGTGACTGAATCAGTGGCTGCAGTGACAGTTTCCACACCTCTCAGCCAACACATAGGAAGGGGATGAGACTAGGAGTCAGAAGGAGATTTATAAGGGTCTCTTTGCTGGCACCAGGGGCAGGACTCTACTGCATTTCCTGTACTTGGATTTAGGTCACAGTCCTGGGTCTCTACACCTTTGCTGGCCTTTGGCCAACAGTACTGCATCTCTGTCCCAGTGTGAGGAGTAGCATTAGCACAGTCGCAAGGGACCAGGAACCCTGGTCCAAGAGCCAGGGTGTCACGGTCATTCATAGACCAGTGCACATTCCAGGGAAGGAGTAAACACGCCTCTTTCCAGATAACACCACCTTGGAAAAGCCAAAAACTTGTAGGCCCCTAGAATTACCTCTAACAACTGCACAAAAAACCTGAAGCTTGGGAAAGTGCCCCCATTCCACCTGGGGAGCATAGAATTCAAAGTCAAGAAAAATAGGCTAGAAAATCAGCAAACAGAAGAAATTTCTGACCACAGAAAGTGACTATGGTGACAAGGAAGATCAAAACACACATTCAGGGGCGGCTAGGTGACACAGTGAATAAAGCACTGGCCCCGGAGTAGGAGGACCTGAGTTCAAATCTGGCCTCAGACACTTAACCCTTACTAGCTGTGTGACCTTGGGCAAGTCACTTAACCCCAATTGCCCTGCCTTCCCCCTCCAAAAAGCAACAACAAACAAACAAAAACAAAATACCACACATTCAGAAGACAACAAAGTCAAAACCTCTGCACTCAAAGCCTCAATATAAAATATGATTTGGTCTCAGGCCATGGAAGAGCTCAAAAAGGATTTTAAATATCAAGTAAGAGAGGTAGGTAAAAAACCGGGAAGAGAAATAAGAGTGATACAAGAAAATCATGAAAAAAGAGCCAACAAATGGGTAAAGGAGACACAAAAAAATACTGAATAAAATAACACTTTAAAAAAATAGAATAGGCCAAATGGAAAAAGAGGCACAAAAATTCACTGAAAAGAACTCTTTGAAAAGTATATTTGGCCAAATAGAAAAAGGGGAACAAAAGCTCACTGAAGAAAATAATTGCTTGAAAGTTAGAATTGGGCAAGTGAAAGCCAATGACTTTATGAGACATCAAGAAATAATCAAACAAAATCAAAAGAATGAAAAAATAGTAGAAAATGTGAAATATCACACTGGAAAAACAACTGGCCTGGAAAACAGATCCAGGAAAGCTAATTTAAGGATTATTGGAGTATCTGAAAGCCATGATCAAACAAAGAGTCTAAATATAATCTTTCAAGAAATTATCAAGAAAAATTGCCCTGGGGGGCGGAGCCAAGATGGCGGCGTAGCAGCAGCAAAATATCACAGCTCTCACATAGCCACCCAAAAATACCCATAAAATAGGACTCTAAACCAATCCTAGAACCCCAAAACGCACACAAGGATACTTCCCACTAAAGTCAGCTC
>CM053585.1:516419207-516436695 GCA_028646515.1 Pseudochirops corinnae | reverse complement strand
GTTGAGATGTAGCCGCCGCTGAATAAACCACTCCTAGAAACCTCGGGCGTTCTGTCTGGTTATTCCTCGATAGAGGCCGGTGACGACCGAAGACCCAAGAGGGGTAAGTGAGAGGGCGGGGGTCGAGCAGGTCGAGAGGACCGCCGACATACCCATCAAAATTTAGCATAATCCTTCACAGGAAAAAAATGGATATTCAATGAAATGGAGGACTTTAAGCATTCCAGATGAAAAGATTAGAGCTGAATAGAAAATTTGACTTTCAAATACAAGATGCAAAAGCAATATAAAAAAGTAAACAGGAAAGAGAAATCATAAGGGATTTGAAAAGGTTAAACTGTTTATATTCCTACATGGGAAGGTGATACTTATAATTCCTAAAAACTTTCTCATTATTAGGACATTTAAAAGGAGTATACATAGAAAGCAGAGGTGTGAGTTGAATGTAATGGTACGATTATCTAAAAAATAAAATGAAGGGATGAGAAAGAAGAATGCACTGGGAGAAGGAGAGAAGCAGAATGGGATAAAATATCTGACATAAAAGAGAAAAAAATACTGACATACTATTGGTGAAGTTGTATGCTTATTCAACCATTCTGGTGAGCAATCTGGAACCATGCCCAAAGGGCTCTAAAACCATGCATACCCTTTGCCCATGCAATACCACTGCTAGGTCTGTGTCCCAAATGAGATATAAAAAAAGAAAAAAGAAAAAGAAAATGGACCAAAATGTACAAAAATATTTATAGCAGCTCTTTTAGAGGTGGCAAAGAATTGGAAATAGAAGGAATGTCCATCAATTGGAAATGGTAAGCACGATGCTCTCAGAAAAACATGGAAAGCCATGAACTGATGCAAAGTGAAATGAGCAGAACCAGGAGAACATTGTACACAGTAACAGCAGTGCTGTATGATGATCTACTATGAATAACTTAGCTATTCTCAGCAATACCATGATCTAAGACAATTCTGTAGGACTTATGACGAAAGGTGCTATTCATCTCCAGAGAAAGAACTGACAGAGCCTGAGTGCAGATCAAAGATACATTTTTCTTTACATTGTTTATTTCTCTTGGGCTTTTTTCATCTGTATTTTCTTTCACACAATGCCTCACATGGAAATGTGTTTTGGCGACTACAAATGCATAACTTATGTCAAACTGCTTGTCTTCTCAATGGGGGGAGAAGAGGGGGGGAGAAAATTTGGAATTCAAAATGTGAAAAAAAGAACATTAAAACTGTTTTACATGTAATTGGGAAAAAATATTAAGTAAGTAATTGGGAAAAAAATATTAAGTAAGTAAGTATATATTATGTAAGATAATTGCCACTTTGTAATACCAAAAAATTTATAATTCAAATGCTTTGAGATTTAGGGAACTACTCCATTATAGGCTTGATTAACCTTTAAATTTAATGTCATCATAAGGAACCCACTAAAGAGGCTGGGATGTTTGTGGATTTTCCCTGAAGAGCCTTGAAATGTTTTAGAAAACTAGAAATAAACAATGATTCTAAATAAGGGTAGATAGATTTAATGTAAAAAGCAAATCAGAAAGACTCACCTTACTCTACATCACAGGGAGGTAGGCTCTAAGAGGATAAAGACATGTTACGGGAGTTGGACAGATTTTAGCCAGATTCAAAGGTACTCTAAAGGGAATGGGCCCAAGAACAAGAAGTTATTTCTAGGCTTCAGCAGCACAAGTCCATCTTTGAGCTTCCTACCCTTCTCCTTGATTAAAGATAGAGAACATTTTCAGAATAAGCCTCTAAGAGAACTGGTAACCTGCTCAGGTAAGGAAGAAAAGTGGAGAGCCTGAAATATTCCAGAGAGTCAAATAAAACAATAATCCAGGAAGAAAAAAAAAGACCACGAGTCTTGTGATTGGCAAAGCCATGAGGAGGTTTTTTAATAAGTTAGGTAGGAAGAGAAAAAAGGAACAGATAGATCCTGAATAGGAGGATGTAGAGAAACAGAAACAAGAATGAAGAATATTGATATTTTACTGGCAATTTTATTGTGTTTTTTTCTTAAGTCTGTTCTCAAATTTATTTTAAATTTAAAAATAATTTCAGCCAGAACAACAAGAAAGTTCAAATGCAGGTGAGCCTTCTTTGCCTTTCTCTTCTTTATCAATACATTAGAAAACAATGGTGAGCTTGTCTCTCCTGAAGTTCCCCAATGATCTAAAAGGACCTCTGAGCCTTTGACACATGATCCTATGGAGTGCATCCGATACTCCAGATGCTACCTGACCACCACAGAACTGTCTCCTGCCACAATCCTAACACTCTCAACTCCCTTATTGCAATTTAAGATCACAGAGAATTTTTTCTTTGTCATGTTCCACTAATTCATAACGATCTTGCATTATATTTGAACTCCCAAATTTTTTTTGATGCACTGCTACACCTCTCCCATCTTGTATCTGTGAAGTTGTTTGGGTTTTTTTTATTTGGTTTTGTTTTTTCCTAGCTCAAGGGTAGGTTTTTACATTGGGCTCCGTTAAATTTCATCTCATTAAATTCAATCCAATGCTTTAGCCTTTGGAAGTGTTTCTGGAGCCTGCCTTAACCATCCAATGGGCTTGGTATCCCTCCCAGCTTTCTTTCATCTACAAACTTGTTAACTATATCATCTAAGTCTTTATCCAAGTCACTGATACACACATTATATTCCAGATATCTGCTTGGCCTTTAAAGCCCTTCACAAAGTTGCCTCTTCCTCTACCTGTCCAGTTTTCTCTACCTCATGCTCCTCCACCTACTGCGCAGGCTGGTGACACTTGCCTCCTGGCTGTTCCTCCATCTCCTGGCTGAGCATTCCAGCAGCTGTCTCTCATGTCTGGAATGCTTTTCTTCCTCATCTCTGCTCTCTCTCACTTCCCAGGCTTCCTTTATGTCTCAGCTTAAATGCCGCCTTCGCCAAGAAGCCTTTCCTGGGCCATCTCAATGTTAGTATTTGAAACATGTTTTCTGGGTTTATTTTTTAAAGAACAAAAAGTAAGGGAATGTAGACATCACCCTCAACGAGGCCCCCCCTGAACAGAGCCATAAGATAACGGAGAACATTAATGCAATCAGTTGTCTCTTTGGGAGAAGCAGCAGCAACCCAATACTCTGGAGGCAGTTGGTTCTCCCATGGCACCTTCCTGAGAGCAAATAAAGACTTACATTCTCTACACTATTAATTCTTATTTATAGAACACCACAGGAACAGATGGTGCAAAGCAAGTCACTGAAAGGCTAGGTCCCTGTCCTAAAGAGCTAATGATCTAACTTCAGATGGTGGAAAAAATCGATCAAATGCTAGAAAAAGCCAATTCCCCTCACTGGTGAGGGCAATATGGAGAGGCTTCATAAAGGAAATAGGTGTGTGTGGTTTTTTTTAAAGAATCTATGTTTATCATTCAACAATCAGAATATGATTGTCACTCAAAGATATAGTACTTAAAGGAACTCTGCACAGAATTTCACATCGCTAACGTCTTAGAAAGGAAAAAAACCCAAGTACGGATTAAAATGAAGAGCCCCATACCTCTGATTAAATGTGTCTTAATAATTAAGTTTAAATCTGCTAGAGAGAAGTAATTATTAATTGCTAAGTTGCCTTGATACAGAAATTTTAAAAGTTATAATGGTATATCCTAAGGATACGAGGTAGTTACAAACAAAAACCCAGATCCCTCTAAAACAAGTAAAGGAGAAGGATGAAGGTAATGTGCAGAATAACGTATGACACAGCAGAATCAATCGATCAATATTTATAAAGCACCCACTACGTGTCAGGCAACCAAGAAATGCGAATATCTGTCCAAGGGGCATGAGTATTTACATGAATAAATCACTAACTATGGCAGTGGTCTAGTGCCAGGGGTGGAGAGCCTGAGGCCTCGAGGCCACATGTGGCCCCCTAGGCCCTCAAGTGCAGTCCTCTGACTGAATCCAAACCTCACAGAACAAAGATTTGTTCCACCAAAGGGCTGTACTTGAGGACCTAGAGGGTCACATGTGGTCTCAAGGTTACAGGTTCCCCACCAGCGCAGTCCTCTCCCCTCCTAATATATTTCAAAGAACAGAAGAAATTTTATATTAAAAAGTTGTAAAATCTATTATTTAACATGTTGAGGCATGCTAGTTGTCAAAAAAAATAAAAAAACTAAGAAAAGGACAATGTTATTTCTGTCTTTGGTCTCCCTCCTAAAACCTATAACTGAAGCCTATCATACACACTCAGTCTAATTTTCCCCACCTTTGTAAAAAGCAGGAATAATTAATAATAACTGAGTAACAGCTCACTTCACTGAACTGCTCTGATCTACTAGGTCTCATCATTAGTGCCATTTATCAGATTTTAACTTCTTAATAGGACAGTAAAATATGAGTTTCTAGAGCTATTTGGTAACATGCTAAATAATGGAGTCAGAGGGCAGCTAGGTAGCACAGTGGATAGAGCACTGGGCATGAATCAGGAAGACTGACCTCAGACACTTAATAGCTGTGAGACCCTGTACAAGTGACTTCACCCCGTTTGCCTCAGTTTCCTCACCTGTAAAATGAGCTGGAGAAGGAAATGGCAAAACTGCTGCAGTATCCCTGCCAAGAAAACCCCAAATAGAGTCACAAAGAGTCAGACAGGACTGAAATGACTAAACAACAACATAAATAACATAGCTTTTCACTCTGTAGTAAAGTTAGTGCTCTATAATGAAAATGAATTTGAGTTTTGGGTCAACTTAATTTTTATAAACTTAATTATATTTTATATGCACCAAGAAAACACATTATGTCAAGGAATTCTGAAGTGAAGTTTCCTGTAAAGTGCAAAACTTTCTGTGATATAAATAACTGGTGCGTGTTACCTGTTTTTAAATGTGGATTTTGATAAATAAGAGTTCTTAAGAAAAATGACATGCTTTTAGAAGGAGTGAGGGGTTTTTTTCCTCTACACAAAAAATAATTATAGAACAGCAAAGCCCATCTAGTCTTTTTACCCAGAATCCCCTCCATAGCATCACCATTTGATTAAATAAGTATAAGCTCATCCCATGAAGAGTGATTTAAAAATTACTTAAGACAAGCAATAATTTTAATATGCTTTCATTCTGTAACTGCCCTTCCTATTCTCCTAATGATACCGTCTTCCTTCTGAAAGCATTTCCAATGCATCTGAACACCTCATTTGTACGTAGCTGTTTGTACGATGATTCCTCTCGAGGGCAGGAACGGCATTTGCTATGCTTGGTGCTTAGCAGGATGCCTGGCACTTTGCTGGCACGATGTCTGTTGACCTGACTTGATTCCTCTTTGGGAAAGGCCTCCCATCTGTCGCTCACCTCTGAGTGGGCCGCCGTCCAACTTCTGCCCTACCTTTGTGGCCTGTTCTTTCATCTTCTGACAGGCTAGGTCAGTCCTCCCTGGTGCCCCGACAAATCTTTTTCTTCTTCGCTCTTCCTTCAAGGGCCTTCTTCCACTTTTTAATAGAACACTTCACTCTCCCTGATAATCTGCTGCATACAGAGGCACTTGGAGGACCTCTTCATCTTCCCAGCTAGTCACAGTAGACCTGGAAGACTCTCCTGGGAAACCCTCATGGGAAAATGCTGTTGGTTGCCTTCAACTTTACAATTTTCTCTTTTATTTCTCAACCTGGTTAACATCTCACATCCTTAGCACCCTGATGCACATATCCAACTGCCTTTTCCTTGTCTTTCCAACTTCCTTCTCGTTCTTTCTCTTGACCCTCTTAAATGTTCTCATCCCATAGGCCAAGTCCTTCCCCTGACATCCTTCTCCTCCAGTCCTCGTTGGTAAAATTCATTTTCTTTTAATATCACTCTCTCCAGCTCTCTCATTTTTTCCCCTCCCTAAATTTCAATCTATGACTTTCTTCACAATCCTAGAACACTCCAATTCTACATTTTTATGAGTCTTTCTCCTTCATATCAAGCCATTCCCAGGTCTTAATCATTACAGAATAGTTTACTTAATTTTATTTAAGAACTAATGACTTAAAGAGTAATTTAAAACTTACAAATGAGGTCAGCCTGAAGACCTTCCCAAATCATTAGGAAAAGGACTAGCTCATTGGAAAAAGCCCTGAATTTGGAGTCAGAGGAAGTGATACCAATTTACTACCTATGTGACTTTGGATAAGTCACCTCCTCAGCAGATCAGGGCAGATAACCTCTTGGGTCTCTTCCAGCTCTAAATCCTATAAACTATGACTACTCACGCCAGCAAAAAATAAAATTCTTTCACACGCGATAAAATAGAAGCCGTTTTACAATCAGTTACATACAGTTACAATCAGCTTATTCAATCAGTTTTCACAACAAAATAAAATAAATATAGGTTCTATAAACTAGAATATAGACAGTGACACCAAGCTATTATGCTCTTTTTCCTGTTTCCATGGGAAAATGCTATAGAGAAAGGGCAGCAGCTCCAGCATAAGTCATCAGTAGACAGTCTTTGGCTGACATGAAGTTAATTTTGAAGCAGCTTTTCGGGGCATATGTGCCTAGGCTGAGAGTAGGGAATCCCAGGAGACTTTTCTTACTCAGTTTTAACACACTATGTGAACTTCCCATTGCTTGTTAAAGTGTTATTCACCGCGCTCGCTCACATCTCAGGATGACATCTTACTACCATTCAGTACAACTGGTAGAAAAGAGCCCGAGCCTCACATAAACTATGTGTATTTACATGATCACTGGGGGGAAAAGAAGAGGAAAGTGGTTTGGGAAGGGGGGAGCCTGTGCACCTGGAAAATCATTCCATTCACTAGCACAGCAAGAAGTAATAAACTCAAAAGGAAGATGTTTATCTTGATATTTTTCTTTCATTCTGTAAGGAATGTTTTTCGCCTTTGGCATTGCCTTGGGTGAAATAATGTCAAGTGGGCTCAAGCAGACAGCGAATGCCACCCTTTTAGCTTGTTCTGCTCGCAGCAGGAACCACAGGCTTGTATCCGCTGGCTGGACCTGCCAACAACGTGGTAAGAAAAGGGGAAGGAAAGTGAATGGAAAAAATCAAACTACATAATAAACAAACTTAATATGAAAAGTGAGGGATTTCCTTGAACAGAATGTTCTGACTTTACTCCTTCTGTAGCTCCAAAGGGTCTCCCCAAAATGCTGGAAGCTATTAGTACCTTTGTCAACGTTGTGCGCAAAGTAAACGAAAGTTACTGAACGAGCTGTCTCAAAAATCATCAGAAGAAATGGATAAGAATGGGATATTAAAAGTTGATTAATCGAGTTAATTTTTATTTACTATTGACTTCTGAAAATCAAGTCATTTGCACATGCTTAGTGATAGACAAAGTGAGTTCATCCTGCTTTCTGCTCCTGTGTAGGTCAGGGTCTTGTCATGATTATTTAAATTCAGGAGCAATCCTGGGTTGACAAGATACCGCAATGCTGCAGGCTACAATCCGCATCCAGTGCCCGAAGGCTTTTAACAATGGAGAATTTCTAGGGAGGACAAGAAAAGAGCCTTACCCCTTCCCGAAGGCATCTCATTAGCACAGTGTAAGCAGCCAAGGGAACGACCCAGGATTCTCTAGGGTGCTCTTTTTTTTCTTCCTGAAATGAAGGAGAAGGAAAGGCAATGAAGCTAACAGCAGAATTGGTATTAACCCTTTCAAGCAAAGTTCATAATATCAAACCCCTAAAGCATCCAAAACATGAAAAAAAAAATTCCAGAATACTACTATCCATCTGCCTGACTCCTGGAACCAGTGTCCACTTTTTAATCACAGCACTTTTAGCACACTATGGAGAACCTGTTTTTCTTACAATATCACATACATTATACTGATATAAAGCTATCTCACAAAACAGGTTTTATTTCTCAGAAGTCTATGCTAATTCAATTCATCTTTGCTAGCATAATTGTCATATAAAGAGACTGGGGCACCATCTTTATCAATAGCTAATATATTGATAAGTGGTACCCTGGCTATCTCTACTTAACATATTTTCAGAAATTCATGGAAAATACAATTATCTCTAGAATCCCAAGCTTGCTTCAAGGTTCAACTCAGTGCCACCCTTTAAAAGAAGCCCATTTGCATTTGTGTATAAATGTTATATCCCTCCAACAGAATAGAAGCTTGCTGAGGATAGCGACAAGTTTTGTCTTTGTCTTTATATTACTGGATCTAGCACAATAATACCCTGCAAGTTTACTGAACTGTTAAATAGAAGAGTCAGAAAAACTCCCATATTTTGACAATGAGAGACTGGATCATGCTGTGGTTTAAGGGGAAAGATTTTTCTAAATTTAATTACAAAATACTTGTCTCTTCTTGAGCTAAATAAAATTTGTTCCTTTTGGGCACTCAAACTAATAGGCTAAGTCCATTACTTTGTTCATGTGTGTACTTTATACCTTAGCTGAAAATGGGAAGGCATTCCTTGAAATGATGCTCCTCTTTACCACCAATTAATCCACCATTTATGAACTACCTACTCTGTTCTACGCTCTGTGCGAGGTGCTGAATTTTCAAATTAAAAAAAAAGAAGTCTCTACTAGAAAATAGCTTACATTCCATGGGGAGACAACATGTATTCTGAGGATATATGGAATAAATATACAGAGTAAATGCAAAAGAAATACAAGCTAGTTAAGTATAAGGTAGTGAGACAGGGGTGAGAAAGGCCTTTGTAGCAAGTGCTGCTTGAGCAACATCTGGAAAATAGAGGGGGGCACTATGAGCAGAAGTAAGGAGAGAGTACATCCCTCGGGTAAGCATGGAATGCCAGATCTACCAATATCTGGTCTCACCTTCCCTTACATGTTGCAGATCAAAAAATGAGCCCCACAGGCGATCTGAGCCATGGGATCACAAACTACAAAATCTAAGTTGGCAGGAACCTTGGCAGACGACATTTCACCCAAACTGTACAATGGACTGAAGCTGAGGTCCAATGACTTTCTTTTGTGATTCCTCAGCTCTCCCCACTCTAATCCACCCCCCACACAGACGCCAACGTAACTGTCCTAAAGCACAGATCTGACCATGTCGGGCTCATAGTCAGTGACTCCCTCTCACCACTAGAATCATATGATCTTCTTTGTCTGGCATTTAAAGCTCTGACACCTTGGACCCTTGCCACTTTTCCAGTCTTCTTAAATGTTTTTAGTAGGGGCTATGGCTCACATGGTTTTGTGTAATCAGCAAATGGTGCAGGAGTCAATAAGCTGCTGAGTCTAAGTAGTCTTGCTGAAAAGCACAGTTCCTTAGGCACCCCATCGGGCCACAGCCAGAAAGGAAAGGAAAGAAGCAAGAACTTGAAACCATCAAAAGCAATAACTCAAAGTGTAATAAACTCAAAATCATAAATTCTGGGGAAAGGATTCCCTAATATGACAAGAACTACTGAGAAAATGAGAAAGCAGTTTGGCAGAAATTAGACTTGGATGAGCATCCTATATCATTTATCACAATATGCAGAAGTAAATATTTGGTCTGACCATAAAAAATTTATAAAATAAGATTATAGAATAAGGATAAAATTATAGGATAATGGGAGGAGGTACTTTTTCATAACTATAGGGAGAATTCTTAACCAAATAAAAAATAAAAATGATAATAAAAGACAAAATATATTTCAATTACATAACATTCTAAAGTTTTTACCAGAAAAAATAAAAGAAAAGAGAATAAAAAGCAAAACTGTCCAAGGAAAAATATTTGTATCAAATACTATTGATAAATTTGATAACACATCTCAATAATTGACACGAATACATAAGACAAAGAACCATTCCGCAATAAACTGTCAAAGAATACGAGGTCTTGTTTTTATTGATATCCTTTGTTTTTACATATTTCAAAATATATCTCTCCTCTCCCCCTCGCCATCAAGTCATCCATTGTAATAAAGAAGATGAAAGATTAAAAATGGTAGTTCAACAAAACCAACCAACAGAGCAATAATGTCTGACAATATGCAACCTTCCACACCCATAATCCCCTATCTCTTCAAAGAAGGAAGGAATTTTCTTGATTCTCTCCTGAGGACAAGCCTGGTCATTATAATGACACAGTATCGAGTTTCTTCTCATGGAGAGAAAATGGGACAACTAGAATGGAATGTGGCGTCCACTGTCAGACACAATTACCTTTTGGTTGCTTGGGCTAATTTATCTTTCTTTGTTATAAAGGAGCCTTTGGGTTGGAAGGAAGGAAGGAGGTTATTTCAAAAAATGTCTCTATGGGATATTAAAAGTCATCAATAAAGCATGTTCAAAAAATTTTTATTTTCACAAAAAGAGTTAAAGATTTCACCGTACCATGGCACTTTCTTGATATTATGATTATCATTACACATATTAAACCTCGTGCCATTTTCCTGAGATACAGGGATGTTCCTCAGTGGTACCTGAGGTGTATGGGATATGCAGTGCTCCTCCACTGGGTGGATGTACTCTTGAATCCCCTTATCAGGTTTTTTATAAATTTTCTGTCTATTCTTTTTTCTATCACATTTTACTGCTGTTAGCATACCTGCCTCTAACAAATTTCTTCTAATTAACTACTCACAAAAATTCAAATCTCTTTTAATTAACTACATACAAAAACTAGATAAAATGAGCATAATACCTCAAAGTTACAAGAACCTCAAAAATGACCAGATTCATTTCAATAATGGCTATAACAAGAGTAAATGGGTTCTATGAATGACATTCCAAGAGATTCTGATAATTTTGCTATTAAAATAGATCTTACTAAAGTAACCTCATTTCTTTTTTTGATAGGATCATCATACCTGTTGATCAGGGGACTGAAATAAACATAGTAGGCCTGAATTCAACAAGTATCTGATGAATTTTCTCATGCGTGTAATGCTTTCGGCCATGACAGGGAGATGTGGACAATACAGATAGATGGATTCAGAAATGGCTGAATAACTGGAAGGTTCCCCAATAATAGCTAACTGTTCCCATGGACAGAAATCTCTAGGACACCAGAGCAGGGACCTATGTTTAGCTTTCTGCAATTAAATATTTTTATCTACATTAAGGACAGAAGTTGCAGAGAAACAGGTCTGTATTCAATATAAGGAAAGACTTCTTAACAATCTTGCAAAAGAGGGATAGGCTGGCTCATTTGGTAGTAGCTTCTCCTCTTTAGGAATATTCAAGCAAAACCTAGAGGTCTTGGGATATTGTAGGGGAGAATTCTTGATAAATTAAGGTTGGTACTATTAATCTCTGCAGTCCCATTCAACTCTGAGACTTCGTTAATCTATATGATTAAAGCAGATATATTTTAGTTCACAGACTTCCTGACACCTATTTTTGATAGATCATAGACTTTATTAATCTGCAGTTGTTTCATAAAGCAGAGATTTATTTTTTTTAAAGGCCATCCTTGGATAAATGGGCTAATCCCATAATTAAACAAAACAAGAAAGTAGGGCATGAGGTGGTACTCAGAGAGAAAGAGACACAGAGAAGATAAGAAGAGAAGGGGGGGGCGGACCAGGAAAGGCTTCATGATTTAGGCTTTAATGGATAGGTAAGGATTCAAGAGGTACAGACTTTAAGTTATCTGGAAAATCCAATTATAAAAAACTCAATTCTCTGATAATGCTGAATGAAAGAAAAAAAAAATGCCAATTATTCTCTTGTAAGTAAAGGATAAATGTGTAGAATAAGAATAAGAGACTGATCAACCAGCAATAGTGTTCAGTCTTTCTGGGTACTTGACTAATCTTAAATATTTTCTATAAATGTTTTCATCTGTTAGTGGGAAATTATAGATAATAAAATAAAAAATAATGTAATAAGTATTATTTTAATCCATTTCATGAATGTTATGATTTATTAGTCTGTAAAGAAGGTACACATAATACAATTTACCGCTGCTTCTAAAGAAAAAACCTATTAAGAGGCAGTTTTATGATACTCCAGAAGACAAGTCCACTTTAATAAAGGAATAGGAAAAAGAGAAATTATATATAAGTAATACATTTTACACAAATGGAAATGCTTTTTCCCTAATAATTTCTTTCCTTTTAAGTAATCCCCAAAATATTTCAAGTATAACAATATAAATTAGGAGTCTTTAAAATATTAGCTGAAGGATCTTGAGAAAAAGCAATTCAGAGATACATTAAAAGGTCGTCATGTTACTTCAGCTCATATAAACTTTGTAACATAAAGAACCAAACTTTAACAAGTATTATTCCAGTACCAGCTTGTTTCTCACACCTCCCTCTAACCCCAGTCACTTAATCAGTGATTCAGTCTTAACACTGAATTTTAAGTACAACTTCCCAGTTAAAATGATTACAATTGGTGTCAATGTCATTTCTGTTGTCCATTTCCTATTTTTTATTTGCGATTAGTTGCTCAAATAGTCCAGGGTTAAGTTGCTTCAACTGTAAATATGTAAAAATATACATGCCCATAGTATTGTTATAAGTGATAGCCAAATAGCCTAAGAAATTAATTTTATTATTACTTCTGGACAAACAATAAAATAGACTCTAATTCCCTTTTTTTGCCTCCCAAAAGAAGACCTGCAAGCCATCTTTCCATTTAGCTGCAACTTTTTTCTGGTCTCATCTAAGCAAGAATATCAAGACTTGCGGCAATTGGGGGTACAGTAAATAGAGGACCAGCCCTGGAGTCAGGAGGACCTGAGTTCAAATCTGGCCTCAGACACTTGACACACTTACTAGCTGTATAACCTTGGGCAAGTCACTTAACCCCAATTGCCTTGCCTTCTCCCCTCCAAAAAAAAAAGAAAAAGAATATCGAGACTGATAGGACTCAGCATCTTAAGGAAATATGTCCATTTGTTGATAACTGAACAAGGATCTCACATTTGTAGCTTTAAATAAAGTTAACTGATGGTTTAAAAATCCTAAAATTCTCAGTGGACACTGTCCCCTTTCCCACCACCCCTGCCACTGTCACTGCAGAGGTACAAGGGGGTCAGTGAGGAGTTGGGCCATTTTAAACTTTCCTTCATTTCATATTTCACTTTAATTGTAAATGGCTATTCAAGGGTGAAGCTGTTGAGGGACCAACATACAAGACCTCTGGAGGAAGGGAAAACAGTAAACACATGGGAAGAACTTTGGACCATATTAATACTGAAAATAGTAGTGGTCCTATCCCTTCCTCCACCTACTTTTTCATAATATGTTTTTTTAAACCTTCTTTCTTCCTTAGTACTACTGCAACACCAGTCTTACGGACTGTGCCATATTCATGTAGTCATCCTTAACTGCCTGTTCTTGAATACAACTTTTACGGAAGTTAATTTTATTTTAAAAATTTTAATACTTTTTGTTTTGGAACAAGAAATACTTTCTAAAAAATACCAAACATGCTCCCTGAAAAAGTTCTTATGTAGAACTGTATGCCCTAGGACCCTACACAAACTTTTTCTAAACCCTTTGAAATGTGTTCTTCACAAACCTAAGTACATGTCAGATTAAGCCTGGCTTTCCTCTCCTCTATCATACATTCTAAGATGGAATGATCAATTCCCTCAAAGTTCCCACCATTTATACCTTGACAATTAGTTTACTCTTACTGATCAAAATCAAGTTTATCACAACAGTTACCTTCCTTACCTCTTCCACCTTTCAAATGATAAAATTATCATTAAAGCAAGACAATAAATCATTAGCTCCTCTACTTCAAATAAAACAAAAGATATAACTGAAGTCCCACTTCCACGCCACCCCCCCATATTATGCTTCTGTTCCAAGCTAATGACCTGTGTCCTGAATTCATCTCTTTCTTTCTTTTCTCTCTAAATGGCTTGTAATATTCTCTGGTGACACTATAACTTGTGTTTCTGCTTCTTGTTAATCTCCACTAAATGTTCTCCATCATGCTGCTTCTGGTTCCTGGATGTCTTCAGATGAGTAGGTATTCTTATTAAGGTTACTAAGTTTCCCCAAACTCCCTACCCCTTATCTTTTTTTTAATTAACTTTTGTTTATTTTTAGTTTACTTCGTTGATTTCCACAAGACTTTGCGTTACAAATTTTGTTCCCATCTTTCCTCTACCCACCACCCCAAAACAGCGATCCCACTGTATACCCCCTCCCCCAATCTGCTCTATCCTATATCTTCCCCCATCACCTCTCCGACTTTCTGGTAGAGCAAGATGGATATCCCTACCCCAGTGCCTGTAAATCTTATTTCCCAGTTGCATGTAAATAATAATAATAATTTTATATATATATATATATTTTTTTTTTCAACATATGATTTTAGAACTTTAAATTCTAGATTCTTTCCCTTCCTCCCTTGTCACCCACCCACTGGAAAGACAGCAATTCAATACAGGCCGTACATATGTAGTTATGCAGAACATCTCCGCAATGGACCTACTGTGTAACACTGACAATATTTCCCTCCTTTCTATCCCACCCTCCCCTTATTCTATTCTCTACTTTGTCCCTGTCCCTTTACAGAAGTGTGTGCTTCCAAGAACCATTAAGTAATTCTTCCTCAAGCTTCCTCTTTTGATTAAACTTCTTACTGGCCAGAGTTGTGATCTGGGGTGGGGGGAGCCCAATTCTAGCTCATGGCGAGCCTGTATGTTTTTTATAGCCAAAGCTATAAACTAGATAATGGTAATTTGCCCAGTAAGTACAGAAAAGCTTTGGGCATTAACCCTTTACTACTTTCAATTCTCCCATGTAGATGAGCAGACAGAGAAAAGGCTTAAGGACAAGATGAAATTCAACAATAAGGTCTTTTTTGCCCACTTAGCTGAACTCCTGGCAATTTCAAATGCAATACAGCCAGCCAAAAAAAAAAATTACAAGGAGTTTCAAAGCATAATCTCATCTCAATAAAGTACTTTAATTTTTTTTTTCATTGGTGCAGGGAATCCATGATGAGGAAGATTCCACATTCAATACAGGTCAGCAATGGTCTTAGAGATTTGTCTGAAGTACCTAAGAGGTTAAGGTGACTTGCCCTGGGTCACACAGTTAATGTGTGTTAGAGGTGGTACTTCCTAACAGGAAGACTAAGACTTCCTTCTAGTCTTCCTGACTCTGTGGCCAGCATTTTCTCTTCTAGTTGCCTTTCTTTTTAAAGTTTACTTATCTATCCATGGGCCATATCCAGTTGTCATGATCTATATCTTGCCACTGGACCCAGATAGCTCCAGAGGAGAAAGTAAGGCTGGTGACTTTGCCCAGGCCTCCCTTAAATCCAATTCACTTGCAAGTCATGGTATCACATTACTGATGTCGTGGTTCTCTTCGAGAACAAAGGACAAACAACAAGAATTCATATATTTCTTATATGCATTTATACACACATACACATACACACTTAAATGCACACTTAAGTCCTCTAAACGTCTGTAGTAGTATCATTGCTTTTTCTTGAGTACTGTAAAGGGATCTCATACCTGGAAACCTTGCAAAATACCTCTGCTGAGTAAAGTTCATCCAAAATACACTGGGCAACAAAATTTAAAGTTAATTGACAGTTTGGAGAATGAACACAGAATTCATACTGAGATGCTACAGGTTTTCCATGGTGAAGGCAATAATAACCCTTTCTCAAGGTTCTCCACCTCAGAATCTAACATCACCATACCAAGCCATCTTTTTGTGCCAAGACCAAAGAGGCATCAAGCACTTGAACACAGGAGTCTGAGTAAACTACTTCAAATAAAAGAAAACTATCAGCTAAACTTTTCAGAAGGTCTGTAAAACTAATTCTCCATGAACTCAGAATCATCATATTTAGATAGTACTGGCTTTGGAAATACCAAAACAATTTGGAGGCAAGCTGTTGTTATGGAATTTTCAACCTAGTTAAAGAAAGAAGCAGCAGGAATCATAAGGTGACTCATTTTACCCCTTCAACCAGTGAAGTTGTTCAGATGACTTTATCTTAACATATGATATGTTTGTCTGGAGTCATGTCTATGAAATAGATGAGGAAATGTATGCATGTCAAGGAATAAACAGAAAAAAGAGTTGAAAAAAAAAAGAAGTGTGTGCTTCTAACAACCCTTTCCCCTATCCTGCCCTCCCCTCCATCATCCCCCCTCTTATCTCCTTTCCCCCTACTCTCCTGCAGGGCAAGATATCCAATTTAGAGTGTATGTCATTCCCTCCCTAAGCCAAATTCAATGAGAGTAAGGTTGACCCACTCCCTTTTTGCCTTCCTGTTCTTCCCCTCCATTGTAACAGTTATCCCTTGCCTCTTCTATATGAGATAATAAACCCCATTCTGTCTCTCCCTGTCTTCTCTCATTCTATTCCTCTCCTACCTCTTAATTTTACCTTTTAAAATATCATCCCTTCTGGAGTTCCCAGATCAAGGAGAAAATATTACAAGCTGCCAAGAAGAAACAATTTGAATACTATGGAAACACAATCAGGAGGGTATATATATGCATATGAATACATATCTGAGTGTGTGTGTGTATATGTGTATATAGACAGAGGGCACAAGATCAATTTAATAGGAAGGGATGATATTTTAAAAGGTGAAATTGAGAGGAAGGAAAGGAATATAATGAGAGGAGACAGGGAAAAATAGAAGGAGGTTAATCATCTAATATAGAAGATACAAGGGATAATTTTTACAACAGAGGGGAAGAACAGGGAGGCAAAAGGGAATGGGTCAACCTTACTCTCATTGAATTTGGCTTAGGGAAGGAATGACATATACTTTAAATTGGATATCTTGCCCTGCAGGAGAGTAGGGGGGACGGTGATGAGAGGGGGGATGATGGAGGGGAGGGCAGGGTGGGGGTGGGTTGTTAGAAGCACACGCTTCTGTGAAGAGACAGGGACAAAGTAGAGAACAGAACAAGTGGAGGGTGGGATAGGAAGGACAGAAATACAGTCAGTCTTTCACAATATGTTCATTGTGGAGATGTTCTGCGTAACTACACATATATGGCCTGTAACAAATTGTTTGTATTTCCAGTGGGGGTGGGTGGAGAGGGAGGAAGGGAAAGAATCTAGAATTTAAAGTTCTAAAATCAAATGTCTATATATATATATATATAATTATTATTATTTACATGCAACTGGGAAATAAGATTTACAGGCACTGGGGTAGGGAGCTCCATCGTGCCCTACTGGAAAGTCAGAGGGGTGATGGGGAAAGATATAGGAAAGAGCAGATTGGGGGAAGGAGTATACATTGGGATCGCTGTTTTAGGATGGTAGGTAGGGGAAAGACGGGGAGAAAATTTGTAACTCAAAATCTCATGGAAATGAATGATGTAAACTAAAAATAAACAAAAGTTAATTTTAAAAAATTTAAAAAATTTTTTAAAACCACCAAAAAAATATCATCCCTTCTTATTCAATTGATCCTGTGTACTCTGTCCATATACATACACTCCCAAATGTATTCATACACATATATATATATATATATATATATATATACCCTGCTATATAGACATATGTGTATGTATACATATATATACATTTATATTCTCTTCACCTATCCT
>CM053585.1:516395150-516418707 GCA_028646515.1 Pseudochirops corinnae | reverse complement strand
GTAAATAAAAAAAAAAAAAGAATATCCAAGCTAAACATGAAAAAAAAAAAAAAGAAAAATAGAATGATGTAGCAGTTAAAACTCTAATGCAAGAACTACAAAATACATAAAATACCTGGGAATTAACCTACCACACAACCTCACACACTCAAAGATAATAGGAATAGAATTACAAAATACTCTTTACAGAAATAAAGGATGATATGAATGACTAGAAAGAATATTTATTATTCAAAGGCAGTCATGGTATAGTAGAGATGGTGCAGAGCTCAGAATCAGACACACCTGTCAAAACCAGTCTCTCACATTTCCTGGGTCCTAGAAAATAACTTAGCTAGTGATGCTCCTGCCTTTCTAAAGTCTCTTCCTTGGTCTCCTTGTCACCATATTCTCCTGTATCCATACATGTTCTTACAGCCCCAGTCTGCCCATGGCACTCTTCTACAAGAAGCTTTGTTGGCTCTCTCTTGTCGTAAAAATGAAATACAAATGTCTCCACTTGGTATTTAAAATCCTTTACAATCTAACTTCAGCTGATCCTTCCAGACTGAGTGCACATTATTTCCTCTTATTCATTATATGTTTCATTGAAACTGGCCTGCTTCCTGTTCCCCATACATAATATGCTGTCTCCTGCCTCCACACCTTTGCACCAGCTGTCTCTTCTTCCTGAAATCTACTAACTCATCTACCCCTCCTGGAACCTCTAGTTGTCTTCAAGGTTTAGCTCCAGGGCTGCCTCAGATACAAGGTCTCTTGCTCATCCCTCAGTATCAAACTTCAATTACTTTTCACATGTTTTATATTAATCATCTGTATAGATTTCATTTCCCCCAAGGACTATTTCATTTTTGTCTTCATATTCCTAGCACTTTGCACAATGTCTGGCATGTATAATAATTAAGTGCTTAATAGATAGTTATTGAATTGCATGGGGGAAGTTCATAACTTCATAGATTTAGAATCAGAAAAATACATTAGAATTCATCAAGTCTAAACCCTTCATTTTATTCAGATATAGGGCGAGGAAGAGGAGGAAAAGGAAGAGGAACAGAAGGAAGAGGAAGAATGAGAAGAAGAGAAAGAGAAGAAGCAACAGCAGCATTTATACAGTGCCTATTATATGCCAGGCACTGGGATAAGTGCTTTATATATATTATCTCATTTGATGCTCACAACAACCCTGGGAGATAGGTGCTGTTATTATCTCCATTTTACAGGTGAAGAAACTGAGGCAGACAGTGGCTAAATGACATGCCCAGGGTCACATAGCCAGTAAATTTCTGAGGCCAGATTTGAACAAAGTCTTCCTGATGCCAGGACTGGCACTCTACCCACTGTGCCCACTTGCCCATGATCATACAGGTGCTAAGCAGAACAGAGAGAATTTCAACTTCAATTCTAGTATCTTTTCTATGGTACCATGCTGCCTCACTACCAGAATGCACAGAGGAAGGCAGAGACATTCAAATATTTATATATTCTATTCATGGTTCATGATTGGATCATGCTAATGGAATAAAAATATTGTTATATAAATTAATTCAAAGATTGTGTTAATCAAATTTTATATAACTAGAAAAAAATGAGATTCATTTAAAAAACAAAAGATTTAGATTATTAAGGAATAACAGGGGGAAAGAACAGGAATGAATGGGACTTAGCATTGCTAACCCTAAAAATATATCATAAAGTAGTGATCATCAAAATTATTTGGAAAGGAAAGTAAATTAGCAGAGCAGACTAGAAAAGCAAGGCCTAAAAGGAAACAATCAAAGCAGTATAGTATTTAATAAACAGAAATATAGAAAGTACAGGGATGCATCCCTTTGATGCTCAGGAACACTGTAGAGAATAGTGGGTTAGAAAATATATAGGGTGTCCCAAAAGTTTCAATACAGTTTTAAGCTATTAAAGTTACTGAAGCCTAAAATTGCATTGAGACTTTTGTTTATTATGTTTCTTCCATGAAAAACTTTGTTCATATCTATTAGCCAATTATCTACTTGGAAATTAATAATATATTTGTGTCAATTCCTTTTATTGATCTATTTTCAGATTTTTATGGGAGATGTTTGTAGCAAGGATTATTCATAGTCAACAGCTTTTCTTATTGTTCAAATTATACCAGTTTTGTAAAAAGGAAAAAAAAAGGTCAATTTTATATAATCAAAATTTCCTGCTTCGTTTTTGTCCTTAATGAGACACCCCACATTTAGATCAGACTCTTTTCACCATATAATCTAATAAGTGGTAAATGGATAAATGACCTAAATGTAAAAGGTCCCATCATAAACAACATAAAATAGAAAGAAGTCCCTCTTACAACTAGAGACAACTTGGGTCACAAGGGTAATTCATAACCAAACAAGGAATTGAAGTATATGCAATACATAAAACAGAAAATTCTGAACAAAACTGAATGACTGTTTTTTACAAAATCAATATAATCTGAACAATGAGATAAAACTTTCAACTGTGAACAATCCTTATTGCACATATCTCAGATAAAAATCTGATAGCTGAGCTATAAAGGGAATTGACACAAACCTATAATTAAGACCTATTTTCTAGCAAATCAATTAGTCAAAGGAAATGAACCAAATAGTTTTCCAAGGAAGAAATGCAATAAACAACGAGGTGAAAAAATATTCCGAGTCATTAATGATAAAGGAAATGCAAATTAAACCAGTTGTGATCACATCACAATCATAAAAGAAGACTAGAGTGTTGGAGGGACTGGGGGAAGACAAGCAGTTGGTAGAGCACACTGGAAAACCATGTGGAAGGATGTGAGAAAAGTTAAAAAGCAGTTTTGTACCCTTTGTCCGCCTGGTCTCTCTTCTGGGCTTCAGACACAAAGAACAGACCTAAAATACAAACATAGCAGCAGCAGCAGTCTCTGTGGCAGCAGAAATATGAAAACAAAGTGGGGATCTAGAGATTAAGAAATGGGTAAAATAATCTAGGAATACAATGAAATAGTATTTAAAATGACAATACTAAGAAATTATATGAAATAATAAATGCAGAAAATCCAGAGCCACGTCAGGAGGTTTACATTGATTTGATACAGATCGACGAATGTTCTGGCAGACCTAGAAGCACACAGCTACAGCAATACAAACAAAAAACAACAACACAGGACACCAGGACTCAGGTTAAATAGGTGTCAGTCCCCAGAGGCAGACAGGAAGTACTGGCAATGTCTTCTCTCACTTGAGGGAATCCAAGATGGCGGCACTAGAGAGCATGCGGGGGACTTTCAGTCCATCAGTTCAGATACCTGACCTGAGAATGTCCCACACCTTAAAGTAACAGCACTAGGGAGTCTCTCAATCAGCACGTATCTTGAAGGGTAACCTTCCCAGCCAGGCCCCCTAGGCATGCTCTGAAGGCACAAAGCCAAAATATTTTTATAGAGTAATTATTTCTCTGCTGAAAAAAAAAAATTCAGGACATTTTGCCCAGAGTTATAAAGTTAATCAGACATTCTTACCTGACTAGCTACAAGGTAGATGAGCTCCCCAAGGGCCGGTAAAAGGCACTGTTTTAATTTGCTGTTCCTGAAGTTTTCCCTAATTAGTTCAGTTAAGAGAGTAACTGCCTGAAAGAGAAAAAAGTAAACAAAATATATTATCACATTTGTTCCAGCCTTTAATCTATATATAAAGGATAATTCACTCTACACGATTTGCCTTCTCTTTTCTGAGCTAATTTAAAAACAGCTGGGATAGGCACCATATTCTAGAATGAAATGCAAATGCATCTGTGTGGGAAAAATTATCCGGTGAAATAATATACTATTTTCACACAGTATTCTCTTACCATCCAAGTTAAAGCACTCAGTAATCTTGGTGAGATCATACCTCACCAACAATGCTCCAAGCCCATCCAGTTTTCCCAAAGTTCAGGAACCACCATCACACCAGGAACTAAATCACCTGGAACAGAGGTCTGAGAGGACATGCTCTAACATCACCAATGCTGCAAGCAGAACTTGAAGTTTGCTCATTCAACTGGCTCTTCTACTTTGTAAGTTCTGACTATTCAATATTCCACCTCCCTATGCTAACATACTCCTTAGCCTGGCCTCCCCTAGTCAACATAACAGTCACAGGTACTAGCTATACGCCCCTACTGAGTAATCATCAACAAGCATTACTGAATGCCTACTATGTGTCAAGGCACTGTTAGGTGCTGGGAATGCAAACACAAAGAATGAAACAGAGATGAATGCACAGAGATTATGTGTGAACAGAGAAGACAAAAGGTACATATACAGGTACAGAAAATAAATAAAGGGAATAAGTATGAAGAAATGCAAATTAATTAAATATAAGGCCTTTGGGGAGAGAAGGAACTAGCAGTTGTGAGGACCAGGAAAGATTTCATGTAGCAGATGATATCTAGCCTATGTCTTGGAGATAAAAAGGGACTCTGCTAGGTTAAGGTGATAAGAGAAGGCACTCCCAGCTTAGGGGACAGCCTGCACAAAAGCATGGAGACAAGAAATGTTTTGTGAAAGGAACAGAGGGAAGGCCAGTTTGACATATTTATTTATGTAATGTTGGCTTCTCCCATGCAATGCTAAGTAACATGGGTTTGAACATAACAATACAAGACTAAACAATTATGCAGAGAGGCTAGGTGACTTAGTTATTAGAAAGCTGTTCACAGAAGTACAGTCGTGGGTTTAAGACCTACCCCAACACCTACTGGCTAAAGGACCTTGGGCCAGTGCTTTCATCTCTCAATGCTCCCTGGCCTTATTCTAAGACCGGAAGTTGCAGAGCAGTTGTAGATCTGCTTTGGTAGAGGAAATTTCCTCACAGAGAGCTCCCTATACTGATGAAATCCCAGTTTTAGACAACAAAGGACAGAGCACAGGAGTGGGAGCAATGGCCAAGGAGGCTGGAAAAAGAAGTTGAGACCAGGGTGCTAAGAGCATTAAAAGAAAAAGAGAGAACTTGGTATCTTATCCTAGAAGAAACAGGCAGCTCCAGGAGTTGGGTCAGTAAAGGAGTCACCTGCTCAGATCTTTGCTTAAGCCCTTTGGCACTAGGATGACTGAAGGAGGCAAAGACTGGAGGAAGGAAGGCCAATCGGGAAGCTGTTCTAATAATCCAAGTGTGCTCGGAGGATGAACCAAGGTGGGAGCTGGCTGAGCAGAGAAAAGGGGCTGGATTTGAGAGACAGAGCTGAGGTGGAAATGGCCAGGGCTGTCCAGAGATTGAATACGTGGGGTGAGAGAAAGCATGAAGTCAAAGGTGGTACCTGGGTTATAAGGCTGGGAGATGGGAAGGTCGATGGTGCCTTCTAAAGAAATAAATGAGTTTGGAGGAGGGGAAGTTTTGTGGGGAAGCAACAAGTTTGAGATGTATTCAGGAGATCCAATCTGAACTGTCCAAAAGACAATAGTGGCCATGAATAAGCTGCAGCATTTTACTGACAAACACTTATGGGGAAGTAGCATTCTAGAGAGGGCCGTCTTGAAAAGCAGGTGGGTCAGACTGGTAAAGAGATCGAGGCATAAACTGACGGACGTCCCGCGTGATCCACGCCGAGTGATGGCGCGAAGGCTGCCAGCACACGGGTGAGATGTGTGAGGACAAGAACAGCTCTTTCTTGGGGCTCTGCCTTACACATAGGAGGCAGCTGATAAAAGCACACTGAAATGAACTGTGGTGAGTTAGGTAGATACCCTGCGGGATCCTTGGGGGGAGATCGGACAGAAGTGACACAGAGCACCACAGAGTGGCGAGGGTGCCAAGAGCTTCCTTCAAGACTTCACCGAGCCATGTGAGAACAGCACAACGGCTGCAAAGCCTTTTCCAGGCGGTAAAATTGCTCTGGAGAGCTCAAAACCGAGAAACAGTTCAACAAACGTGCCCACAAATACTCTAAAGGACCCTCTGTCGCTCGTATTTCCACCAACGGGGAGCTGGCTCATCTTTACTTACGGAGCGTTGGCAGCTCCCGTGCAATGCTAAGTACCACGGGTCTGAACATAACAGCACAAGACTGCACAATCATGCAGAGAGGCTGCGTGGCTTGGCGGTTAGAAGGCTGATCACAGAAGCACAGAGGCCTGGGAACAAGACCTGCCCCTGGTACCCACTGGCGAAACGACCCTGGGCCAGTCCTTTCATCTCTCAGTGCCCCCGGCCTCATTTCCTCACAGACAGTTTCCTAAACTGATGAAATCCCAGTTTTAGACAATGAAAAAAATACAGAACTAAAAAGAAAAATAGTCCTAATAGAAATCATGGATTCCTATAATTAATAAAAATTTTTAAAATTACTTTATACCAACAGTGAATTCAGCTGTGTATAAAATATAGACATTATCAGAAACCATCCTCAGAGTCAACGTGAAATCCTTCAGTCTTGAACAGAAAGAGAACAAGAGCATCAGGGTAATGTCATTTTTCTAATTACAAGAGACTTAGGCGAACTCCTCAAAGAATTCACTAATGGAAAGATATTTCCTAACAGCTATTGTTGAAAAATTCTGTGTACTTCATAGACTGTTGCTCAAACCACCAATGTAATTAAAATTAAAGAACATGTACAATTCACACCCAGTGATACAATAAACTTTTCTTGGGAAAAGCTTACTTCTTTCCAAACAAATTATTTAATTCCTCTCCAAGAGCCTGAGGAAAGTATGCATTTAAGTGTCTTAATAATATTTTTTATTAGACTTATACTTTCATTGCTCTTTCTACTGATGTGTATCATCATCTACTCTGCAAGAAACAGTCTTAGAAAACCATCTGGGGTGATGGGAGGCTGTGACATATCCACTGTCACACGGAGAGGATGTGTCAGATGTAGCATTTGAAATCAGATCCTCCAGACTCCAAGGTTGACTCTCTGTCCTCTCTATCAACTGAGCTCTCTCTACAATTAAATGTTTTTGGGTAGTTATATTTGAATATCTTTAAAGTCTCCAAAGTGTTGTCCTCACAACAATCCAGAATGGAAGATGAAAAAGAATGGGCTTGCAGTGTGGAATAGGTGTTGAGGAAGCCCATGCTCAATGGCCTCTTTCTCCATAAAGTAGATTAGAGGCCCTGCTAAGGAGACATGAGAGGAGATGGCAAAATACAGGAGGAGAGAAGTCTGTAACAGCCACCACTATTGAGTATGTGAGAGAAAATAGGGAAAAATAGATAAAAATCAACAAGAATTCCATATGCCTTTTAGAACTTGGAAATAGGGGCGGCTAGGTGGCATAGTGAGTAGAGCACCAGCCCTGAAGTCAGGAGAACCTGAGTTCAAATCCGGCCTCAGACACTTGACACACTTACTAGCCATGTGACTTTGGGCAAGTCACTTAACCCCAATTGCCCTCCAAAAAGCAAAAAAAAAAAGAACTTGGAAATGGTTAATTCTATCAGGTACTAATCTTATAGCGTGCCATTCCAAGTTACCCCTTGCCAAACTGGTTCCCCATTCCTATTCATCTTGGCCCAACTAAGTCCTCCTGAAACCCTTTTTAAAAATTTTCTTGAAGATTTTTTTGTTTTTCTTTTTAAACACTATCACTTCCTAATGACTCCACTCTCTCACAGGACTCTCTCTTCAAACAAATAAATACAATTAAACAAAATAATTGATATGTTGGTCATGTACAAAAACATATATTTTAGACTACACTAATAATCCCCCACCCCAGTGCCAGAAAAGCTTTCCATCAGTCCTCCGAAGTAATCATGAGTTATCACACTGAGAAGAGTTTGTCTTTCCATGTTGCTTCCCTTCACATTGTTGAGGTCATGATGTAAACTGTTCTGGCTCTGCTTAATGCACTTCACATAAGTTCACACAAATCTTCCTAAGTTTTGCTTAGTTCTTCATAGTCGGCATTTCTTCTTGTACAACAATATTATATCATATCCATATTTACCAACTCCACAACCTGTTCAGCTACTCCTTAGTTGATGGGCACCTGATTTCCTTCTAATTATTTGCTACTACAAAAAGTGCTGCTATGAATATCTTTAAATTTATGGGACCCATCTCTCCCTCTTTAACCTTGCAAAAATTCCATCGTGGTATTTTTGAGTCAGGCCATATATAGTTTAGTGACTTATTTTTTTTTTTTTAGCAAATTCCAAAATTATTTCCAAGAACAACTGGACCAGAGAAGTGGATTTTTTAGGACACATTACAAGGGAAAAGAGAATATACCAGATTATTAATAATATATCAGAGTAATCAAAAGTGAGAGGAAAAAATGACCTACTCCCTAAATTAAGTCATATCAAACTCTAAGCTATTCTCTGTAGTTACAGTTCCCTGAACTTAGCTTACACTATTACTGCTCTTTTCCCAAAGCCCCCTGAGAACACCACAAGAGAAAAGCATTTTCCGTCCCAGAATATTCTGAAACCGATTTCCCTCCAGATGGATTCTGATCAAGTGCACTGTTCTGCTCCCTCTCAGATGAGGCAGAAGCTTCTTGACGACAAAGCATGTCTCAGGGGTACTCTTCCCATATTCCCCTCAGGAAGTGAATATGAAGCATATGAGGTCACAGAAGATCAAGATCTGAGACCCAGAACAGGAAGGGACATCAGAGGCCACTTAATCCAACCCCTCTCTCCCCACCCCTCATCTCAGCCAGGAGAAAACTGAGATCCAGAGAGGCGGCTTGCCCAAAGTTATCTGGGCAGTGAGCGGCAGGCCAACGAATTGAAACCTGGTAGACTGACTTTAGATCCAGCTATCTTTCCATTGCATTTCCTCTTGGCAGCAAATATAAATCAGGAATAGTTAGTAATGGGCATGCAATAAATGTTTATCAATTGACTGATTACTCCTATCATCTCAAAATCAGAATAATTCATTGTGACTGAGCTCACATCTACATACTACTCAACAGGATAGAGCAGGAGAAGTAGAGTGACTGCGTGGAAAAATCACTTGCTCTGAAGTCAGACAACATGGGGATCCTGCCTCCGTCTTGTACTCTCTGAGGGACCTTGGGCAGGCACTTTACATACCTAAGCCCTGCCAGGGCCTTCATGAGGAGCCTGAATGAAATGACCTCCCAGTGCCTTCCTTGTCTACATCTATGACCCTATGATAAAAACTTTGAAAAAGAGCCCTGAGAGAGCCCAGAATCCCTTGGGGCTCCCCACCCTGGGGTACAGACTCCCCAAGACACCCAGAGGAGCCTGAAGCCTGGAGTCTGCCCTGCTGATGCACAGTCAGGACTGCCACGCTTTCCCACACACACTGTAGCTGAACCACCCTCCCTGTGCTGTCTCTCTCAGGCAGAGTGTAGGCCCTTTGAGGGCCAGGACCTTCTTTCCCTTGTACGCTCAACACCTGACACAGTTTTTTGATACGTGCTTTTACATTCATTCGTTCTATTCGTTCATTTGTTATCATCATAAACTATATGTACAAATATCTCAGGTCTCCATTTCCTCATCTCTAAACAAGAGTTGAAGAAGATGATCAGTACTGAGATCCCATGTCTATGAGTAGACTTTTTTGTATGACCCAAGGCCTTCTGTGACTGCTACCGCCCAGCATGATATCCAAGGTGTTGCTACTGTACAAACTCCCGCAAGTACAAATAAGACTGAGTGATGAACCAAGCCACTGTGTGGGACTGTATTTATTTACTGAGTATTTCATACAGAAAATCCAGTAAAACATACATTTTGGGAGATTCCTTTCTTCAACAGAAGAAAAACATATTAAATGTGGCACACTATAACCCTTCCTGCTTTCATCTTTAGTTTAAATTTTTTGTTAAAGTATACAATAATCATCTGTAAACCCTCCATATGCCTGTTAAAAATACAACTTTTTTTCCCCTTTTGTACTTTTTTGTGAAAAGTTTTGTGTGAAGATGTTGCCTCCCCACTCTAAAATAAGGGTAGCCTATTCAAGGACATTCTCAAGCTAATTAAACTAACCCACACGAGGCGCTCTGATCGATTGGTCAATATTAATTAAGTGCTTCATATGTGCCAAGCACTGGGCTAAGCCTAAGAGATTAAAAAAAAAGAGACAAAAGGTAGTCCCTGCCCTCAAGGAATTTATAATCTAAATTACCTCCCCTCCCAGGTTTATAGAATATGTTCCAAGGCTGAGCTGCTCAGATCATGAGTTCAAAGACTTTGCTAGAGCTTGACCATCTAACCCTAGCCAATTACCTCATCCGCTCCCTACACCCCAACCTTCAAGGTTATATCAAAAGTGAAACTTTAGGACAAAGTATGTTAGAAATTACAGGGGGGTTTCCTCTCTATTTAAGCAAGAATAATCTAACTTCATGTCCTACTCCTGATGAAAATTTAAAAATTAACCAATTGCCTGTCTTCCATATATGAAACCTCACTCCAGCATTCTTACCCATTATCTTGGGACTTGCCCAGTTATAGCCTTCAAAAAACCCATTCGGATAGTAAAATAAGCACTGGCTTCTGCTTTTGCTTTTTGGGGAGGAAAAAGGAAGTACTGCCACATACTTTTCCATTTAGAGGGCTTTTACTGTTAGATATTGGTGGCTAGAAAGGAAAGACTCATCACCACTACAGTCTCTGAGATTAACCCCCTTTTCTAGGGGGGGTCAATGAACGAAAAAGCACTTATTAAATGTTTACTCAGTGCCAAAAGGGGGTATGCCCCTTTATATAAGGCTACATGAAGCTTTGGTAAGGAAATTTCTAAAAAAAAAAAAAAGAATTATTAACTAGTTTCATTGGATTTTAGACTGGATTAAACAGCCTAACTCAGAAACAGAAGTGGTAACCAAAGAGAAGCCACAGAAGACATGAAGTCATATTCATCCTTCATTAATTACCAATTTCTTTTGATAGAGGAGAAAAGAGTCGCGGGACTAAGCAGAGCCACGTGAACTCTATTTTCTCTCCATTTTGACGAAGTAAGATAAGTTAGAGAGTTACAATCAGAGAAGTTTTTGTTCACCCCATAGCAGAGCCACCGACTTGGCTCAAACAGCAGACAGGCCCTAATTAGAAAACAAAGTTAAAGAATCGCCCACAGAGATAAACTCTGACCTGTCGTCTCTGTTCAATAGGAACGTAGAAAATCCGAAATGAGCTGAAAGTTTTAATAAATCTGCAAGGGAACTATTAATTAAACCTGAAGAACACTAGGATCTAATCTATGGTTCACAAAATTAGAAAAATCGAAAACAGCTGGTTTTAAAAGGGTCTGAAGCATATAGAACTTAACCAAGATTTAATTACATAAGTGGATCTCAATAACAGAGTTTACAAACAGGCTCATTTAAAATTGGCTGAATGGAGATGTCTCTGAATGGAAAGCCCAGCACTGCAGGTGATTGCTCCCCAAAACAGGCAGGACTGCTGTTTCGACACAGCCAGCTCAAACTTCAGGCTCAGATTTACAATCCCCAGGTCTTAGGAAAAGTGTGAAGGGATGCATTAAAGGTATCAAAAGCACAGTAAAATGTCAGAAGGCCAATGAAGCTGCTTGCAAAAAAAAATTATGACACTTAGACATTAGGTAATGAAGAAACACATAATAATTTTTGGCAACATTATTAAAAATTACCTCAGTGAAAATGTCTGGTTTCTTCTACTGAAGATCTTAAAAACAGATAAAGCACATGCTCAGAGACATATGTAAGATATTATACAATACACAGCAGATGTCAAAGCCCCCATCATGGAGCCATTTTAGTATAGGCATATAGTATATCATTTTTAATTAAGGTGCTTCAATTTTTACTTTTTGAAATAGAGGGTAATAAAAATTTTTTCATAAAACTTAATTCAACTCTTCCTTGTGCCCATAAACCAAGGGCACTGCAAAGATAGGGATTATCGATACCATTTTATCAAAGGCATTCATTGCCAAAATCCCATTAGACAGAAAAAATGACCTGCTATTTTCTGAGAGGAGGATGTGCTGCAATTATGAAGAATAATGAGCCTAGAGGAATTTTCAACACTCAGAGTCACCTGAAGGCCTAAAATTCACACTCCTAAACTTCTACGCAGAAAGTTAATATTGGAAAAATCCTTATATTTTCTCAGCATAATATACTACAGACCCTCATGACATCATAGTCATTATTTTCAGAAGGATAATGAACAAAATAAAATAAGACATAAATTAACTTGATGACTTGGTGACTAGGCCTTTTGCCAGTTTACCTCCCTTCACTAATATCTCTTTGCTGCCCGACTCCCTCCAACCAAAATAATTAAATCAACATCAGTTTTGCTTAAAATCACTTGAACTTCAAATATCTAAGGGATCGGGAGACCATATGATCCTTTATTTACGAAAGTCATTCACAGAACAGCGAAACCTGCTCATAATAATTTCTGTGCTCTCACATTCCTGAATTCTCTTGGAGGGCACGCCAAGAGTAACAGGAATTAAGTAAACAAGTGCCTCAATGATGACAGTCCTCTGAGCTGTTCACAAAGAGTAGAAGAACTGGTACCTTGGTACTTGCGTTGACACAATAACAAAGACAGACAAATCACTTGAGATGCTGAGAATTTAATACCATTACATAATTATTATAAAATATGCCAATATGCAAGCACACCAGAGTTTTCCTTCACTACATAGCTTAGGGTGAATGAAGAGGGAAATGCTGAAACAACAAATTTTTATGGGTCTTAAAGTCACATCTTCACGGTTGTGTAAAATTGGCTCTGACTCTTGCTCAAATGTTCCAACATGTCATTTCCTTTGTTTTTAATAAATCTAGTTCATTGAATCCATAGTTCAGATGGACAGTTTGTGTCCTTGTGTCTTTTGACTCCTTTCTCAGGTTTCAGAAAACAATTTAGAGACTGCCATTCTCTTCGCACTACACATTCCATTAGATCAAGCAAAGCAATACACACCAAGGCTCTGAGACCTCATATAGAAATACACACCATAAAATAGTAAAAGCGTTCTCTTTTCAGATTTGTTCAAATTACAAATGCATTAAAATGTAGAATCTTACAACTTAAAAAGACTTTTAAGAATATCCACACATGAATTTATGACCAAACAAGAGATAGAAAACATTATGAAATGCAAAATGGATAATTTTGATTATATTAAATTGAAAAGATTTTGCACAAACAAAGCCCATACAACCAACATTAGGAGGGAAGCAGAAAACTGGGAAAGAATTTTTACAACTAGTATCTCTGATAATCTAAAATATATAGAGAACTGAGTCAAATTTACAAGAATACAAGTGATTCCCCGATTGATAAAAAGAAATTAAAGCTATCTATAGTCATATAAAAAAATGGTCAAAATCACAATTGATTAGAGAGATGCAAATCAAAACAACCCTGAGGAATCACATCACATCTATCAGATTGGCTTACATGACAAAACAGGAAAATGATAAATGTTAGAGATGTGGGAAAGTTGGAACACTAATTCATTGTTGGTGGAGCTGTGAGCTGATTCAACCATTCTGGAGAACAATTTGGAACTATCCCCAAAGGGCTATAAAAATATGCATACCCTCTGACCCAGCAATACCTCTTCTAGGGTTGTATAGTAAAGGGAACATCCAAATGGGAAAAGGACCCACATGTACAAAAATATTTATAGTAGCTCTTTTTGTGGTGGCTAAGAAATGGAAATTGAGGGGATGCCCTTCAATTGGGCAATGGCTGAACAAGTTGCGGTATATGAATGTAATGGAATTACTGTGCTATAAGAAATGATGAACAGGCAGACTTCAGAAAAACCTGGAAGACTTACATAAACTGATGCTGAGTGAAATGAGCAGAACCAGGAGAACACTGTCCACAGTAACAGCCACAGTATGCAAGGACTAATTTTGATAGACTTAGTCCTTATCAGCAATTCAAGGACTTAAAACAATTCCAAAGGACTAATGATGGAAAATGCCATCCACATCCACAGAGAAAGAACTATGGAGTTGGAATGCAGAGCAAAGCATACTATTTTCTTTTTTGTTTTGTTTTGTTTCTTTCTCATGGCTTTTCCCATTCATTACAATTCTTCTATGCAATGTGACTAATGTGAAAATGTATCTAACAGGAATGTATGTGTAGAGCCCATATCAGATTGCATGCCATCTTGGGGAGGGAGTAGGGAAGGGAGGAGAGAAAATTTAAAACTTATGGAAGTGAATGTTTAAAATGAAAAATCAACCAATTAATTACTAGAAAAAAAAGAATGTCCACTAATTTTATAGATTAGGAACCTAAGGCCTACAAAGGTCAACTGATTCACCCAGGGCCCCTATAATAAGTGGCAGAAATGGACAAAGAACTTAGTGGACACTAAATGAGGACGGAGAGCGGCCCATGTACCTCGCTCAAATCCTAATACAGGATTCAGGAATTCTCAGCCAGTCCATGTAACTTCTCCCATTCATATGCAGGCAGTCAATTCCCTACTTACCAACAAGTCTTCATTGAGCCCCGCTTATACAAAGGCAAATCAAGCAGCTGCTGCCTGCCTTCAAGGAGTCTGCATTCTACCAGCACAGGGAAGGCAGTATCTGAACCAAACTTTGAAGGGAGGGAAAATAACAATTGTGTATATTTACGTATATTGTTTAACTGGACAGGTGATATAGCCGTAACAATGGCCTCCTTTGTGTTTCTGTGTCCCCAGTACAAAGGGCAATGCCAGGGATAGCAGAGAGGCGTATTAAATGCTCACTGGATTGAAAAGCCATCAGAGAACCAATAGATAGCCTGAAGACAGCCAGCTGTTTTTATAAAATTGCTTTTAAATAACTGTCACTTTATTGAGCTAACAGACATAGAGAGATGCAAACAAAATAAATGTAAAGTAATTGAGAGAGAGCATTAATGAAGGAAGAACCTGGAAAGGCATCACTTGACCAGTCCATCAAAGGGGAGGTAAGAGTTACAAGAAGAGCACCTGGAAAAGGGTAGGATTCCAGGCAAGAGGGACAGTGTGGTCTGTGAAAAGACTGAGGAGGGAGAGGGAATATCACATGCAGGGAAGGGCAAGGTGGCCAGTTGGGTTGGAGCCTCAAGGGCATGTTGAAGAGTAGTATGTCAACGAGCATGGGATGATGGGCTGGAGCCAGACTGTAAGGGATGCAAATGGAGGAGGAGTCTGTATTCTATGCTGGAGGTAGACAGGACTCATTGAAGTTTCCTGCACAGCGGAGCAATGTTGCCAGTCTAAAGCTTTGAGATGATCAGTTAGGTGGCTCGTGGGAGGGTGGGTTGGAGAGGGGCAAGGCTAGACTTCCTGCACTCACTACTTGGCTGTTTCAGGAGTGAAGAGGCCTAAAGTCTGTGTCTCCCTCACGGTCTTGAGAGTGTTCTACACAGAGAAGATACTTGATCTACTTGATTTTGACTGAATAAATAAATGACTGGATGGTGCAGGTGAATATGTGCTGGGGAAGGGTGAAGAGCAGTGTTCTGTCATAGACCTCAGGCCCCTTCCATGCCCTCCACCTTAATGTAACTATCATGAGAGAAGCCCTTTGGAGACTCAGCAAGAAGAAAAACAGAAAAACGCAAAACTGAGTGCAAGCAGAAAAATCTACTACAAAGCAGGTGAGGGGTTGGGAATTCAAAAGGGCCTTCATTGTCCTCCTTCTCCTCCTCCTTAATACAGAGGTAAGCTTAGTAAATTTATAAGTTTGGACAGGTTGATGAACAAGACTGAGCCTGGAAAACGATCTGAGCCTCCTCTATTTATATATCTAGCAGTGAATAACAGTGACCATTTTCATTATGATGCTTCTTAAAAGTCTAGCCTCCTAGTTTGTGGTCTTTACTGCTTATTTCCCAATAGCTACTAACATGACATTTTAAAAAATCATCAGATTTAGAAAACTTCAAAAGGGTTGGGAAGGGTGTTTTTATTCTACAATGGGCCGAAGGAAAACTATCTGGGCTGCAGCAAAATAACTGGTGAAAATGGAAAGAAGATGGAGTAAATCTACAAAAGAGTTGGAAGAAAAGAATGAAAATGACCCAAGAACCAGCCCAAAGACGAAGAGTATCATCAGAATAAATATCCTTATTCCTGTTTTACATGTGAGGAAATCAGAGTTGAAGACAGAAATTTTCAGTAAACTTTAGTGTTAGTTATTGAGGTAAGTGTGGCAATTCATTCCTACCCTACATAATCATAGAAGGCTCAGATATCTAGAAAGAATCCATCAAAAGTGAATTAGGTATGATTAAATGTATAATCAATCTGTAAGGATCATGGGGACTTTGGGTCACTGGATGAAAGAAAGTGACACCACACAGGAAATATCCTATGACTGGTTGAAGAAAATCAATCAAATTCCATGGGGTTAGGGGTAAAACAGCAAGCCAATATGTTTGATCCATAGAGCAACTAGACAATCTACTGGTGTTACAGGGAATTACTTGGGGGCAGAAAAGAGTCTGTCTCTCCGTCTCTGTCTTTCTCTCCGCATCTCTCTCTCTCCTCATCCCCCTACAACCACCTTAATTTGAGAGAACCTGAAGTCCTGTCAGAGGATTGACTAGAGCTGGTAACAGAGTTCAGCAAAGCAGGTAGCAGAAGTCACAAGAGTTGAAAGGGGACAAAACAGCAGTCTTGAGATGGATGTGCCATGGTACTAATCCTCAGAGACTTGCCAAGAGATGCACTTAAGGGAATTCTATGAGCACTCCACAAAGGAGAGAAAGAATTCCCAATAACTAGGATTATAAATCAGCCCTTTGGTCATATGTGTTCTCTACATGTATCTCATTCCTTTTGTACTTTCAAGTTTGAGCCCACTCTCCCCAGGGCAAGCAACATGGGTCACAATGGCCAAAGAAGTTATCCCTAAGTGTCCCTCCCACTGGTGATCCATAGAAGGCAGACAGAAGCTGTCCCTGGGGCCTTATTTCAAGATTTTCCAGCATGACACAATCTACCAGAAGCCTAACAGAAAAACACAGGGTCATTTCACACCATTATAAAACATCACAGAAGCACTTTGTGACAATGTACTTTTACAACAAAAAATATTTAACATGCTGAGAAATACAGAAGATAATTTTGTCCCATGGTCCCCAATAACTGATGTCTAGATCAATATAAAATCAGTAAGAATACTCTTACCAAAAATATTGGCCACTGTCCTAAGGGATGCCCAAAGAAGAGTCTACATCAAAGAGAGTTTTCCTCTAGACCAGATGGTCCTTCTGTTTGTGGATGACATGTGCTGGTAGCAGCAAGTCCTAGGGCACTTCAGAACCTCCCACAGGAGATCCACAATCACTCATAAGAATCTGACCAAAATAGCCAAACAGGAAAAACACAAGTGGGAAGAGAAGACCTCTTTCCCAAGACCTGGCTATGCAGTTTGAGGAACAGATCAGAGAGTTGGTTGATGAGAACATCTATCTTGGGCAGATACTGCTGACAGACAATGAACTAACTGATCCCAGAGCTGAAGAGGATTAAGAGAGAAGGCTGGAATACATGTAAAATATGCATAAGCCTTTTATTAATCCAAAGCTTCTCCTTGAAACCTATCATTCTGACATCCAATATTCTCCCAAGGATGTTATGGTGCTGTATATCATGGAGTAACTACAGTAGGCATGTATATGGTGATTTAACATTTATGGAGCACTTGGCACAGATTATCTCATCTGAGCTTCACAACAAACCTGTGAGGGAGGGCACTACGAAAATTATTATTCTAGTTTTACAGATGAGGAAGCCATGTTCTGAGTGGATTCCAATGAAACACATATCTGGTAAATGCCAGAAACAGGATTGGAACCATAATTCTCTCTCTAAAGAATCAGCCTTGAGGCTCACCCAAAAGGCAATGGAGACGAATGAGGGGTGTAAAGAGGTGACATTATATTACCAACATGGAATCAGGCATAAAAGATAGTGGAAAGAGGGATAAATGGAAAAGGTCAGCTGGTGATGTAGCAAAAACCAAGTCTAACAGTGGGGTAGACCTCTGGTGGAAGATTTATGGGACACAGGGACAAGAGCAGAAATAAAGTGGTATGATGGGTTGTAATCTATACCCCACTGGAGGTGGTACTCACACTGCTAAGAAAAAAAAGACTGAGTCAAGTATCTGCATATTGTTAAAATAACCAAATCGCAGAAAGCATCATAAAAGTTTCTGCAATTTCTGTGTTTCTAAAGTCACCATCATCTTCTGTTCATAAGAAACCCAATGAAGTTGGCAGCAGATTTATGACTTTTTTCATTTCTTCACGCACTAACATTAGCTGTCAGTATTACTGGGAATTAAACCACATTTTTAATGTTGCAGACCCTTAATAGAGATAAAAAACTGTCTGTGCCTCCAGCATAACAGAAATTGCTTTATAGCTCAGTCTTGTAAGTAGCCACATATCATGTCATGGGTGTTGGTGATGCCAAAACAACTGTACATTTCTTTGAATAAAGTATTCTCACTTGGCTGCAAAAGTAAACAGCACATATTTTCAGCACTAAACAGATCAGTCTTTCTCAAATAATGACATCTGTATAGATCATGTATTTGTTACTTTTTAATAAGCACATAAAATACATGGTAATATTAAAAAGGAAAGCTAGAAAAAGGAATGGGCCAACATAACACATAAGTAACATATACTAAGGCAGCAGGGGAGGGGAAGCCTTGCACTGTCCAAGAAAAAATAGTATTTGAAAATGCCAACATTAAACAGAAGAAGAAAAGGAAAAAAACCAATGTTTTAAGACTTCAAATCATATTATTATGATGTCTATCTGCTGTTCTCAGAGGTATTTCCATGTATCTCTTCTCGTACTGAGACAATTCAAATGTAAAATAGCAAGAAATATTCAAGAATGGAGTCTTTATAAAATCTAACTAAAGGAAATCAAGTATTTTTAATTTTCCTGAAATATTATTTATAGAGCAGGATGCAGACACACAGCTTCAGGAAGTACCAGGGAACCATACTTGTATATCCACAAAGAGAAGCTCTCTGTGACATTTTTACTCTTGAAATGTATTGGTTCATAAAGTAATGCAATTAATTATTGAAGATAGTACTGGAACTCCCCAAACAGAATGGGATCTGCTTCTTTCAAATCAAAACTAATTTCCTATGAGCTTCCACAGGATAAAATCCTGTTTTTTCTAGCTTCATCTAGACTCATAATTTTCTCCTTTAAAAGGTCAAATGTGATCCAATCTCAGATGTGCCAGACTAAGCCTGATTAGAGTCTAAAGAGATGAAAATATTGAATCAGTTCTGTGATCTATTTTAGAAAAGTCATGAAGACCTGAAATTACAGACATGCCTACAGTTATGAAAGGCCAGAGTTCTGATATTTGCACAGACTTAATTTGCTTTCCCTACATTGAGACCGAATCTTTTGAAAATGGAGGTATGAGTGAATATAAAGTTAGCTCTATAAACACAGAATGAAATTCCAGAGCTGGGAAATTTCTGAGATTTTTGCCTACAGCTACAGCCTCTAGGGAACTTCCAACCTTGATTGCTCTCCAGGCTCTACTCCAGACTTTTCAGACTTTCTCACCCCTTTTTGGCTTCCTTTTAGGTGGCCTCTTCCCCACTTATAATGAAAGCCCTGTGAGGGCAGGGCCTGCCATTATTTGGGCTTATATTAGGCTCCCCAGCGCATAAGAAAGTGTCTGACTCACTGTAAGTGCTAAATTCATGCTTTTTGAGTTGAAGACTTCCAACTTTGTTCCTGCTAAGAATAGAAGCAATGATCACACACAACCCATCCTCATTAAGCTCATAACCTCTTTTCTGGAGACCAACTTTTATTAAAAGTCCTCACCGAGCTCCACATTACCAAAATGAGCCTAAAATTTAAAAGTTAGAAATTGTTTCCTAAAGTTTTTACTTCCTGTAATCTAAAGCCATAAAGATTTATTAAAGAACAGAGGATGCAACAATGTTTAAAGAGCCATCAAAAAGCCTGCATTAAACCAGGAGAACATGACATGTGCACAGCTAAGTCTAATACCAGGCTGGGAAGGTTGGGTACAAAGGAAAGACCCATGCAAAGTACCCTGAGGAAAGCTGAGAGCACACTTTAAGCCTTCATGGAAGGCTTCATTCATATGTTAGTACCTGAGTCTAGCCTTAAAGAATAAGGATTTTAATGGGTAGTAATAAGGAAAGGGGGATGCCTCGGTGAATACACAGAGGCAGAAGCCGGTGAGTTCCAAGACCATCAGTTTGGCTGGGAGAAAGAACTGCAAAAAAGAATACCAAAAAACAGGAAGAAAAGCTAGGCAAAAGCTACTGAAGGGGCATATTAAGTGCCAATTTAAGGAGGCTGGGTTTTGCCCTAGAGGCAAAAAGATTTCTTTTCTCCCCCTAACTTTATTTGACTATATTTTTACTTTATTTGTGTGTTTCTCACTGTTTTGAGTGAAGGTGGGAAGCTGTCCACTTGATTCTTCTAAAGCACAGGTCTGAGTACCTGAAAAGTCTTTAGCCTACAAAGCCTAGGGTCTCCCACTGCATTCTGGGCCATTTCCAGTCGTCCTGATGAATATCTGGCTACTGGACCCAGATGGCTCTGGAGGAAAAAAGTGAGGCTGGTGACCTTGCACAGCTCTTCCTCACTCAAATCAAAGTCAACTACAAGTCATGTCATCATTCCCCTGATGTTATGGTTGTCTTTGAGAACGAAAGACAAACACAACAATAACACTTCAATGTACTGAATATACTCCAATGTATTGAATACACTCCCAATTGCCTCCAGAATCAAATACAAAATCCTCTGCTTGGTTTTTAAAACTAGGAAGAGGAGAAAGCTTGAGGGAAAAGATAATGAGTTCATTTTCGGACATGCTATATCCTCTGCACCCAGCACAGTGGTTTGTACATAGCAGAGGCTTAATAAGTGTTTATCGAATTGAATTCTTCAAGCTTGTGACATCTTTCTGCCTGATGCCTCTAGATACCGATAACAAATTGGAAGTCACTGGGGCTCCATAGCCAGTAGCAGCTGAAAGATAGCAGATGGAAGTCCTTTAGTGGGAGATCATCAGAAGTTTTAGAGGAAACTTTTAAGGCAAAAATATAGTTATCTTCTCCCCCCTACCTCCTCAGCCCACTGAACTAAGCATAGGCCCAGCTGCTGCCATCACCACCTTTGAGGAGCAAGAAAAAAGCCTGGACCCTTCATTATCTCAGACAATCAAAAACTGCAGAAAAAAGGGGATTTCTTTCTTGCAGCACAAAACAAATTATCAAGAGAGCATCTCTCATCCCCATGAATGATCCTGGAGGTGACAGACAGCGGGCCAGTGACAGCATGCAGGCCAGTGACACTACAATTAAAGAACACATGAAGTTGAGTCTCACATAAATGTAATGCAAAGGGAAGAAGATAAAAAAATTGGGGGGGGAGGGCAAATATTCTTTAGAAATAAAGAATGAAAGGACCAAAGACTTATGTATTACTCAGGATCCTCATGCTCCACAAAGATTTCCTTCAAGAAGAGAGTCAGAGTTCACTGGACATGGCAAGCATCAAAAAAATGAAATGGACTCAAACATAAGAGAGAGGAAACAATTGGTTACCAACATGGAAGTCATTCCCTAGTCAATTATGTGAAGACAGACTATCTGTCTTTGTAGTTAGATCAAAGGTCAAAATCAACATCAAACAAAGTGGATAAAGATAAGAAAGGAATCATAAAATTATGTCTCCAAAACAACATAAACAAGCTATAGATACTGAAAAATGGGAAATAGAAAATACATTGACAATGAGTATAGCTCTTTCCTAGAGAAGAAATATAAAACAATGAGCACAATACATTGACAGTGATTATAACCCCTTCCTTGAGAAGTAATGCAAAACAGCAATCACAAGAAAACTAAAATAGCCCAGAAATCAACTCAGCCAACAAACACTTGTGTTCCCTGCCAAGCGAGAAGATCAGTCAAGGATGACATCAGGACAGAACTCAGAATATAAACTCACTGCACAATTTTGGGAGATGACAGTGGGAGACGAGGAACAATACTGTCTCATAACATAGGGACGAGTGCTAGAGAGAAAACAAATTTGCAGAAGCTTGATGTGAGACCCAGGGAAGCAGATTAGCATTTATAGATGAACCTGAAGTGAAGAAATGAAAGATGAACAAGAAATGAAAATGAACCGTTGGGCATTCTGCCCCGATCTACTTTCACTGGGGATGTCGAGAGAACAGCCATCCTTATACTCTAACACTTCAATCCCTGAAGTGAGGAAGCAAAAGTAGGGCTAGAGGATGAAAACAGAAGGAACATCTGGACTGGCCCAAGTACACATAAAAGAAATTGGTGCTGAAAGCAACACAATTTGGGAAGCTTTTAGTTCAGTTTTCAAGATATCTGAGAGAAAGGGAGATCACAGGTGATGGATTAGAAAAACCCATAGATAGTGGTATTACCCCCAAAAAGGCAAGTGAATGCACATGAGTAATGACCAGGCCATATGCCTACTTTCTCATCTCTATAGAATCTCTAGACAAATTCCTCTGCAATGATATCAAAGGTAAACTTGATTTAAAAAAAAATAATTATCAGAAGGAAACAGACAGGGTTTGACAAATGATTTTCTACTGCAGAATACCTTTTCAGTTATACAACTGACTGAAAGGTATAGGAAAAGCGGGGCCCATCACACCTCTCACCTGGATTACTATAGCACCTGGATTACTATAGTGGCTTCATGATTGGTCTTCCTCAAGTCTCTCCTTTGCTCCATTCTGCCCACAGTGGCCAAAGTAATTTTCATAAGCACAGACCTGACCATGTGATTTCCCTACTAGACCAAGTCCAATAGCTCCCTATGATCTCTGGGACAAAATATAAGCCCCACTTTTTATATTTTAAAGCTCTCCACAGCCTGGCCCCAGTTGCTCTTACAAAGCTCCCTGGAATTTACTCTCTCACCATGACTCTGAGGAGCAGCCATGATGGCCTTCTCTCTGCTTCTGACCCCATTTCCGCTATACCTCTCAGCTGCCTCAGAAAGAGAATTTCCCCAACCTCAAGGATTTAGGGAGAGCTTTACAATCTTGTTTATAGGTTTTACTGTAAGGGTGAGAGACCTTCTTTCCCATTTCTTTGCAATTCCATTTCTGATTCTACCCATCATATTTCTTAAGGCCCCAAACCGTAGCAACACCCCTTCCAGATTATGAATCAAAACTATTTTAAATGAAAATTGGTAGCTACTTGGGAAGTAGCCTTTATCAAATAGGTACATAACCAGTTCCCCTCCTTCCTCTGATGGTTCCTATTCATGACAGTGGTAAAAATAAATGGTGCTTGACCACTTAGCTCCTTACCAATCATCCTTTTGCAATTTGGTTTCAGTGCTCATCACTCAGCTGAAATTGCTCTCAAAATAGAAGTGAGTTTGGGGAGAAAGACACAATGAATTCTCTTTTGGGTGTGTTACATTTGAGATGCCTGTAGGATATGCAGTGTGAAATGTCCAAAAGGTGATATAGGATTGGAGCTTAGGAGAAAGATTAAAGCTTGGCATATAGATCTGGAAGTCTTTTTTTTTTTTTTGGCTTTGCTTTTTTATTGGG
>CM053585.1:516368415-516394650 GCA_028646515.1 Pseudochirops corinnae | reverse complement strand
AAAAGAATCTCTACATTCTCTACAGTCATGGGGCATCCCTACCACAAGCTTCCATCGTGGTCCAGACCCTTCCCTTTGCATCTCAGTCTCTCTAGAGAAGACTCTGGACACTGAGGATTCCTTTCCGCCACCACCTACCTGCCCAGCAGTGGAAGTAAAACCATTCTGGAAGGTCGGTGGTACAGTGGTTAGAACACCAGAGTCAAGGGACCTGAGATTAAAATTAAATCCATCCTCACACACCTACTAGCTATGTGACCTTAAGCAGGTCACTTAACTTGTCTGCCTCAGTTTCCTCACCTATAAAATGGGGAATAATTATAGTAACTACTTCCCTAAGTTGTTTTAAGGATAAAATGTTGTGGTTGTTGTTCAGTTATTTCAGTCATGTCTGACCCTTCATGATCCCATTAAGGGTTTTCTTGGCAGAGACACTGGAGTGATTTGTCATTTCCTTCTCTAGCTCATTTTACAGATGAGGAGACTGAGGCAAACAGGGTTAAGTGACTTGCCCAGGGTCACACAGCTAGGAAGTATCTGAGGCCAGATTTGAACTCAGGTCTTCCTGACTCCAGACCCAGTCCTCTTTCCACTGTATCACCAAGGTGCCTTGAAATCAAATGAGAATACTTATAAAGAGTTTTGCCAACCACTACAGCACTATATAAATGCTATTTAATATTATTATTATCTTCCTTAGCCTGGGTCAGGTCAACTTATATACATTCACTCCTTCTTGCCTCAGCAGAGAGACCAGGCCCTTTGCTACCTCCTGCCTGGTGCCAATCTTTACCCACCATTAGTGGGGCACCTAGGAGGTGCAGTGGATAAACTGCTGAGCCTGGAGTCAGGAAGATTCCTCCTCATGACTTCAAATCTGGCCTCAGACACTTACTAGCTGTGTGACCCTGGGCAAGTCATTGAACCCTGTTTGCCTTGATTTCTATAAAATGAGCTGGAGAAGGAAATGGCAAACCCCTCCAGTATTTACCAAAACCAAAAAAAACCAATGGCATCATGAAGAGCCAGACACAACTGAAATGAATGACCTATTCACTACATGGGGGAGAAGGAGAAATGAGCATTAGCTGCCACACCTGCATACAGACGGTGGTGCCACAGGGAAGGCGGGTGGGCTCAGAAAGGTGCTGAGTCCTACCACCCCACACATCTCCTTTTTACAACCAAAAGTGACCCCCACACTCCTTCCCTTGACATCCTCTCCAGTACAGCTTTGGACCTTACCAGTCAACTCACCGCTCTTTCTAACAAGAATCTCTCTCAGTTCCTCAATCCAATAGCCTTTTTCAGTCTTCATATTTCTCGACCTCTCGGCAGCTGTTCAAAGTCACCACTGATACTCCCCTGCCCTGGGATACTCTCTTCTCCCTCAGTTTTACTGACATAACTCCTGCTTCTCCTCCTCCTGACTACTCCTACTCTCACAGAGATTCCCAAAGTGGGTGACACCACTCTTGGGGGGCACTAGGATGATCTAGGGGGTTGTAGTAGCCTATAATTGGGGGGGGGTGTTGAATAAAAATAAGGGGGCAGTGGAAGCAGAAGGAAAGAAGAGAATTTCGAGAAACCCTTCAGACAGTTCATCTATTGTACAACAAAGTTAAAGTCATAGTAATTACATTATTTTCCAAATAAACACAGAAAATGCAAGTTATAACGGACCAGTGGTCAAGTCTGCTGATAGATCTTAACAAGCAAGTACACTTTCAATGGACCATGTAGCACATCGTTGTGAAGTCCAGCTGCATTGGCAGGAATATGTGCGTATAATGACTTGTTTACAAGACAATACTATACAGTTACATGACACAATATCACCTCATCAAAATTTCAAGGTAGGAAAAAGCCCACAAATTCACAATAAATTATTAAATTTAGCATGCATCATTTTTTAAAAATATATTTTATAAATTTTTTTGAGATGGCACAAATTTCAGAAAAAAAAAAGGTAAAGCGTTAAGAAAGTAGATTTCCAGGGGGCACTGAGTAGTTTGGGGATTTTTAAGGGGGCAGTAGGCTAAATAAGTTTGGTAATCTCTGGTCTAAAGTACCTTGATGAATCATCATCCACATTCTACTCCCTAAGTGCGTGTCCCGAAACACTACATCTCATCCCTTCTCTCTATCCTTTCTCTCTTGATGAGCTCATCAGCTTCCATGGGTTCAGTTGCGTCCTTATAGATAAAGTGGGCTACACAAGGAGGCAGAGAACCTGCCACTGACTACAGGAATGATTTGAGGCAAAGCCACTTAATTTCTCTGAGACTCAATTGTATCTATAAAATAAAAAGGATTAGACAGCCTATAATCTCCCTTCCAATTCTAATTATAAATCCCATGACCCCCAGATTCAAGTATCCCCTCCCAACCTGCCCAGCAGTGGAAGTAAAACCATTCTGGAAGGTCGGTGGTACAGTGGTTAGAGCACCAGAGTCAAGGGACCTGAGATTAAAATTAAATCCATCCTCACACACCTACTAGCTATGTGACCCTAAGCAGGTCACTTAACCTGTCTGCCTCAGTTTCCTCACCTATAAAATGGGGAATAATTATAGCAACTACTTCCCTGAGTTGTTTTAAGGATAAAATGTTGTGGTTGTTGTTCAGTCATTTCAGTCATGTCTGACCCTTCATGATCCCATTAATATCCCTCCCAACATCTACACCTGCATCTTCGATGAGATATCAACGAGGCACGGCGGTCCCAAGTCATTCTGAGCCTTGATGGTTTTTGTTTTATCTATGTATCTCCCCCAGTGCTTAGCACAGTGCCCTGCATTCAGCAGGTGCTTACTAAATGTTAATTGGAAAGATTTATACTCTCAATATATACTCTCAATTTATACTCTCAGGGAAATAACGAAAAAAGGAGGAATTAAAGGGAGGAATATCATTTCTCTCCCTCAAATTATGACATAAAGCAGCAATCATAATGAATTGTATGTTAGTTTAAAAATTGTTTTAAAGATATAAGTAGAGGGGCAGCTAGGTGGCGCAGTGAATAGAGCCCTGGAGTCAAGAGGACCTGAGTTCAAATCCGGCCTCAGACATTTAGCACAAAAACTAGCCATGTGACCTTGGGCAAGTCATTTAACCCCAACTGCCCTGCCCTCCCCCCTCCAAAAAGCAAAAAAAAAAAAAAAGATATAAGTAGAATAGATCATATAAGGAAGAATCAGAAACAAGTGAACTCAATAACCTAGTATCCTATAAACCCAAGAACATAAGTTAGTTGAGGAAAAACTCCCTATTTGACAAGAAAACTAGAAAGCAGTTTGGTAAAAAAAATTAGGTTAAGGACATCTTATAAAACACTATAGTAAACTCAAAATGGACATACAACATGAATAATAAAGGTCATGCTATAAAAAAACTAAGGAAGAATCAGATCGTGTGCCATTCATGGCTATTCTTAACCAAATGGGATAGAGATAATCACAAAAAATAAAACATAATTTTGATGACTCAAAATCAAAAAGCTTTTAACATGAAAAAAAAATCAATGCAACAAGAAAAGGCTGTTAATAGGAGGTGGTGGGGGGTGGGGAGGAATTTTTGCATCAAGCATCTCTGCTAAGGGCCTGCAATCCAAAATATATAGGAAACTAACACAAATATGCATAAGACCAGGTAGTGCCATTCTCCAAACCATAAATGGTCAAAGGATATAAACAAATGGTTCTCAGAAGAATTATAAACTATAAAAAGCATATGATAGATTGCTCCAAATAAGTATTGAAAAACGCATACTAGAACAATTCTGATGTCTTATTTCATCCCGAGCATATTGGCAAAGATGACAAAAATTAGAATTGTCGATGTTGGAGGGGTTGTGGCAAGACAGGCATACTAATACATTATTGGTGAAGCTATGAATTGGTCCAACCATTCCAGAAAACAATTTAGAATTATGCTAAGAGTACGATTGAAATATCCAGACCCTTTGACCCAAAGATCCCTCTATTAGGTGTATACCCCAGGGAGGTCAAAGACAGAGAGGTACTATGTGCTCCTATATAGTTATAGTAGCACTTTTATAGAGCACAGAGCTAAAAATTGAGTAGAGGAATGACTGAGATGTGTCTAAATAAACTGCAGCCCATTAAAGTGATGATGACTGGGAAGAACGCAGAGAACCATGTAAACTTCTATGATATTTTCAGTACAAAGTGAAACAAGCAGAACCAGGAAAACAATATACATAGTAACAACATAAAAGAAAAGAACACAAAAAATGAAACAATACTCTGAAGTTATAATAATCAAACCCGATCTTGAAGAAAAAAGGAGACAATAACACCTTCTTTCTATGCACAAGTGGGACGTCAGAGGTAAGTAATAATTCACATAATTTCAGACTTGATAGATTGTTTCCTAGGATGCTTTTTTTCCTTTTATCTTTTTTATTCTTTATTATAGGGATGATTAACGAAGTTGGGAAGGAGAAAGAGAAATATTTGAAAATTAAGGTGATGTAAAAGCAAATTTCTGAAATTGAAGTTCTTCCCTATAAGACAGAAACACCATTTAGCAGACGCCTGTCATATTAATAATAAGACCCTTTTCACTTTTTTCTAAAGACTCTATTTTAACAATATTGAGAATTCTCAATTATCCTATTGCTTATTATGCAGCTTAATGTTTTTCCTGGTTCCTTCTTTCTTCTCCCTTCTGCCACAAGATACATGGCCATTTAGCTGCTCAGTCCTTCCTCTCAAAGATACAAGAAAATGAAGCTTCATAAGTATTTAACAGCAATGGCAAAACTTTTGATGGGAATAGAAACTGAAACTAGTAACTAAAATATGACTGTTAAATTCCATTAATAATTATAAATGGACGCTCCCTGTCTACTGTACTTGAAAATATCCACAAGCAGCATCAGCTGAGCTCCTTTGCCAAATACTCAAATGGACAATGTATACATTTCCTTCAAGAACATAGGAGAAGCTCACCCATGCTCATCTATCTGTTCGGCTCTTCTGCATATACTCTAATAAGTGCACTACAGGGATCCACCCAGTGTCCTGGGACCTTTCCTCACTTTCTTCTGATATCATGAGGATAGCTATTAATGCAGGATATGGAGAGACCAGATCTTATTCCTGGTTCTGACCTTGGCAGCAGTCCATCTTTTTTTTCCCCACACATTCATTTGGTGATAGACCTCCTGACACTTCTTCATAATTCCTTGTTTGTAACACATGGTTGTCTATACCCAACAATGCCTCTCCAATACCCTTTGGGTGAACTTCAATTCCCAATCTTCACAGACCATAGTGTTCCATGACTTCTAATCATGTACTACCTCCAGATGACTAGCAGTATTCAAAAGTTGGGCCTTTTTTTCAGGAGTTTAGAATCATTAAAGCAACTTTATAATTTCCCAAAGGCCACTGAGCACACTTTACTATTCAACTGTAAGCCCAAATTATTCATTCACCGTGTTGACCCAAGAAATATATACTGACAGATATTATCTACAGGTCATCCATTCAACTCTGAATTACCATGTGGACAAAAGGCAGCCTTGGTCCACTTACAGAGTTAGGCTAAACTCCTGAATCTTCCGGAGGACCTCATCATCCATAGGAAATCCCTCTTTATCTTGGACTCTGTACTAGATCTTCTCTATGACAACAGCATTTGACAAGTGCATGTTTCCCTGTTTTATGCCCTCTTTGATATTAAGGGTCAGAGCAATGTTGAACAAAGTTATAATCCATTCTAGCTTCTAAAAGAATCCTGTATAGTTTTAACATATGCATAGGCTTCCATAACAGATATGATTTCAAGCTAACTACTTACCTGGTTTCTTAAACAGAAACTCAGAATAGTATAGCACTAAATGTACTGGATGTGGGATTGAGAATAACATGATCTCAAGTCCTACATAAGGCACTTACTGGTTGCATTACCTTGGGAAAATCACTTGACCTCTCTGACCTTTAGTTTCTTCCTCCATAAAGCCAGATAATGCTTTCAAACAATAATATTTTCATAGGAATAGTTCAACTCACTACTCCTCTGAGACTTCCCAGATCTTAAAACCTTTTCCTACATGTATTATCTCCCTATGTGTGTTATTGTAATATATATGTATATATATATATATATATATATATATATATATATATTCCCTACATGCATTATTATATCTACTATTATATGTATTAGCACACAAGATCCCTGAAGGCAAGGATGACTTTGCTTTTGTATTTTATCCCTAGCACTTAGCACAGTGCCGGAAACTCGGTTGGTCAATAAGCATTAATTAAGTGCCTAGATTGAGCTAAAAACACTGGCACAAAATAATCATTAATGAACACCTTTCATCCATTCATTCAATATCTATCATTCAAGACTATTATGAGGAGGGCACTTTTTAAACCTTAAAGCACTACACACAAACGTGAATTGTTATAATTATTATCATCATTATTATTATTAAACAAATGAATTTCCTCTCAACCCACCTAGATTTAGGTCACAATTTCTCATTTTTAGGATGAATTAATTCTATACTCCTAAAAGCCCATCTGGCAAGGGGTGTTGGGGTGGGAAATAAAAACAACTAAAAGTGGTCTACTTCTTCCAAACAGAAGAACAAGATAAGAGAGAAGGCGTAGAGAGGCTCTCTTCCTATTATGAAGAACAGAACCTAAAATGTCCTACAATTATGATCGAGGAGCTCAAGAGTGATATAGCTCTTTCATTAACCCAGCTGCAAATCATTTGTTTTGATGTAGGAAGAACTGAATGAGAAAAAAGAATAAGCCAGAATCTTCAAGTGAAGACAACTCATTCTGTCTCCCACATTGTAAAAGAAGCAACTATTACGTCATATGATGATTTCCTGAAAAAATAGTTAATACAGAAAATGTCATTACAGTGAAAACTTGGTTACACAGAAATATCCTCCATTGCCCAGAATGGCTTTGAACCTGAAAGTAAAAAAAGAAAATAAAAAGTTGTCTTTATTGACAAAGAAATAATCTTTGGATAGAAACAAAAATAATCAAATAGAACCCAAGACATGTCCATAATTGTGCTTGATGTACTATGACTGATCGGCTTCAATTCAATTCAACTGAACAATCATTTATTAAGCATCTGCTATATGCAAAGCACTATGCTATGTACTGAGCATATAAAAACAAACCCAAAAAAAGTTCCTGCCCTCAAGAAACTTACATTCTACTATTACAGAGGAGGAGGAAGAGGAAGGGAGAAAGGAAGGAAAAAAGGAAGGAAGGAAGGAGGGCAGAGGAGGGGAGGGAAAGGGAAAGGGGAGGGGAGGGAAGGAGAGGGAAGGGGAGGAAAGGAAAGTTATATTTAAATAATTAAGTCTATAAAAGCCCAGCTTTTTGCTGGGAAAGCCAAAAGCACAGGGACAAGAGAAAGGAAGCAGAAGAGGGAAGAGCCATGTAGAACAGCAGAGTGAGCTACATGGGATCCAATGGAGATGAGAAGTAGTAATGAGCTCGTGAGAAACATGGACAGAGAGCAAAAAGAAAGTCATTGAGGAAAAACAGAATAAAATAAAACCACTCTTGAAGGAAAAGGCAAAGGGAAAAGAGGAAGAGACATGGCAAATAGTCACTGGTAGCTCCAGAGTCCATAAGGATATTGAGGTATTCCATTGAAGGTGTGCTGACCACTGTTTGGCAATTGCTCTCTATCAATTAATTACTCTCTAGCGTAATGTTGTGAGAACCAAATGAGAATATCTGTAAGGCACTCAGCACCAAGCTTGGCACATAGAGGGCACTAAGCGTCACTAAGACACACTAAGTGTCTTCTCTTCTTCTTTCCCTTTCCCCTTCTCCAGAATCCATCCAATACTCTAACAGACCTTGCTAGCTATTTACAAAATTAAGTAAATGAATATTTATTGGAGGGAAAAGTAACCTTGACATGTAATTTTTTTAAATTATAAAACAGATTTTCAATATCTTACTCAATATTATGATTCTAATAGAGGTTCCTCTTATGCCAATACCACATTCATCACTTTCAGAGATATGACGAACTTGGGACAAAACTGGAAGGATGTTCATTTATAATTCCACAATAACATATTTAGGTCTAATATGACAGTAAGTCTTTTTGTAAAACTGGAGAGAATGCTGGAGCTGGAGACAAGGAAGGCTGGGTTCAAGTCCAACCATTATGTTTACTAGCCTTGTGACCTTAAGAAAGTCACTCAACCCATTCCTCAATTTCCTCACCTATAAAATAGGGGTGATAAAAGCACTGATCTCACAGGCTGAAGGAGGCTCAGTTAAAACAATACATGAAAACAACTTTGTGAATTTCTAAGAGCTATTTAAATGTCACAATCACTACTATCATCCACCTCTAGTTCCCATTAGCTTCTTTACTTTTTCCTTTATTAATGGGACAAGGGCTTTTGTCCATATGCAGGAGGGTGGGGGGATGTATCACTATGTGGCTTGAAGGGAAGGGGAACAGGCATCTCAACTCTCCTCCCTCTCCCCTTTGCCAAGGGAGGCTTTCACCTCTGCCAGGAGGGGAAGCAGGAGGTCAAGGCCAGCATCTTAGCCACTCTGCTCTCCTCAGAGAGGAAGAGTACCAGGCCAGAATTCTATCTACCTGCTCCATTAAGTATAGTTAGTCTGGGGGATGTGGCTTTCAGGGTCAATCTAACTTCTGATTGTTATTTCATTAACTGGAGGGAAGCAGGACCCATATAGCTAGTCTATATCCAAGGCCTGACCCCCTTCCCAACAAACACCAGTTCCACTAAGAACATACAAAGCAGTTCTCAAAAAACCCATTTATCCAAGTCCATAGCAAAACAAACAACAAACAAACAAACAAAAACCTTCGACAAAAAACAGAAATCAGATTGTTTACCTCTATCTTCTCTCTCAAAGCTGGAAGGCAGAAGGGCCCCAAGCAACCACAGAACCTGAAGAGACTGGAAGAGGCTAAAGCAACTTAGGAGCTTTCCATTCTCCCCTCACCAGGTGCAGGGCATTGATCTCCACCAACAAGAAGAGAGTCTCATACCAATGGTCTTTGAGACTCAGGTTACATTCAAAATAAGCCAACACAGAGTAATGCTGTCAGATGTACCAAAAACCTTAATTGAAAGGTACCCTCGAATAAGGTAACTAGTGTTGGTCTTCATACTTCCTAAAACTTAGAAGGTAAAGTAGGGCTACATATAAAAGGACTATTCAAGATTTAGCTACTTTCAGCTATTCTCATGGTAATAGTTTGCCATGCATCACCTATGATGTCAGAGGGAGTGGTGTCATCATATTGCCTAAAAGGTAGGACTTTTTGATGGAGAAGTACTGTACTTTATCTTTTAAAAGGGGGGGGGGGGAGAAACAGCCTAGAAAATAGCTTTTGATTTGAAATCCCTACCCCTAATGCTTTGGTTTACTTAATTTCATTCTTAAAAGGTACAAACATATAAACCTACAACCAAATAATGTTTCAATTTTTGATATAGCCATTATTTAATTTAAAATAAGATTAACTTCTCAAACTGATATATTTATAAACCAAGCATCTTATGCCATAAGAATGACTGGTGTGATTAACAAACTTCATTAAAAGATTTTGTTACTTTGAGCAAACACAACTTGAATTTATGGCTCTTCTATGGGAATAAAAGAACTGGTAAAAATAGAATTGATCTATATCATGGATGTCAAACTCCAATAGAAAGGGCTCCCTGCAGGCTACAGACTGACTTAGAAAACCACAAACTAGCATTAACTATGGCGTACTGTATTTTTATCTATTTTGCATGACATCTCCCAATGACACTGTGATCTGGGGCAGTCACACTTGCAGGTTTTGCAGGCGACATAGGGCCAGTCTGACACATCTGAATTCCACATCATTGCTATAAGAAAGTACAAGGAGTCAGATTAAAGCAATTTCAACAGCGATAGCACTGACATATGAGTTAAATGGTCTGCTCAGAAAAGAACCAACTATCCAAACTTTTCAAAATAAAAGAACTACTTAATGACATTTAATGTTAATGAATATATTGTTTAACACCTTCCAAGACATCTGAAAGTATGAAACTGCTTTATTTGAACAAGGCTAAAAATAAGAATATCTTTCAGGGTAGCTATAACCCATTACATTTGCAATAATTGTGTTTTTATTATGTGCTTAACACATCAGTTAATGTGACATTCAAAACGGTTTCAAGCGCTATTGCATAAAAATAGCTATGAAGAGAAAAAAATGTCACAATTGCTTTGTTAGCTGGCAGGCAATTTGATGTTTTTGTCCCTCTATCTCCTTAATTCTGCTACATCTCAGAGTAATGAAGGGCATTCAAATTGCAAGTAGTGTTTACTTAGATACCCCAGAAGACGTGTAAATTTTTTTTCAAGGAAGGAGGGATCTGGAACTGTAATTTTATCAACTGGAAAGCTTATGTAGGAACTATTTCCACTAATGCAGAGTATCAATTTCCCTGAAATCTGGTCTGAGAGTGTTCCCTGGAGGGCACTAAGGAGAAATGACTTGTCCTGGGTCACACAGACAGCATGTCTTCCTGAGCCCACCACTGGCCATCTATATACTACATCATGCTGCTTATCTTATATAAATTAGTAAAGATAGATCCCTAGATTAGTAAAGATATTAGTAACGATAGATGATCTCCAAATTCAATATATTTTTATAATTACCTTATTATCAAAAAACAGTTCTGTGACTTTACCAGCTCTGAACCAGAAAAGAAAAGAACAGAGCCTAGTGACTGGACCATTTAGCCCTGGGGCTAAATGAGGTCAGCATTGCCATTACTACTGAAGGGGCTGTCACACTCTCCCTTATAGCTCCATTCACTGACCTGCCCTCAGCACAGTGTTTGGGACATGGTAAACACTGAACACATGGGTTTACATTCATTCACACCAGAAGACTGCCCTCATAGTCATTCCCTCTCTCTTTAATCTTCAATCTCTCCCTACCTCCTGTAAACACAGCCAAGTTTCCTGCCAATCCTTAAAAACCTCTCACTTGACCCCAAAACTCTCATCCTATGGTCTCCCCTCTTTCACGGGATTCCCATAAAAGGTTGTCTGTTCCCTTGGCCTCCACTCGCTCTCCTCGCCCTCATCACTTCACTAAAGCCAACACCTTCTCTTAGCCAATACACTGTTCTCAGTCGTCATCCTCTATTACCTCTCTGATGCATCTGACACTGTAAGCTCCTCTCTCCTCCTGGATTTCTTTCCTCTCTAGGAGCTATCTGGGAAGGCAATGGTGCCTACTGTGTCGGTACCATACTAAGTGCATTTACAAATATTATTATCTCATATGACCCATAATGGTAAGGAAACCTTTGGGAGCTGATGAAGGTCAATGAAAGAATGTACAGAGAGAAATCCTTGGGAGTTAATGAAGTTAACAAGATGCTCTTTTGAGAGAAGAGAGCTCAGTTCAGAGCCTTATGTACACACATAATTAAGGTAACAAAATACCAATGCTAAGCCATCAAAAGAGGAGACTAAGAAAAACTGGTCATACAAGCAGGAGAAAAAGTCAAAGAACCCAATGCCACAAAAGCCTAGAGAGGAAGAACTGAGGCAATTAGGAGTTAAGTGACTTGTCCAGGGTCACAAAGCTAGTAAGTGTCTGAGGCTGGATTTTAATTCAGATCTTCCTGACTCCAAGCCCAGTGCTCTATCCACTCATTGCACCACCTAGTATCTCATAAACCCAAAGATCCAAGCCTTTGGGGTATGGGATAAGAACTCACCATCTACCAAAAATTGCTGGGGAAACTGGAAGGCAGGTTGGCAGAACCTAGGCATGAACCAACATCTCCTAACATAGACCAAGATAAGGTCAAAACAGATAAATGATTTAGACATAAGGGATAAAATCATGATAAATTAGGGGAGCACAGAAAAATTTACTGGTCGGATCTGTTACTCATCGATTTGACCAATAAATTTTTTTCTTATGTATAAGAGTTTATGACCAAACAAGAGACAGAGAGGATCATGAGAAGTAAAACGGATAATTTCAATTACATTAAATTAAAAAGGTTCAGCACAAACAAAACTAATGCAGCCAAAATTAGAAATTAAATAGGAAAGTGGAGAAAAATTTTACAGCAAAATTTCTCTGATAAAGGTCCTGTTTCTCAAATATACAGGGAACTGAGCCAAATTTATAATACTATGAGCCATTTCCAAAATGATAAACAGTCAAAGGACATGAACAGGTAATGTTCAGAAGCATAAATCATAGCTATTGTCACATGAAAAAATGCTCTAAATCACTGTTGATTAGAGAAATGCATATTTAAACAACTCTGAGGTACCATTTCATACCTATCAGATTGGCTAACATCTTAGAAAAGGAAGATGACAAATGTTGGAAAAGCTGTGGAAAAACTGGGATACTAATGTACTGTAGGTAAAGTTGTGAGCTAGTCCAACCATTCTGGAGAACAATTTGGAACTATACCCAAAGGGCTATAAAACTGTACATACCCTTTGACGCAGCAATACCACTAGTAGATCTGTATCCCAAAGAGATAAAGGAAAAATGGACCTATTTGTACAAAAATATTTATAGCAAATCTTTTTGTGGTGGCAAAGAACTGGAAACCAAGAGGATGCCCAGCAATTGAGGAATGGCTGAACAAGCTGCATTATGTGATTGTAATGAAATACTATCATGGTATAAGAAATGATGAGCAGGATGGGTCAAGAAAAATCTGGGAACTGATATGAATTGATGCAAAGTGAAGTGAGCAGAATCAAGAGAACATTGTACACAGGTACAGCGATAACGTAATGATGATCAGCTTAGCTACTCTCATGATGACAATGATTCAAGACAATTCTAAAGGATCCACGATTAAAAATACTATTTGCCTCCAGAGAGAGAACTGATAAATTCAGGGCAGATTAAAGCATACAAATTTTTTGTTATCTTTTTTTACTCTCTATTTTGCCATGTGTGTTTTCTTTTGCAACAGAGCTAATATGGAAATATGTTTTGCATGACTTCACATGTATGATCAATATCATATTGCCTGCCTTCTCAGGGGGTGGGGAAAGGGTAAGAGTGAAAATTTTGAACTCAAAATTTTAAAAAATAAATGTTTAAAAAAATTACATGTGATTGTGAAATAGTTAATAAAATAAGTAAAACAATTAAAAAGACAAATTTTAGAAATCAGAACTGCTCTCATATTTCAAATAATTTTAACTGACTCACTTACTGTTAAAAGGTTATGCACCATTGCTCAAAATTGTTACATTTTGCTTAATAAGAACCTTCTTAGAGGTCAGGTGCTGAAATTCCAATGGAATAAAATGACTTTCCAAACACAGTCAAAACATTTGTTGTGATTAAAATTAAGGTAAAGTAAGGCGCAAAGGCCTGAGCACATTTGACTTACTGGTGAGGCTAGCAATTACCAATAAATGGGGTCTCTTGTCTCTTCAGTCAGTCAAAAGACCCCAAGGTGGGACTCGCCAGCCTTCATGTGGTTTTGGGAAGTATAAGAGAACAAAGAACGGGAAGTGTCAAACAACATGATTGGTTACAAAGTATGAAGTGTCAGAGATGGCAGGAAACAGTATAACTGGATTGAAGTCAGGAATGCAGGACTAGAAACAACCCCTCCTGCCATCTTGTTGCTATAGAAAGCTCATTGGTGGTGTCCCCCTGCATGGGCTAACAGTCCAGACTTTCATGAAGGGCAGCCAGCACTGATGAGAGAACAGACATCCTGGTGCCCATCTGTATCTCGTAAGACCGGTTAGCAAGATAAGAGTTCTCCCCTAATTGTACGTGGGCAGTAAGATATGTAGAGACAATATATTCCTTTGAATTAAGATGATTTATGGGACAACTTAGCTCTGAGAGGAAAGCAGAACTTCTGAACTTAACTCAGATATAAAGAAACATGTCTTAGGCAATTTTACAACATGTTGGGGGTGATACCGAAAAGAATCAATTACAAAATGGAATCAGAATCAATTTGATTTTTTCACATCAATTTCCAGTAGTAAGAGAGTTGCAGACATGGTTACATATATGCCCTGAGCTTTTTCCTCCTCTCCCCTCCTACATCTCTATTTCCATCTAAAGTTCAAAGTGAATCTTTTCACTTCGCAATGTTTTGCTTTAGTGTTTGAATGACCTCTGGTGGCTGCTGGAATCATCACAAATCAATTGGTTGGGTGTTAGAATTTAAGGATAACTGAAGAATATTTTGAAAAATTACAATTAACATGTCAACATTATATCAAACAACAAAATCAATTTCCTAAACTGAATAAAGATCAGGTTTTTTTTTTAAGAGAAAAGATCACCTGAATAAGAATTACTCAAAATTTCACTTAACTTCAAATTAGCTAAGTTTTAATTTCATTTACACAATCACTCAAATTATGCTATCAGGGCCTCAATTCTATGTTACTGCTCAATAAATGTTTCCTGAGAACTTCTGTTGTTTTTCAATTGTGTCCAATTTAACATGACCCTGTTGATAAAGCTTGGCAAAGGCACTGGAGTAATTTGCCATTCCCTTCTCAACTATGCCTCCATTTTACAGATGAGGAACTGAGGCAAGTAGGGGTTAAGTGATTTAACACAAGCAGTAAGTGGGTCTGAAGCCACATTTCAACTCAGCTTCTTAGCTCACTGTAATTCATTATTTCCTACTGTAGGACAGCTACTACAAGAGAACTCTGTGTACATGCAGTCAATCCCCCGAGAATCACACAAGTGACAGTCTGAGCCCCTAAAATAACACTATAAACAACCTGTTTTTTTAAAAATCACTCCATGGGGGGGGCGGCTAGGTGGCGCAGTCAATAGAGCACTGGCCCTGGAGTCAGGAGGACCTGAGTTCAAATCTGACCTCAGACACTTGACACACTTACCAGCCCTGTGACTCTGGGCAAGTCACTTAACCTCAATTGCCCTCCAAAAAGCAAAAAAAAAAAAATCACTCCATAGGAAACAAAATATTGCTGAACCAAAGCTATCAAAATCACCAAGTATCCTCCTGTAAGAGCTACACATTCAGTCTTCCAAAAAACATACCAAGATTTGTTCCATTTCAAGGTATATCTGAGAAAGACTAAGCTAGTTGATTAGACTTTCAGGGAACTAAAACAAACCACATTCGTTGTAAACGCAAAATCAATTATAGGCTAAAGGTTTCCGTTTCAATAAAACATCTGCCATCTTCTCCACCTCTAACAGTGGGAGTTTTTAACCCCATCCCAATTAATATAACCACAGAAGGCCCAGACTTTCTCAACTGAATCAATCAAAAGTATAAACTAGGTGCAAACAAGTCCTTAACAATCTGAGAGGAATAAATTGCTTTGATCATTGAACAAAAGCAAATGGCCCCAGATCAAAAACAAAAAATCTTACATCTGGCTGACAGCATCAGAAATAGCTCTGGGCCTACGTATAACACAGTTAAGACCCATCCCAAAGAAGGAGATCTAGTTATCACCCTCTGGGGACTTCACTCAAGCTGGAGGTAGAGAAGTAGCCCCAAAATGGGGGTGCTCCATGAGAATGAGCTCATTTTCCTAAATATCAATGAAATTGACATCAACCACACTAAGTGATTCACAGTTGGCTGGGAAAGCTAAACTCCTTTTTTCTAGAAAAGACATGGCATGTTAATAAAATGAAGAATTCAAAGAGCAAGGAATTTTAGCCCCTGCAGTGGCCATCTCAACATTTCAGGAAGCAAACCATCTGACTCTTCAGGGACTGCATATTCCCAAGCTTTCACATGAATGTAGAATTATGGAAGACACAAGCAGTTACTAGAAATGCCTCTTGTGGCTTTCAGGTGTCCAACAAGGAGGAAGTGATTCCACTTAAAGACTTCCCTTACCCAAATGGTAAACAACTTTCACAGAACAAAAAATTTCCTAGAGACATTTTTACTCATCCAAAAAGAGGTTTGTTAATGGTGATTAGACAATATGTTTTTGAGCTACATATAATGTTCATCACCAGAGCTATCAGATATCTTTAAAAAAAAAACCTACATGTGATGTTTTAGGACTCCATGACCTCACCAAACGGGAACCACAACACCTTTGTACTGCGTATGCTTCACCACATTTACATGGTTCAAAGTAATTTCACTCTCACCCTCTGAGCCTCACAGCATAAGCCTTCAGTACTGAGATAAACTTTAGTTGAACAAATGTAACAAATAATCAGCAAATGGTGAAGGGCTTCATTATGGGGGACGGATTAAATCTAATCAAAATAAAGGCCCATTGATGATCAGTGCCCTCGTTAAGGTAAGAACAGTCAGAATTTCTCCTAGTTACTTGAGTTGCTTTTTTTCTGAAGGGGTAGAGGCTGTAAGCAAAATTGATTCTCCATCATCCACCAATGGGAAAACAGAAATTATCCTATTTGTTTTCTTCCTTTTTGAACAAGTTCATACATATTTATTGACCTATGTGCAATGCACAGTGCATTTTAAAAAATAATCAGTCTTCAAAAAAAGGCTCCCTCAGAATACAAGCTCCCTAAGAGACAGAAACCTGCTTTACCTTGGGGGGGTTTTTTGTTTGATTTTTTTTATCTGTAGTATTAAACATTTTATATGAGTGATTATGATATAAGGGGATAGGGGACTAGATATGGGGAACTTCGGGAGGATGAAACTCTGCCTTCCAACGTAGATCAGCACCTTCTCTGCAATCTCAAGTCTTAAGAGTTACCTGGCACTAAAAGGTCAAGAGATTTACTGGAGTCACAAAGAGAGACTGTGCCAGAGGCAGAATCTGAACCCTGCTCTTCCTGGCTTTAAGACCAGGTCCCTGTTCTTCTGATGCCAGACTGTCTCTCTTTTGTACTTATATGTCCTAAATAGAAATAAATGCATAAAAACAACGAGAGGTAGAAAATTCTCACTTGTAGACCCCACAGGATTCAATTCTTCCAGCCCACAGAAAGATTTAGACTCTTCATTCCATTATCCAATACAGTCATGAAATACTCATCTACTAAGGCACAATGCCACTGTCCCTGCTTGCCATGAATATAGTCTAAAAAGGGGGAAAACACATGCTTTGACAGACTAATGATTATTAATGCTACAGGGGAGCCATAGAATTCAATATACCAATGGATTTCTGTGATCTCTCATCAATGGTTACTCCCTCCAACAGTATAGATCATAACAAAAGAGAACACAACAGTTCAAAGCATGTCCACAAATATGATTCAATAAACAAAACTGACTTTCTATATATGTGAGAATTTGGCTAGAGAGAACATTTTCAATCTTCTGTATTTATTAGTGGAAAACAAAGGAAGTAAATACAATTTGTGAAGGTTCTTAAGCAGTAGTATTTCTGGTGCATTGACTATGAGCAGGCAGTGAGCACTTGAGAAGACTGAGACAAATATTATACTGGTCCTTAGTCTAGCTTGTTTTAAACGTGGGTGGGATCTATAACCAGTATTATTTTTCAGATTATTTAAACAGACCAATGATCTCAACAATGTGGATAGTTGCTTCAAAGGAGCTCATAACTCATCTGGACTTTCTCATTCATCCTGTGCAATTCTTATCCATGACATTCCAATATACTTCATAGGAAAACTTCCAGACAAATGGGATGCCTTGGTCTGGGTCTTTTTTTTATTCCACTGGTAACAGTGTTAACACTCAGGTGGTCTACCTAGCACTCTTGGTACATAACCAGCCCACTCTTTTGCCAAGCCTACATCTCCTCAGTATTTCTTCAACTGCTTTCTGTCCTCCTGCTATTACTGGCAATATCACAGACTACCCAGGCCTATCATGTGCCTTTCCACTGACTTTTGCTATTATATTGAGAGCCACCTCAGCCACTTACATATAAGTACATTTCACAAGTAAGGTACTTAACCCTTCTCTAAGCCTAAGCTTCATCATCCATAAAATGAGGGTGCTAGATGTAGAAAGAGCCTCACAGGTTGTTGTGAGGATCAGGTAACCAGGTGCATAAAGCAGCACTTTGGAAATATTAAAGCATTATATAAATTTCAGTTATTATTATTTTCTCTTCCTCATCTTTTTTCTGGCAGCCCCCTGGGATGGGCACACTTGGCCTGGCCCAACCACTTTTCCTGTCTTTGACTTCACAAGTAGCATTTCTGCTTCCTCATTACTGAATATGAAGTCCACTGTCACTGATAACTAAAATAGGCCCTTATAGGAATGCTGAGGAATCTAGTCCATTGGCTGCCCTTTCAGTATCTTCTAATGCCCTTTAGATGAGCTGACACCAAGCTTTGTGCGAACCTATTTTTCCCCTGACTTCATTTAACTGCTGTGTGACCTGATACTGCTCATAATCTTCCACTCTCCTCCTTTATAATGTTTTTCAAATAAGTTCATATTTTAAACCTGCATTGGTCTTTGTTTCCAGTGTTTTCGTGAGGCCCCTGGTGAAACAGGTAAAACACTTAGCTCCCTGTTCTTTACGTCCACCCCGGGGAGTTCAGAACTCTGGGCTTCATTCCACTAGGCTAAAGCTCTACAGAATGTTGTTTTCTCCTTATTCACTCCCAAACTTCCTCTCACTCAACATTATTTCCATCCTCTAGTTATCTTTTGCATTTGACCCTGGGTTCCTTTTTTCACCCAATTCCCTGACCCTCTCCTAGCCCAGAGGATGTACGCATCTACCATATCATCCACCAATCAACATGTACAAGCTAAGTCACTTTCTAAGAACAGAATGAAAGGAATATACTCTCTCCAGGAATATTCAAACAAGTAATACAATGGGACAGTTTTACTCATACCATCTGAAATGACCTGTTAACAGTCATTTCATCAATTAAGAAGTATTTCTTGGGGCAGCTAGGTGGCACAGTGAATATGGCCCTGGAGTCAGGGGGACCTGAGTTCAAATCCAGCCTCAGACACTTAACACTTACTAGCCACGTGACCTTGGTCAAGTCATTTAACCCCAATTGCCCTATCTCCTCCCCTCCAAAAAGCAAAAAAAAAGAAAAGAGAAGAAAAGAAATATTTCTCTGTATCAATATACAAAATAATAGATGGCAATTAGATGATATTTTCAATACACAATTCAATTAATTGGGTAAGTGACAATTCTCCTTATATTACTATTATGAGTCTAGCTCCCAAATAAATTTTTGGTGATTGTTCTACTTCAAGTATTTATTGTGAGGTAAAATGCTCCCTCCTTGAAATAGAACAATCAGCAAAAATTCAAATTAAAATCCCGTTGGATTTTCACTTAGGAAGAAGTGTCTTTGTTCTCCCCAGTTTTTAATTATTTGTTAGCAAGGACCATCGTAGCGACATAAGGATAACTGTTAACATTACCTTCACCACAGCAGACAAACTCTGTTACTCTTCTATAACTTACTCTTAACAATGGTGGCAACTCCAACATGGATTGGTATGGGTCAAATTATTGGTTTATTAGTGTTTCATTATAAACCCATTTTTCACAACAACTTGAAGAAAATCTAAGTAGAAGTTAATAAAAACCTTGTAAATTTCAGTTAGCTAATAAATCAATATGCTTATTAACCTTTCACAATATGAAAGTAAGAAAAGAAAAATTACCTCTGTGACAGGCACATTTTCTTGCAGTTCAGTTGTATGAGATGCCAGCAATCCAATCACCCGGGCAACCTTGGCCCGTCTGTGAATTGACAGAGATTAGTTGGCCTTGGAAGAAAAAAAACTGAAAAGAAGCTTAAGTATCTAAGAATTTATTAGTTGCACCAGTGAGTAATGTTCATTATGAATTACCGTATACAGCCAGCCTGATTTGAGAGAATCCCAGAGCATTTGCGTAACACTAATGTACAACGTTTGGCCAATCTCGGTTATAAATGTGCTCTCCAGAATATGAATAACTAAAATAAAGGTGATAAAGGGGCTGAGGATCCTTATCTTTCTATGCGGACTGATAGGGCACTTGCCTCAATCATGTCTCCTCAAAACCAATCCAAAGAAAGGTTATAAGATCAAGGGGGGGAAAAATGTTACTAGTTCCAAAATCCTAGGATTTTCAAGCTCTTGTTATCTTTACAAATGAATGCTATAAAAAACAGTCTAATCCAATTGAACTCTACAAGCATTTATTCAGTGTCTCCCTCCTATGTGCCCAGTCCCCTACTAGGTGCTAGAGAGAGAAAGACAGAAATGAGTGTTTCTCCTCAATCAGGGGACATGGCATGCTGATGAATAAGTATATATGAAATAAATACAAGTTTAATCTGTGGGAGGGAGGGAACTAGCAGCTGGGGGGTAAAAGGGGGGGAGGATAAGGCCTTCTAGTAGAAGGTAGTACTCAGGGCCAGAGGTAAGGACAGATGAGTCTTAGGCATGAGTGAAAGGCACAGAGATAGGAAGCAGAGTGTCATGGGTGAAGGTCATTTTGGCTACACTGTGGAAGGACAGTGGGGGCCTCGATAGAAAGGGGGAGTCTAAGGAGGACGTACGGATTCGCAGGAAAGATAAGAAACTCTCTTTTATACAAGCTGAGTTTCAGAGGCCTGGGAGACCTGAGAGATCCGAAAGGCAGCTGGTGAAACAAGATGGGGCTCAGGACACAGAATATCTAATAAGGCTTTATTTAATTTCATTTATTCCATTTGATTCATTGTTCTTTATTTGGCATATTGAATGCATTCAGAAAGCATTAAATGCTCAGAAAATGACTGTCAAAACCATGTAATTGCTTCCTAACTTAGGGTTTTAGGTCTGATAGTAAATACTGTAAGAAATACACATAAAATTAAGTAATCTATTCAACATGCATTTACCAAGGCCCAGCACATGCTGTGAGAAATTCAGATAATAACTCTTTACATCTGTGCATCACTTTATAGCTTTAAATCACCTTCCCACATACTGTCTCGTGTGATTCCAAAAAGTACCACGTTATGTTCACAAGGAAAGTACCATTTAACTACGCTTTTTAAAAAAAAAAGATTTCTGCTTTTATATCCCTAGGGTCTAGGACAATGCCCTGTGTACATACTTATATTTAACTATATGTACTGAAAGAGTAAGTAAGTGAACAAAGGCCAGCCCCAGGAGAGGGGTGGGCAGAAATCATACACTTCACAAAAGAGCCTAACTTACTGCCAGGACTAAACTTTCATTCTGAGAAAAGGACAACGTGAAACATTCTCCTTAAAAATACAAAGGTGGTTCTAAGAGCTGTTCTAAATCCTAAAACTGAAAACAATTTTGTTGAAGCCTCTATGTCCTATGCAACTAATACTTTTGGAATAAATTATGAGAGCAAGCCATTAAGGTTCAGTATAAATCTTTTAAGAGATTAACAAGAATATGTTTCTCACAGAGCCTAAGGTTCTCCGAGGCACCTGCCATGCTGGGAATGAATGGGAAAGTAATAAATGTGATAACACAGTGAGAAAGAATGCTTAAGAAAATGAAAAGGCTACTTACATATCCCAGTTTGGAGCTGCTCGGAGCTGCTGGATTAGCAAGGGAAACTAGGATGAAAAGACAAGATGTAGGAACACGAGTCAACCGAGTCGATGAGGATATCTCTACTTCCAGTAAAAATATGAACTTCCCCATAAAACACCCATGGGGACGTAAAGATATGGGAATACTAGGCATGGGGATTATATAAAAATGGAAAATTAAGAATGGGAGCGTTTCGATCCCCTCCTATACATTAACATTTTCTACCTACCAGAAAAAGAACTGAAATAATATCTTGAGAGCGAACAAACAAATATTCTTTCAGCCCAACACCCAAACTGATCTCAAAAATATTTGAGAATTAACCCAACAAGGTATACACAGAAACTGAGAACTGCTGAACTGTGATGACCAAGGAGAAAGAAGGCCTACACGACCACAGGGACCTTTCATGTTGATGGATAGGTTAAATTAATATTAGAAAAAAATAATATTAGAAAAATGACAAAACTACCCAAGATAATTTACACATTTAATATAACACCCACCAAAATACCAGGGTTCTTCTGTACAGAACTAAATACAAATCATAATGACCTTATCTGGAAAAACAATAGGCAGGAATTAAAGAAAAGTGGACTGATGAAGGGAGTGTGGCACCCCCAAACTACAAGAGGGTTAACATCACAGCTCTCTAGCACCAAACAAAAACTAGAGAAGTTGATCAACGGGACAGAATAGATATGTCCAACATCAAACTAAATCTATTCAAAAGATTAATGTGTGACAAACTTTTAAAAAAATAACAACTAGGGGCGGCCGGGTGGTGCAGTGAGTAGGGCACTGGCCCTGGAGTCAGGAGGACCTGAGTTCAAATATGACCTCGGACACTTAACACTTACTAGCCATGCGACCTTGGACAAGTCACTTAACCCCAATTGCCCAGCCCTCCCCCCTCCAAAAAGCAAAATAAAATAAAAATAAAATACTAAATAATAATAATAACAACTAAGGAAAGGATGAGTATTCAATATGTACTTTGGCAAAAATGGTTAATAATTTGATGGAAAAGGGACTGGGACCCTCATGTTATGTCATACACTGATGGCAGCAAATTTCAGCTGAATGAGAAACTTAAACATAAAAAAGAACTCTTGAAAAGAAAAACAGGATGAACAGTGGAAGGGATTCTTTGTTCACTTATTTTTATTTAATTTATTCCATTTTTCAATTTAACAAGTGGAAGTAACTATTTCTAAGAAAATGGCTATTCTAAACTATATTAGAATAAAAAATTGTCAGATAAGAAAAATATAATTAAGTAAAAAATACTTGTAGGAAATATAACTAAAAGTTGATCTGCAAAACATATAAGGAACTTCTGAAGAGTCCCAGTTATAATTCCCAGTTCACAATGCAAAAATTTCTAACTCACGTGAAGATAATTTTTAACAGAGCAAACATAAATTTTAATAATCACTTGAAAAAATGCCCAATTTCACTAATAACCAGTGACTTTAATAAATGCAAATTAAAATAACTCTGACGGGGACAGAGCCAAGTAAAGGCAGGGAATTACCTGAGCTCTCCCAAATTCTCATCCAAATAACTTTAATATAACACCTCAAAACAATTCCTGGAGTAGCAGAACCACCAACTGTACAGGGTGAAACAATTTTCCAGGCCAAGACCACTTAGAAGGTCCACGTAATGGGGATGAGAGAGGAGCACTCTCCAGCACAGGCAGCATCCAGCAAGCCAGCAGTGGCCTTGGGGGCAACGGAATCTACAGAGGTGGTTTCCGGAGCTCTCAGTCCACAGACCATAAGTGGGTCAGTCAAACAACTGGTCAGAAGACAATGACAAGGAACCTAGCACTGGGTGCAGGACTCTGTTACACTGCATATAAGCACTTCTGGGTCACAATCCCAGGGCACTAAGGAAGGCTAGCAGAAAGGGGGACCCTGGTCATAGCCAAAGGGTGGAAAAGAGTGCTTGTGGTCATTCACAGACCAGAGCACAGGCCAAGAGAACACTGACCACACTGCTCCTTAGATCATGCCACCCAGGATGAAAAATGCCAACACCTCCAGACAAAGAACTGATGACATCTGAATGCAGATTGAAGCACATATTTTGTTACTTTCTTTGTTTTTCTTAGGTTGTTTTTGCCTGTGTCTTCGTTTGTAATATGACTAATATAGAAATATGTTTTGCATGACTGTACATGTATAACCTATAGCAAATTGCTTGCCTTCTCAAAGAGGAAGGAAGGAAGAGAAAAAAGAGAATTTGGAACTTAACGTTTTAAAATATAGAATATTAGAATTGTTTTTACATGTAACTGGAAAAAAGAAAATATTTCAAAATAAATTAATTAAAGAAAAAACCAACTTAAACCCATCACACTGGCAAAATCATTAAAAGCCATGAAACTCAATATCAGCTAGGTTGTGGAAAAAGAGATATACTCACTCACTGCTCAGAGAATCACAAATTTGTGGAATCTTTTTGTCCAGCAATCTGGCTGGACATAGTACAAGCTACAAAAATAATCACACTCTTCTTCTACTCAATAATCACGCTGTCAGCAAGATATCCTGAGAGTGTCATCCAAAACAAAAACAAAAATACAAAACCCGAGCTATTCAAAGTTCTTGATCACAGTGTTATATGTTATTGCAAAAAGAAAAACGGAAGCAACCTAAGGGTCCAGTAATAGTAAAATGGTTTTTAAAATCACAGAAATGTGCTATAATAATGTAATTAAGATAAAAGAGATATGGAGTATAGATAAATCTGAAAATACCTTAAAAAGAACAACTAGAAAAAGGCAGTCTGGATTGACTACAATCACACAAAGAAAAGTAAATGAGAATAAATGAACAAAGAATCATAACGGTGACTCGGAAGAAGGAACTGAAAAGGAGCTTGGATTCTTCATGCACTGAAACTGGTGATGACATGAATATTGTATCTATGCATACATACACATATGTATATAGTGAATGAGCCTTGATGATCTAAACCTTACTCTGACTGATGATTTTTTCATCAGTGACAGCATTTCCACAGGTGGATAGAGGCCCCTGAAAGTCTGGCACTGCCTTCCCTTTAGTTTCCAAAGCGAACTCTTATTGCACTAGCCCCTAATAGACGGACAGAGCTCTTGTGCTGGATGGCCATGTGGCTGGGTCTCTCTGTGGCTGAGCCCCTTACCAGCTGCGAATGGATCAGCTTCGTGGCTACCTCCTTGTGGTTGGAGATAGTGCACAAATAGTAAAGCAGATTGAGTTTAGCCCGCGAGGCTGCTGTGCTCTTCTCAGTGGTGTCCAGCTGGGAACAGACTTGTTGCAAAAACTCCTGCCATTCTTGTTCCTTTAAAAATAGCAACTTCTCGGCTAAGAGAGAAAAAAAAGGCAAACATGTTTTACAAGCACACAAACTCTCATAACAAAAAGCAATTTTATAAAAGCAAAGGAAAATCACTGACTTCAGAACCTTTTCTGTTTCACACTGTTCACTTTTTTAAAACATTCAAAGCCAAAGCTCAACAGACTTAACAGCATATTAGTAAGCAAAGATTAGCTGGAAATATCCAGAGGCAAACAGAAGAGGACCTAATGAATCAATAACTAAAAAAAAAGTAAAAGTAGCATGAGCCCCACGCAGACAATCACAGGCCAAAAATAAAAGTGTGGAGCGCTCCAAAGTTAGCTATGCTGACATACTAACGGTGAGACCCTGGGCAAGTCACTTAACCTCTCTCAGCCTCAGTTTCCCAAGATGTAAAATGAAGATAACAGCACTCACTTCACAGGGTTGTTGAGAAGATCCAATGAGATAATAAGAATAAAGCTCTTTACAAACTTTAAAGAGATCTATATAAATGTGAGTTCTTAATACCATTACTTTAATTCTCTTTAAATCCTTCATCATTTTTTTTTGCTTATGGATTTCCCTTTCTCTTCATTTGAACTCTGTACATAAAAGAGAAAGGTAGAGGTCTACACGACACTATCCGGGGTGATGCAGCAGATGAAGCGCTGGAGCAGGAGTAGGCAAGACTTGAGTTCAGATTCATACACCCAGGAAACTGAGGCAGACAGAGGTTAAGTGACTTGCCCAGGGTCACATAACTAGCAATGGTTGTGTGATTATATTATAATTATATAATTATTATTAAACTTAAACCTAAAATAATTCTGAATAATAAGTTTTTTTTAAATCACATTCCTAGCAGAATAGTCTACAGTTTGAAAGAATAAATATCCATTGGTGATACAACCAAACTTGAAATAACGAACTAGGAAATAGCTAAGAACAAAACACATCTCATTCATTCGAGAGCAATTCGAAAATTTTTTTCTAGTATTTTTTTTCCTTCTATTAAAAAATCCTCACTGAAAGAAAATGACAGAATAATGCCACATCATCGTCCGTAATGCATCTAAATTGCAAGCGCTCTTCAGATCTGAGCTGAGCATGGTGCCTGGTGCATAGCTGTTTGTCCTCCATTTTAGAAGAGGACAAAGACATCACAAGGTGACGTCTCAACTCCTGCGTGAATTGGATTTAAGTGAGGCAGAGGTGCCCAAAATCGTCAGCCTCACTCTCCATTCCAGAGTCATCGAAGTCCAGTGATAAAACAAAAGTCAGTGGCCTGGGAAGCAGTGGATGACCCTGACATCCTCCACGCCTGACCAAGCTCCATGTGTTCCACAGCACTGACTTTAGCCACTTTGTGGTTGTTA
>CM053585.1:516324706-516367915 GCA_028646515.1 Pseudochirops corinnae | reverse complement strand
AACTCCTGCGTGAATTGGATTTAAGTGAGGCAGAGGTGCCCAAAATCGTCAGCCTCACTCTCCATTCCAGAGTCATCGAAGTCCAGTGATAAAACAAAAGTCAGTGGCCTGGGAAGCAGTGGATGACCCTGACATCCTCCACGCCTGACCAAGCTCCATGTGTTCCACAGCACTGACTTTAGCCACTTTGTGGTTGTTAGAACAAAAGGTTCTCATCCACCCATTCTGCCGAGAGAAGTCTTCACATCTCCCTGATTCACCGATGGGTTTGTGGCTTGTCATTTACCTTCAACCTGGTTTAGCCATTTGCTGAAACAGTTTGGGAGGGCATGTGGCCACTTTATGCAGCAGCTGACTGGAGTCAGAGGTAACATTTGGGTGAATCAAGTGGCCACAACAGATGGATGAGCATCCCTGAAAAAGGCCTGGCACGTCCTCACACCAGGGGTGCTAGAGCTCCTTGACAACCCATACACCCCTGGTACAGAGGAGGTACTTAATGTTGCCTTGTTAACTTGCTGATTTTTTATAATAAGAAAAGTGAACTGTGCTTGGAAAATCATGAGGAGCAGCAAAAAGATATTAGGAGCCCAGCAGCATTATTACACAGGTACAGGATGATGAAGAACACCCTCTACCTCCCAACAGTGAAGTGATGGGTTAAATGAGCAGAATGAGATGCGTGTCTGTACAGAGCCAATGTGGGGATCTGTTTCGCTTGACTATAAATATTAATTGTTTTGTTTTCCTTTTTCCATTGCCAAGAATGTGAGGAAGAAAAAATAAATTCTTGATAATTCCAAAAAGCAAAATTATTAAATTATTTAAATTATTAAAATAAAAAATTTAGTACAAATACAGCAGGCAGACTGCCCATTCCCTCATTCTTGGGTAAAAACCAGAGTGCAGACTTGGAGAGCAATAACTACATCTCTTACAGAAGAATACCTTGAATGCACCAAAAACTTGCAGATCCCTAGAACTAGCTCTGAAAACAGCAGCACACAAAAGCCTGAAGCTTGGCACAGTGCTTCCCCACCCCAAGGTGAGCAGAGCCCAACTTCAACATAAAGTTCAAAGTCAATGAACAGGCTGGGAAAATGTGCAAATAAAAAAAAAAATAACAACCATAAAAAGCTACTTTTTTGGAGTAGCTTTTTGGAGACAACAATGTGAAAACAGCTTCAAAAGCAAAGCCTCAAAGAAAAAGCCTAATTGGGCTCAGTGCCAGCAAGAATTCCTGAAAGAGTAAAAGAAAAAAAATTGAGAACTAGAGGAAAAACTTGGAAAAGAAATGGGAGTGATGCAAAAACATTATGAGAAAAGCATTAACAACTTGGTAAAAGAGGTACAAAAAATACTGAAGAAATTATCACCTTGAAAAACACAACTGGCATAATGGGAAAAGGCACAAAAATTCAATGAAGAAAAGTACACTTTAAAAATTAGAGTTGGGCAACTGGAAGCTAATGATTCCATGAGGCATGCAGAAACAATAAAACAAAGCCAAAAGAATGAAAAAAAAATAGAAAATGTAAAAAACTTCATTGGGAAAACAACTGACCTCTTTTTGTGGTGGCAAAGAGTTGGAAATTGAGGGGATGCTTATCAATTGGGGAATGGCTGAACAAGTTGTGGCATATGATTGTAATGGAGTACTACTGTGCTATAGGAAATAATTAGGTGGTGGTTTCAGAAAAACATGGCAAGACCCATATGAACTGATGCAAAGTGAAGTGAGAAGAATTGGGAGCTAATTGTGCATAGTAACAACAATGTAGTGATAATCAATAGAGAGATTCAAGACAAATGATGAAAGGAATTGTGATGAAAAAATGCTTTCCACCCCTAGAGAGAGAACTGATCAACTCTGAGTGCAAACTGAAGTACAATTTTCTCACTTTTTTTCCTGCAATATGGCTGATATGGAAATATACTTTGCATGATTTCACATGAAGTCGTAGTGTCTGCCATCTCAGTAGGTGGGGGAGGAATGGAAAAGGGAGGGAGAAAATCTGGAACTCAAAATTTAAAAAGAAAATAATGTTAAAAATAAATAAATATTTTAAAATATTTGTAAAGAAAAAGACAAGGGGGAAGTTCTGCTTAGGATGATAGGACTCAACTTTTGAAAGAACCTTAGAAATTATATCTAACTCTTTTCCCCACCTTCCCCAAGGTTGAGTCATGTGTCCCTGGGTATCCACAGAGCCAGGATCTTTGCAGAGGTTCCCCAACTCAAGTCCAACAACTCTTCTACTCCTCCAGGTAACTCTCAAAAAAAAACCTACCCCAAAACTTGAAAAGAAACTCAGTGCTGGTAGTGAAAAAGAATACAAAGGAATGCTAATGAACCTTTGAAATCTCAGGCCTTTTTAGGAATGAACAGCACTTGAAAACTACAGTCATTTGCTGAAAAGGCCCTCAGCTCTGCCCTCATCACTAGGTTTTGCTTGAGCAAAAAGCAATGAGATAGCAGACACTCCAGCGGTTCTCAACCTGTGGGTTATGTTCAATTTAAATATATCCTGCATATCAGATATTTACATTACGATTCATAATAGTAGCAAAATTACAGTTATGAAGTAGCAATGAAAATAATTTTAGGGTTAGGGGTCACCACAACATGAGGAACTGTATTGAAGGGTCGCGGCATTAGGAAGGTTGAGAACCACTGCTATTCAGACCTGAGGAAATGAGATACCGCTTCCTTCTGAAATGAACCCATACTTGGCTGACCTCCATCTGCAAGCATCGTAAACTCTAACAGTAACACCCTAGATAGTTTCCAAAAAAAAAGGCTAGGGGGAGAGCTAAAAGGAAGACACGTTATTTTCTTGATAAATTCCCTTTTGTTCTTATAAATAGCAGCTCTGCTTTATGCCTACAAAAAGTGTGGTCTATATAACATTCAGTAGGAAGAATATTCTCCTACTCCCACCCCAGATAATTTTGCTCATCTGCATGCACATGTCACAATTCCATTTTCACTCATTACCTCGTCAGCTCTTGGATTTCACACTAGGTGGCTCTAGTCTCTCCCATCTCCAGTTGTCCTCCACAGAGCTAAGCATAGGTCCAACCAGGTCACCAAGTGCTTCAAAGACCTCCCATATTTTCCTATTTCCACTAGTACAAATCAGGAACTCCCACACTTGGTGTTTAAAGCCTTCACCCCTGGCTCCCAACTAGCTGTCCACATAGATTACGTCATTCTCCCTTCTGCATTCTCTGGTCCAGCCAAACAGGCCTAATTCACACTACATTCATCTCTCATCTCCCTACCTTTGCACAGGCTGGTACCCATGCCAGCAATGCACTCCCTGTTCATCTCTACATCTTAGAATTCCTCCCTCCCTTCACAGCTCAGCCCAAATACCACCTCCTGCATGAGGCCTTTACTATATCGCCACGGGGTAGTGCCTAACCACCCCATCATCATTTAAGTGGTATTCAATCTGCATGCATTTTGTATTTGCTAATGTGAATTTTGCATCCTCATTACCTAGTACAATGCCCAGCACACACAGCAGGTGTCTAATAAATGTTTGTCCCTGGGAAACTGAAGAGCTTTCCCAACTCTGTTACTTGAAATATAATAGAAGGCAGTCAAATTAAGTAATAAATCATGAAGTTCTCCAGCTCAGAGGTTTTGAGGCTCCAGTGAGACGATGGATGTGAGGTACTTTGGAAACCTGAAAGCACTGTGTAAAGGCCAGTTATCATTGTTGCTGTTTCTGTGGTTAGCCTGCAATTCCCAGGCCTCCCATTTGCTGACAACTTCATTGTCTGAGCCTTCTCCTGCCAAGCTAAAGTCACACCCAAAGAGCGAGACAGGGGTGTGCTTGTGAATGTTTAACAACCAGGCTCTCCAGAAAAGAACATGTATGCAAACACATTTTGGAGGTCAGTCTTCATTATTAACACCTCCTGAAGCCAACAAAACGATAAATCAAGCACTCCTTTGTCATGACTGCTATTTTCTGAGGTGTAAATATTCACACTGAAAATGCCAAAGCTGGCTCCAGCCCACCCCAGGCCACCCACAGACCACACGAGTCTTGCTCTGACCCTGGAGCAGGTGACCCTGGGCTCCAGAAGGCTAACAAGTTCTGGCAGGTCCTACCGAGCTGGGAATGAGTATGATCTCAGGACAAGTGCTCCTCAAACATGACACTCCATCTCCCAGCTCCATGCCTACACCCTGGCTGGAGCCCTCTCCCTCCTTGCCTCTTGTCTCTTGGCCTCCCTAGCTTCCTCCTAGACTCCATTCAAATGCCATTGTCTTCAGGCATGCTCTCTACCCCATCTGAGACAACCTTCCATTGAGTCTGCTCGCATAGTTGTTTGTATGTGTCTCCTCCATTAGACTGTGAATTCTTTGAGGGCAGGGACCATGTTTTTGCTTTTCCTGATATCCCCAGCACTTAGCACGGTGCCTGGGACATAGTTGGAGCTGAAAAAATTACTGCTGAGTGAGTGACTGACAATCAAGGACCTGCCTTGGTAAGTACTAAGATATTCATTATCCACAATGATTTTTTTTTTTTAAGTACAGGAAATCACCTGCTAAAGAATGGGAGAATTCCTATTTGCATCAACGGAGAAAATGCCCACAGCCATAAAATGATGGATCTTTTCAAGAAATAAAATAAAATGCACCAAGCTTCCTCACGACCAGAGTCTGGCCCTTCTTCACAAGCCACACAAAAATAGCTGGTGAGCAGGATTTGGCCCTCAGGCTGCAGTGGGCCAACCCCTCCTCTAGAGTTCTCATTTTGCAGCTAATTTGTAAATTCTTAATGCATTCTTCTATTTGTGTCCAACTGGGTTTTTGTTGGAAGCTTTGTAAGTTGCTATGAAGCCACTCTTCTGGGTCTGTGCCTTGGATGTTCTTAGATCCATAATAATTTTCTGTCATTGGTATCTCTTTTTTTGTTTACTCATTTTTCCAGCCTTCCTTCCTAAATTAGGAATTTACATCAGTTCCAAGTTTATACACACGTTTGGAGGGAATGTCAAGGTTTTGTTTGGTCCCCATCTGTATTATCTAGGCTCTTGTTATTATAGCTTTCTATGGGCAATGAGCATTGTGTTCTTCAAGGCTCTGAGGGGTGGCTCAGCGGTCTGAGTCACAAGCTTTAAATACCCTACGCAGTCTGATCTGGGGTGCATTCTACTCCCTGCCTTCTCCGTTAGAGCTCTGTAGACTCCTATCCCTTTGTAGACTCAAGGCTGCAACATGGCAGGTTTTGGTGTCCTGAGCAAAAAAACAAACAAGCTTATGGTCTCATAACAAGTGTCAGGATTAGGATTCAAAAGCAGATATCCTTCCAAGCCCACTGCTCTATCTAATACTGTATTGATTCATTCCCTAGGATTTACTCTTGCTTAATTCCACAACAGGAGCAATTACTATTCCATGCAGGGACTACCCTCTTGTATGGGATGGGAAGTGGTCTCAGCTAGTTAGCTGGTATGATGATTAGGCTGGTTCCAAAAGGAAATTTACTTTTCTACCTATGTGTTGTTTTCCCCCAGTAATCCATAACGTAGATGATCAAGCAATCAGGGCTTGAATGGATATGATTATAATTAGCAAAAGTAGAAGGACCATTGCTATGATGGAAAATGTTGCCACATTAAAATGTCTCTGAAAGGACTTTTGTTGTTTGCTAGCAATTCCAGAACATACCTGTATATGCTGGTAAATGTAGCATTTTCACATCAAATCTAATGGGTGGTTGTTTCATTATCTGTATTTAAAAAATAAAAGTTTCATTCAAAATTTTATGTGTACTTAATATCATAAAATATCAAATAGTTAATAATGTAAAACATTCATTATAAATAAAAACAAATACTATATTGAATGAAATCATTAAGTAACTGATAAATCCGATAGAATATAAGCTACTTAAGAGCAGGAACTCTTCCGCTTTTGTCTCTGTATATCCAATGCCTAAGACTAGGTCTCATATAGAAAGTGTGATTAACAAATGCTTGCTGATTAATTGACTGAGTCAGCAACTTTTTATTAAAGACATACTATGTGCAATATGACATTCTAGGTAATTTGGAAGACACGGATAAGACCCAGTTGATGTCGTCAAGAAGGTTAAAATCTATGCCTATAGTTGAAACGGGGCTCACAGACCACAGGATCATTCATTTAGAGGTGGAAGGGTCTCAGAGGCCCCCAAATCCACTCCCTCATTTTTCAGATGCAGAAATTGGGGCCCAGAAAGGTTACAATTTTCTGCCACATCAAACAAGGTTATCTCTATTGTTTCAGTTTCAAGGAGTCTTCTACAATTTCCAAATACGCCTAGGGAACAATTTGAAGGAAAAGGACACTTTAGGCAGTATCTGTTCTACCAAATCAAATGTTTTTTTTTAAAATAACCGAATAATAAGAACACTGAGATCTTATGTTCTCTACATCTTTCAGTCAACTGTGCTTTGATAAACAAGCTTTCTGCTGTGGAATATGTCTTGGGAAAACCTGCCTCTTCCTGTCCAATGACAGGAGAAGGGGGCAAAGGATTCGTGGTGACCTCAATGTTTCTTTTTTATTCTCCTTTAAAATGGTACATAAAACACAAAAGAGTGATGGCTGGTAAATAAGAATTTAAAAAACTAAACAACTGTGATCTCATAAGGCTATACATGATGAACCGTCAAAATAATTATACCAACCAATTCAACAGTCATTGTTACAGGAGCTTCTCAGAAGCATGATGAACAAGAATAATAATCTGGGGGGCGGCTAGGTGGCACAGTGAATAGAGCACAGGCTCTGGAGTTAGGAGGACCTGAGTTCAAATCTGGCCTCAGACACTTAATACTTACTAGCCATGTGACCTCAGGCAAGTCACTTAACTCCAATCGCCCCGCATTCCCCTCTCCAAAAAGCCAAAAAAGAACAATAATGCGACATGTTTGTAGATACCGTATTTTATATAGTGAATTAAGGGCTTCAAAGCTCTTTTCCTCACAACTGCCCTGTGAGAAACATGATGGCGGAACCTATAATAATAGCAGCAGCAGCAATAATAATACCCATTTACAGATGACAAAACTGAGGCTTAACCTCTCAAAGGTTAAATGCCTTGCTCCTGGTCACACAGCTCACAAGTGTGTGTGAAACAGAATCTGAACCCATGTCTCTGGATTCCAATACTTTCACTCCTCCCACTACACCAGGCAGATGGTAAATAGAGATAAGTGAAGATAAGTGAAAAGAGTTCATGTCATTGGAAATGGAGCTAAAAAAAAACCTGAAAAAATAAGGAGTAGAGAGACAGGAAAAAGAAAAGCAATGACAAGAAAATAAGTGCAGATGAAGATGAGAAAAAAAGAAAAGAGGTAAACAGGGCAAGTCAACAGGGAAAGAGGAGAGCTGGGGGAGCTAGACCTGGAGAGGGACAAAGACGGTGTGTGTGGCACATAGCAGGTGTTCCAAAAATGCCTGTTAATAGACTGAGGGAGGATGGAGTGAAAGGTGAACAGGAAATGACTAGATCTGAGGCAGAAAAGGGAAGTCTGAGCAAAGAGACTGTGATGTGCAGACAGGAAAGAAGGAAAAAATACAGGTAAAAGACAGAGGAAGGCAAATTCACTAGAAAAATGGTGAGGGGTAAAAAATATCAGAAAGGTAGAGTATGTGAAAAGATGACCAGACAAGACATCAGAAGGAGACAGGACAAAGGAAGAGATGGGGTTAGAAGCAAAAATCAAGTCAGTGGAAGAAAAGCACAAGAGAAAGGCCACTAGAAAGCTGTTCATACATTAGCCAAAACAGATTTTGCCCAAAAGTATATTGTAGGTTGCAGAACTCCCACAATGATTTTTACATTTTTTATACCTTTGGATTATCAATTATTGGGGTCACAATGAGGTCAGCATCAGTATAGATGAGCTCCTTCATTCTGGACTCTATGTCCTGCTGAGATAAATACGGATTTTTCGTCTGGAAAAAAAGAACCAACATTCAACATTTCTTTCACAAATCATTCAAATGGCCAAATGAATCTGTGACCTCATTGTTTCGGGAGTTCCCTCTAATTTGACAAATTAAAAGCTTTTTTAAAAGATGTCCATAAGAATGTCACTTCAAGCAATATTATATTAATGCAAGTTTATAACAAAATAAATAGTTTTTTTTTCCACTTTCTGCAAACACTGCGAAGCCATGCTTTCCTTCTCTGTTATCACATAATTCTGAGAAGATAAAGACCAAAGCTTTGATGGGTGGATGGAAATCCACTTCAAAGCCTATACAGAAAGCTGGATTTTCTACTGTTGGAACACTAATGTAGCTCACTTAGCCAGCTAGACTCTTCTCAGTCAGCACTTTCCCTACTAACTTTAAGTCACAAATGAGGTTAACACTTTCAAAATTACCCAAAATGCGAACCCCAATGCCATGAGGCAGGCAAGCTCCTGATACTACATGGACCCCAAAAGAAAGCTACCAGTACTAGCCCCAGGAGGAAGAGCTGGCTTCTGGCTCCAGCTTTGCCCCTCCTGCAGCAAATCCCAAGTGCTTCCCCTCTCTGGTTTCAATTCACTCTTCTTCAAACGAGGAGAGACTAACTGGCCTCCAAGGTGTCTTCAGATGCTAATATTCTATGACCATACCACACTTAAATGTATGAATACAGTCCAGTGACATGAAGTTTTGTTTTTTTATTATTTCCTGACTTAAAATAAAGGACCTTGCTTTGAGAACCTGGGCTGTTATTGCTTAGTTACACATTGTCTTCACTACGGAAGTGATCTTCTCCTACGCTTCCTCACTGGTTCCAACAGGCTACACTGAAGAAGGGAAGGCTGTAAATCTCCTATCACCCTCTGATAGAATGGATTCAACTACTAAAGATAAGAATAACCTTCTATTGTTATGTCGCATCTTATTGTGGAGATCATACTAGTATAGTTAGATGTGATAACTTTTATTGTAATGATACCAAGCTGATTTAATTAAAGTAGATTTTACTAACTCCATTTTTACACCAAGTTATTTTTTAAAGTCTATTTCATGAGCTACCAGATTTTTAATATGAAAAAATTAACAACTTTCCATAATTGATACTGATAACAATTATAACTATAATTATGAAATAAAGATACAATTAACCTACAATTTTGAAAAAACACACTAATCCATTCTTGTTCTATGGAAATTTGAATTAACTCATTAGGCTTTTGCAGTTAAACATTTATGAAGTAACAGTATGTTTGCCAAAAGAACAAGGATTGCTAATTAATTTCACAATCTGTACCAAGAAATAATCTAACCACTGGAAACCAATACAAATAGTTCTAAAATCCTATTCCTTTGCCTAGATTTTGTGTCTCTGTGGGAAAAAAAGTTTCCCTTATTTGTGCTTACCTCTGTTGAAGAAAAAGTCCACAGGGTTGGTTTATGGGTTACATCAGAATGACTCCCCAAAGCAGTGCTGGTTCTTGGAGTTGGTCGAGAACTGAAAAGAAAACACCAATCCCAACTACTAAGTCAGATTTCATAACACTGGAATTCTATTTTTAAAACACTTCAGAACCCAAAATTCAAAAAAGATCATTCTCTAGGTCATTAGACTCCAGCCCTAGAACTAGGCTAATTTATAAGTTTTAAGAATGGCATATCTTTATTTGTTGAAGGACTCTTCTCTTCTCTCCTCCCCATCAAAATTCATCTCTAGACTAACGTTCACACTTCACGAGTCTGCTCATGTTAACTCGCCTTCTAAAAGCCCTTGGTGGCTCTCCACTGCTTATCGCACAACATGCAGAGACCTGAGCCCCACATTCAGCATCCTCTTTGACCTGGTCCTATCCCACCAAGCCAACATTATTTCACTCACCTTAACCTTCACTGTGCTCAAGTAAAACTATCTGTTTCCAACCATACACTTAGGGATTTCCTGGCTCACATTATGGAGATATGTGCCCCAGAACATCAATAGATAGCATCATTCTCTTACTAGACTACAAACCTCTTAAAGGCAAGAACTGTTTGCTGTATTGCATTGCCTTTGTATTGCTAGCACCTAGCATAAGGCCCTACCCACAGTAGATATATGTTGTGAATTAATAGGATGTTTGTGAATTAAAGGATAAAGACAAAATTAAACCTCACAATACTCCTTGGTCATATAAAGAAATAAAAGCCAACATATGAAAAAACTCACAACTTGAGTTTCCATACATGGCCCAAGTCTGTGGAAAAGCAACTTCTGCAGCCTTAAATTAGTGTCTTACAAATAGGGAGAATGATTTCATTTGGCAAAAAATACACCAAAAAAGCACATGTTTCAATCAGCGTTTACTTCTAATTTTGAATATAAAATTAGAGGCACAAGAATTAAGTTCATGTCTAAGCCTCCAAACAGTTTTAAAATAAGAACCATATGGAGTAGTACTCTTAGTCAACATTAGTCATAAATAAGCATTTTTTATTTTCCACTAAATTCTTTTCTGCTTTTTCATTTTACATACCTGAGAAGAAATATACATTCATTCAACTGACCACTTCCAAGAGCGCTCTTGGGCCGCAATTCAGCTGGATTTTCTGTGACAAGAATGCAACCTGTTATTAACACCCATAACAGAACAACAACAACAAAATCATGAGCAAAGCACATTGCTACGAGTTCAAGGCCATCCCACCTTGGAAATGAGGCGCAATGAGCAAGAGCAATCTGAGAGGAGTTCACTCACACAAAAATCTTACCTAGTTTAAAAGACTTGTTAAATTGTTGGCTGATACTCAGTCCTGTAGTCTGTACATTCTCTTTGTTTTTCAACAGCTCTTCACCTTGTTCAGGTAAGGAACACTCCATGATTTTTCTGCCGGTCAATAAAAGAAAAGAGTTCATAATCCACAGCACAACTATTTTTAGAACTGTCTATATAGAGAGCCAGTTTAGAAAAGGGCATAACTAGCTGCATGACCACGAGCAAGTCCTGGCCCTTCTCTGAGCCCCGGCTTTTTCATCTGTACAATGAAAGTTTGGGTCCTAAACAAGCCAAGGACTCCCTAAGGCCTAATGTTCTATGATTCTATATGATGATACTCAATATCTTAGCAAAGTGATGAATTGGGGGGGGGGGTGCAAACCTTGTTAAAGATTATAAATGACTTAGAGGCAGGATTTTAATTGAAGAAAGTTACTATTTATGTGTATGTATTTGTGTACATATACGTGTATGTCTTGGTGGGTTGTTCATTCTCTGTTTTCAAAGAGGACTGATGGTATAGTGAGGGCTGATGTCTTGACTTGCACATGAAGTGGACTGGCTGGGGCAGAGCTGCACAAAGCCATCAGCCTCATTCTTTCTTCCAGAGTCTTGTGTGCATATAGAGACACGGTGCTTATAGAGAGAGATGTTGAGATATATGTATGTATATATATGTGTGTGTTGTGTAGATACATACACACCACACACACATACAGACACACACACACACACACACACACACACACACACACACACACACACACATATATAGATACACACACCACACACATATATACATATACACCACTCTCTCTCTTTCTGTACAACATCAATAATGTGGCACCAGTGGAGAGCCCTAAATATCTCTTTAAGAAATCCCACATATTATGATCATTAGGAGACTCTTTCTTATAAAGCACTCAAAGGTCAAAGAATCATGGCCCATAGCTCTAGGGCAAGAAAGGCCCTCTGTGGCCGTCTGCTCTAAAACTCTCATTTTTAAACATTAGGAAACCAAGGCCCAGAGAGGTTAAATGATTTGCCCACACAACTACTAAATAGCAAAATAAGGCAATGACTTGAACCTCTTTACATTGTATTAAAAAAAAGTCTCAATAATAATGAATGTAAAAATCACCTAAATTCACAACAGGATAAAAGACAGGCCAAAATGGCTCCTAGTATTTAGCACAATGTTCTAACCACAATAAATGTTCTAACCACATTGAAAAAATATGAAACCAATTAAATATGGAATACTTTTAACATAGGAAAGTAAAAATAAACCTCACTGACAGCTTATGTCAGAACATTCTCAAACACAAGAGATTTCAATCTCCAATTCCATCAAAAAACTCCTTCCACAAATGTAGAATATTTTTTTTAAATTTCAATCCCATTAAACTTAAGCCTTGCAAATAAATATCTAATCCTAAAATATCTTTGTGCCAAACTAAATGTAAGCTAAAACGAGTCTTTCTAACCTGCTCTTTCCTTTTTTCTTCTCTACTAACATGGACAGGACATCACAAGGTAAGACAATGCCTAAAGGCCATGGGCGACATTGTGACAGCCTCAAATACACAACTATCTGATTTAGAAAAGCCAAAACAGATAAGCTGACAGTGGCAGGACAGTTTGTGGCAGATCAACAACAAAAAAAGACATTTTAATCACAGCTTTCATAAGAAAGCAGAAAATAATAGTAGATGGTAAATAGTACCGTCACATCCTTCACGAAACCCTCGGACAAAAATAAAGCCGCACTGTGATTTCCAAAGCCATTGTATTAACACGCTCACAAGACCTCCTACTGCGGCTAAAAAGTCAGACTGTTCCTCAATAGGTACTGCAAATTTGCAATCCCAGAGGAAATGTCAGTTTAAAGCCATAATCTAGTTGTCAACCTACCTAAAGACATAAAACATGTTTCCTAAGTTGTAATCAGCTTAATTGGTACAATGTAGACTTTAAAAATATTTAAGTAAAATGCTTTCATTATACTTTAATAATAAACACTTGGGGTGAAGCTCGTCCTATCAAATCCCATGTTCTAATTCAGGCATGAACCCTAATCTTTAAGTACAGAGCACTAAATTCACTCATTCACTCACTCAATACTCAGTTCCTGAGGAGCCACATAGAGCATTTATCCTAAGTGCTATTGGCGCATAGCGTTAACAAAGGAATTATTACTAATGTCAAGAAGTTTACAATATAATTCAGGAGACAAAGGTACTGAAAAAAATTAGAAAACATCAGCAAGTGCATGGTGATGTCTGAGAACGTGAATGTCCCTCTTCAGGACTAAAGGAATACAAAAAATGGGAGTGTCGGAGGCAGGGTATTCTTAGGGAAGGTCTGGGGAGCAGTTCTTAAACTTTTTAAAGTTGAGTGATGACACTAGCAACAAAGGAGATGGGAAAGGGTTTCAAAAAGAAGCAAAGGCAATGAGACAAGGACCCTGAGGCCTCATGTAGATGGCATTAAGGCAATGTACCAGGAGAGCTGGAGGGTTACATTGGGAAATGATGAATGAATTTACGATAGTAGGAATAAGTCAAACCAAAAGCAGCCAGTTCTCTAAATGGTCATGCTAATAAAGGTAAACAACAGTACGGCGATAACCAGTCTCCCAAAAGTGTAAAATATCTACCACAACAACTCCTCCCCACAAAAAATAATCCACACTTGGCTTTGGACTATGTAACATGATTTCTTTTTTTGGTAGAAGATTTTAAAGTAGGATCTCATTTCCAGAAGACTATCCAGTCCTTCCTTTCCACTCCCATGATCAATGTATCAGGCCTTCTTTGCATCTTGCCAAATCCACTGTAGCATCTCCCTGCCTCTGTGTTCCCCTTCTTCCAATACAGTCCACAGAACATTGCCAAATTAATTTTCCTAAAGCATAATATAAATGGTGTCACTCTATTACTCCAAAACCTTCAATGGCTCCCATTACCTACCAAATTAAGTACAAACTCCTTAGCCTATCTTCAAGATCCTTCACGTTCTGTCCCAATCTACTACATTCCAGTCAAATCTGGTCACTGTTCTCTAAGCACACCTGTGATCCCATATCATTGTTCACAATGGTGGAATGTAAATATCACTGGATTTGGAGTCAGGAGGGACCTAGATTCAAATTTCACCTTACTCACTAGTTCTTTAACCAAAAACTATTTGACATTAGCAGCTCTCAGTCAGTTTCTTCATTTGAAAATGGGGGTTATCATACGTCTAGTACTTACCTCCCCAGCTTATTAAGCATATTGGGGACTGCATATACTACAGATCAAATGAAATAACTGATGTAAAGAGTTTTCCTTACAAATCTTAAAACTCTCATTATCATTATTATAATTCTACTTGAAATGTCCTTCTCCATCTCCACGTCTTAAAATATTATCCACCCTTCAAAATGTCTGAATCAAATAACACTTACTTCATAAAAATCCCTCTGATTCTGACCCTCTCTCCCCCACTAGCCAGATCTCTCTCCTCTAGATACCCACAGAACTAAGAAGATCATCATGTTCTTCCTTATTAAATATTTTTGTTTGTTTTCTATGCCTTATTAGATTGCAAATTCCTTCAGGGCTTACATTCAGATGGATGTTCTATTCATCATTCTATCTTCTATGACCTTTCTCTAGTGCAATTTCTGGCTGATAATTAGCCAAGTCAATATAGATGCCTGCTCAAATCTACCATATACCTCTTCATTACTCCTTGGGTAGTCTTCAGCTTTAATTATTCAATTGGTATTCCATGGCTCAGAGTCAAACCAAATCAATGGAAGAATATTAGTGTTAAAAAGATAGGCCTTCAGGTGGCTAGGTAGTGCAGTGAATAGAGCACCGGCCCTGGAATCAGGAGGACCTGAGTTCAAATCTGGCCTCAGACACTTAACACTTACTGGCCATGTGACTTTGGGCAAGTCACTTAACCCCAGTTGCCCTGCCATCCTCCCTCCAAAAAGCCAAAAAAAAAAAAAAAAAAAAAAAGACAGGCCCTTGCTTCAGGGAAGAAGCTTGGTATTATTAAAAGACGTACACAATTTCCCAAAGGCAATCTAGTCCATTCTTCTCATGTTCAATTCATTGCTCAGTGCATAGCAGCTGTCCAAGATATATGGTGTAATGGATCAACTCTATGTGAGTTTTCTATTCAACTTCATACTGTAGTCTAAACAATAGGCATTCTTCATCTACTTACTTTTTTCCAGTGTGGAGAACTAAGCTTAACTCTTTAGTAAAGGAGGTCAACAAAATATGGAACTGGAAAAATGGTCTGCCAGGTACATGGCAAGAGTGACAGATGATCAATGAACAGCCTCCGTGTGCTCCATCAGTATCCACCCAACACCAAGAGGACCGGCGAAAAGCCTAGAACATGTTGGAGGGGATGTCCCATAAAGGATTTATGGGGAGACATGAACAAGAGATGTGCAGAATGAAATGGCATATTCTCCATGTAATACTACGAGTTCCAAATGGATACAAGACCTTAATATTAGAGATCACAACATAAAAAAATTAGAAGAGAACTAGATCACGTACCTTTCATAGCTATGACTAGAGGATAAATTCTTAATCAAATGAAGATTAAAGTTGATCACAAAAGCAAATGAATAATTTTGATTAAGCAAAATTAAAAGACTTCGACACAAACAAAAATCTAGCACAGCTGGGATGAGAAGAGAAGCTATCGAGTAGAGAGAAAAAAAACCTTCTACACAGAATATCTATGAAAGAGTCTAAAATGCAAAATACAAAGAGAACTTACAGAAATGCGTCACCAAGAGCCATCGTAAACAAATAGTTCTCAGAAAAAGAGCTACAAACCATCAACAACAATATGAAAGAGCATTTCAAATTGCTCACAATAAGACAAAGAGAAGTCAAACTGACTCCAGGGTTTTACCTCATCCTCGGCAAACTGACAAAGACCACAAAAGATGGGAATCATCATTACTGGAGAGGCTACAGCAGCTGTGAAGGGGTCCAATCATTCTGGAAATCAGTCCAGAATTAATCGGGGAAAGTGATTCAAACAGCCATCTTCTTTAAGCTGGAGCTCTCACTCCAGTATATGTGAGGCATATGCTCCAAGGATGTCAAAAACAGAAAGATCTCATATATGCCAAAACATTAATGGCGGCAATCTTATAATACAAAGAGCTCGGGGGTGGGGGAAAGAGTACATAATTTAACTAACAACTGAAGGAATGGCTAAATAACTTGTGTCACAAGAATGTAATGAATATTATTTTTCCATAAGAAAGGATGAATATGAAAAACATAAAGAAGCATAAGACGACTTCCAAACTAAGGTAATGAGAACCAGAAAAACAACCTCTCCAATGACCGCAACAATGTAAATGGATGGAATAAATAAAATTAAAACAAACGCCGTGTAATTAAAATACCAAGCTTGGCCTTGAAGAAGAGAGCTGAGAACACAACCAGTTCCTTTCCTTGAAGAGGTGAAGGATTATGGATGTGAAACATTGTAAATACTATCGAAGTTATAGAGAGAGAGAAATCAATAGGTATGGAGTATGGGTGAAGATATTCCTCTGACAATACAGAACACAGTCCAGTTTCCCTCTCTTTCTTTTGTTTACTTTTTTTAATGTATTTTTTTTTTGCTTTTTTTTCGAGGACGGAAGGCAGGGGAATTGGGGTTAAGTGACTTGCCCAAGGTCACACAGCTAGTAAGTGTTAAGTGTCTGAGGCTGGATTTGAACTCAGGTCCTCCTGACTCCAGGACCAGTGCTCTATTCACTGCACCACCTAGCCACCCTTCTTTTGTTTAAATTTAATGAAAATCTCTTATCTTTACATTAACTTTAATACCACCTTCATTTTCCAGTATTTCCTTCTCCTCCCCAACCCAAAGGGTCATCTCTTATAACAAAGAGGAAACAAAAAAGAAAAAGAAAATCAGTTCAACAAATCTAACCAATGCATCAACTGAGTTTGATGATAGATGTGTAGATGGCTGGATGGACACTTAGACAGAAAGATAGATAAAACAGATGCCAGATCTACAAAGAAACCCTCTCTACCAATGCGGAAGAGGCAACTGTTTGACAACTTGTAGACTGACAGTTACCTGGAACACTGAGAAGTTATTTTGCCTAGAGTCCCACAGCCAGAATAGGTCAGAGATGGGACTTGCACCCACATCTTCAGCACCCCAATACTGCTTTCAAATCATTATGCCATCTTGCCTCTCCAGACAAGCATATTTTATCAAACTTTGCAGGATACAGCCTATCCCTAAGAAAGAGCCCACTCCTATATATTAACTTCTTGTCCAGAAATCCCAATCCCAGCCTGAGACACCAACTTCTCAGCCAGATGATCCCTTCCCATGACCTCCTCTGATAAAAACACCCTTTGTCCCCTAAGCATCCGTTTCTTGCCCAGGACTTCAGAATCTGTAGAAACACTTTCTGGGTTCCTTCTCGCATTATCATCTGTCACCTCATTAATCATTTATTTGTATCCCCCACAGTATACTGGCCATAACAGATACTCAGTGAAGTGTTTGATTAAGAAGACAAAGTGGCAATTAGATCTCTGAAGTACAGGTTCAGAGTTCTGGTATTAGAAAACCAAACCACAAATGTAAAAGCCTCCTCTCTAGGTGTGTGTGCATGTGTGTGTGTGTTTGTGTGTGTGTGTGTGTGTGTGTGTGTGTACATATCAGTACTGTGAACATCCACATTATATTTCAACACATCTGTGATCTCATCATCACACAAGCTCCCTCTCCCAACACTGGTTCATCAGGTGTGGTCTGGCATCGCCATGTGTTTCCGTTAATTCCTCATAAAGGATCTATCCAATGCACTAGAGGTTTTTTACTTGGATTCTTTTAATATTCCATCAATACTAATGCAGTATGGTGGTCTGTCTGTCCTCCTGTTGTCCTGTCAGTGCTAGATTCTTTCCCGGTTCAACTGAAGCCCTGCGTCTCATTCTATGCCAGCTCCCAGGGTTCCCTCACCTGACTCTCTGCCACAGCCTCCAGATCTATGTGGTTGCTTTCTCTACCTTCAGTCTTCCCTCTGCAGACCATGGGGTCTCCTGTTTATGAAAGCATCTCCTCTCTCAAGTCTATGGTCCATGAACCCCTCCCTTTGCCAAGAGGAGAAAGAGGCTCTCCTGGCACATGCTCAATTCCCCACAGTCTAAGGAAAACCAAATCACTCCTGAAGGAAAGAAGAGATTTTTAATAGATCCAGATTCCAATTAACTACCATCAGCTAATTTCTTTCTTTTTAAGTGGGAAATAAAAATCCAGACTACAACTCCTTCTTCCCTTCTCTCCTTTTATTTAAAAAAAATACTAGCAGAAAATCTGTAAGTTAATATAATAATTTAAATGTATTAAGAACCTAAATCTCATGCTAAGCACTCCCATACACTTATCGTTTAGTTTTCTCTATTGATTATTCACCCATATTATTGACCAGAATTCTACTCAACTCAACACATCTCTTGAAGCAGAAGACCTAGAAGTGAGACTTGGTGGTCCCTCATAAAACCATTATAATGCATATAAAACATTCTGTAAACTTTTAAAATACCTATAAACATGAGCTGTTTTAGCCACTAGCTATTGTGAATAAACACAGACATTAAATTAAATATCTAAGTTTATTGGACCAATAATTTGGTTTTTTCCCCCCGATGCTAATGGACAAGATACTCTGAGGCATCTGATGGTGAAATTAAAATGCAAAATTGTTTCCTCCTTTCTGTTATAAATTCCAATTGCAGTCAATTTATTGTTAATAGTAACAATGCTCACATGCAACGCTCACATAGAGCTCTTTTCAAGTTGAACATGAACTTTCCCTCACAAATATCCTGTGAAGACAGCAGTTCAGTTACCAGATATTTGACATGTTTTGTCTCATGCTACACTCTAACACAGATGTGGGCAACCTGTGGCCTCGAGGCCACACTTGAGGACCTACGGGACCACACTTGAGGACCTATGGGGCCACACTTGAGAACCTACTGGGCTACACTTGAGGACCTACTGGGCCACATGCAGCCTCGAGGTCGCAGGTTCCCCACCCCAGCAGTCTAGCATAAGAAGCATAAATAGGCACAAAGGAAGGGTTGAATAAATTAGTATCTATTAAGGTTTTACTATGTGCCAGGTACTTAACCGAGCACTGGAGATAAAAAAAATTTTTTAAATAAGGCAAAACATGTAAACAAGTCAAATTTCTGCCCTCAGGGAGCATCCTTTCTAACGGGAAAACACCAACACAGTACACACAGTGCAGTGAGACAAGAGAGTGGAGATGGAGAGTGGTAGCCCGGCTTGGAAATGAGTCAGGGCAGAACAAGGGGGAAGCCCACCTGTGGAGCCCAGGAGCAGGATGCAGGCTCTGGTGGAATGAGGCAGAATTATTATCCCCATTTTACAGAGGAAGAAACCCAAGCTCACAGACATAGAGAAAGTCACTCAAAGTCAAATCATGACTAGGCATTAAAGCCAACTATCAGACCCTGGTCTCTGTCTCCAATCCCAGCTCGCCTTCCACCATTTTAAAAGTTCACAGCTCAGGGATTTTAAAGCCCTCACTGCAGTCATCTCTCTTTCTGATGCTTACTTCTCCCTCTCTTGGTACAACCACCATTAATGTCTGACCTCCTTACACAAGCCCAGCTTTGGAAAAATGCACCAAATATGTGCAAGCAGAGCCAGGTGCAAATAAAGCATTTTCTCTCTGTGTTTTTAATGAGACGCGGATTATCTTTAAACATTATTCTCTGGCATGTGGATGTCACTCAAAATGACTCTGAATGGGCACAGAGCCACGCACAAACAACACCGGCACAGAACACAATCTGCTTCAAATTCCTCAAACTCTCATTTCCAAGTTGATTTCTCAGGGCGATTGTTCTCTCTCAATGGTGATGGCAGAAAAGTTGGCTTCTGGCCATGCCGTGGTCACTATTACATTCAAAGTCAACCCAGCATGAAAAAGAATGAAGAACATACAGTAAGTGAATACCATCTCTAGAATCTTGTAAAACATTTTTTTCACATGTTCTAAGGAGGCAAGGTATTTGCTAAGTGTGCGACTTGGGTGTTTTTCACTGGGCTCTAGATGGAAAGAGCACCCACTGATCCCATGGAGAATCTAACCAACTCCATCAAACATCCCTTTTTGCAAATTACCCTGAGGGAAAAATCTTAATCTTTACTTCATGCATAATGAAATGACCGATCAGGAAAGAAACTGGAATGTTTTTGGAGGCAGGAGGTATCAGTGCAGTAGAAAGAATCCTCGTGGACCCTGGAGTCAGAGGGTTCACATCCTGCTTTACGTCCCTTCACTAGCGAGGTACCCAGTAAGCAAGCCTCACTGAGCCTCGGCTGGCTGGAGGAGGTTGGCTTCTAAGGACTTTTCCAGCTGTAGTTCCATGGAAGAGAAAAGGGGCTGAAGAGAGGAAGAGGAGAAGGGAGAGAGGTCAATTCTGCAACATGACCTTTTTTACCTTGGGGCATTATTCCCCATTCCTTCTGACCTTGAACAAATGACGATCCCATGAAAGACAAAGTAAGTGAGGGGAAGAAATAAAGTGTCCATAAGGCACAGCTCAACCTAATTTCAGGCATGACAGCTAAGTGATCAGGCCTAGTAGTGTGGTATGCACAATACCCATAAACTGCAAAGCAAACATGGAAACCCTGGAGAGGTGATCAGATGGGGCATTTCCAAATCTCTTTTCTAACATGTCTGCACTCTTAAGCATCACATTAGCAAGTAATTTCTGTCTTACAAATTTACTACCAGACTCCTACCTTACTGAATTAGAAACCATGGTGTAAGCTGTGAACCCAGCAATAATATTTTCTCTATATATAACACTTCTGAGCATCCAAAATGTTTTCACATAGTATCTCCTTTGGTTCTGCTCACTACCATCTAAAGGGAGATAAGTAAGAAGGGGATCATCTCCCTCATTTTATAAAGATGAAATGATTTGCCCAACACTGGAAATGAGGTAGTGACAGACAGGTCTCCCTAGCTCAAGGTTCTTTTTTGCTACATCAAAGAGTGTCCTGGATAGATTGCAAGTGACCAGATCTTGTGTTTCTTTTGTATCCCCTACAACGGTCAGCACAGTGATGGACACATAGGAAATATTCAGGAACTCCTTACTGAGGGAAGACTATTTTAATGTATGAGAAAACAAAACATAAAAAAATGTCATGTTAAACCTGCTACAAACATGTATACATGTGCAGATAGGGACAGACATGTAGGTGTAGACATATATCTACATCAACATATGCACATACACACAAACATATATGTCATATACATTATACATGCACACATATATGCACATATACACACAATAAAGATTTAGCTGTGCGTGCACATATGCATGTGTAGACACACGGCTCATAGCTCTATGTCTACATGAACATGTGTGTACACATGTATTATACAGATATCTACATGTATATGTGCATGTGTACATTATAGATGTACGTGTATATACAAATATAAGCAGCCAAGACTTCGCTGTTGGCAAAGGAATATAAATTCATATTCATGTTATTGAGTAAGGCAAAAACGCCACAGTATGGAGCACAGTGATGACTCCTGTATTCACAATTACACTTCAGACAAAGAATTAAATTTATAAACCCTCCTAAGCAATGAACTTACCTGAAGCCAGCATCTTGGGTATTTGGAGAGTCACGGTCTTTTCTACTGAAAGCTTCCTTCCAAAATGGATGCTGTAACACACCTGCCCAAGTCAACCTGGAACACAAGAAAACAAAGACTCAAACTGGTACCAAATGGAACTGATCATCCCCAGAACGTCTCCTAGACACTTAACACAAATTACAGATTATTTCATTGGTAGTAACTTCTTCAAAAGACCTGTGATTTTACCAGCATGGGTACTCAGGGAGAACGCTATCCACTCTGTCTTAGTGGGTAGATTCTCAAGGGGCTGGGACCATAAAAATTTAGCCCCTGATGGCCAACCTTCTAGGAATGAACCTCCAAAGCAAAGACACACAGGCCACCACTGATGCAGAACCAAAGGCCCCTCTAGCTCGGCAGATACTCCTGGAACTAGCCATCACCACAAACACCACCGAAACATATGTTTTCACATATGCCAGAGTATTCACAGCAACACATTTCATGGTGGCACAAAACTAGTGGACGAATTTTTGTAGTATCTCCCCTTAAACGGAAATCTGAGATTTAAGGAGGAAAAAAACAACTTTCAATTTAATCTCTATTCAAGATGCTATACATGCTAAATAAACCCTGATAGACGACGAATAAAGACTTGGAGAAAATATCCAGAAGTCTTGGCTGGTATGGAAAGGGACGTTTATATAGAAGGTGTTACAATCCCAGACATCAAATCAGATCAGGGCTGACGTCTGCTAGTGACCTATTCCAAGTTCACTTTAAGATTCCAACTCCAGCTAAAGAGAATAATTATAAATTAATGTGAATGATTTTTAAATTAGCAATTATGTGTCCGGGATTAAAGCATTAGAAAGTATTTGTTCAAATATGGATCACCCTTTAAGGCAGTCACACAAGAGACTATATATTTATTCCACAACACTGACATTGCTCAAAAGGCTTTGAGATCCCCTCTTTTGGGAATCACCTTGAGCGTCAACTTAAGAGACATAGCAGAGAAGTCACCTCACTTCCTCAGAGTCACCCCTCTATTTCTGAATCCAGTTTGATTATCCACATTATTCATAAAATGTGGCTCTAAAAACATTTGTTTTCATGTATGCCATAATATTTACAGCAACACATTTCATGGTGGCACAAAAGCAGAAACAAAGCTGGGGAATGACAGATAAATCATGGTGACAAATGAAACAGCAAATATGAAGATTCAGAGAAGCCTGGGAAAACCTGTGCAAACTGATGCAGAGAGAACTGGGTAGAACCAAGAGAATACATACAGTAACTACAATAACACAGGTGAAAATATGGGAAGACAAATAAACTCTGCATAACTATAATGATGGAGTACATCCTCCTCCTCTCTGGGGGGATCTATGGGGCTTCAAAGCAGACTGCTGCGTGTGCAGGTAGAGACCTGCATTTCTTACCCTGTGTAATGGTGACAGAAATTTGAAGATATTCCCTGTCCCTTAATAAGCTTAAATTGATCTTGAGGACCTTTCCTGATTTGAAAACATACTCTGCCTAATATGCTACATGTGCTCACCTGGAGCCTGTGGGGGGAGGCTTGTTTTTCAGGAAGGCACAACTTTTGTTACTTTGTAGTCAAGTGGGTCATGAGGGTTGTGATGTCCTCTGACCCTGGAGAAGGTTATAGATACCTCTGAAGTGATGTTTTGCTTTGGGGCTCACTTATGGGAAGAGTTGTGATTTGACCAGATGAGCCACTGAGCCCCCCCAGGTTTGAAAACCCAGATGCTGGTGCTTCTCTCTCTGGTGACTAACTAGGTATGGATGTAATGGTCAGACGGCTGGAAGCCCTGTCTGCTTAATTGTGTTATTTTCTCTTGTATCTTCTGTTTGTATTCTCTGAAGTTCAAGGTGCTGACTTCTTTCCCTGAACTAGGTAAATGATATGTTGAATTGATTAAAGTAAGATTGTTAATGCTTTTTGAATTGCTTTTCCTTAGAAAAGGAGATCAAAGAACCTGTGCTAGCAGCCATCCTGGGTATGCTAGGCTGCTTGCTGCTATATCCTGGAGTCAGTGAACTTTTTTTATTATTATTTTGATAACTGTTTTCATTGTAATTAGTGTCCTTAGTAATCATTCTGTATTTCATTCTATGCATTTAAAAACATTATTCAGGGAAGGGAGTCCATAGGCTTCACCAGCCTGCCAAAAGGGCCCAGGACACAAAAATATTAAGCACTGATATAGAGGGAAAACTTTTAGCTATTAAAAAAGCAGCTTGCCTTCTGAAGAAAACCAATGATGAGATTAATCCTCTGCTATCTTTTATTAAGAAAAATCCTATTAATTTTATGCATTTTAATGTTCTTTAAAGAATGCTGGATTAATAAAATAAGTCCACAATTGCTTTAGGCTTCATTAATAGAATCCCTCTGACAAAAGAAAATGGGATTATGAATTCTCAGACTATAACTCTACCTACAGCTGAAGCTGCCTTCACACATAAAAAACAGTATTACAATAGGATAAAATATGCTTTGATGAGAAAAATTACATTCTAACTATTCAGTAAGCAAGTTTGTCTATATATGTATTGCAATAAAACAGGTGGATTGTATAGCACTGATATCCACTTACATCATCCCTTTAGGATGGGAACCAGTCATTTTAAAAGCATTTCCTCATAGGCACAGAAGGGTCAAGGTCAGAACTTCAACAACAGCCAAACTCTCCTTTCTACAGTTTTTATTATACATCAGAGAGCTCCATAGAGCCATCATGGAGTACCATAATGGGCTTGTTCATACTACAATTCAAATGATGTCCCCTCCCTACAAAGATTCATGCCATCATAATTTTGGAACTGGACAGAACCACAAAATAATTAAGATATAATTGACAATTAAGTTGTTTAAATCACTTATTGTCTACGTGAGATAGGAGGGATTCAAAGATATTCAGCTCTACATCCTAGCTCGCACATCAAGGCAGGGGCAGAATGAGGCCTAGCGCTCGGCTCCTGACTCTCAAATCAATGATCTCCCTGCCATTACTTAAGGTATATAGCTTTCACTGAGATGAAGAATGTGTAATTCAGGTACTGTCTTTATCACCAACATTACAACATACTTAGTCCACTGTCTTACCTTTAATTCTCTTTTGCACTTCTGGGCACTATAGCTATACATGTATTGTACCCCCCCCCCACACACACACACACGACATACATACAAAAGGGCAGGAATCATATCTTTTTTTTTTTAGTCGCCCAACTTACTCCCCCTTCAGGTCCATCTCCATAGGAAACAGCAATATTTACTTAAGTAAAATGAATTAAAATACTTTTCAGTTAACATTTTCTTGCAATACATATTTAGGTTTTCATATAAATGTGTTTTCCCCACAAAGATAGCAATCCTTTTGAAGGTTTGAACTCTAATTCAACAGTCTGACGTTTATCTAGCCTGACCTTGAAAATGAAAGGTAAATAAATACGCTACCTGGGTTCAGGAGTTATAACTTATTCATTCCACTGGGGTCTGACATAAAACGTAAACACAAAATAATTTACTTTAAATTGCTAAGCCCAAAAATACTCCTAAAAAGTGAGAAAATTCACCCTTTCTTCAGATCTAAGAAAAGATCTCTTTTTTTAAAAATCTGGACTTATTTTGATAGACTTAGCCCTTCCCAGCAATGCAAGGACCTTAAATGATTCCAAAGGACTCATGATGTGCTATGCACATCCAGAAAAAGAACTATGGAGTTGGAATGCAGAGCAAAGCAGACTCTCTCCTTTTTTGTTTTTTCTTTCTTTCTCATGGCTTCTCTCATTCATTATAATTCTTCTATGCAATATGACTAATGTGAAAATGTGTTTAACAGGAATACATGTGTAGAGCCCATATCAGATTGCAAGCTGTCTTGGGGAAGGAGTAGGGAAGGAGGGGAAGAAAATATAAAACTTATGAAGTGAATGTTGAAAACTAAAAATAAATAAATTAATAATTTTTTAAAAAAATCTGAAAGTCACAGAAGAAAAATTCTGCATTAAGTACATTACTATTATAAAAAAAAGGGGAAGGCAGGGTGGGGGTAGGAGTGTATGAAATATATCCCTCAAAAAACCCATTAGGAGCTGGTAACAAAATACTCTACCTTTTTTGAGGCTGTTTTTGAAGTAATCCCTCAAGTAAATTAACGAATTCAGAAGATGCTTCAGGAAGAGTACTATCTACAGGAAAAGTAAAATTTCAGATATCAAAATATTTAAATTAAAATAAATAAAAACATAAACTATAAATGATACACATACCAATATTTCTAACAGGAAAAATTTTAACAGTATTTATTTATTTATATAATATCAAATGATTAAAATTATATCATCCCCTTTTAAAAGAAGGCAAAAAGTAATAAAAACACTTTACCCAAGTACCTAAAGCAATACAGTTCTTGGGCCAGGAAGAAAACTCCCAAAGGAATTATTTATATTTCCCTCAACAATGTAACGATCTCTCCATTAATCATCTGCCTTGCAAACATACAGCTCTCTCTTAACTACCAAGGATTTTTTACTCTTCTTGTACTTTTCTTTGACTTACTTTCTTATATAATTAGCTAAGATTCAAATATTTGTAGTCATTTACTCTAAATTTTATTTATTTATAATATACATAACCATTAATTCTATTCAGCCTGTATTGAGAACATTGTCTTTATGTACTATCTGAGATACATACTGAGGGGACCAAATTTATGGTTTGACCATTTAGCTGCTTATCATAGACTGGAAAGTAGGCAATTTTCCTTTACTTTGTGCTCCCTATGTGCATAATTAGGCCAAACACTTTTCAGTGATTGCAGATCTCATTTAGGATGCTCTGCAATTTTCCAAGATTTAATGGGATGAGGGCAATGTCATAGGCAAACGAGCATAGTAACTCTCCATTTATTCAGTAACAAATTAAGGCAAAACTTTCACAGAACAGAGAAAATCAAAAGACAGTGTAACAGTCATTTAGCAAGTTCTCAATTCAATCACAAAGTATAGCGTCAAAGTACCCCACCCCTGGCTAGTACATTCATTTAGCCAGTCAAAGTCTCTCTTCTCAAATGGAGATTAGTTTCCAATCATAAACATAGTAACTTCATTTGGTCAGTCACAGAGCACAAAAAGTCAAAAGTTTCCCACCCCTGGATCACAACTGAACTACAATTATCATCAGTTAATACCAAGTACCTTCTCCAAAGGGGCAGTGGAGAGCACAAAGGCTATTTACCCCTAAGCCACAGCAAGGTTAAGATATTATCAGAGCATTCAACACCCAAGGAGAAGTCTTTTCTTCATCCTGACTTGAGGCAAGTTCTCAGCAATCTCTATTCCTGGGGAGACAAAGCTTAACAAAGCCACAAGATACATTGCCAGTGTCCTCATCAATTCACTCTCTGCCTGCAGAACAGTCTCAGGACCCCTGAAAACATCAGCAAGACCCTCTTCCAGGATTTCTGTAAACAAACAACAAGAAAATCCTCCTTCAGGGCTTCTGAACCAACAGCAAGGTTCCAGGACCTCTGCAACAATAGAACTGCCCTTCACCAGCAGATGAATCTGGCAAAACAACATCAAAACAGACAGAAAAAATACCAGCACCACAGCCGTGCCTCCTCAGTTCTCAGCAGTTCCAGGTGGCAGCTCTCAAAAGTCTTGGGCAGCTCCAACAGGCCCTCAGCACTCTCCCTCTACAACTCCGGCCCCTGGCAATTCTCCTCTCTCTCTGCCTCCACAATACTGCTCCCCAGAAGTTCTTCTGACCTCCTCTGCTTGGGCCTGTCTCTAAATCCACTGTGCCAGCTCCTCCCAGTTCAGCCTTCTCTCTTCACATCAACAAGTCCATCCCACAAGTGGTATTCAAAAGCTCTGGGCTTTAACACTTAACTCCAAAACCAAGCCAACACAAGGGGGTCTTTAAATTCCATTACCATTACAGGTGACCTCCTCACTTATATGGAAACCCTCTTCCAACTGGATATGGACATCCTCCCTAACAGCATCAGATGTCTTTAGCGAGCTTTCATTTCTGTATTTTATTCCCTGCCTATTGAAATGGGGAATAGACAAAGGACAATGCACTAACTGATGACTGGAAATTGAATAGTGTTTTAACAACTCTAAGCTCTCCTCAGAACAAAGTACATCTAAAAAACAATATTCTGCCAGTGTTAAAGTTATGGATCACTCCAATGGTGAAGCAGAGGTGCATGGCAGGGTAGAGCAGGCCACAACCTATAAGTGATTAATAAACTGCATTTAAAAAGTAGCATACAAGATGGGTCCACAGATGTGTGACATGGAATGAAAATGGCTGATAATGCACCAGAAGCACAGGAGAAGGGATGGAGAGTCCAATAAGCATCCAAAGAAAGACAAGAGGCTAGAGGAAGGCCTCTAGAATGCTGAATGCATCCCCTGTGGAGGATTTGTGGGAAAACACACAACAGCTACACATGATGAGAAGGCAGGTGGTACTGCAATCTGCTCTGCTGAAGGATGAACCCACACTGTTGAGGCCACAGAACCATCATGAAATGCGGCACTACGGCAGAACTTCTCAAACTGTGTTGCACTAAGACCAACGGTTCTACAACATACGCTGCATGACTCCACTAAGAAAACATTGGTAACAGTGAACAAGGGCACACAACAGACCCGTCTCTTCGTTGGTTTTGTTGGCAACCCACAAACGTGTGCACTTTGCTAAGGTGCAGAACCACTGGAAATTTGCCTATATCTATTCACAACTGAAACGCTGGTTTCTTGATGCAGAAGAGGATCATGGTATCATACACGTACAGAATCCAAGAGTCACAGAGTCCAAGAGTCGGGAGGAATCTCAGCCCACCAACAGTGGCCAACAACCCAATCAATAACTGATAAGACAACCCCCACCGCGCACACACATCCAGTGCTCAGCCTGCTTTTGCTTGAAATGTCTCCTGTAGAGGGGAACTCCTTGCCTCCTGAGGTACCCACACTCCTCCTGGATCCTTCTGTTAGAAAAATGGTCCTTCCACCAAGTCTCACCCTCCCTCTCTGCATCCTCCACCCATTGTTCCTAGTGCTGTGCTTGTAGGCCAAGCAGAAGCTTGATCCGTTGTCCACAGGGAAGCCCAGCAGATACCTAAAGACAGTCACATCTTCTCTGCAGACTCAACGACCCCAGGCCCTTTAACTAGTGAGGTTTGCCGTTCTGAGAATCCTCTTCTGCTCTCCAGCTCATCAGTGTCCTCCCTACTTGACAGGACTCTTGACCTGGGCACCTCATTCTCTGAGATGGGGGCCAAGGATGGGGGAAGACCTCAAGGATAGGATGTAGGGGAGATGAGGGAGCTAACAAGGAGGGCAGCTGATTCTCTCAGTAAACCAGAGGTAAGGTCATCTGCTCAGAGACAAAGGCAGAGCTGTATCACTGGGGGTTTAAATAAATGCCAAAAGAGCATGTTGCCCAGGGAAGGCCATGGAAGGGGCAGCAGGGTTCCAGAAGTATGCCAACTCTTCCTCCTGACCCAGGATGTCAAGGGTATAAGGGTAGAAAGAATGTCAAGAAATGAAGAAAACTAGGCTGCTTTATCCCACAGAAAATGGAAAGAAAGCAAAAGGAAAAGATCCAGGATAAAAGTGTTCCGATCCATGATCAAGCAGTGCTTTAAAGACTTCAGAAGTGGAGAGAAGAGGAAGACAGGGTCAGAGAAGAGGTTCAGGTTCAAGTGTTCTTTAAACTGACAAGGATGTGGAAACAGGTAGCAAAGAAAAAAGCATTTCACCTTTTTCACCAGTAGAGGGAGACTAAGCCACAGGAATTAGGGAAGCATTTTGCATTTGCAAAAGAATGTTCTTGGAGCAAAACTTTACCGTTTCCTTTGATTGCCTGCTTTCCCTTAGCTTTACAGATGCCTATTTTTTTTACCCTAAAAGATTCAATTCAGTAGGAAAACCCTTTTGGCTGATGTTAAACAAAACACCAAGATATAAGTTCATATACAAAAGAGAGTTAACAGGAAAGGTCTGATCAATGTGATGCCAGCAGATGCTGCCAATCAATCACAGTGCCTTAATAGAGGGGAGCCTCTCTTTTGGATTCTGGTCACAGCTCCCCGGGGAGGCTGTAAACATGGCTATGACAGTGCCTTGAGAGAACTGAGCAAGTTTCCTGAACCTGATTACCTGTCAACCCATTCAAACCTCATTGGCAGAAATGAGATATCACAGGATTGGGTACAGATGGGCCCAAGCAACTGTGAATCTGCACCATCCCCTTGTCCTGGGTCTAAAAAAATCAAGGAGAGATCAGCCAGGTGGCCAGTCATTGGTAGGAACCCTAAGAGGACAGAGCACAGACCAGAGAAGTGAGGCAGAGCTAAGAGGGCACCCCAAGGGGCAGAGCCAAGATGGCAGAGGGGCAAGGACAGCTGAGCTCTGCCCCACAACTCCTTTACATGGATCTAGAAAGGCACCCGACCAAGCAGGGATCTAGAAACTGAAGAAAAAGTCTCAGAGTCACTTTTCCAGCACAGTTCAGCAGAGGGAGACAAAGAGGTCTGGGGACCCAATGCAGCCATCAATGGCCATGCAGAATGTTGCAGTGCAAGGAGAGGCTGTGCTTAAGTGCAGGAAGAAGAGGTCCCAAGTCTAGCCCAGAGGACATAAGCGTGTGCACACACACACACACACACACACACACACACACACACACACACACACACACACTTGAGAGCTGAGTGCAGGAAGAGGTGCCACCTGGCAGCCATGGGGCTCGCCACCAAGCACTAGGTCACAGGTACAGGGAGGGCAGGAAGGGGCACCTGTGCCCAGGGTGGTGTTCTAGAAGGGAGCTCTGACCCCAGGAGGAGAGCGGGGGTCTCAGTTATAGCTTCCAGTCTAGCCTGAAGCTTGCAAAAAAAATCATCAGAGAAGCAGGGAAGGGAATAAGGGAATGGGCTGGGCACTCTGCTGAGAGTTTTACAAATGCAATCTCGCTGGATCCTCCCAACAGCCCTGAGAGGGAAAGGTTAGTATGATCCTCATTGTACAGCTGAGGAAACTGAGGCAGAGGTTAAATGACTTGCCCAGGTCAACATGGTCACTAAGTGTGTGAGGTCAGATTGACACTCTAGTCTTTCTCACTCCAGGGGCAGCACTCTGAGCACTATGGTGCCCCCTAGCTGCCTCTGGACAGAAATTCTGGAGCAAAGTGGAGACTAGTGCTGTCTCTTTCAGCCAGCAGCAGGCTGGCAGCTGGATGAGTACTGCCACAGACTACTGAAGCTCCAACAGGAGCAAGCTCACAGAGGCATTGCTTAGACTCAAGCCTATGTCAGGAATCTGCAGAGATCAAACCACTCTGAAAGTGCTGAAAGCCTTCAGGTACCCTGAACTGTCCCTGAAATCCTGGAATAATGCAACATCCAGTACCCTAAGAAAGCAGCAACAGGACCAGCCTAGTGCCCAGTCCTGACATTGTCTGAAATCAGGAAGCAGGTTTCAAGAATGAATAAACAAAGGGAAAAAAAGAATCCCATTATAGAAAGCTATTATGAAGCTCAAGATAAAACCCAAAAGAAGAAAACTACTCTAAAATATCTAAGGCAAAGCCTCAAAGAAAAACATAAGTGGAGCACAAGTTCACTTGGAATTTCTGGAATAGCTAAGGCAACAGTTTTGGGGGTTTTTTGTTGAGTTTTAAGACACTTTTTTAAAAAATTTTTTCTTTTTGGAGGGGGGGAAGGCAGGGAAATTGGGGTTAAGTGACTTGTCCAAGGTCACATGGTCTTCCAACAAGACACTTTTATAAATGACAGTACTACAGGGAAAAAAATGGAAAATAAATTAGATTTATGGAAGAATTGGAAAAGGAACAACAACATGACAGCTTAGCACAAGAGATATAAAACCTTACCTAAGCAACATATTCCCAGATATTAAAATACACCAAATAGAAGCTAATGACTCCATGAGATAATAAACCCCTATCACCAGGAGCTATAATAAGAACTCATTACAGTTGTATGCAGTCTTAACTATGGAGAAGGTGAAATTATATAACCCAGCCTCCAAGAAAAATGAAATGAAACTGACTCAACAATATTAGGTTGCTACTGCTCTGGGACTCAGCTTCATAATGAGAGAAGGAGGCATTGGAGGCAAAGGAGGAGAAAGAGGAGACAACACCAGCCTCTTTGAAAGAAGAGAATCAGTGACAAGGCCCAACAGCTGGAGGAGCAGAAAGAAGCAATGAAGAGCATGAAGAGAAAAAACCTAAACTTTGCCTCCATTACTGCTGTGAGTTATTCACATGGGGCCAGTCTGATACAAAGAGAACAGCCTCTCCAGCAGCTCCAAGTTCAACTCTCTTCCCAAGACAGTCCATACCAGAAAAAGGCAGTAAGCGTCTGAAGCACTATATAGGACCCAAGGAGGAATAAAACTGTATTCTTTATGTACGGGCTAATATGAAAAATGAAAACTGTAACCCTGAATGCTTTTTTCTACCCACATGTAAATCAAATCAATTCAATATACTTATTACTTATTAAGCACCTACTATGTGTGAGACACTGCTAAATCAATGGTCCTATATCAATGCATTCTGCTAAAGAAACACATCTGTAAAGAACTAGGCACAAGCAATATTTGGACATTCTCAGAGGAAAGTGGAGGAAAATCTGTCAGAGAGATATGATCTGGGGATTAGCTCCCCAAGACCAAGCATTTGGTCTCCACGAGGCCAGAGTTTGGGGTTCTGGACAGGGGCACTGGAAGGCTTTGGGCTCAGACTTCACTGGTGTATAGAATTACTCATGAACAAACTTCTACCAATGCAGAACAGCAATCATTCTGAAACTTCCTGGTTAAGAGACTTGCCTGGGGCACTGACAGATTCAGTGACTTTTCCAGGGTCACGAACCAGTATATGTCAAAGGAGGGGCTTGGAATCTGGTCTTCCTGACCCTGGGGCTGTCTTTCTATTTAATATGCCACACTGTGTCTTACGAGTTTTAACTAAGCCATAGAATATAACTACGTGAAGAGAGCCATAATTAATTTTTTAAATTCAGATATATAAATATATTTAAACCGAGTCACAAATAAAAGTCTCCCTCCACAAAACTGATCTAAGAAACATACAAAAGGGATTAGCATGCTAACAAGTGGGCATCCTCACTGTTAATGAGTATGCCACAATAGGAACCGATGAGATGATCAAGGGACTAGTAGACATCCTCAAGGTCAACAGGCAGGGATATCTTTGACCCTGCATGTCCAGGATGCAGGCTGAGAAGATTTATGATGGTTTGGTTATCAGAGATGTCCTGAAATCCTCTCAATCTAGAAACTGAATACTTGTATCATTCAAGAACTGTGCAGAGCTAGGCTGAGATATCAATGAACTGTGATAGAAGGACAAAAAATGGCAGTGCTCTACAAAGACGACCCAGCGACCTCCAATGGCAGCTTCCCCCCAAACTATAGGGCAGCTCGACAGTTTGACTGATGACTGGGAGCCATCTAATGCAGCATATTAACATCTATGATCACCCCTTCATTTCTAATTGTCAAACTAGGGTTTCTTAATGTATTATCTTGCAGTTCCATACACCATCATATAAACCTTACAGAAAAAGATCCATGTCTCTACCTTGATTTTGCATAGCACCATAAGCAAGTAGATCCTTGGCAAATACAACTTGATGGTAATTATGATTAAATCACGTGAAAGAACCCTCAGCACATCAAGAAAGAATGGGGCTGCAATATAGATGAATCTATATGGAACAATCTATGAATCTGAAAAATTCCCTTATTTGCCACTGTTCTAATTCAGCTTGGAAATGTTTATACTGGAATTGAACACAGATCATAGAAATGTCTTAGGTAATACATCAATGTTACAACTGACATTTTAAACATCACTTTGGTTATAAGAAGATCAAATATTTTCTGTAGTTTTCAGCCAGTAGCAAAAACAAAGCCAAACCACAACTGTTAAAAAAAACATTAAAATAAATTTTTCCTATCTCACTACCTTGGCATAGTAAAAGGATTTGTAATGCTCCCCAAGGATTCCTGCAAATATACTGAATAAAAAGGAACTATAGTGAAAATAAGTTTATTTTTAAAACTGTGAAAGCAAGTAAGAATTAGAATGAAGGTGTAAGAAGCACAGAAATAGGAAGTTAGCACATGTAACACAAAATAATTTACCTTTTGGTATAGGTGGCAAAAGATCTTGATATAAAATCTGTTCAACTAAGTCAGAGAAACTTTCTGAAAAGAAAGGTGGTTTTCCTAAAAATGACAAATTCATTTGCAAAATTAGGTAAAATTTTGGTATCAACAAACTTTCCAAACCAATCTTAAACTGAAATTATCTGTACTAGAACTACTCAATACATGTTGAGATAGAAACCAACATTCTTTAAAAGTTTAATGTCCAAAATAAAATAAGGGACAGTCTCACTGAACTTTTCCCATTAGATTGTAAGCCGCTTGAGAGCAAGAACCGTCTTGTTTGTTTATACTTGGATTTGTATCCCCAGGGTTTAGTGCAGTACCTGGCATACAGTGGTTGTTTAATAAATGTTGACTGGCTGCCCACCTGGCCTGATCACACCACATCTACAGTTCCCCCATTACCTTCTGGGAGCCACATTTTAAGACAAGCATCAACAACCTGAAGCTCATCTCATAACAGCACCCACCATAATGGAAGAACTGAATCCACACAAGGATCGGTGGAAGAAATCAGAGAAGTTCAATGTGGAGAAGAGAAAATGTGGTTTAGAAGAGGAAAAGAATAGAGGTTGCCTTAAAAGCTGTCCTCAACTATGGGAAAGGAAAAGGTTTCACATTAATTTTGTTTGGTTCCAAAGGTAAGAACAAAGACCAATGAGGGAATGCTAAAAAGAGGCAGATTTCAACTCAAAATCAGTAAAAATTTCCTAAGCAATATAGTCATACAGAAACAAAATAGGCTGCCTTTGAAAGACGTGAGTTTTCAGGGAAGCCAGGAAGAAATTCATGGGTCAGGACCAGATGACCTCTAAAGAAAGCCCCTGGCAACTCTAACATTCCATGACCATGATCCTGTCTCTCCACTCACATCCTTATTTAGTCCTTTGTAACTTCGAGACTAGCTATTTTACATAAAGTTGTTAAAACTTAAACAATCTTATTTTTTCTCTCTAACATGAAAACAGCCTTTATTTTTAGATTTTTGTATTTTAAAATGTATTTTCTAAAAAATATATATAAGTTCTTCCATGTGCGAAAAAATTCATTATTTGCAAGCCATATATACCATGGACTACAACCAGACTAGGTTTACAATTTTTCAAATAACCATACCTGCTTTTAATAAATATATGCAATTCACTCTCCCTGATAAACAGTTATATAATTTAGGAATATAGAGGAGAAGATGTGGTTTCATTCAGTTATCTGTATCTTATAGTCTTGGGGAGTTGCCTGAAGCAACTTTTCCCATGGATACTTGGTTAATATATAGAGAGGGGAAGGGAGGAGAGGAAGGGAAAACAGAGGAGAGCGTGAGAGGGAAAAGGAGAAGGAAGAGAGTTAGGAAACAAGGGGAGGGGAAGAGGTAGAGTGGGAGAAGAGAAGAGGAAAAGAAAGAGAAAAGGGAGAGGGAAAGAGGGAGAGAGAAAAAAGAGGGGAGAGGAGGAGGAAAAGAAGGAACAGGAGATGGAAGAGAAGGAGGAAAGGGAGGAGGAAGAAGGGGAGGAAGAGGAAGAGAAAGAAGGGTGGAAAGAGAGAAGAAGAAAAGGAAGGAGAGGATGAGAGGGAGGAGGAAGGCAAGATGAAGGAGAATCTCTAAGTACACCTGTACACACTAAACTATCCCACCAATTTAATCAAATTCAATTAGTTCAAATAAAAAGTCAGACAAACCAATTATTACCTTAAAGGTAGGATGTTTGAACAAATAAGAGATTTTATGAAATGTTCTCCCAACTTAGCAGCCCCTCAACCAGGAACATTATGCATATTCAAGAGGTATGTACTAGTTATCTTAAGTAGAAACATAAAGTGAAATGAATTACCTGAAAACATTTCATAGAGTAGACAGCCCAAAGACCACAGATCACTCTCTATGGAGAAGTCCATCCCCTTCAAAACTTCTGGGGCAGTGTAGATGGGGGAGCCTAAGATGCAAGTACAAAGAACCACACAATAGTATCAAACACAAACTTTCCTGTGAGTCCCAAAGCAATTTATTTGGGAGACAATGAGATTAATAAAAAGCAAATAAAGGAGACAAATGAATAATGAAGCTTTAACTGTTCAATTAGAGAAATTTAACGTTACTTGCATTTATTCTAATTGGAAAGTTTAATTTTTTTTTTAAATAATTATGAAACAGACTTTGAGATACCTGTATGTAATTAAAGGGTACAACACATTTAGATATATCCTTTCTTAAGCTAATAACATTGTGTCAAGACAACAAAATTTAAAATTATACCTACAGGCATCTCAATAGAATATATACATTTATTTTCTCTAGGAAGTATGCATCTACTTTTTGGAGGGAAATCCAACCAGCATTAATTAATTTCTAGCACACTGTATCATTAGGGACCCTTCTGGCCAAGCCTGATCTTCAAAGCCAGTGAGAGCACCAGAAAACCATTTTCTCTGCTTTCTGGTTCTTAAGTTCTGTTCTGACACTTGTTGCATAGTTGATCCTGAATCACATGAACATTACTGAAATTTCTTAAGGACATTATATAAATTGTTATATAAACTCAAATGGTATTTGGTCATAGGTCCAAGAAGAGCAATAAATTAATACTATACTAAGTTACAAAAAGAACAATTTTTAGCAAATAATTTATGTATGTTTTCTTTCTCCACTTGCTATCTATCCAGATGTTCATTAAAGGTTTATGGCTGCAGCTGAAATGAGACGATAAATCTGTCCTCCCAAATTATAATTGCTGTGTTTACTGGCCTCAGTGTTGTCATTATAATTCTTTCATAAGGGAGATAGCATATAATGGAAGTGGCTAACTCGACGACTTTTTTTTCTGAAACAATTACTAAGGTACATATGTTTGCCTTAGGAAAATGAGAATTTGACAGATAATTACACTCTATAAAAATGTAAATAAGCCTATGAAACCAAAATACACTGGAGACTAAGAAAAGTCTTAAGAAACCCATGCAAAGACTTTCCTTATATTCAATGAAATAAATACATATATTAAGTCCTAAATGTATTATTACATAATAAAACCTCATTTTTATACAAATTGTTTCTATGAAGAATATAAGTGACCAAAAACATCTAAATGATGCTTACATACTTTAATGTCACTTTGAACTTTAACAGCTTAATGGTATTCAAACTAATAATATAGAAAAAAGAAAATCCTGGGATGCTTTAGCTTCCATAATTACTCAAACATGTTTTTAATAAAAATTTTTATAGTAATTTAGCAAATTCTATTTTTAAAAAAATTTTATTAAAAAAATCTTAACTGATTTTAATCCCAACACATTCCATCAAAATGGAATTTTGCTGACAATATGCAAATAAGGTGCTTAATTTACTTTCCATAAATTTCCTCTATCCAAAAAATAAGCACTTCCCTGTTTGCACCTGCAGGCCTTTGGCACACAAAGCTTTGATGTATTGAGCACCTGAACTAGGTTGGGGTCTCTGTGAATGCAGAAAGGGGGATGGATGTGAGATATTTTATTAAAGTAGAAACAACAAGATTCAGCACTGATACATATAATCTGAAAGACACCAAGGTTGTGGGCCTGGTAATCCTGCAAGAATAACTGTGCCCTCAACAATAATAGAGAAGTTTAGAAGGACTGGGGGAAAAGACAATGAGTTCTATTTTGGACATAATGAGTTTGAGATACCCATGAAAGGCAGTTGATAATGCGAAGCTGTAGCTCAGGAGGGAGGTGAGGGCTGGATATATAGATCTGGGAATCATCTGAACAGAGAGGATGAAAATTGAACCCATGGGCCCTAATTGAATCACCAAGTGAGAGAGTAGAGTGGGAAAAGTACAGAGCCTTGGGGAGACATTCATGGTTAGGGGACATAACCTGGATGAAGAACCAGCAAAGGAAAATCAAAAAGACTGGTCAGAATGATAGAAGAATCAGGAGCAAGCAGCATCTTACAAATCTCAACAAGAGGGAGCACCCAGGAGAAGAGGGCTACTGACTGACAGGGCCAAATGCTGCAGAAGGATCAGGACTCAGACAAGGTCATTTGTTTTGGCAATCAAAAAAGATCACTGGTAACTTTGGAGACAGTGTTTTCAACTAAAAGATGAGGCTGGAAATCAACTGGAAAGAATTCAGAATAAAGTGGAAGAGAGGAAGTGCACCAAGCACAGATGACTTTCTTAAGCAGTTTAGCCATGAAGGTAAGGAGAAATAGAGAACAATAGCCAGTGTGGATGGCAGGATCAAATTAGGGGGTTTTGGGGAGAAGATGGGAGAACTATGTGAAAAGAAAAAGAAAATGAGGAAGATGTAGCCAAGGTGAGAAAGGCAGGAGCAGAGGGAATGGGGAGGGAAGATGTATTTGTTTATCTTAAGAGAAATCAATGCACACAATGTTAGGAAGTCTGCTAGGACTAGATGAAATCCCTCTGACAGACAGTTAGACATAGTCCACAGCCGCCAAAGCTTCCCAGGCCTGTTATACTATCATATCCAATATGAAGACTGTAAGTAGTAAACTCAATGTCTGGTGGACAAAATGACACTTTTAAGTTAGGAAAGGCTAGTCATGAAAGTTTTTAATAATATGAAAGCTTAAAAAACAAAATAACAAAAATATTTAAAACAAAAAACAACATATTTTACACAACAGATAATTCTGGTGACCTATAACTGGTGTTAATTATCTGGCAATTTCTATAGACAACATACCTTTGACTCTGCTTCTCATACATCTTCTCTGTACGTTCTCACCATCACCTGCACCTTCTTCTGATGCCACCAAAACAAAAAACTCTTCCAAATTTTCACCTTCTGCTTTGGCCAAGCTAAAATTACTGTATTTCAATGTGCCAGGTCCTTCCAAAAGGATCTATGGAGATTTAGAAATAAATTTAGAAATTTAGAAATATATATATAAAATTCTATCAGAACTTCCTCTATAAATATTCTACCTCATTCAAGGAATAAAAGTTTATTCTAAATAATTTAAATTTGTACCACTGCTGTACTGACTTTCCAAATAAGCATATAGGAGAGGCACTTAACATATTTTCAGCATTTACTTTGCAACTTTAGCACAACATTAAAAACTAAATAATTACATTAAAACTACTTCAAAATTTAAAAAAGGAAATCAGAGGAAGAGTAGAATGAATTCAGTAGTTTTTAAAACTCAGTACAAAAAGACTAACTATTCAGCTGGCTCATTTCCCTGTGCCCCACAATGGAAGCTACAGCAGCACAGACAAAAGTACTTCTCGGGTTTTCTGAAGGATGGACGGATGCCCCACTCCCACCCTGCGCGTGTAAGCAGCAGGGGCATGTGCTCTTCCACACGATACCACGTATTACTTTCTTGTGTCTCCCAGAGCTAACATACAAAAACTGCCTCAATAAAGTCAGTAGAACCAGGCCACATTTACAAAGGGTCCATCATGTCCACAGAAGTTCACAGGGCTGGTACCTCGCACACATTAAAATTATGGGCACATCAAAGCATCCATATATTGGCATGTTATACCTACTTAAAGAATTTTCCCTCAGTTCAAATTTTAAATAGTTTGTGGTATGTATACCAGCTAAAGAACATCCAAATCAGGGAATTTTTGTTGTTGGGTTGTTTCAGCCATGTCTGACTCCTTGTAACCCCAAGGAGGGGTTTTCTTGGCAAAGATACTGGAGCGGTTTGCTGTCTCCTTCTCCAGATCATTTTATAGATGGGGAAACTGAGGCAAACAGGGTTAAGTGACTTTTCCAGGGTCACACAGCTAGTAAGTGCCTGAGGCTAGATTTGAACTCATGAAGAGGAATCTTTCTGATTCCAGGCCTGGCATTCTATCTGCTATGCCACTGCGTAAATCAGAGAGTAAGAATCTCCAAATTAATCAATTAGGATTCCTCTTATATTTCATAATAAAAGAGTTAGCAAACATAGGAACTTATACTTAATGCCTCAAAAACGAATTTTAAACATCTAGGGAAGGGCTTTGCCTATAGTTGATACTCAAATAGTTACTGAACAGATCCGCCTACAAATTATTTGCCACAATATAAAATATCTGTTAAATTCAGGTACTCACGGGGATTAAGAATTTTATGACAGATCTCATTTGTTTTCAGTAAAGTGATTTGTTTTGGCAATTAAAATTTTCTTTACACAAGAAATTTTTCTTTAGACAAGAAAAACATTAAAACCACAAATTTGTTACTCTTCTTCCATGGGTGGCCTGGTGTAGCCAATGAAAGGCTTGTGGTTTTGAGCTTCAACATACATTTCATAACTTAAGGTGCCCAAAATTCTAATAACAGACCTATTCAAGTGAGAGTATCCACAGGACTCTCCATCACCCAATAAAAACATTCTGACTTTCATAAAAAGCACCCTAAGATATGCTAGCTCTTTCATTAAAACACTCACCAAGGCTTTAAATGATAAATTATCAATTATGAACTCCTCTGAAAATAACTCCCTAATGCCTTTTTAATCTGAGTTCAATTCTTATCATTAGTCACTCAGCAATGAATATTTATCTACTATACAAGGCAAATCTCTTCCTTGATACCCACATACATACAAACTGTCATCTAGGGACTGGTTATCCAGACTTCACTGCCCTAAATCAAGTCGTAGGAAGGTTTTTACTGCGCTGGAAATCATTTTGTCCTTATTTATAAATGGGTTTTTTATGTCTGCTCACAAGATCACGAAAATTAGAATATAATGTTCATAATTTTCATTTGCTGATGCATTAATTCCAATGTGGAATTGAACAGAGAATTCCTTACAACAAATATAATTTATGTAGATAGAAACGGCTGAGGGAGCTAAAATGGCAGACTAGGGGCAGTCAAATGGTAGCCGGGCACTCCCAACAACTCTGCCCAAACAACTTGAAAATGATGCCTCAAATCAAACTGTGGAGCAGCAGAGTGAATAAAAAGTTGAAGTGAGATGCTTTTCCGGCATGAGAAAACTAGAGGCCACAGGAGAAGTCTGCAAAACTGAGGTGGAAGCCTGGCAGAGATCTGCTGGGGTCCATCTCTACAACGGCAGGGGCAACGGCTGTGGGACTTCTGAGCCCAGAGATGGAACAGGGGGTGGGTAACTGCTCAGAAAGGCATCACAGGGGAACCCTTTGCTGGCACACCTGGAGCTGACTGGCAACTCTGTTGTCTACATGCAATTCCGGGTCACAGTTCCCAGAGTGGGGAGAAGCACTGGGGGTCAGTTACAAGGGGAGCAGGGACTCTAGTCACGGTACCAAAGTAGAGGGGACCGCTAGCGCACACATCTGCAAAAGACCAGGGGCCCTTCCTCAGTACAGACCAGGAGAACAGTGACCCCACCTCTCCCTGAATAATACCACTCTGGAAGTACCAAATATTTGCAGGCCCCTAAAATTAGATCTGAAAACAGCACAAAAAAATCTGAAGCTCTCCAACCCAGGGGAGCAGAGCCCAAGTTTAACATAAAGTTCGAAGTCAAGAAATAGGCTAGAAAAATGAGCAAACAACAAAAAAATGAATGTGACCGTATAAAATTACCGTGGTGGCACTTTCCTGACCAAGACACAAACTCACAAGACAATAACGCAAAAACAGCTACCGGGATGAAGGGAGGAATAAGACAGGAAATACCAAGTCCTCCAAATTTCTCCCACCAACAAGACAAAGCGTCGCCTCAAAGTGAACTCTGAGCTGCAGAGATCATTAGAAACAGGGGTAAAGCAGCCGTTCTCCTAAGACACATTCCTGAGGAAGGCCCTCGGGAAAGGCCCCACCTCCATGGGCAAAGGCCTGGCCTACCTGAGGCGCAAATCCCTCCAGGGAGACTCTGGGAACTGAGTCGGGAGGATAAGCCTCAGCTTGAGGAACTTTCACCAGTGGAAGGTTAAAGACCCTCTGCAGTCATGGGACGATGGGCCAGCTGTGTTGAGCAGACTCAGCGCTGGACTGCAGCTATGGGTGAGAAGGAGTGAGCTCACACCCAGGGACTGCAGCGTCTAGCTGCCCAATTCCAGTCTTTAAAGAATTATTTTCTTCAGCGAGCTTCTGTACCCCCCACTCCACCATGCCCTAGAGAAGGCTGCCATTAGACACAAAGTGTACATACACACATACACACATAGGTATGCACACATATAAAACCATACTACACACACTTCTGTTGATCAGTTCTTTCTCTGGAGGGCGCAGCATCTTCCTTCATAGGCCCTTTGTAGTTGAGCTGAGTATTTTTAATACTCAACATGACTTAGTCATTCAGAGTTGTTCTCAGAACAAGATTGTTGTTACTGTCTACAACATTTCCTGTGTTCTGCTCACTTCACTTTGCATCAGTGCATATAAGTCTTTCCAGGTTTCTCTAAAATCAATCAGCTTACGGTTTCTTACAGTACAGTAGTATTCCATCAGAACCATATACCACAACTTATTTATCCATTCCCCTGTTGACAGGCATCCCCTGAGTTTCCAGTTCTTTGCCACCACACAGAGGGCTGCTATAAATATTTTTAAAAATATTTTAGAAAATGTTTTTTCTTCTTTCCCTAATTGCCTTCCAAGTTCATATTGGTCTGATAACCTATAGTCAGACACAGTGTACTCCGACTCCAACACAGTGATGTCATTTTCGTCCTCTTCAAGAATAAAGGGGACCAGGGGGCAGAGCCAAGATGGCGGCGTAGCAGCACCAACATATCGCAGCTCTCACATAGCCACCCCAAAATACCCATAAAATAGGACTCTAAACCAATCCTAGAACTCCAAAACGCACACAAAGATACTTCCCACTAAAGTCAGCTCGGCTACGAGGAACCATATCAGCACTGCGAACTGAAACCAGCCTGGCCTGAAGCTGCGGCTGTGCCCTGGGGGCGGCTGGGCGGGAGGAGCAGAGGAGTCTCTCTGGTAAGCGGATTAGCAGCAGCTGCTACCAGCTCAGTGGGACTTGTGAATTTGGGAGGAAGGAGCAGTCCGGCTGAAAGGCCTCCAGAGCGGAAAAGCAAAAGGCGGAGGTTTTGCAACCGCTTCCGAGTTGCAGCTTCCCGCCCGCGGCCTGCAGACAGCAGGAGGACTGAGCGATTGTTCTAAGGCCAGTGCTCTCGCATTGAGCAGCCTGGATCCAGATCGCAGTCTTGGGCCTCGGTTCTGGAGTCTTCACTATCCAGTCAGCCGGAAGTAAGTAGGAAGGGTCCCAGCACCTTCCTGAAAGGTACAGCAGTCGGGAGGACCCCAGCGATTTGGGACAGAGCTTTCCCTTCTGGAAGCAGAGCCCCACAGAGATGTAAAAAAAATATGATGGACAGAACAACCATGAGTAAGAATAAGCATAAGAAGCGAAGTAAGAACAGCTCCCAAACCCTAGATTCCTTCTTTGGGGAAAAGAAAGATCATGGGAGAGAGAGGGAGGAGGAGAGCGCAGCCAGAGCACCCCCACCAGGGGCCTCCAATAAACATGAAGAATGCCTTAAAGCTAGAGATGAGCTGAA
>CM053585.1:516306815-516324206 GCA_028646515.1 Pseudochirops corinnae | reverse complement strand
TATCTTGATTTCTCATAAAGTCATTTGCTTCCATTTGCTCCACTCTAATTCTGAAGGAATTTTTCTCTTCAGAAAGCTTTTGAGATTCTTTTTCCACCTGGCAAATTCGACTTTTTAAGGCATTCTTCTCCTCATTGGCTTTTTGGGCCTCTTTTGCCATCCAAATTAATCTATTTTTTAAGGTGTTATTTTCTTCAGTCAGGTTATTGACTCTTTTATCATGATTTTCTTGCATCATTCTTATTTCTCTTGCCAATTTTTCCTCCACTTGTCTTATTTGGTTTTCAAAATCCTTCTTAAACTGCTCTATGGCTTGTAGGCAGTCTTCATGTTTCTTGGAAGCTTTTGGTGTGGGAGTTCTGACTGTGTTGTCTTCTTCCCATTCCATGCTTTGATCCTTTTCGTCCCCAAAGAAGGAATCTAAAATTTGGTTGCTATTCTTACTTTGCTTCCTTTGCCTGCTCATGTTGCCAGTCAGTTACTTGATTTTTTAGTTCTGTGGAACTCTGCTTCCAGAGGGAAAACTCTGTCCCAAATTGCTAGGGTTTTCACAGCTGCCGGAGCTATTGGAAGGCAGCCATTTTTTTGCAGCCCCCACCAGCTTTGGCTCACTGAAAACACACCCCAGGACCACCACCCAAGACCACAATCCATATCCAGGCCGCTCAACGCAAGAGCACTTAGCCTCTGAACAATTGCTTGGCCCCCCAGCAGTCTGCAGGCCATGGAGGCAGCTGCAGGGACAAAGCTTCTGCTACTTCCTTGTCCTGGAGGCAGTTTGGCCGGACTGCTTTTCTCCCCCAAATTTAGCTGAGTTCCACTGACCTTTCACTTTGTCCTTGTTTCTTATGGCTTGATAATTCTGGAAACTGCCACAGCTGCCACTGATCCACTCTCCTGAAGCTCCAGCTGCAGCTCGTGCTGGCCACCCCGGGGGCCACGCCACAGTTTCAGGCTGGGCTGGTTTCAGCTCCCAGTGTGCTGAGATTAGCCCTACCTGCCAAGCTGCCTTCAGCCAGAGATGTGTTTTTCTGTATTTTTGTGAGTTTTGGAGCCCTAAAATTTGTTTAGAGTCATATTTTATGAGTATTTGAGGTGGCTATGTGGGAGCTGCAGAATCTTGTTGCTTCTATGTCTCCATCTTGGCTCCGCCCCACTAATTTCACTTCTTATCTTTCATCTTTATCCTTCTAATTTAATGTTGTTTTGATCTTTGTTCCAACAAGTGTTTCCTTGTACACAGAAAGCTGATTCAGAAATGACTGTCATATCTATAACTATCTACTGAAATATAATTCATTTCATTTTTGTGACGTTGTTTCAGTGTTTCTGACGTTCAGCATGTTCTGACCTTCTTCTTGAACAAAACACTGACGACATACAGGCCTATGGCCTTAAGCTTCTCTTGTTTCTTAACACTTGGCCATATTGTCTAGCATATTTTTTCACTGTCTTCTTCTATGCTGACACCTTTGTATTTCTAAAGTCATTTAGTATTAAGGTATATCCTGAATTAATTGGGGGAGGGAGAGATATTACAAAGTTCTTTTATAGAACTTCTCTATATTGCCATCCTCTTTAATGGATATTGATTCATTAGGTATTGACATCTTCATGGTGGCCCTTTTGTTCATATTTATAATGAGCAATGAAAGGCAAGATGATCAACTGACCTATTAAATGATGTTTCTTATCGTCTTTAAATACACAACAAAACCAACTCTTCCATCTCCCTCATATATCCATCCTAGGAGGGCATGAAAATCATCTCCCCCATAAATCGACTCTCGTTTATTTTAACTTCCTCAAATCTTCTCTTTTCATTTATGGAGAAATATCAATACTGATACAAATTAGCTCCTCCAATACCATACTGATTCAGTGGCCATTAGACAAGAACAACATGTATAAACTACAAACAGTTAAGTTGCTATTTCTAGTCAACCTAAAAACTGCCTGATTCTCAGTATCCTTACCCCTTTTCCTCTGACCCTGAAACTAGTGTCACAGAAGCAGGTCACACAGAACTGCCAGGCACGTTGTATGGTTCTAGGTTTCACAGACTGTCACGGCCAGCCATCTCACTACATAATGATGATCATATATACTGGTGATGAGACACTCCATACGTACTAGGCTATTTCTCAGAAAGTAAATACAGTGTGCCACACAACTATATGAAAAGCAAGCCTTTCCAGCATTCTGGAGTCTGCCACAGCTTCCACTCCAATGACACGGCTGTCAAGAACTGAGGATCACCTTTATATCATGATAAGACTTAGAAGGAGGACTTTTGCAACGGTACCAATCTTTAATCAGTTGAAGAGCTTTTTATCCACATTTGCTTCTCTAGACTTTTCATGCTCTCTGGATAAACTAATATGCGTAAGAAGTAAGAGAAAACACACAACAATCTTCTACTCTCATCCAAGTGCTAGGAGCCTAAAGTTACGGAGTAAAGCATACACTCTCAAATCCAGTTACTAGTCTCAGTTTTTCTTAAATGTTTATTTTAGTCAAAAAGGAATATTCCTGGCACAGGGAGTGGGACTATCGAGAAATTGCTGAAATAGAAAAAGCAAAAGGCATCAGTAAAACTTTAAAAAGAAAACAAATGTAGAACAAATGCTTTTTCAAATGCTCAAGAGGTCTGTGTTAACAACACTTGCTTCATACTCCTTACCTGTGCATAGCTCTACCACAAGCCAGAGATGATTGCTTGTTTCATACCATTCGTGGAAAGTGACTATATTCTTGTGTTTAATTTCATGAGTAAGGCGAACCTATAAAAAAATTATGGTGTTAAGATATTGTATTTTGAAAAAATCATTTTCAAAATCTTGTTATTTAAGAGTGATAACCCTCTCTCCTTAAACTCCTGGTGAAATATAACATTATTCAATTACTACTTTAATACCTGCTTCAGATCTAGGATCATAGATTTTGATCTGGAAGGAATCTTAGAGATTCTCTAATCCAAATCCCTCCTTTTACAGGTGGGGAAAAGGTCTGTAGAAGCTAAGTGACTTGGCCAAGGTCCCACAACCAGGAAGAGGTAGAGCCAGGACTCGAACTAAAACTCTCTGATGCCAGTTTCCTTCTGAGGTGTCAAGCTCGTGGCCCACAGGAGGCCTACAAAACTCCCAAGCACAGACCAAACCAGATTAAAATATAATTGGGAAATGTTTAACAATATATAAAAATACTATACACCATCAATAATGTTGATCTGTGGTTTTCTATGTCAATATGTGGCCCACCAGGATCCATTTCTATGTGACTTTGATATCATTGTCCTACATCATGTTCCCACTACCTTAAGTGCTGCAATGATCAATTAACACATGGGAGGGCATTTTATTATTAAGGCATTTTCATTAACACACTAACATAAAATATGTTTGCATTATTAGTCATAATCACACAAAACCAAAAAGGAAAAAAAAAGCCAAGCTCACCATATTTATCTAGTGATTTAGTAATGCTGAAGGTTTAAAATTACCCTAATTTAAGAAAACCATATTACTGTTTCAGGTACCTGTTTCTTACCTTAAATTCAAATTCAATTTTTAAATGCTGCATTGCTAGTTTTTAGATATACTTTTAAATAACATCTCACATTGAGTGCTGGATCCAAATAAACATACAGCTTTAAAAACTATAGTTAAAAGTCAACACTTAATACCCGTCCCCCAACACATTAACCCACTTGTATGGAAATTTTGGGGTTTACAAAGAGCTTTTTTCTCAATAACTCTGTCAGGCAGATACAGTAACTCTGTATCATTCTCTCTCTCTCTCTCTCTCTCTCTGTCTCTCTCTCTCTCCCTCCTTCCTTCCCTCTATCCTTCCCTTTATCCCCTCCCCTTTCGTAAATAATTTCTTTCACACAGTAGGCACTTAAATGCTTGTTGAATTAAATTTATGCCTAGAATTGTAAAAATGTAAAAGAAATCTAAAGTCTTTGACAATACCAAAAAGATCCACCAGGTGGCGATATCCTACTATACAATAGAGATTACATTTTAATTCAATTCATGGTAAGGAGAATAAGAGAATCAAAATTATGCATCATTAAATTATTTAGTTTTATAAAAGGAAAATCTACTTAAATGTTGGCATTAAACAGGTCAACAACTCATAAGAAGCCTGGAGATCATTTTAAGAACAATTTTATTGAAATTTAAAAAGTTAAAAATACAACAAAATTTGGCTAAATTTGGCTGCCTAGAAGTCTGGCCTGGAGTCAGGAAGACCTGGGTTCAAATCTAGTCTAAGACAACTTTACAAGTTGTATGACCCAGGAAAGTCAATTATCATCTGCCTCAATTTCCTCATCTGTATAATGGGGATAATAACAGGCCTTACTTCCTCTGGCCCCCTTATCCAAGCAATTTTCAAGTTATATCAATTCTTCTTCTCTCATATATTTCTTCTCTCCACAGTCACTGCCACCACCCTTGTCACCCAACAGCTGGACTACTGAAATAGCACCACTGGCTGGTTTCTGAGCCTCCAGCCTCTCCACACTGCAGGTTTCCCTCCATTCAGCTGTCAAACTGATCTTCCCAAGCACGTCTATCTATGTCAACCCCTCCCCAAATTCAGTCAACTCCAGTGGTTCTCTATCATTTCTAGAATCAAATATAAAATCCTCCATTTGACTCTTAAAGCCCACCTGGCCCTTTCCCACTTGTCTAGTATTCTTACCTATTATGGTTCTCCACATACCCTGCAATCCAGGGACACTGGCCTCTTCGCTCTTTCTCGCACATAATACGCCATCTTCCAACTCCAAGACTCCTCACTGGCTGTCCTACAGGCCTAGAATGCTCTTCCTCCTCCTCTCTCCCCCTTGGCTTCTCTGATTTCCTCCAAGTCCCCACTAAAATCCTACCTTCTCCAAGAATACTTTCCCAGGCCTCCTTAAACTCAGTGCCTTCCCTCTGACACTAGCCTCAATTTATCTTGCTTCTGTCTTTCTGTCCATAAGTGTTTACGTGTTTTCTCTCCTATTAAGCATGAGATTCTTGAGAGTAGGGCCTATTTTTTGTCTTTCTTTGTACCCCAGCACTCAGGACATAGCAGGCACCTAAAAATTCTTGCCCACTGACTAAGGGTTGCTACAACAATAAAATAAGATAATATCCATAAAGGGTTCTGCAAATTTTAAAGTGCCATATAAATTCTAGCTAATATCATTATTAAAATCAAAGCTGTTATTATTAAAATCAAAGGAACTAGAAAAAGGTTCCTTTAAAAAAAAAAACCTGTTCAAGTGAAGAAAACCAGAAGATCCACAAAGTACAGCAGTTAATTTGTCAAATATCTAATAACAGGACAGAGAACAGGAAGGAACCTGAATAACTAGGTATCAGGCATGGAAAAAAAAAAAAGATGACTCTCAAACTATTAAGATTCTGCAAACATCAAAAAAAGAACGTCTATAATCATCTAGAACACTGGGACCAAACTCCAACAGAAACAGATCCTGTAGGCTGCATACTGATTTAAAGAACTACAAATTAACAGAATTTATGCTGTATAGTAGTTTTATTTATTTTGTAATCATTTCTCTATTACATTTTAATCTGGTTCAGGCCACTGTGGGGGGTGACAGCTCTAATTTAGACTATCTCAAGACCACTGCACATTACTTTTACAATGAGGAATGGTGCCCTCAGGAAAAGAGACTGAATACTAGAAATGCAGGACTCTATCCCGGTCAGACCCCATCTGGAGTAGTGTTGAGTGCAGGATACCCTATGATTTTCCAACAAGGATACTACAGCACAAGCATGTCCAGAGAAGGGTGACCAGGATGGTGAGGCAACTAGGAATCATGCTATTGAAAGATCAGCAAAAGGAGCTCATTTGTTCATCATGGGGGAGAGAAGGCTTAGGAGGCACAAAAGTCTTCAAATATGTGAAGGAAGAAAGATGAGATTTGTTCTGTGCAGCCCCAGGGGATAGAACTAGGAGCAAAGAAATACAAGTTGCAGAGATTTAGGCTCAACACAAGGGAAAATTTCCCCCAAATTGGAACCATTAAAAAAAGGAGGTCACCTCAAGAGGTAAAAACTCCTGCCTCCTCAAGGTCTTCATTGGGAGTTGTGAAGCAGAAGCAGAATGACTTTTTCCAGGATGTCAGAGAAGCAACTGCTGGGCAGGCCCAGGTTATACTACAAGATGGCTGAGCTCTCTTCCAATTCTAAAATTCTGTAAGGATCAGGTCTGCTTTAAATGGGGAGAATCTGTCCAAAACACAGTTCTGAGGAATTAGAAATCTGCGCATTTTGGTAAGCCCATGGGATGACACAGTGTCTAACACATGCCTTGCTCTAAACAGATACTTTCTGTAGGTTTCTGAATAAAAGGCTGAAGTAAAGCAGATGTGATATGGGATGTGTAGAGGACTCTGGCTGTCCCTGATCCTTTGGTTTCCTTGTCACGTTCTCTATTCTTCCTCCCCTGGATGTATCCATCTCCCTTTCGTTTCCTAGCCCTGAACATCTCCCTTCATGTTCCTATCACACTTAATTGACTACAATATGAAAATGAAGTATACTTGCATTGTTGATTATGCCTATTTAATAAAATGTAACATTCTGTTTGAAGGATTTCCCATGTCAATGAGATCACTGATCCATGTGAGTTAATGTTCTATGATCTAATTTAAAAAGTAATGAAGTAGATAAATATTTCTCCCTTTTTAAAAAAAGCAATTTACTGTTAATTACCTAATTTACTGATTCTCACTGGATTTTTTTCTAAAGCCAAGTGCCCCTCAACAAAATTTACATCCTTATCCCTGTAAAGTACAGGCTGATTAAATTCGACGACATCAGTTTAATTGGAAATTATTTATTATATCTTTGCCTCGTAATTTATAGCTGTACATTTTCAGGAAGGCAGAGTAAGATACTGTACTTACCCAGTTAGTTATTTCAGGTCTTTTGCATTTATCAGTACAAAGAATGGCTACAAAATTTATAGTTCCTTTCCTTCGCCCTTTATAAACAACAGTCTTGCTTCCTCTTCCGATCTCTTCATAAAGAATAAAGTTTTCCATCTTAAAGGTGAGCTATATCCTTCTCAGTTTCATGCCTGTTGACTAAAAAGTGAAAAAATAAATCATATGTAATTTTCCAAATTCACAAAAATCACAACCACATTTAATATACAAAAGAAACCTTACGATCATGTTTATTCTTTATTTTAAAAAAAACACCTTCATATGTTAATACACTAAAGTCTCCCTTTTTTTTAAAAGCACAATATGAGTCTAGAATACAGTTCATTGATAAACCAACAGGAGCCTTTCTGAATGCAATCCATCAAGTCTTAAAGTGTCTAAGTAACAGTCTTAGTTTCAGTCATCACACATAACCAATGTCCTTTAGGCCAGTGGTCTCCAGACTTTTCAGATCACATACTTCTCAACCTAAAAAAATTATATCAAATTACCTAAAAATGTTCTGAGCCTGTACCACCATCATCTGTATAGCTCCTGATTATATACATGTCCTACCATGCTAATAAACATGAACATTACAAAAATGTGTGTGTGTGAGTGAGTGAGGAATCAAAGAGAGCCCTCTCTACTTTCAGAACCCAGCTCAACAAAGCCCTTCCCAGTCTCCCAACGGTCAGTTCCCTCCCTCCCAAACCAGTCTGTATTTAAAGATCTTGTACTCATTTGCATGTATTCTCTGGGTATATTCTATGTAGCCTTATACAAGTGTCCCAAAAGTCTTAGCTGAGTTTCAGGCTCCTAAAGTTTATACCAGTGTGGTCTTCTCCTTTAAAGTATGAGCTTTTGCAAGAAGAGACTGCAGAACTAATTGACTCATATTCCCAGAGTCTAGCACAGACCATGATATGTGGTAGATACCTAACAGATGCTTGCAGAATGCTTGACTAACAGTCACAAGGAGGTAGGGACAAGGGACAGTCTGGAGAGAAAGGTTAAATAATGATGTTTGTGAGGCAGATCATAAGCCATCCCCGCCTGCTCACCTAGAGATCTCAATCAGCATCCCTGCCCCTCAGATACTCAGACCTGACCTTCCCAGGGCCCAGGAAAGATACCTGGGCCTTGCCCTTTGATCTGCTGGCCCCTTAAGGATCAGGAGAGCCTCTCCATAGGCCCTACTACAGAACTCTTCTCTGCATGTTTTTCCCCTTGATTAACCTCGACTCTGAGGTCACTGAGAGCAGGAGCTGTCTCCCTTTTCTGTTTGTTAGCTTAACAAATGTTTAGCATACAGTAGGCACTTCCTAAATGCTACTCTATTTTCTGGGGCATGAGGGACAACTGATGAAATTGAACAAGTTGTGGGGAATGTCTTACGTGAGAAAGAGCAAGGAAGCCATTGTCACAGGACTGTACAGTAGGAGGAAGAGAGCAAAGTCCAAGAATCCTGGAAAGGCAGGAAGGGGGCAGGCAGGTGGTGAAAGGCTTCAAGAATCCAATAGAGGGTTTTAGATTTCATCCTAGACACTAACATCCCAGACAGGGAAACACTAACTGACTAAGGAGGTGAGGCTGACCTGGTGGGTCAGATCTGTGCTTTAAGAAGGTCACTCTGGTGCTGATGGATGGGGGGGGGGGCGGGGGGGGGGGGCGAGACTTGTGGTAGGCAGAGCCCCACCCCAGCAGCTATTGCAAAAATCTAGGTGTGAAGTGAAGAGGGCCCACACCAGAAGGTGGCAGTGTCAGAGGGCAGAGTTCTGGAGAGCTGTTACCAAGGTAGATTTGACAGGATTTGGCAACGGACTGGTGAGAGAGGGAGGGAGGGTGACAGAGAGGGAGAAGCTGAGGATGACACCTAGATTTTAAGCCTAGGTAGCGAGAAGCATGGTGGTGCCTTTAACAGTTATAAGGAAGTTAGGAAGATTTAGGGGAAAAATAAGTCCGATTTTGAACAAGTCAAGTTTAAGATGTCTAGGGGACATCTACTTCAAGATACCCAATAGGCAATGTAGAAGTGAGACTAGAAGTCAGAAGAGAGGTTAGGACTGAATTAACAAAGCAAAGAAGCATCTGCATAGACAGAACTGAATTCATGGGAACTGATAATATCACTAAGAAAGATAGTACTACAGAGGGAGAAGAGAAGAGGACCACAGACAAAGGTTTGAAGGACACCTGTGTTTAGCAAGACCTAGATGACAATCCAACAAAAGAGACTGAGAAAGAGAGGTCAGACAAGCAGAAGAACCTGAAGAGAACAATGTCACAAAAATCTAGAGAGAACAGAGTGTCCAGAAAAAGAGGGTGATTGAGTGTTAATGGCTACAGAGAGGTCACGAAGTGTGAGGACTGAGCAAAGGCCACTAGATGTGGCGATTAGGAGATCACTGGGAACTTTGAAGAGAGAAGGTTCAGCTGAATGATGAAGTCAGCAGCCAACCTGAGAAGAGCTAGAAAGAAAGTTCACGACTCATCCAACCATTGTGGAGAGCAACCTGGAACTAGGTCCAAATGGCTCTAAAACTGTGCATAGCCTTTGAACCAGTAATAATAGTTCTAGGTTTGCATGCCCAGGAGATCAAAGAAAAGGGAAAGGGCCTAGCTGTACAAAAATATTTATAGCAGCTGTTTTTGTGGTGGCAAAGAATTGGGGATTGAGAGAATGCCCATCAATTAGAGAACGGCTGAACAAGTTATGGTATATGATTGTGATGGAGTACGACTGTGCCATAAGAAATGGTGAGCAGGATGCTCTCAGAAAAACCTGGAAAGACTTATATGAACTGATATAGAGTAAAGTGAGCAGAACCAGGAGAATAATATACACCTTAACAACAATATTGTACAACGATCAAATGTGAATGACTGAATAGAGCACCAGCCCTGAAATCAGGAGGACCCGAGTTCAAAACCAGCCTCAGAAATTTGACATACTTACTAATTGTGTGACCTTGGGTAAGTTACTTAACCCTAATTGCCTTGCCTTCCCCCCCTCCAAAAAAAAAATTTGAATGACTTAGCTATTCTCAATAATACAATGATCCAAGACAGTTCTGAAGGACTTATGATGAAAAATGCTATGCACCTCCAGAGAAAGAAGTGGTGAAGTCTGAATGCAGATTGAAGCATACTTTTTAAATGTATTCTTGGTGGTTTTTGTCTTTATGTTTTTGTTGAGGTTTTTTTGTGTGTCTTCTTTTGCAATATGGCTAATATGGAAATTATGTTTTGCATGACTGAACATGTATAATCTATATCAAATTTCTTGCCTACTCAGGGAGTGGGGAGAGGACTGAGAGAATCAAAATTTTTTTTAAAATGTTAAAAATTATTTTTACATGTAATTGGAAAAAATAAAACATAAGAATAAAAAATTTTAAAAAGAAAAGAGTTCACAGAAAGGAAGTGAAGGCACCTATCATGGATGGCCTTCTGAAGAACCGTAGTCACAAAAGGGAAGAGAGATATAGTTTGATAGATAGCAGGGAGTAGGGAAGCAGTCAATAGAAAGAGATTGAAGAGAAGTGAGAAAGCCCTTCCAGCTACTAGTGCCCTCCCAAAAAGTTACCCTGTATCTATTTTGAACATATTTATGTATATCTCTCCCTCTATAGAATGTAAATCCTTAAGGGCAGGGATTGTTCCTTTGTATCTTTGCATCCCAGATGCCTGACATTTGATAGGGGCTTAATAAATGACTGAATTAAGCTGAAACTTCCTTTAATTTCCTGAGAAACTCTGCAATTTCTCTGCATAGCTTTCAATGATTAAAAGCTCTCACTTAACACAAAGTTTTTTTTAACAAGTAATTCATACTGTAAACACCTCAAGAGCCAAAGAAATCAACATGGTGGATACCCAAAATGTAAATGGACCAACTCATGGCAGGTGCTGTGACAAATTCACCAATGGTGATTTTCAAAGAAAAATGGCATGAAAAATATCATCTAGGAAAAGTATTAAAAAGAAATTGGCCATTTGTGAAGCATTAGCGAAAACAACAAATAAAAATGAAACAAATATACAAGAATCTAGTTCTAAGTATAAAAATTCCAACTAGAAAACAAATGTCAGTATGACAATAAAACCAAGATCACTGGAAGTAGGCAGGATTAAAGGACAGAATACCTTGTTACTATTTTATTTACTATCTCTTTCGGTTCAAAAGGGTTCCAAAGGCATTTTTAGACAACATGAAGTTTTTTTAAAAAACCAACTTTCAAAATACGTAAGTAAAAATATGATCTGAAAAATTCTACAAATTCCCGAAGTAAATAAATAGGAAATCCAAAACAGCTATATAAAGCATCTACCAGACAAGCTGCTGCATCCTGTATTTTGGCTAATTACAAAACCCCAATCAATGGTAAACAATCATCATTTTAGGATTTAGAGGAGGCTTGGAATTTACACATTATCTATCTCCTTTTACATATGAAGAAGGAGTCCTAGAGGCTTGCACAGAGTCAAGAAATCCTTAAATAAAAATGCTGGAAACAGAACTCAGGTCTTCTGACTACAAATTCTATGTTCCTTCAACTACAGGTTTTCTTTAAAGCTGTGTGACCTTAGGCAAGTTCTGAATGACTCCAAGCTTCAGTTTCATCATCTCTAAAATGGCAATGATGATACTTAAACTATCTCTCGGTGCTGACAGAATACTGACAGAACATAGTTCAGCAAACCTTCAATCGCTACAGAAATGCGGCAGTCTGGTGTAGCGTAGAGGGAAGAAGACTAAAGCTGGAAAACCAGGGTTCAAATCACTACCCTTTTATTTACTGCTTGTTAGGCAAGTCTCCTACTAGCCTGGGCTTCAAATGTAGAAGAAAAATGAAGAGATTGAACTAGAATATATCTAATACTCCCAGTCCAGCTTTGAATTGTAAGATTTTGTCATCGCCTCACTCTGGGCCTTAGTTTCCCTAAATGTAAAATAAGGTGGCTTATATAATTTTCTTTCAGGTTTAGCCAGGGTGAACTGGGAGGCAATGAAGTGTATTGATCTTTAAAGTAAAAAAAAAACAAAAAACAGACAACAGCTTCAAATCCAGCCTTCCAACTTACTCTCTCTGTGGCCCTATGTGACTGTGGGAGAAGGCCGATCTCTCCGGGCCTCAGTTTCTCCATTTGTAAAATGGCTTGGCTGAGGTCATTCCCAATCCTAGACATATGAGCCTATGAATCTAAAAGTCTGGGAGCGCTGTTATGAACTTAGGGAAGAGGATGGAAGCATCGGGGAGGGGGGAAGGAGGTCGTCATTAAGGACCCTGAACTTGGAATTCAGGGTCTGCTCTCTCGGTTACTACCTGTGCGACCTTGGAGAAGCCAGGGAACACTTCTGGGTCTCCTCATTTGTACATTTAGGAGGCTGAACTAATGACTGAAGGCCTGGCTAGGAATCCACGAGCCAGGAGAGTAAGAGCACGCATGCTTCTTATACACAACTGCTCGGGGGCACTGAGCCGGAGGTATACTAAGAACACTCCGGAAGGAAGGAGAAGTTCTTGGAAACGGGCTCCCCAAGGAGTGCGCAGAGAAAAAGCGCCGGAGAACTGCCAAGGGCGGCTAGGTAGGGAAGGGGTGGGAGGCTGCAAATGGACAGAGGGAGGCGGGAGGAGGGCGCATAAAGAGCAGGACAGCAGCTCTAGGGATGCAGTGCTAACGAGGGAAGAATGGAGGAGGAAGTGCACAGGCTGGGAAGGCGGCGGCGGCGGCGGCGCCGGAGAGTGCGTAGCACGCACGCTGCGCCACGACGGTTGGCGGAGGCGCACGGGAGGCCGCGACGGAAACGGCCGGTTTCGGGCTCCAGCCTCGCACGGCTCCCCAGCCCGAACCCCTCGCTCCGCAGAGGGACAGAAACGAACCCGAGCCCGCTGTCTCCCCCGCTGGCTTCGTCAGGAGAACCGCCGGACCCCTGAGAGCGGCGACCGGGACGTGGAAGCCCCGAGCTCCTGGAAATTCGTGGCGCTTCGGCGACCCCCGGCGATCTTCAGGCTGATCCACCCTCACAAAGGAGCGGGGGGAGAAACGGGGAGATTCCGCGGTTCTTTTTTTTTAAGCTTATGAACTCAGGGTCTCGCTGCTTCCCCCCCCGTTTGGAATCGTCCGGCCCGTCGCCTAGGCAGCACGCTGAACGCCGGAAGCAGGCCGAAGCTCTTATTGGCTCAGCAGTCTCCTTTCTCATTGGCTGGGGTGGAAGGCTGCGTCCTGCCGTTGCTCCTGGCGACCGGGAAAGCTGTTAGATGTTCAGCTTCTTCCCCTGTGAGAATCCTAGCTTGGGGTTGGAAAAAACGCCCCTGTAACTAACGCTGTTTGGCCGCGACAGAGGCCTTTTCCGACTCTGAGTTCAAATCGGTCACAACCCGAGTGACCTCGAGCTGGTAACAACCTCCCTTGGCCTCTGCAGAATTAGGGGTTTGGACTAGATGACCTCTAAAGTCCCTTCAAGCCCCCACCCTATAACACGCCCCCAAGCAAGAAAGGTGCCTATACATGTCACTGTCACTCACCAAAATCTGGGGCTAGTGTAGGTCTTTGTAGGGAGGCCTTCAATAAGCATTTATCCGACTTGGAGCAAGGGGAGCTCTAGGTGCAAAGACTGAACCTCAAGGAGCTTACAGTCTACTAAGGAGAAAGCAATATTTAGATAGAGAAGCTAATACTTAGGAGAAAAAAGCCTCCCGGGGGTCGAGAACAGGATCAGTGGTCTTCACCCAGTCAGATAAATACTGTAATCAGCATGTATGTTGACTACATTTGTTTTATTTGTACAAAACCTTCTTAATGTAATCAAAATTTATCCATTTTATACCTCATACTGCTCTCTCTTGTTTATTCATAAAATTGTCTGCCTATCCATAAGTTGGATGAGTATTATGTTTCATTTTCAAATTTTCTTGCAATATCTCTCTTTATATCTAGGTCATGTTTCCATTTTGGCCTTATCTTGGTAAATGGTATAAGATATTGGTCAGTGCCCAATTTCTGCCAGACTGCTTTCCATCTTTTCCAACAATGTTTACCAAATAATGAATTCTTATGCCCAAAACTCAAGTCTTTACACTTGTTAAACACAAGGTTCCTATGGTTATTTGCTGCTGTAAATTGTATGTCTATTCTGATCCACAAATCTACCTTACTATTTCTTATCCACTACCAGATAGTTTTGGTAATTACTGCCATATAATATAGATTAAGATCTTGTACTGCTATACCTCCTTCCTTTACATTTTTTAACTAGTTCCTTTGATTTTCTTTACCTTTTGTTCTCCCAAATGAATTTTGTTATTATTTTTTCTAATTCAGTAAAATAATTTTTTTGTAATTTAATTGGGATGGCATTGAATATATAAATTAGGTAAAATTGTCATTTTTATTATATTGGCCCTACCTAACCACAAACAATGAACATTTCTCCATTTATTTAAATCTTTATTTGTATAAAAAGTTTTTATAATTTTGTTCAAATAGCTCCTAGGTTTGTTTTGGCAGGTTCACTCCCAGGTATTTTATATCATCTAGAGTTCATTTTAAATGGGGCATTTCTTACTATCTCTTTTTTCAGGATTTTATTTGTAATATATAGGAATGCTGATGATTTATGTAGATTTATTTTATATCCTGCTACTCTGCTAAAATTATTAACTGTTTCAACTAACTTTTTAGCTGAGTCTTTGGGATTTTCCAAGTATATCATCTATAAAAAGAGATAGTTTTGTTATCTCATTTCCTATCCTGATTCCTTCTATTTCTTTTTCTTCTCTTATTACTATTGCTAGGATTTCCAATATAATATTGAATAATACTGGTGACAGTGGGCATACTTATTTTATGTTTAATCTTACTAGGAAGGCTTCTAGCTTATGCCCATTAAAAACAATGCTTGCTGATGGTTTTAGCTAAATGCTTTTTATCAATTTAAAGAAAAATCCACTTATACCTATACTTTCAAGTGTTTTTAATAGAAACGAGTGTTGTATTGCATCAGAAGCTCTTCTGCATCTAATGATGGAATCACAGTTCTGCCTTGGACACTAGCTATGTGGCCTTGGGCAGATCACTGGACCTTTGCCTCATTTCCTTCACCTGTAAAATGGGAATAACAAACAACACCCACCTCGAGGTTGCTTGGAGGCCTAAATGAAATAGCGCATGTAAGCAGTTTGCAAACCTTGAAGTGCTTTATAAATGTGACCTATTATTACTAAGGCTTTGTAATGACTCACATTTCTGTAGCAGTGTGAGTTCAACCCTGTGAAACAGGCATCGCAAGCATTATTGCTCCTAAAGGCTTAGAACTGGAAGGAAACTTTGACATCTAAAATTTGTTTTCCAGACTTAAAAGCTAAGAAATAAGTTTTTGCTGAATACGCCGTCCTCCAGGCCTGGAATGTTCTCCTGCCTCACATTCACCTCCTGCCTTCCCTGGCTCCCTTCCTGTCTCAGATAAAACCTTGTCTTCCACAGGGAGCCTTCCCCATCCCTCTTAACTCTAGTCCCTTCCTGCCTTAATGATTTCTTCTTTATCCTCTACATAGCTTGTTTGCACATATCTGTCTGCTGCTTGTCTCTCCTGTTAGATTGTAAGCTCCTTGAGGGCAGAAGGTATCTTTTGCCTTTTTTTTGGATGCCCAGTGCTTAGCACAGAGTAGATACTAAACACCTGTTATTGACTGACTGACTGACAGTCCTACTTTCTCTCTTGTTTTTCTCTTTTCTTCCCTTTTCCTGCTGCCCAGCCTTCTTCTTTTCCTCTCTTCCTTCTAAATAGTCCAGCTGGACTGTCTAATAAATCTGCTTAAGCTCAGGCTTTTCTGGCCTGTGCTGTTTTAAATACACAGATGAATTTGGTATTCTTCCCACCCATAAAGTAGAGGAGTGGATGTGCGTGATTATCCCTTCTTTCATAGTTCACCAAGACAGTGGTTCTCAAGGTGTGATCTGGGGGTCCACAAAACCTTTTCAGGGAATCTACAAGGTTAAAACTATTTTTGTAATAATAATATGATGTTTCAATTTCTAATAGGGTAAATAGTGATATCTACAATACATAAATGCTCTGGGGGAGTGGGTCCTTATTAATTTTTAAAGAGTGTGAAGTGTTCGAGAGCCCAAAATATTTGAGACCTACTACACTAAGTACAAATGAGTTCAAACAGCCATTGTCAGGTTACAAGGAGCAGCATCCCCTGATTTCTTGTCTAGTGATCATAATCAACATCATTTGTAGTCACTGAGTCCTGCATCACTTATACAAAATGGAAACTAATTTCTTAAAATTGGAAATTGTACACATCTCATTTACAGTAAAACATTCAGCAAGCATTATAGCAAAGGTATCTTTTGAGATTGGTACATACTAACAGAAAAAAAGAACATAGAAACTATTGAATAGTCTCCCTAACTTGATCAAGACCTATTCCATTCCCAAATCATCTGGGTAGTGTGGCATTTAAGTTATACCCACCCCAAAATGAACTAGCCTGGGCCATGATCCATATTAAATAGCAATGACCAGTAAGTGCCTAATATAGGCAGACAGTGGAAAGATAAAAGGTTCAGATAAGACATCCTACCCTTGATAATAGGTAATTGATATTTGCTTAGTGCTTTGAATTATGCTAAGTGTTTTCTACACATTTCATTTGGTCCTACCTCTGAGGTGGAGTCTATGCATGTTATCATCCCTATTGTTCAAAATGAATAACCTGAGTAAAAACAGGAAATTGAGAGGGATATCTGAGAGGGGGAAGTTATTAAACATTTTGTCTGCTCTGCCAGTGAAAAAGGCGCTTGGGAAAATGGTTCTAACATCTCTAGATGTCATTGAATATAAATGATATAATAGTTATGCAGAATAGAATGTTTCCAGAATAGAATTCAGAACTATTTATAATTCTGGAAGTTTCAGACCCAACAGAGATGAACTCTGCCCATTCAGCTTCAGTTCCTCACTTTTTACGCCTTTGTCATTTTCAAGCCTATTTTGAGTTTTCAAGGCTTTAGAAGAAAGGTAATATTAATCTAATGCAAGAATCCTCAAATATTTGTGGTCAATGGAATCAAAGGTCTCACAGATCACAAACCAACTCTTTGCCAACACACACACACACACACACACACACACACACACACAGCATCCCCATAATAAATGGGAAGGGATAATCTGCTTTTGACTACATATCAGTTGGGTACATAGGATAAGACCACTATTGATCCACTCCAGAAATAAGAGTAGGGAATTCTGAAAAGTCTAATCTATTAGTATATTCATTACAGGGGGGCGGAGCCAAGATGGCGGCGTAGCAGCAGCAATATATCGCAGCTCTCACATAGCCACCCCAAAATACCCATGGAATAGGACTCTCGACCAACCTAGAACTTCAAATCGCACACAAAGATACTTCCCACTA
>CM053585.1:516282317-516306315 GCA_028646515.1 Pseudochirops corinnae | reverse complement strand
GACAGAGAGACAGAGACAGAGAGACATAGAGAGAGAGATAGAGACAGAGACAGAGAGAGACAGAGACAGAGAGAGACAGAGAGAGAGAGACAGAGAGAGAGACAGAGACAGAGAGAGACAGAGACAGAGAGACAGAGACAGAGAGAGACAGAGACAGAGACAGAGAGAGAGCCCTCAAACCTGCCTGCCATTGGTGAGAACCAGAGGCAGGACAGGGCCTTGTTCTCACTGGACTTGGAGGCCTCCAAAGGAGAATGGGGTATCTCTTCCCTTTATGTCTTCTAATGTAAGCTGGATGGCAACTAGTGGGGATATAATGTAGAGACGATGTGTTTTCCATCCAGTTATGAGTTGGTCTAGATGGCCTCTGAGGTCCCTTCTAAACCTAAAAGTGTGTAATTCTGTGAAAGACTTTGTGGTTACTAAATTGCTAATTTGAGATAAAGTCAAAATATCCCTTTATCATCAAACATCCCCCCTCCTCCTCCAGCCCAGAGGCTGTGGTCTTGTATCATATTGTTCTTTTAGCTATAATGAGCATTGGATTTAAAGTCAGAAGACCTGAGTTCAAATCCTAGTCTGCCACTTTCTACCTTGGATAAGGAGCCTTATTTCTTCATATGTAAAATGAAGGTCTCAGTCTAGATAAATTCCCTTCTATCTCAAAACTTATCATCCAATGCAGAATTAAATGGAGAATCCTAAAACAAGAAGGAACTTGAAAGGTTATTTGGACTATCTCCATTCTGATAAGGTTCAGGACTTGGGTTTCATTAGTAGAGTGAACTCCCAGGTGAAGAAATTCCCTGTAATAATGCAGATCAACACTGTCTCTGCAAATTAGGGTCTAATTGGCTAGAGCAGGGGTGGGAAACCTGCAGCCTTGAGACCACGTCTCAGCAAGGGCTGCATTTGAGGACCTAGAGGGCCATATGTGGTATCAAGGCTGCTGATTCCCCACCCCTGGCTAGAGCAGTGAGAGGTTACCCAACTTGCTCAGAACCTCACAGTCAGTAGATGCTACAGGCAGGAATTGTACTTAGGTCTTTCTGGCTTTTCAACTTTATTTTATTTTCAGGATAGTGTTCTCTCCCTCCTTCTACTTCCTCCCCATTGAGAAAGTAAAAAAAGCAAAACCTGTTACAAACATGCATATTCAAGCAAAGCAAATTCTTACGTTGGCCACATACAAATAAATGTATATGTGTGTGTATATACATACACACATATATGTATATATGTGTATGTATATACATACATACATACGTGTGTATATACATACATACATACATACATGTGTGTGTGTGTACATAGAGAGAGAGGTGGCTAGCCTGTTTCATCAAGAATGCTTTAGAATTGTGGTTGGCTGTTGTATGGATCAGAGTTTCTAAATCTTTCAAAGTAATTTGTACCTATGACTTCATCGTTGTTGTATAAATTGTTTTTTTGATTCTACTAATTTCACTTTATATCAGTTCATACACATCCTCTCAGGTTTCTCCAGAGTCATCCTCTTCATCATTTCTTACAGCACAATGGTAGCCTATTACAATCATGTACATAACTTGTTCAGCCATCCCCTGATGCAACTGATACAAATCCTTCTCAGTTTCTAGTCCTTTGCATCTCCAAAAGAGCTGTTATAAACATTTTTGTACATATGGATCCTTTTCTAATTTCTATGATCCCTTTGGGGTATAGAGCTAGTAGTGCCATTGCCAGGTCAAAGAGCACACACAGTTTAATGGCTTTTGGGGCATATCTCCAAGTTGCTTTCCAGAATGGCTGCCCCAGTTCATAGCTCCATCAATAGGGCATTAATGTAGCTGTTTTCTTCTAGCCCCTCCAGCATCTGTCATTTTCCTTTTTTGGGGTCACCTTTGCCAATCTGATGACAATCATTTTTTTCTTGGTCTGCCCACAGGCATTGGGATAGAAAGATAATGAAGGTTTATGGGAGGATTACTCTTTGCCAGGCACTGAAGACACAAAGAAAGGCAGTAACAAGATCCTCACCCTCAAGGAACTTATATTCTAATGGAAGAGACAACATGTAAATAATTATGTACATTCAAGATAAAGAGTGGTTGGAAAGCAACCTCAGAGTGGAAGACGCTGGCATCTGGAGGGGGGGGGGGGAGGGAGTGAGAAGCTTCCTGCAGACGATGGGATGTGACCCGAATCTAGGGAAACTAAGTGGTAGGTGAAGAGGCAGAGAGCATTCCAGGCATAGCCTAGAGCCAGGGAAAAGGAGGCTGGAGAACAGCAAACAGGTCAATGTCATGGAACCATTCAGTGCATGGAGGGAAAGAAGAACAGGAGCTCATAAGAGAGAAAGGGACCAGGTTATGGAGAACTTTAACTTCAAAACAGAGGATTTTCTATTTGATCCTGGAGTAATGTGGAGCCACTGGAGGGTGTGTGTATGTGTGTGTGTGTGTGTGTGTGTGTGTGTGAGAGAGAGAGAGACAGAGAGACAGAGACAGAGACAGAGACAGAGAGAGACAGAGAGACAGAGACAGAGAGACAGACAGACAGAGAGAGAGAGACAGAGAGAGAGACAGAGACAGAGAGAGACAGAGACAGAGAGACAGAGACAGAGAGACAGAGACAGAGAGAGACAGAGAGAGAGAGAGAGAGACAGAGAGAGAGAGAGATTGAGAGAGAGATGTTTCTGAGGACAGAACGGACTGGAATGGGGAGATACTTGATGCAGGGAATCCAATTAGAATACTGCTGCAGTAGTCCAGGTGAGAGGGAAGGGAAGGGAACGAAACAAACTTTTATAAAGTGCCTACTGCTCCAGGACACATGTTAAATACTTTTATCCTCAAATATTAGCCTACCTATTCTATCCTACCCTCTCGGCTGACACCCAATCTCAAATCTCCAGCTGCCTCTCACATTTCAAACTGGACGCACAGTAGACGCCTTAAATGAGACATGTCCTCAACAGAACTCAGTATCTTTCCTCTCTGCTCCCCACCCCTTCTCTATTACTGTGGAGGGCAACAGTATCCTAGCTTCTCAGGGTCACAGCCCTGGAGTCCTCCTGGCCTTTTCTCTCTCATACCCCAAGTCTAATCTATTGCCAAAGTCTGTCAATTTCACGTTTGTAACATTTTGGAATAGACATCCCTTCTTTCCTCAGAAAGTAGCCTCCACCCTAGTCCAAGCCTTCACCTCATGTCTATGGGGGGTCTGTCTGCCTCAAATCTCTCCCTACTCCAATCCATTTTCCATTATGCCACTAAAGCTGTATGCCCAAAAGCACAGATCTAACTTTGTCACACACCCCCAATATCCCCTCTCCCCAGTTTAATTCAATAAACTCCAGTGGCTTCCTATTGCCTACAGCAGTGGTTCTCAACCTTCCTAATGCCGTGACCCTTTAATACAGTTCCTCATGTTGTGGTGACCCCCTACCATAAAATTATTTTCTTTGCTACTTCATAACTGTAACTTTGCTACTGTTGTGAATTGTAATGTAAATATCTGACATGCAGGATGTATTTTCATTGTTACAAATTGAACATAACCCACAGGTTGGGAACTTGCTGGCCTACAGGATCAAAGCCAAATTGCTTTGCTTGGCATTCAAAGCCCCTCACAGTCAAGTCCCCTCCTACCTTACTGGTCTTTTTATACCATACTCCCTGACAGGTCTTCCATCCAGTGACACTCCAACCTTCAGACTTCCTTTAAGTCCTAACTAAAATACTGTCTCCTGCAGGAAGATTTTCCCAACTCCTCTTCATTCTAACGCCTCCCCTCTATTAATTTTTTTTCTATTTATCTTGTATATAGTTTATTTGTACATATTTGTTTGCTCGTTATCTCCCCCACTAGATTGTAAGTCCCTTGAGGGCAAGGACTGCCTTATGCCTCTTCTTGTTTACTCAGAACTCACTAAGTACCTGGTACATGGGAAACATCTAATAAATGTTTACTGATTGTCTCATTTGAGCCTCACAATAACCCCGAAGCACAGATGCTATTATTATCCCCCTTTTACAGTTGAGAAAACTTAGAATAGGCACCAGTTAAGTGACTTACCCAAGGTCATACAGTTAGTGTCTGAGGACAAATCTGGACTCTGATCTTCCTGATTCCAGCCCCAGTGTTATATCCTCTGCACTACCTAGCTTGCCAATAATGGGGGCTGGTTCTGTGGATGGAAACAAGTGGACGGTTTTACGACAGCTCTCATGGTTGGTTGGGTTAAGTGAGGGTTTGTTTGTTTTAAAGAACATGGGTGTGTCTTTAGGCATGGAGCTAAGAGAAAAGAAGAAAATAAAGCTAAGAAAGAGAGGGTTAGATGACGCATGTTCAAACAGACTGGAGGGAAAGTGCACAGAGACAAGGAGGAGTGAAGAAAGATAGTGAGAAAAGATGCTTCTTTAATATGAAAGGTGGAGCGTGGGGAAAAAGAGATGGCAGTGAATGGCCTCTATTTGGGGGAATTAAATCCGGGTTTGAGTCCTCAGCTGGGAGGATGGAGTAAGGGGCTAGCACTTGGAGGCTAGAGGAAACACTAGAAGGTTTGGAATAGTCACTATGAAGAGTGAGAGAGTAAATGGAATAGGGAGTAGTAAAACAAATGCCTTGCTGCAGTGAGGGCCCAGTTGAGATCAGACATCTTACGTTTGTAGGGGACCAAAATGTCATGGTTTAATAATTTCTTCCAGCTCTGCTCTGTAGCAGTGTAGGAGGCAGAAAGTGATTTGCCATTCTCTTTTGTGAATGGACTTCACTTATGGGGTCAGAGATGTAGAGTTGGAAGGGACCTCAGAGCTCATCTATTTCAACCCTCTCATTTTACAGGTTCAGAAACTTAGGCCTAGAGAAGTTATAGCAAGCCACTCTTTAGTGTTTCCCCTATTCACAAAGTTCCAGTTCCTGCAACCTTTTTCTAGGTCCTTGTACTTTAATCACTTTTGTGGTGATTCTCTGAACCTGCTCTAAGTACTGTTTTAGCCTCAGGGGGACTTTGTATATGGATATAGCCAAAAATAATAGCTGGTAGAATGAGTAGCAAATTATTTACTTAGAGAACTCTGAATACATTACTTTAAAATTCCCATAAAGGATTTATTTACTAGGGAAATAGAGAGTTTTCCTTTGTCTCTTTACCTACAGATACAGTTGTATTTTTTGGACTCCGCAGTTTTGTGGGTTTTTAAAAAAATCAATCTTTCCCCTTCAACAGATCACTCTATTTGGGGTATTAAGACAAATCTCTTATTTCAGAGGCAGGTGATTCTTCATTGATTCCTTCCTTGATTTTCAGTACTGATGAACAATTGGGGCCTTGCCAGATGTGTGTGTGTTGGAGGGGGGGAGAGAGAAGTGAGAGAGAAAGAGAGAGACAGAGAGAGAGAGACAGAGAGACAGAGAGAGGAAGAGAGAGAGAGAGAAAGAAATAGAGAGAGAGACAGAGAGAGACAGAGAGACAGAGACAGAGAGACAGAGACAGAGAGAGACAGAGAGACAGAGAGACAGAGAGAGAGGTTTCACTTGTTATGTCCTATAAAAAACATCACTAGGAGAGAGTCATTCCTTTATTTCCTTAATGGTGGGGGCAAAGACAGTTTCTGATTCTACATGGAAATGTAAGCCCTTCATTTCAGATACTTCCACTTGCTAGAGAAATATCTAAATCCATAATTCTCTTTTTTTTTCTTGACCTCTCCACCAATGTAGATCATACAACTCATAGTCTTAGAAATTAAGTGGTGTGCTCAGAATCACACAGCTAGCATTTGTCAGAAACAGAGCTTGGACACACCTTTTATATAAGAATTTTATTAATTTGAAAAATGACTTTAAATAATCAAGACCTTGGGAAGTAATGTGAATTGTAGGTACTACCAGGCTTATTAGGGCTTGGACTTGAGCTAATCAGTATGTCAAATCCTTAAAGTCTACAGGGGCAACACCATAGCATGGGACTGGCCAGGGGGAACTTGTTTGGTCACTCAGAGAGGAAGCATTTATAAACACTAAGTGCTTGTCACTATATTGAGTGCTGGCACAAAGCACAACCAAATCAACCAACGAATCCAGTCCCTGCTTTTAAGGAAGGAGTTTACATTCTATTGGGGCTGGTGGTAGAGGAGAAACTATGTGTCTTTGAACAAGTCTCTCAGGATCATAGACCTAAGAGCTGGCAGGCACCTAAGGAGAAGCCATCTCATTCAATCTCCTAATTTTTACAAATGTGCCAATTGAGGCCTGGGGAAATGACATCCATTGTATAAGGAAAGCCAAGGTCCGTGACCCCTGCGTCTCTCTATGCCTCGGTTTCCTTGCCTATATAAAATGAATCAGTTGAACCGGATCAGAAATTTTTAATTTTTGGGGGGATGGATCCCCCAGTCTGATGAAGCCTACAGACTCCTTCGCAGAATGTTTTAAAATGCATAAAATCAGATACACAAGATTACAAAGCAAACCAAAGGTTAGTGAAAATAAAGGCGGATTTTTTTTTCCCTTCCAGCTCCATGGACCCTATCTTTATTGGCCCATTTGCCTGGCATGGGCTTGCTGACTTGCCCCTCAGAACTCTACCCACAAGGGGTCGCAGGTGAAGAATTCCTAGACTAGGTGATCTCTTCTCTTAGGCTAGGTCCCTTCTGACAGCACCATTTTTTTCTCCCACAACATCCGTGCCTTGGTTCAGGAACTAGGTTCAAATTCCGCGGGTCTGGCTGGTGGGTGAGCGATGACGTCAGGGCCGGCGGGGAGGCCGGGTGGTTGGAGGGGATGGGAGGGGTAAGAAAGAGAGGAAGGGGGAGGGCACTAGGAGCGTCAATGAATGACGGCAGCTGAATGAAGAACCAGCCCAGGGCCGGGGCCTGGGAAAGCAATGGCGAGAGGGATTGCTGGGGCGCGGGCAGCAGCAGCAGCTACAGGCCGCCGGGGGCTTCCTCTGTGCGCTCCGCAGCCCCTGCGTGCCTAACTCCGGCCAAGTCTGAGCAGCTCGGCCTCCCGCCAGCCTAGGCCGGCGGCGCTGAAGCCGAACCCCCGCACCCAAGAGGCGGAGAGCCCGCCCTTGAGGAGTGGCGGCCAAGGGGCGCGCGCGGCTAGCGGCGATCCGGGAGCGCGGGAGCCGCAGCATCTGCAGCATCCCCGGCAGCCGGGGACACAGCCAGCGGCCGCGGGACCCCTCCTGCTGCCGTCGCAAGCGCTTGCGCCGGGGAGCTGTTCTCCAGTGGGAGGGCGCATCGTCTTCCCGTCCCCCGGGGAGCGGGCAGGTCCCCCCACCCGTCGCTACGCTCTCTGGCCACGGTGCCCTCTACCCCGGCTGGGCTGCGGGGCCGGAGCGCCGGCACATGCCTAGCGGCCGGCTCCGGGAGTAGCCCAGAGTAGCCAGGGGCTGGGCGGCGCAGTCCTTCGCCGCCCATGTGCGCAAACCTATCGCGCAGAGAGGGGGATCCGTTACCAGTCGCTGAGCGACCGGCCCAGACTAGCCATTGGCGCTCCGGGCTCTGCCCGCACCCAGCCCCACGCCCGTCCCGCAGCTGCCCCGGAGGGCATTTAGAGACGCCGGCCGCAGCCCTCCTGCACCTGCAATTGGAGGTTACCTCCCGCTCTCCCCCTGCATCCTGGTTAGCTGGAGGGAGGCTGCGCCCGGGTGAGTTACTGTTGTTTGTGTTCCGGCCGGCTGTCGGCGGTGTATGAAGACTGGGGGGCTGGAGATTCGGGGCCAGGGAAGCCCCGAGAGGACTTTGCCTCCGTATGTTACCCAATGACAACGTTTACTGCGTGTTTTGGTATCCGTGGGTTTTTTTTTTCCTATTCATCCCTCTTTCCACACATCCTCCCCCCCTTCCCCCCGCCAATTTACATTACTGAGGAAAAAAAAAACTCTGGTCTCTGTGTGTGGGGAGACAGAGAGGAGAGAGGGAGCGCTGTTTGATAGTTCACTTTGCGTTCCACCTTGGAAATTGCTGGTACTGCATTAATAACCTTACTGTCCTAGCTGTCTGTGTGCCTGGGTCATCCGAGAAGGCTATGTTATCTGCATAACATAAATGTACAGATGCAATGACAGCAGGGAGGGAGGAGGAGAAGGGGAACAAGAGGGTGTTGTGTGGATAGGAAACAGCAGCAGCCACTAGAATTTAGTTTACAGACACCCCATTCCACGTGAGGGGAACAGATTGGGACACCCTCCCTGAGCTCCGGCACCTTCACACTTATGTGGAGCGTGACACTGAGACGACCTTCAAGGAGACAAGTTGAAAAAGGCTGAGTGCCCTGGCTTTCTGGATTTCTTCTCACTCTTAGCAAGACAGGGCTTCAGTTAAATTTCAGCTTACTCTTATGTCAAAACCAGAAATTTCTTGAAACAGTAGGCTGGCATTAAAAAGTAGTTTTCTCCCTGCTTTTGGTGTTTCTAGGCTTCTAGGTTCTCTTGGAGCTCCCCAAATTCCATGATCTTATTAGAATCCTTTCTTGTCTCCCCAGATATTTGAGCCTTGCTCTCTTGGGTTACCCTCCTATTTATTTAGAATGTAAACTCCTTGGGAGCTGAGTCTTTTTTTTTGTAGTTTTGCCTTGCTTTGTTTTTCAATGCTTAGCCCCTGTAGTAAATACTTAATAAATGTTTGATGATTGGTTCATTAGAATGGCAGGGTCGTTGAGGGTAGGGACTGCCTGAATTCAACTTTGTTTATCCATCTTGGGACTAGCACAGTGCCTTGCACATCCAAGTTAGAATGTTTGGGGATTTAGTTAATTTTTATTTGACAAAGGACAATTTTAAGAAAAATACATAATTTTTTTTAAAGGCCCTGATACCCTATGACACCATCTTGTCAGTCAAGACCTCAAATTTTAGATTAGCAGGTGATCAAATGGTCTGTGTTATGTATATATGTACATATAATATATATATATATATATTCACACACACACATATACATACTACTGTTACAAATGTATTCTTTTTTGTAGTGGGAGCTCAGAGGTCTCTTAAGAAACAACAACCATGATAAGCTAATACTATATTCATATATTTAGAGTTTTCATTTTTCTATGCCAACTGCATTTTAATATCTTCTATTCATTTATTCCCTTCTGGTTGTCTCCATAAAATATTCAGGGGTCTTCTAGAACCCTTTCTCTAGATTATCTATAGATACATAGCATAGTTCAACTGAAAAAAAATTCCTTCAAACTTTATTTTAGCTAATAGACCCAATTTCTTTTTCACTTTGATTGCTTTTTAAACAGGAAGTGGTGAGTTGATTCATGAACTGACCAAACTGTTAATAGTAGAAGGAAGAGAGCATTGAAAGATTATCAGTAAAGCAGATCCAACAATTCAGTGCATTTATAAAGTCTGTGTGCAGAGACAGATTTGATTTCTAGACTCAACTCTGCCATTATCACCCCATTTGTAAAAATGCAGGATTGGACATGTTGGTTGTTTCCTGAGGTTCCTAACAGAGTTAGTGTCCTGTTATTCTGACTTTGAGTAGTGATTTGTAGGCAAAACTGCTGACTCTGCGGCTGTGTAAAGGTAGAGTTGGGGCTGACAAAACCAGCTTCATTATGAAAATAACAAACCTTTTGTAGCTCTAAGCTAATTTCATTGGAGCTGAAAACCAGGAGAGGTGTGAGTTTAGGGGCCGTGATCATCATTAATCTTGGTGAGTCTAATTTATAGACTGCAGCTGGATTTTGGCAGAGTTGAGATTTTCATCTGGCAGTAGAATGAATATGATATCCTGTTTGGTTCTCCAGGGAAGTAGAGGATTTGGTTTCTTGTTTCAAATAAGAGTTGGAGAGATATTGACTCATAAGAGATGTTGTGTTTCTAATTCTCTTTTTAGGGGAGAAAAAAAGGAGTGGACTAGGTTCTAGCTCTCAACTATGACCTTGGGCAAACCACTAACTCTGTTTTCTTAACAGCAAAATGGAGAAGGGACAAGGTGGCACAGTGGGTGGAGATCAGTTTTGGATTCAGTGGGGTTTAGGTTCATGACTGGCCTCTCACCTATATGGATTGTATGATCCAGGGAACACTATTAAAGTTTTCTGTGCCCTCTAACTTATTCTCTAATTTGGTAACTCTCTAACTTGACAAATCAGATATAAGTTGCCCATATGAGTTGTTAGGAAGAATCTCCATCCTCTGGGAGTTCCCTACACTGATAAAATCTCAAATTCTGCACTGAAGGAAATAGAAATAATTCCTGTTTTGTCTTCTCTTTCTTTGAAGATCCAACCTGGGAATTTATGAAATCATCATGGTACTTATACAAATATTTACTGGTTCATTGATGTGAATACCTCCATAACCCTTATATAACTGCTATATATGTCTTGGTAGCAAGGCTTTGAGGGTAGTTCTGACCAAAGAAGTTTTGACCTTGTCTGGTAATAAGTCTCTTCACCACTATTGTGTATTGTTCTTAGTTTTGCCTTTGGAACCAAACAAAGCCTCCAAAGGGCAATGCCTTAAATATTTAATAGCATCTCCCATCTAGTCTTCTCTTGTGCACCTTTGGTTCAATTCAATTAACCAAGTGTTTTGACTAATGAATCAACAAAGATTTATGAAGTGTCTGCTCTATGTCAGACTCTGTGCTAGGCTGGGGATACAGAGACAAAAGCACAGTAGCTCTTCCCGCAAAGACTTTATATTCTACTGTGATTAATGCAGGTAAGAGTCTCCAAATTTAGCAAGGCTGACACTTAAACACCAGGTTTGCACTGTGTTGTTGAACTGGTCCTTGAGGCATCCCTGACTTGGTGGATTCTCTACCAGTTACTTGGCTGGCATAACCTTCAGGAACTCTGGTGTCTTGTCTACAATATGAGACATTGGAAATCTAATACAGATCCATTATTAATTCCTTTCCAAACTCAATTCTTACTGCTTTTCATGAATGAATGAATGAGAAAAATCTTACTTATGTGCTACAAGCTGGGGATAAAAATGCAAAAATGAGGCATTTCCTACCTTCAAAAAGCTTCCATTCCTTGGAAGTAGGGAGAAGCAACACTTATAAGGGAATGGTGGCCAGGGAAGGGAGTTTCAACTATGGGGAGCCACAGGAGTGGTGAGTAGATCCATAGGACAACTGCAGCCTGTTTTAGAAGCTGTTTTAGAAGCAATGGTAATATAATATTTTTGGTTACTTTGCTTGGAGGGTGGTGAGAGGAGAACTATGACTGACCATTAATTATGCATGTTCTCACACTAGTATAACTTTATTCCTTCCTTAAGTATTTTCCAGTGGAGAGCAAACTAAGAAAAGCATGTCTTTAGGAAGGTGGGTCATAGCCAAGATACCTACAGACACATAAAGGTAGTTTTTTTTCCTTCAACCTTAAATGAAATGAGAATTGGTGAGTGGTCTTAGGACTTTAATTTTTTTTTTTTATTAAGGCAGAAGGCACAAAGATTTTTTTTTTTTAAGGATAATATCATTTACATGTAAAACAATACCTAATGCTTTCAAAGGGATTGGATATTAAGTGTTTTGGAAGCACAGTATAGTAAGTGCAGGAAGTTAGTTGCTGAGTGTTTCCTGGCCTATCTTGCTTTAATGAATAGGGACACAATCTGTGTAATGAGTAGCAGCATAAGCACATAAATGATCAGCGTCTAGAGTCTTTGATCTATTTGTTTTTGGCCAACATTATTTTGCTGACTGTCAATTTACCATCCTTTCTTTATAGGCTACGGTGTTCCAACCCAGCCTCAGGGAAGTCATCATTTATAGTAACCTTTGCCACTTGGTTATTTAAACTATTTCTTAAAGTTTTTTTTTTTTCACGTAGGTAAAACTTGTCTGTATCCTTGGTAAAGAACAGATAGATCAAAAGATGTTTGGGTAAATAGGTTGGCATCTGGACTGGCAGTTAATAACAGATGCTATATTTGCCTCATGGGAGCTCATTTGGCCTTTCAACACTTGAAAAGAATCAGGGCTCAGAAAAAATTCACATTGGATCAAGTTAGGAGAAATCAGCCATATAATAAAAAAGATTATTTTTTTTTTTTTGGAGGGAGGGGTTTAATAAATTAAGTAAGTCATAGTGGAAGTTAACTTGGTTCTAATAAGAACCCTGTTTCCTTATGGAGGAGTCAATTTGTGATTATGGATGCCTTTGAGCTTCATCTACAGATCAAGCCACCAGAAGATATTTATTAGTGTCCTTCTAAATCTGTCTTATGAAGTGGCATGTGGTGGCATTTCTCCAATGAGAAGAGAAGCCCATATAATTGTTTGTTTGTTAAATATAGCTCCTGAGGAGGAAGAAGAGTTAAATGACCAGTTTTGAAAATACTAGTTTGCCTTTCTTTTTAGTCTTTCTTGGAATGATTGCTTCCAAACCTGGAAAATTCCAAAACCTGTACCCATCCGTCCATCCATCCATCCATCCATCCATCCATCCATCCATCTATCCATCTATCCATCCATCCATCTATCTGCAGATATAGCTGTACATACAAACACATATAACATATTCCCATTTACATGCACATATATATATGTGCATATATATATATATATATAAAGTGCATATTATCATATACCTATATATACATGTGCAAAGCCCTGAAGATACAGATACAAAAAAGAAAGCCCCTACCAACAAGGAGCTTGCATTCTAATTAAAAGGAAGGGCCAGGGAAATGTAAAAAAGTAAGATGAGGAATGATGAAAGGGTGCAGCTGGGTGAGAAATGAAGAGAAGAGATGGCTGGCTGGGAACCTACTTAAGCAGAGGTTTTGATAGGAGCTCTTTGCTGCACTCTCCAATCAGGGGACTCCCAGCTCAGAGAATACTTATGAGGTGTGAGCACCAAGGCTGAGTCAATCTTTCAGGAAGATGAGGTCCCTGATGATGACATAATATGTACATTTCCCCCTGAAAGATCAGTTTCAACCCTTGGGTAAATTCTGAAAACTGGAGGGATGTGTGTGATGCAGCAGGGAAGGTTCGGAAGAACCTGGAAGCAGGAGACCTGGGTTCTTCTCCGGGTCATAATGAGCAGTATCAACCTGGGCAGGTCATTTGCCACTTTCAGCTATCATTTTCTTATTTGTAGGTTCCTAGGTCAAGACTTTAGACCCCATCTAGTTTAGGACTCCCCTTCCCCTTATTCTACAGATGAGGAAATTGAGGCTCAGTGGTTCAGTGACTTTCCTAAGGTCACATATATAGGCAATACAGAAGTGGAAGAGCCAGGATTCAAATTGAGCTTCTCTGACTCTGTCCTATGATCTTTTCCCTTCCCCACCCTTCTAGATGCCCTTCCAACTCTAGCATTCTGTTACTCTTTTTTTTTCTTTTTGGAGGGGGGAGGGCAGGGCAATTGGGGTTAAGTGACTTGCCCAAGGTCACAGTGCTAGCAAGTGTTAAGTGTCTGAGGCTGGATTTGCACTCAGGTCCTCCTAACTCCAGGGCTGGTGCTCCATTCACTGCGCCACCTAACTGCTCCTCTGTTACTCTTTTGACCATTAGAAGATAAGAATGTCTCTGCTAGAGGACAACCATGTGGCATAGTGGATACAGTGATGGGCCTGGAGTCAGGAAGAGTCCTTTTTGTGAGCTCAAATCTGGCCTCAGACATTTACTAGCTGTGTGACTCTGGGCAAGTCACTTAATCTTGTTTGCCTCAGTTTCCCCATCTGTCAAATGAGCTGAAGAAGAAAATGGCAAACCAGTCCAGTATCTTTCCCAAGAAAGCCCCAAATGGAGTCATGAAGAATTGGGCAGGACTGAAATGACTGAACAATGACTGGGCTATAAGGATCAGTTCTGTGGATAGGTTTCAGAGGATCTATGAACCTGGATGTGAAAAAAAAATTACATCTTTCTTTTCATTAAGATTTAATTGAAGTTTCACATTTCCTTCAGTTATGAATTAAAAAAGAAAATATAATTCTGATGGGTTCACAGGCTTTGCCAACCTACTGGGATCTGTGATGCTGGAGAGGTTAAAAAATCCTACACTAGTTGACCTCCCCCTACCAAACTACTCCCAAACTCATCTCTCCATATTATAATGGTATGGACATTTTTTTCCACCCTCAAAGTTTCTTCAGTTATTTAGTTATTTACGGTTTATAGAATAGTAATTTGTATACTTTTCCTCATGATATGGCAATTCTGCTCATTTTACAGGTGAGGAAATGGAGGTTATGACTTGGCCATACTTATATAACTAATTAGTAGGTGAGGTATACTGGTTCTCCTGATTTCTATTTCAGTGTTCTTGGAATATTAGAATCATTACAGATTAGAAAATGTGCTCTTTCTGATAAGAAACTTGGGTGGACAACTTTTTCTAGTATTCCTTTTTGGTCTCTGTATCTCAAGTGTCTAAGAAAAATGCCTTGTACACATGGTGGGCTCAAAAGAAATACTTCTTGAATTGAGTGATCTTAGTTTTAGATCTCTTCTCTGCTTTTCAGAAACCCTGATTTTCTTCAAGTCTCAGCCCAGGTACTTCCTCTTACAAGAACATCTTGACTACACCCTACCTGAATGGTTAGGGTACTCCTGCTCCTGACATTTCTTTAGGTGGACCTTGTATGTATTTATCTGGGTACATGCTCTGTCCATTCCCCTTTTCCCCATACCCTGTAGGATGTAAGCTACTTGAATTCAATGATTGTTTCATTTTCTAGTGCCTAGCACAGTGCCTTATGACTCCTTAATAAATGCTTGCTGAATTCAATTGAAGAAACAAGTTTTTCATTTAAAAGCGTGGCTGTAACCTCTAAGGTAAGATTCTTCATTGTAGAAGATGTAGCTTGGCCTGGACTCTTGTTGTGGCCCTGGATGACTGACCCATTTGGATCCTGAATGTACATGAAAAATGAATGAGCAGTGAACTCCAAAATCATCAACCTAATTGATGCCCTTGCTGGCATCACTAGCTAGCATCACTTCCAGATGAAGTGGTCTTGTGATGTATCAGGGTAATTTAGTCTGCTGTCTGTACTTGTCATGATGAGGGAGAGCAGAGACAGGTGAGATGAGGCCCTGTGATTGGTTTAGATATTTGGGTTGAGGAGCAGCTAGGTGATGCAGTGAGTAGAGTGCCAGCCTTGGAGTTAGGAGGACCTCATTTTGGATCCACTTGATGATACTTAGTGGTGTGATCCTAAATAAGCCAATTCACCCTGTTTGCTTCCGTTTCCTCACCTGTAAAATGAGCTGGAGAAGGAAATGGCAAACCACTCCAGTATCTTTGCCAAGAAAACCCCAAATGGGATTACAGAGAGTTGGATACAACTGAAGGACAACAAAAAAATTGATCAAAGTTTCCTAACTGTAGTGATACAAGAAAGATTCCCTTCCCCTCACTTCCCCTCTGTCTTTTTCTTTCTCTATTTCTCTTTTTTAGTAAAAGCACCAAGGAAGAAAAAAGAGGAAGCAAATTATGTGAATCATCCTGGAAGGTCACAATTTTTGTTGTTTGACTCTCCAGCCTGAGAGCAGGTGCTGAAAGGAATATCTTTCATAGCCCCATTTTGTGCTGATCTGTGAAATCTGGGAAGACTTTATAACCGCGTCTTTGAATCAGGGACTCTTTTGCTGTAGAGGAGGGATCTGTTTACTGTTACTCTGTGTAATTAATTAATTCTGTCACTCTGTGTTATTCCTTGCATTTGAAACACTCTTAGGATCTTTAGGAGTCCTTTGGGAAGAGGTGAGTGGTAAGGGGGATTTTTGTGATATCAGCTGGTTGGAATTCATAAGGGTGGAATTCAAAAATTGTTTTAAAGTTCCAGAGGAAATATGTAAAAGGAAAGACTTGGGGGTGGTGGTGGTGGAAATGAGCAATTTCTTTCTGTGACTCACAGGTAACATGGCTATCTGTTCTCTTCAGATCCAAGGTTCCTAAGGCAGTTGATAGAATGAATTTCATATAAGGAAAAGTAGTTTAGGCCTAATACTTAAGAGACTCCTTTCTAAATTTTTGTCTCATCTTTCTAGTTGTGTTTAGAGTCTTTTGATGCAAATGCTGAAAACTAATGGGAATCACACATTTTACATAGAATTATATTTTAAAAAATGCAATACAGACTTAGCCATGAATGTCTATAGCATCTCTTTCATGAGTTAGAGGTGCAATATACCTTTGAAGCCATCTGGTCCAACCTCTTGTATTTTATAAATCAGGGAACTGGCGGCCAAGGAGCCTGAATGACTTGTCTAGGGTTACCCAGGTATTAAGTAGCAGAAGTAGGGCATCCTCTTCCAAATGCAGTGTGTATTTTGCTACCATCTTGTGGTTTACTGTTGTGCTAGAAAATTGATAGTCTCTAACGTTTTATACTTCTCTGCAGCCAGAGGTTTTGAATGTGAGTGAGTAATTCCTACTGGTGGGATGTTGTTGCCGAAACATAACATTTTAATTAGGTGCTGTGTTCCCTGTCACAATATAGGGTATCCCAAAAGCCTTACTGCAGTTTTAACCTTTAAAAGCTTAAAAGTTTGTTGGGTTTTTTTGGGAGGGGGGAAGGGGCAGACTCTAATTCCTCTGTCTCTGCTTTGGCGTAGCACTAGTATTTCATCCTTGCTCAGCTGATATATCCTAAATTGCTCAGTTAGTGACTGGGTGGCTTGATAGATATAGAGAGGGAAATGATGAAGATGGGCTTGTTAGGAAATCCTGGCTGCTTCTCTGTGAAAATAAAATATATGCGAATAATATTAGGTGTAAAGTACAACGTCAGGTTTGGACTGGGAACCATCTGGAAACAAGGAAATCCAGCTAATCTCAAAAGTGGTCTCAGAATTTCGCCCTTCCTCATATGGGAGAGATGTGCGTAGGAATACGCCTTTCCAAACATGCAGATAATTCCAAGGTGATCAACACCCTGTCCTGTAGTTGGGACTTAAGGGTTTCCATTTTGAGCTCCCAAAATCAGATCCATGAGAGAAAGTCTAAATGAAATGACTAATGTTCTTTATTTATATATCTTGAAATATCTTTTGATAATTTAAAATAAGAATTCTTTTTGATATTATTTGGTATTTGATATTTATCACCTTGATTTCTAACTATTTTAAGCTATATTAAACTAATTAAGCTATTTGTTGTTCATTCATTTTAGCTCTATGCAAGTCTTCGTGACCTCATTTGGGGTTTTCTTGGCAAAGATACTGGAGTGGTTTGCCATTTCCTTCTCCAGCTCATTTTACAGGTGAGGAAACTGAGGCAAACAGAGTAAAGTGACTTGCTGAGGGTCACACAGCTAATAAGTGTCTGAGGCCAGATTTGAACTCAGGGAGATGAGTCTTCCTGACTCAAGACCTGGAACTCTATCCACTGCACCACCTATTAAACTAATAGCTTAACACTAAATTAAGACTTTTGGGATACTCTGAGTAAGTTATGTGACAGGTAAAACTCTTTATTCTGGCGCTTATTTTGTTTTTCTTTATATATAGTTCTTTTTAAAAGTTTTGTTGATGCCTGTTCCCATACCAGTCATTTCTTGATAGAAAACTATTTCCCTCAACCCATTTTGAATCCTGTCTTTAACAAAGAAAATGAGTGGACCAAAATGAACTGAGAGTGTATGCAGCATTCACACCCGTGAGGATCTCCTTCTCCCTCCACTTCTCTCCAGAGAGGAGAGAAGCATGTTTTATCAGCCATTTTTATGGACCAAGATTGGTCATGATCATGAATGAGTTCACCTGCCTTCCAGTGTGGATTTCTTCATAGGGTGAACCTCAGTCCAACCCAGATAAAAATTGTCACAGATAATTAATTGCCTTAATACTTATAGTTCAGTTATATTTTAACTATTTCTTAGAGTTTTTTGATTCACGTAGTCATTGTAACATTTTTCTTCTGGGTCTGCTTCTTGCACTGCATCAGTTAATTTAAATCTTTCCATGTTTCTCTGAATTCTTCATTTCTTCATTTGGGTGTTCTTTAGGGCATAATCATATTACAACATCCCTATACCACGATTTGATCAGTTATTCCTTAGTGCTTTATTTACTTTATTTTCAGGTTTTTCTTTTTCTTTTTTTGGCTTTTGGCTTCTGGTCTCCTACTGAACTACATCTACAGATGCCAGAGATTTTTTTTTTTGACTTATGGTCCCTTACTGGACTACATCTACAGATGCCAGAAACAATGGTGAGCAAGCCAGATTTTTCTCTGTGTTCCTGTTCAACTGATGACTAACATTGATTTTTCTAAAGTGGCAGAGGGTTGCTTAATGAAAGGTCTCAGGGACCAGCTAGTGCAAGCATCAAAACGTTTAAAGACACTTCTATGCTGGATGAAATGGGAATTGAGTGACAAATATTTGAGTAACTATCTTTTTCATTCAAAGAAAGGTGACTGAACATCCATATAAGGGAAGGAAGAAATAAACAGTTACTGGAAATTTGCACAGTGGCTAAAATGACCAGGAAATTATACTGTACTTCTTCAGAAGAAAAAAATATGTAGAATTGTATTTGTGCATATATATATATATATATATATATATACACACACACACACACACACACACATACATATATATGTATGTATTATATACATGCACACATATATATTATAACATTCTCTTTCTAGTGATATATGTTATAGATAGGTAGCTTTATATCTATCTATAGATCTATCTATCTATCTATCTATCTATCTATCTATCACAATTGTTATTCCTTGAGAGCAGAGCCTCTGTTCTGCTTTGTTCCCCCTTACTTAAGGTCTCATGAACCCTGATGTTGTGGAGGGATTCTGTTCTGACAGAGATGGTACCAGATGGGTTTCAGATTCCTGCTGACTCTGACGTTCTATGATCTGTCATCTCCAGTGCTTAGCACAGGACCTTTCACATGGTGGGTGTTTAATATTTGTTGGAACACTTCAGGAGTTATCTGCTGACCTTTTATAAAGTGTCCTGTATAATCAGAAGGTTAATAATCAAAGCCGAAATTGACATACTAATAAGGATTACAAAGCACTTTACATACATTCTGATTTGAGCTTCATATCAACTGTGTAAAGCTGGTAATTGGATACTTTCCCCCTCATTTTATAGATGAGGAAGTGGAGACTTAAGACATTATATGACTTACCTGTGGTCACAAAGTTTGTGTCAGTGGTGGGATTTGAACCCAGATCTCTCCTGACTTGTAGTCCAGGGCCCCTTTCCTTTATACCAGGATGGGTAGGGGGAGTGGCAGATTAATCATAGAAAACAAGGGGTTCTCATGCTATGATATACCACATTTGTTTGGATATAATTTAGGATGACTGTGCACCGGTGTTTTTCTGAATTAAAACTTAGGTACTGAACCACATTGCCAAATGATGAAAATACCCTGATTTATCTTGCTACCCCAAATAAAATATTTTAATGTACTGCCTTAAGTGGGGAGGTAGGACTATTGATATTAACTAGTATTGAGAATGAATGGGAAGTATCTATTGGGTGGAAATTTTGGAGAGGCAGATTTAGGCTTGATAAAAATTTTCCAACATTAGATCAGTCCCAAAGATGAATGGGTTGGTTGCATTGGGAGGTGATGTCTTCCCCTTTCACTGGAGTTTTTCAAACAATCACTTGGTGACCACTTGTCTAATCTATTGTAAAGGGAATTTCCTTCTTGGGTATGAGTTATATGACGACCACTGAGATTCTCACCAACTCTGAAATTTGGGAGCCATCTCATGGGAAGAGGGCTGGATTTAGAGTCAAAAAAACCTGAGGTGGAATCCTTTTTCTGTTACTTATTTCTTCTGTGACCTTAGATAAGCCTCCATTTTCTTTGGGCTTCAGTTTCCTTGTGTATGAAATGAGGAGATAGAACCATATGATCTTTAAAGTCCTTGCTAACCCTGGGTCTTATTTTTTTTTGAAGGGTGGAGACATATTAAATTATGAAGACTGTCTCCTAGGCGTTGGATATCTGGATCAGCGGGGACAGTACCCACACCTAAAAGAATGAATTATTAAACTACTAAGGTCTTATGAGAAGTCTTGGGTTGTTGGTTTTGTTTTTTTTTAGTGTTGAAACTATAAAGTATTTTACAGATATTTCCATCTCAGGGAGGAGACTTGGCTGGAAAGTTGAGGATTTCTGGGTGGTGAATCCTATATGAGAGGATTAGCTCTAACCTAGCTCCTTAGGTCTCTTAGGGTCTCTTAGGCCAGGAGGATGTGGTCCTGGTCACATCCTCATTTGTAAAATGTGATATTTTTTGGAACATGACTGACTTGGGGTCCAGATTCTGGCTTTGCTCCTTCACCTTAATGGTGATCTTAGGCAAGTCACTTAATGTCTGTAAAATGAAACTCTTTTAAAGGCAGTTCAGCTTTAAAATTTTACGATTTTTACCATGATGGTGCAATTAATTTGCACTAGTTCAAAACAAATTGTATGAGGTAAGTTGTATTAGTAGGAAGTTTATAAAATGGGTGGGAATACTGAGGTCCTGGATATTGTTTAACAGTGGAGAAAGATAATGGTTTTCCTTCTGTTTTCTTCCTTGAGGGGGGAAGGAGGAATTTAAGAGCAAGATTGCAACATTTTTTTCTTTTTTGGAGGGGGGAGGGCAGGGCAATTGGGGTTAAGTGACTTGCCCAAGGTCACAGGTCTAGTAAGTGTTAAGTGTCTGAGGCTGGATTTGAACTCAGGTCCTCCTGACTCCAGGGCTGGTGCTCCATTCACTTCACCCACCTAGCTGCCTTGAGATTGCAACATTTTTGCATCTACTCTTTCACATTGTGAATTGCAGAGAAAGTACGGATCTTCGCTGGTGGAGTTTCCTCACCCAGGAATTCTGTATACAAAAGAACTCATAGCTTGGGTCCCTATCACTTTCCCAATTGCTATCCCTATACGGGATGGTCCAGGAGTCTTAATTAAAGCTTAACACTGCCTTAAGACTTTTGGGACACTCTATATTTCCTATTGTGGTAGGAGGCAGAAATCTTAGGAATTCTAGTAGTACTATAAGTGGGATTTGTCATTCTCTTTCTTAAGTGCGAGATAGGCTCTCCTTCAGGGTTCTTAATTTGGGGTCTGTGAACTTAAAAAAAATATTCTGGTAACTGTATTTCAGTATAATTGCTTTCCTTTGTAATCATATGAATTTATTTTATGCATTAAAAACATTGTTCTGAGAAGGCTTTATTGAACTTTCAAAGGGGATAATAATTTATGATAATAATTCATCATTTCCATGATAAAAACATTTTTTCAGAAGCTTTGCTTGATGATGCTTTCCTTTTAAAAACTACTTTGTTCCCATTTTGTTACAAGCTTATATTTGTACATGTTTTCTTCCCTTATAGAATGTAAGCTCCTTGAGGTCAGGGACTGTATCTCTCTTTTTTCTTCCCTTCCCTGGTGCTTCATCTAAGTGCTTATTAATAAATGTTTGTCAGTTGCATGATTGATGGATGAAAAAAAAAATTTGGTAACTCTTCATGGTAAAGCTGGGTAATTCTTTAGAGTAGTCCTACCCCCATGGTGGCTGGGGCTTAAGGTTTTAGTGAACTTTCATAGGTTTAGGGAATGCTTCCAGCGGCCTAAGACCCAATGGCCCTGCTGCTGGTGGAAAAAACAGTGGGGTTACAAAATTTAACTGGCCTCCAGGTGTCTTTTGTACTTGTAGTATAACCTTATTCACTAAATGAATAAAGAGGCTACTGTGCCTGAGGTTGAATCACTTCCTCTGCCTTAACACTTTTCCCCCAAACTTCTTTCTCCCTCTTTTCAGTCCCCTTGACACACGTTGTCCTGTACTGGCCTCGCTGGCTCATCTGCCAAGTTTGTAGCCAATGTTGTTCTAAGAGTGGATGCCCAGGGGCACCAATCTGGAAGCAGCCCAACATCCTAGATATTTGGGATGTTTACTAAGTCTTGTGGAGCTATTCAATCTCTTTAGCTTCACCATTAAATTTGCTCAAATGGTACACACAGCAGTGTGGAAGAGTCTCCTGCTGCCAGGGTTGTGACCCTAGATGGAGCCTAACTGTCCTCCAAAACACAAGGTGAATGAAAATGGACCTGGATGCATGACCTCACAGACTGAAAGAATGACCGATTGCCCGATGAACTTTTAGATAGCTACGAATTTATTTATTTTTTCTTTTTTTCCTAACTTCTTGGTGTGCTGTGAATTTAAAATAAGGTTTCTGGGCATATTAAAAAAAAAAAAGAAAAAGAAAAAACCTCAATCAATGCAAGAAAAACAAAGAGACTATTGTGTAAAAGTACTCAAAATACTTCCTTTTTTTTGGCTTGATTCTTTTAAGAAACCACACCTACTTTTTGTAGGTGTCAGGTTTTTGACCTTCTAGTTGGTAGTGAGAGTGGCATTCTGTTATGCATTGTGTTCATAAGTAAAAACAGGAGCTTCTGAAGTTTTGATTATCTTAATTATAGGAATAAAATAGAGCATAATATACTACCTCATAGTATTTAACTGTTTTACAACAGCAGAATAAGTTAATGTTTGGCTCATTTTTAGCTAGTCATGTGAATGGGGTTGATGGGAATTAGTCAGCATGTTTCAAAGGGTAATTGTAGGAGTGCAGTCTAGTAATTTTCATATCTCAAATTTGCATGTTTACAAAATGAGGCATGAACATATCCCTATCATGTATTACCAGGTGTTTGGGGAATATGTCTTGCACTCTTTCTCTGACACCCGCACCTCAGTTTCTCTTCCTAATCACTCACAAAGCACCTCTTTGGCACTCTGTGGCAGGCAGTAGACTGTGACTGTCTTCTGGATGCCCCTGTTTCTTTACAGACTGCTATGGATACCACTGTGTTCATGCCAGGAGTTTTCTCTTCTTTAAACTCCCTGTAACTCCAGCCCCCAAAACGCAGCTCTTAACTTCTTCATGCTAAGAAGTAGTCAGTTTTCTGAGCAGAATACAGAGAATGTTTATAAGAGCACTATGATAAGAATTAATCCTATCCCGCTGATTATTTTTTTTTTCTGCAAGATGAAACTAGAGAGGTTGCAAACCCCTCCCTCCCCACAAATAGATCAAACTTCCCTTGTTTGTTCCTCCCTCGCTTTCTGTGGTTCTGCTATGTAGGGTTTCCTCATAGCAGCATCTGATGGCTAATGGGAAATTCTTTCTGAAAAGCCTAGCTATAGCAAGACTTTCAGAGCCAGACAATGATTCATCAATGTGTCAAGCAGATCTGTTCTATGCTAAGACCCTTCTCTTTCATTTTTTTCCTTCTATTAAGTAGTTATTTAAATACCAGGTGCTTGAGTGTAGCAGTGGGACTGGGCTCTGGTGTGGGATTACGCTTCTGACGTGCCCTCTGGGAGGCTACAGTTTATAGGCAGAAGTTGAAATGCAATTCTTTTGTTGTTCTTGGACTTTCCTAAAGTCTGTTGAGGCCTTGAGACTGTTGGAGAAAGTTGGTAGCCTGGTCCGAGCCACCTTGGAATAAACTTGCTTTTATCCATAAAAGCTGGATTGACATTGTTGCAGGCTTGGAAGTCTCTATTGGTACTAAGAAAGGAGGGTCAGTGACTGACTTCTTGGACTTTGCCACTTGTTAATGTCCCTTCTAGTTGGGCAGAGCTGCTGCCCCTGGGAGGTTGAGGCTGAGCTGAAGCCACGTGGGGCCCTGGTGAGATCATTAGACTGGGGATACCAGCTGTGCTATTATTGGGGGTTTTACTGGCTGTGGCAGATGTTCCCAGGCTTTTTTCCAGCTTTGTTCACTTCCCACATTTGGCATAATACAGTACATGGAAATAGAGATACTCTTTGACAGATAGCTTTTCCATGACACAAACGAGTGCTTTCTCATACTTTTTTTTTTAAAAAGGGCCCTTGCTAACCCTGCTTAGAGCGAAGCAAACTGCCCCCCACCGTACCCCACAACAGAATCATCAGCTCATATACACAAAACAAAACATGCCCCTTTAAACATAAAAAGGGGAGGGAGAGAAAAAGAGATGGGGAGGAGAAAGAGAGAGAGAGAGAGAGAGAGAGAGAGACAGA
>CM053585.1:516269485-516281817 GCA_028646515.1 Pseudochirops corinnae | reverse complement strand
GTGTGTGTGTGTGTGTGTGTGTGTGTGTGGCCATTCTAGCACTTAGCTCAGTGACTGGCACATGGTTAGCAATGAGTGAATATCACTGTAAGTGGTCCCTAATAAGTATTTAATAAATACTGGTTGATTGCTTGATAGACGAGCTAAGTAGTTTTATACACCTTAAACTTTGGAGGTGGCAGAAAAAGAACTATTTCCCAGGTTATTACTGTCTTTGATTTAAGTGGATAAACTCTTGTAGTTTTTTATTTTTTTATTTTATTTTATTTATATTTTGTAAATATATAAATATAAAATAAATATTTTATTTATAATTTTATTTTCCCTGTAGAGATGCCCTTAGAATGGCCATATTTAGGGTTTAACAGATGTAACTAGCTTTAAATGATAACACTTGAACTCTTAAATCAGGAAGACTGAATTTTCCTAGAAGTACAGCTTTTGATATAATGTTATAGTAATAATAGTTCTATTGCTTTCCAAGCATTTTACATTTATAATCTTATTTGATCTTCATGACAGCTCTGTGAAATAGTAATAAAAGTGTTGTCTTCATTTTACAGATGAGAAAACTGTGGCTTGTAGAGACAAAGTAACACACTGGAGACCCTGGTTCTAATGCTTGTCTTTTAATAATATGAATAGTAGTAATAATAATAACTAGCATTTGTATATATAGTGGCTATCATATGTTAGGTACAGTGCCAAATGCTTTTTTAGCCAAAAATTAACTTATTTCATCCTCACAACAACCCTGGGAGATTGGTGCTATTATTACCTACATTTTACAGTTGAGGAAACTGGTGAACAGATGTTAAGTGATTTGCCTAGGGTCACACAGCCAGTATATGTCTGAGGCTGGATTTGAACTCAGAATTTCCTGATTCCAGGCCCAGTGCTCTATCCACTTTGCCATTTATCTGTTTAACTTTAAATCACAGGACTGGTTATAGGAAGCTGATAGGTTTCAGTATACCTCATATTCATTGAGAATAAGTGGTTTTAATATTTTTTAGTTTCATTTTGTAGCTGTATCAGAAAATTTTTTGATCATCTTATTTACCCAATAAACTTATCCCACTGACAATTCAGCCAGGTAATCATGAGTGTCCAGGGTCTATTTGTATCAGAGTTAGCAACAAATAGCATTAAAAAGCTAATCCTTAAATTGCTTCAAATAAAATAAGCCTGTGTGGTCTGGGTGTGTTTCTTCAAAAACACCTACAAATATTTAAATAAAATAAGTAAACTTTTGCCTATTTTTAACTGTTTTAGTTAAGTGAATTTTAAATGCTAAAATTAGACTCGTTCACTGTCAATTTTAAAGTGGTTTATAAAATTTGTTGTTGTACTCCAACACCCAAATGCATTTGTGAATTCCTTGATGTGGGTACACCCTCCAATGATGCTGAATGAAATCCATTCTGGGCATCCATATCTTCCCATAAATTTACCAGAGGGATCCACCCAAGATGGTGGGGAATCTTCCTTCCTTGGAACACATGCGCTACTTTACTTGGCCATCTTTCCTTCTTCATATTCATTCATCTTATTTCAGGATTTAGGACATCACTTGACTTCTGCCAATTCATTGGTGTGACTTAAAAGTTCATCAACAACTATCTGTTTGTTAAATGCCTCAATATTAGCTCCAAACATTATTATAGTATTTACTCCAGAGAGACAAAGGCTAGATTATTATTATTAATTGCCACGTCTGATGGCCTTCTCTCTGTCTTTGCCCTTCTTCACCTATCTGCTCTATTTAACAATATTGATCACCCTTTCATCCTGAATACTCTCTTCTCTCTGGGTTTTTGTGACAGTGCTCTCCTACATGTCTGACTACTCCTAAATCCCATTCCCTTGGCTATGGGTATTCTCCAAGGTTCTGACTGGGTACCTCTTCTATATTCATTCTCCTTCCTCTTCCAGCCCCTTCCCTTTTTCCTCTAGCTTGACTCTGACTCTTCTTTCTGGCCCTTATCGCCTCTGCTAGATTATTGCCGACAACCTCTTAATTGGTCCTTCCACCTCAGGTCTTTCACAACTCCATTCTTACTTCTACCCACCTATCTCTACTGATAAACTCCCAGGACTCCTTTGCCTCTAGGTTACAATAGAAACCCCTCTATTTAGCTTTTAAAACCTTTCACAATCTGACCCCAGCCACACACCTCTTCCACCCACACCCTCTGATCCTGGTAGACTACCTTCTCTCTCTTCCCCACATGATACTTTATCTTGTATCTCTGGTCTCTGTATCTTTGGACTGTCTCTCATGTCTAGAATGTACTCTTTTCTCACTTCTGTCCCATAGAATCCCTGTCTTCCCTCAGGACACAGTTCAGGTGTCATCTTATTCATGAAACCTTTCCTGATTCCCCCTCTTTCCCAATTGCTAGTGCCAAACCTCCCAGACTACCTAATATTTAACTGAACATGGTTCACTTCAAATCTATCCATCCATCCATCCATCCATCCACCATCCATCCATCCATCTACCCACTTAGGCCATGTCACTATTTGCCTGCTGCTGCTGACCTGTCCCTTCCCTCCTGGACCGATGTCCTCCACTCTGGCCCTCCACCTTCAGGTCTTCCAGAATCTATACCCCCAGTATCTGGGGAGAATCAGCTTTGGAGGTTCATTCATCTATAGAGCTTCATTCATCCATGAACCCCAGATGATTGTCGGTTGAACACATGTAAAACAGTCCGCTTAGTTCGTTATAAATCTGGGCTGTCCCTAGACATTGTTTTTATTTTCAATATTATTGTTTTCAAGCATACAGCATTTCTCCAAACCCCTTCTGTCTCAGAACAGAACTCTCTTCCTTGGTTATCTCTCTCCTATGCCATGTTTTCTCCTACCAGAATGTAAGCATTTTGAGGACGGAGAGTTTTTTTTGTTTTAAAAATATTATATCCTCAGTGCTTACTTATAATGCCTGGCACATAGTAAATGCCTTTCCATTCATTCATACCTTGTATTTATTTTCTTTATTTTTGTGTGTTTATATATACACAAGCATACATATTTATATCCATATATGTATAGATATTTATGTATCTATGTGTATATATACATATACACGTAGGTATATATCTATGTATACACACACACCCACACACACACGCACTTCTCTTCCCTATTAGATTGTAAGTTCCTTATAAATAAGGATTGTTTTATTCTTTGGATTCACATCCCCAGCATTTAGCATCATAAATGGTATATAGTAGGTACTTAATAAATGCTTGTTTGATTATTTGTTGCTAAATCTTGTTACTATTCACATGAAAATAAAATACTTTAATATTTTAAAATCTATTTGAACTTGTTTTTATACCTTCTGTTACTAAGCAGAATATTTGACATTAGTCAAGAATGACTTGTTTGCTAGGGCTAAGGCTTTTTTCTCAAATTAAAAAAAAAATAGTAAGGTGTGATAATCCAAAACATTGTGTCAAACTGTGGACTGAAGGGAAAGATTAATTGGGGAATTTCTAAACACAGTGTGGTATATTAATAAAATGCAGTATTACTTTGCAATAAAAAAAGACGAATGTGAAGAATTCAGATAATTATGGGCTGACTTGTATGAGTTGTTGCAGAGTGAATTAAGTAGAATCAGGAAAACAAAACGTACATCGCTTAAAACAATGTAAATGGAAAGAGCCAAAAAAAGAAAGAAAACTCAAAGCTGTGTAATTGTAATGGCAAGAGATTAGCTTCTGAGAAGAGTTGAGGCAAATTGCTTCCTGGAACTATGGGTATGGAACATTGCATGTACTAGCAGACATTATTGATCTCTTGGTTGCTTTTAAAAATTATTATATTTTATTTTCAGTTCTGAATGATTTTCCTTCTACCTCCTTCCCCCCTCCCCATTCATTGAGGAGAAAAGAAAAACAAAACCCATTGTAAATATGTGTAGTCAAGCAAAACAAATTTCCACATTAGTCTTGTTTAAAGAGGAAAAAAAGAAAGAAGAGAAAATAAGCTTCAGGATGCATTTTTGTGTTATCAGCTCTCTGAAAGAGGTATGTAATAGGCTTCATCTTGAGTCCTTTGAAATTGTGATTGGTCATTTGTTGATTAAAATTCCTGAGTTTTCTAGAGTTGATTATCTTTACAATATTGTTGTTTTTGTATAAATTATTCCCCTGGTTCTGTTTCACTACACTTTGCATCAGTTCATAGGAGTCTTTCCAGGTTTCTCTGAAATCATCTCATTCATTATTTCTTACAACACAATATACTATTGTATTCCAACCATTCTTTATATATCATAACTTGTTTATCCATTTCCCAATTGATGAGCATCCCTCAGTTTCCAATTCTTTGCTACCACAAAAATAGCTGCTATAAATGTTTTTGTTCATATGCATCCTTTTCCTCTTTCTTAGATTCCTTTAGTGTATGGACCAAGGAGTGGTATCTCATGGTCAAGGGCACAGTTTAATAGCTTTTTGGCCATAGTCCCGAATTGCTTTTCAGAATGGTTGCATTGATTGTTTTTTCTAAACTGCTTTCTCCCCACCTCCTTTCTTTTATAATTTTTGCTGTGAGTGATTATTTGGCTTGAGATCATAAGGGAGATATTATGAAATGAATGTGATGTTAAAAAAGAAAATAATAAAAGATTTTTTAAAGATTGGAGAGAGAAAGAAATAGCAAAGTAACATTCCCCCCTCCCCCCGCCCCCAATGTTTGAAGTGATTTAAACTGGTACATTAACAGGCTCTAAATTTGGCATTTATCCCCACACTAGTGACCTGATGAAATAATGGCACTGAGCATATCAAAGGTAGAAAAGAATGGGCCCCACAATACAATAATAAAAATTCACTCAGGTACCAAAGTGAATTCCTCCAAGAGAGGAGTCCTCCATCTGCCTTTTATAGATGTGAGCATTTTAGAAAACACCTCTTAGAATGCTTCAATAACGTTTTCTCAGCCTGTATATATTATGCCTTTGCTGAATATGTTTCTGATCATGATGTCTAGTGTATTGTTGCTAGTCTGTTGCTGACAAATTGCAGTGAGTTAACTTTTGCCTTGTCTCGCCTTTTCCTTAACCATGAAATGAATTATGTTATTTTTTTTCCAACTGAAATGAACTCATTGAGATATTAAAGACCTGACCTGGGAGACTGGAAAAAAATTTAAAGACCTGCCCGTCAAGGCTATTCCTTTCAGCAAAAAGATGACTGACCCTTCTCTTTTAAAGCTGTTAGAATAGAGTCAAAGTAAGTCAGCAAGTACCTACCAAGTTTTAGGCACTATGCTGAGGCTGGGAGACAGGGATATATAACTTCAGTTTGGTCAGAGATCCCTCTTGGGGTTGTATCCAACGTTGGAGCTGGTTGGAGGAGTTGTCACAGTAGCCTAAAGTGCTCCTTCTACAAGGAATACGTGAAATCTGTTCCTAGTTGGAGTCCCTCCTAAATGGCGATCCAAGTGGATAGGTGATATCGGATCTTTTCTTGTCATGTAAAATGCTTCCTCTGGGTCTCAAGGGTTTGGTTGTTGCTTTGACCCGCATATGTACCTCCCGGTCCCTCTACAGTCAGGTAGATGGTCTTTGAGAGCTTGACAGCTAAACTCAGACTCATTGCAGTGACCAGTCTCGGTCTTAGAGAACTGATAATGAAACGAATTCTTCTCTTCTAGGTATAGAGTAGGTGCAGAATGTTGCAGGTATGGTCAGATGAGGTCAGTAAGTTGGTTTTGCTTAGGTACTCTTCGCTGATATAAGGTCACAAAATGACTATGGTATAAAATAAAGGTGTCCCAAGCACCATCTTTCATTTATTATTTAAGAAGATAAATGGCTCAGAACTTAAGAGTCACGAGTTTAAATCTTACCTCAGAGGCTTATTAGCTGTGAAACCCTGGGCAAGTCATATAACTTCTCTGTGCCTCAGTTTCCTCATCTGTAAAAGGGAGTTAACAATAGCACCTGCCTCATTCTGTTGGTATAAGGATCAGATGAGTTGTAATATAAATATGAGGCACTTTACAAGCCTTAAAGCACCATATATAATGCTAGCTATCATTATTCTTATATTTGCTTGCATTTTGTCTTATTACAAGTCTACTTCAGCTTCTTTTTTTCCATGCTGATTTTTGTCAGACTTCAGCTAATTTGAAATTGAAAGTAACCACTAAAAAAAGACTAGTTTGTTGAATGATGGTTACCCAGAATTAATCTTAATTTGTGGAAAGGGCCTCAAAGAACCTTGGCTCCAACCAGTACTTGATGGCATTCTCCAACTGGCAGTGTAGCTTCTAATGAGAAGGAAGTCACTACCTTCTCAGGCATCCCTGTTTACTGTTTTCTCACCTTGAGTCTAAACCTCCCTCTGCAGTTTCCACCCAGTATTTCTAATTCAGGCCTCTGATGCCAAGCAGATACTTACCCAGACTTGGACCTGAGCCACCTCTTGCCCAGGCTTTACTTACCCTTAGCTTATCCCCTTGGCAACCCTAGTGCCATGAATCATTTATAAGACTTTTGACATATGAACTTAGCGTGAGAAAAAAAATTTCATTGATTTTTACTATTTCTGTTTATGGGAGAGGATAAGCTCTTAAAAAATAAGTAAAAAGTGGATTGGCCATTTAATTGAAGAAAGCTATTTAAAATGATATCCTTAAGAATTTTGGGTGATATAAAGATGAACTACACATTCTGTGGGTACTTCATTGTGTTATAAAAGTATGAGACAGTCATGGATGCAATGCATCTGGCATTACAAGACATGATCACTGTCTTCAGTTGACATCTGTAAGGGATGGAGTCTTCTTGGTCTTAAAGGACAATGCTAGGCCAAAGGGAGAGAAGGTACAGGAAGGTAGATTCTAGCTTGCTATAAAGACAAACTTCCTAACAGAGCTGTTGAAGAATATAATAGGTTTTCTGAGGAATAGTGAGTACTTTTTCACTTTGAGTATCTAAGTGAATGCTGGATGACGACTTGACCGGAGATCAGAAAGGAGATTCATGCTTCACATAGGATTTGGACTTAGTTATTAATCAGCTATCATTTATTAAGTATCCAGGCACTGTGCCAGCGCTAGGAATTCAGAGACAAAAAAATGGAACAGTCTCTGTTCTTAGAAACTTCCAAAATTCCTCCTCAAACTCCTAAGATTCTTAATGACTTTTTACTTTTAATTCTTCAACATTAAAAGGGCTTATTGCATTGGGTGCCAGGAATACAAAGATTTTTTAAAAACCCCTAAAACATGAAAGTCTGTTAAGAGGGATGCCCCATTTATCAAGTATTGGTACAAAGTAGAATGTGATAAAGATAAAGGGATGACTGAGACTAAAGAAAAATTTAAGTGTAGAAAGAATTCACTCACTAATATCTCTGGGCCTCAGTTTCCTCATCTGTAAGCCAAAGAAGTTGTACCCAATGATGTGTTCTAGCTCTGAGTCTGTGATCCTACCATTTTTAGGTTTTGGGGAGTGAGATCAGGGAAAAACTTTGTACTAGAAATGGTACCTGATTTAGCCTTTAAAGAAAGAGATGGATTTCAGCAAGCAGAGAAGAGAATGGATTGTGCCCCTGTCTTAGGGGAAGGCCTGTGGCAATGCAGGGTGTCTTTTTAGGTAACAGTCCTGGGCTTGGAGTATCAAAGACCTGGATTCTAATCCTGCCTCAGACACGTATTAGCTATGTGAACCTGAATAAGTCATTTAGTGTCTTTGAGTGTCTGTTTTTTCATCTATAAAATGGAGATATTAATGTTATCCAACTCCCAAGTTATGGTAAACATCCAATGAAATGTTAAGTTGCAAGCATTTTGCAAACCTTAAAGTATTATGTGAATGTCAGAAGTGGTTGCTGTTATTGCAAAGAGTTTGGAGAGAAGAGGTCTAGATTAGGGAAATAAAAATTTTGCTATTTGGTTGGAATGAAGAGTGCCCAAGAAGAGTGATAGGAAATATGAGTGGAGAAGTAACTCAGTCAGATTATGGAGGGTCTTTGTTCCCTGGCTAAACAGTTTGTGTATCGTCTGATAAGGTTTAGGGAGTTACGGAAGATTTCAAAGCAAAAGAATGGCGTAGTCAGACATGTGAGTTAGGAAGATATTTGGGGAGAGTATGTGAAAAATGGATTTCAGATGGCAGAGTCCAGTAGTAGGGAACTAATTTAGAGGCTATTCCAGGTGAGAGGTGCAGAGGGGCCTGAACAAGGGTGGTTAAGCAGTATGACTAGTGGAGAGGAAGAGACTTGATAGGAGACATACGAGGGGATCTTTAGCAATACTCCCTTCATCTCTTCCAAGATGAAATCCCTTAAAGTTTTAGTAGTCTTTTACAAACTGGTATTCAGATACACTTATTTGCTGATTCCTTGTGCATTGGGCTTGACTGAGCAAAATCCCTGGCTCTTTTTAACAGGCTCCTGATAATTACTGTTGCCTCTGACTTAATAAGTACAATGAGCTAATCACTACTGACAACTTGCTACTCATTACAGAGCAATGGGCTGGTAACTTCTCTTCTCTCCTGGAGATGATCTGAGTTATAATTAGAATGCTCTCATGCTATCAGAGTTCAGGATTGTGGTACTGCCTGCGAGTTTATAGGGGAATAAATGATTACCGGAGCATGAATAATGCAATATAGCTTGTCTCACTGAACATGGAAATAGAAACTAGCAGAGAAGCTGCCTGCTTAGAATTAGAAGAAAAGAAAAAGATGCCTGGAAAGCAAAAGCATCTGTGGGATATTAAAATAGAACTCATACTGTGGGGGGAGGGGGTGACAGACAGTTAGGGAGCCTACTGTCCAGCTAAGCAGAAGTGTTTTAATCAGAGTGCCATCTAGGTATTGGGAACAGATCTGTATCAGCAAGGTAGAGAGTAGAGGGAGGAAGAGGATGTGATAGTTTTTTGCTTCCTTACTGAGTTGAACAGACTGTGGATACAACTTATAAAAGATAAGTGGGTGCCTCATTAGGGGCAGCTGGATAAGGTCAGAAACAGAGCAGGTCAAAGCTTCTTTGAAGATCCAGAGTGGAGATAAACCTTGTGTCACTGCTGTACTTCCAGCCTGGATGAGATAAGGAGATCCAGTCTTAAAAGCAAACAAGAAAGAAAGAGATTTTGAAAAAAAAGAAAGAAAGATAATTTGAATTTCCTTTTTTTCCCTTTTATCTGCTGATAAAGGTTCTAAAGACAAGTGTTGACAACAAATATTTCTATAGCACGTTAAGTTTTGCAAAGTGGTTCATGTATATTAATTTGATTCTTCTAACAGCCTCGAGATATAAGTGCCAATTAATACCCCCATTTTACAAATAAGGAATATAGCTAGATGATCTCCGCACTTCAGTTTCAAATCTATTAAATGGTAATAAGGAAAGCTGTGTTTTCTAATCTAGAATCGATGGTTAAATTTTAGGGATCTGTGAACTTGGTCGGGAAAGGTTACAACTTTATTTTCACTCACTTTCAGTTTCCTTTGTGATGTGTTATTGAATGTCTTTTAAAACATTCTTCTGAGAAGGGATCCATGATTTCACCAGACTGCCAGAGGGATCTGTGACACAAAAAAGGGCTAAGAACCTTATTGTGAGGGTCAAATGAGAGATACTAAAATCCTGGGAAAGACACACCTACGTGTATAAGTTCAGGTTGCTGCCACTGTTCTCCACTGATTGAATAATTTCCTTCTTGGATCTCGAGAGGTGACTATGTGGACTTCCCCAATTTCGTCATGTTACTGTCTTGGCTGATGCTCAGATTTGAGCCGTTTGCTCATTTTCCTCATTTGTAAAACGATGGGGGATGTTAATTGGCACTAACATCTCAGGGTTGTTGGAAAAATCAAATGAGATCATTTACATGAAGCACTTTGTGCTATATAGATGTTATCAGCGATGAGGTCATTGGAAGTGACTGGGAAAAGTCAAGACTTGAACTCAAATTTGAAAAGAAAAGAGAAAGTGCTTGCTGATAGTAATTATTGTACAACTGAGCATTATCTCCTCAAAGATCAACTTAGAAATGTTTTTGTTTCATTTCCTCCTGGACACAGTATCAAACTAGGGAGTCTGAGTAACAATTTGAGTGTTTCAATGATTTTATCATTTGCTTTGACTACTTATAAAAGCCCAGAGCTTCAGGGAAACTGGTTCCAGCTTCCTTGTGCTGGTTCACCTTAAAATTTATAGCCTGGAAAGTGGTGAAAGATCAGATGTTATCAGTAGGTGGCATGTAATTAATTTACCTGGTCAGGAGATATGAGGAGAGTAAAGGGAATGAAATGTTTGAGCTGCAAACCTAAGGTTTATAAGGCAGGCTTCCCATCAAACTCCGGATCCTGTTTCTGAAGAACTCTGGGGCAGGTAATCTTGTTTCTGTGTCTTTCTGAGTATTTTCTTGAAGCTGCTTAATCACATTATGATAGAAAGGTTCAAAATAATTTTACATGTAGCAGTTGAGAGCTAAAATATTTATTGATTTGTTTGTTTATTAACAGATATTTAAACATTTAAGTGCCCCTTACCTTCTGCAGCAAGATTATAATTAAGGCTTTGTCCCTGTGGGGGGTCATCCAGTAGGTGCAAAGTTTCCACAGGGCATTCTCTCTATCTTCTGCTCTTGGTTCCCACGCCTCCTGTAAGGACTGCCCCTTTGGGACTCGTTGGGAGGGTCCCAATACTTCATCTCTCTTTCTCTTGAGTCTGTCATTCATCGGCTTTAACATCCCGGTTTACAGCCTGACATCATCCTGTTGTTTCCAGAGACTTCTAAAGCCTCCTCCTTTGCCACTTGTCTGATAACTAACCCCATGGGAAAGTGGTCCTCCTTCTGTGAGATCTCTTTGTGAGTATTGACTCTAGAGGAAGAGTTTTCCATTAGGCTGGCCATTGTTCAGGTCTCCCTTCTCTCCCCGGGCCTCTTCTTTGTGGATTTCTGGTACTCCGACAGGCCTTGGGCAGAACCAGCAGAGCAGTACCTCTCAAGTAAGTACAGCTGACTCTGAAAGAAAGAGCCTGTCAGTGAACTGCTGGATTTACACAGTCCTCTAGAAAAAAAAACCAAAAAGAAAGCAATTAGGTAAGACTGATAGGAATGTCTTTTCTTTTCTGAGTCTCCCATACCAGCGGGTTAAATTTTCTTTCCTACCGCTCTTAAAAATCCCAGGTGGCTGTTTCCTCTAAACTGAAACGACCTAAAAGTTGTGAAATGTTGAGTACAGCTGCCTTTTGTCTCTTGCCTTCTGTTTCTTTTCATTAGGGTTTCCATAAACCCGATAAAGGGAAATGAGAGTAAACTCAAAGGACTGGTCCAGTGATCAAATACTTCCCCCCCCCCCATTTGCTGGAGTGAGTAAAGAATAGTTGGAATGTCTTGGACTTAGTCACTCAGGTCAAGAATCCCGCCTTTCCCACACAAGGAATTTGGTTTCATATTTGATGATCTGATACTTGTATTTTAGGACCTTCATGGGTATTCTCTTTTAATGATGTTTCACTGCTGTTTCAAAATCTAATTGCTTTCTCCTCTCTTCCATCTGTTTGTTTTTTTTTAAATAAGAAAAAAATGACCATTTGAATGTGGTCTGTGGTGATGAGAGGGATTTCTGCATGTGTTTGTTTGTGGCTTAATTGGACTTTGGGGCTAGTTGTGTAGGAGGGAGATTTTCCTACAGAAAAGAATCACTAAACTGGGTTTTATAGCTTAGAGAGCCTTTAGCTTCATCCTGCTGAGCTGTACAGAAGCCTTGTATTCAGTTACACCAGGACCCTAGGGACCACCTCCAGTGGTCTCTGCTGGCCTGTCTCCTGCTCCCTGACTCCTTTGTAGAATCTGAGAAATTTAAAGCTACCTAAGTACCTTAAAGGTCCTTCTGGTCCACTCTCCCACCCGTTTTACAGACAAAAAAGCCAAGGCCAAGAGAGATTAAGTGGCTTGCCCAAAATCACAAAACTCACCTGTGGCTCAGTCAGTTTCCTGTGCTTCCCTCTCTCACTTGGATGACATTTCTCAGTGGTCCTGACTAGTGATAGTGATGATACAGCTGTCCAACTCTAGCATACACACATATGTATCTTATGTCCAATTTACATGTAAGTTATTGTATGCATACACGTATATATACATTTTATATCTAAATTATATATGTATATTTAAATATAAATAATTGACATTGAGTCGTTTCAGTCCTGCCCTACTCTTTGTAAACCCATTTGGGGTTTTCTTGGCAGAGATACTGGAGGGGTTTGCCATTTCTTTTTCCACCTCATTTTACAGATGAAGAAACTGAGGCAAATAGAGTGAAGTGACTTGCCCAGGGTCACCCA
>CM053585.1:516239813-516269385 GCA_028646515.1 Pseudochirops corinnae | reverse complement strand
GACTATAGAACTAATTCTGTATACATTATGCATGCACACACTTCTGTATATGAGAAGCACTGTGGATTAATGGTAGAGAGCCAACTTCCGAGTCAGGAGGAACTGGATTCGAGTCCTCCCTCTGAGATAAAAAGGCTCTGTGACTCTGGGCAAGTTACTTGACCTCTCTGAACTCCAAGAAGCCCACCAGGACTCTAAGTTGCAGAAACTGCATTGGGTAGAGGGAGTTTCTAATTAGCAGTTTCCTTCATCTAGTACAGCGGTTCTCAACCTGTGGGTCACGACCCCTTTGGAGGTCGAAGGACCCTTTCACAGGGGTCACAGGGGTCGCCTAAGACCATCAGAAAACACATATTTCTGATGGTCTTAGGAACCGAGATACCGCTCCTCTATCCATCTCTAGGCAGGTCCACCCACATGCAGCTATGCCCACATACGAGTATTAAAGGGTCGCGGCATTAGGAAGGTTGAGAACCACTGATCTAGTAAATCATAGGTCTCACAGATCGATACCATAACTCCCTAAATAGTTGATGATGTAGAAAACAAATCCATTCAAAGAAAAATAAGTTGGTGATTATAACTGATATTTATATAGAGAAATATAGTTTATATGTATTGGTTCACTTGAGTCTCACAAACAATCCTGTGAAGCAGGTACAGGTGTCATCTCCATTTTGAAGATGAGAAAGGTGAGGTTTAGAGGTCACCCAGCTGGGAAGTATTTGATACTTCCTTTGAACTCAGGTCCTCTTCACTCCAGCTCCAGTGTTCTATCCTCTGTGCCACAAATTCTTGGATTCTGCGATTTCCAGGTTCTAGGAGCATTCATTTAGGTAGTGACTTAGGAAGGCCGTTGCAATGGCCACATCACCATAATTTCTCTCCATCTACTTGGTTCCAGCATAAGTAGGGAGTGAATTTCCTGTATGACAACTTCATTTGCTTTACCTTCTACTTATTAGCATTCTTTCCTTCTTGAAATTACTGTGTATATAGTTTATATTTTCTTACCTGTGTTTGTGTTGTTTTTTTTTCTCAGTAGAATAGAAGCTCCTTGAGGGCAAGGGACTTGTCTATAGCAGTTGCATAACAAATGCTTGTTTAATTGAGTTGATTGACTAAATTGTAGTTTAAAATTGTATCCCCAGTAAGATGGGCTAATAATAATCTCTTGAAGGATAGATGCCAAGGGAGGATAGGCAATTTGGAGCTGGAATTAAAAAAGAAAGAAACCATTCACAGCCTCACTAAGTTTTAACTGTGCTTTGGGAAAGCATTGAATGAATAAATAATCCTTCCTTCCTTTTTTCCTCCTTTCCTTTTCATTCCTTCCTTTCCTTTCCTTCCTTCCTTCCTTCCTTCCTTCCTTCCTTCCTTCCTTCCTTCCTCTCTCCCTTCCTTTCTTCCTTCCTTCCTCTCTTCCTTCCTTTTTCCCTCTTCCCTCTCTCCTCCTTCCCTGTCTTTCTTCCTTCCTTCCTTCCTCTCTCCCTTCCTTCTTTCCCTTCCTTCCTTTTTCTCTCCTCCCTCTCTCTTCCTTCCCTGTCTTTCTTCCCTCCTTCCTCTCTCCCTCCCTCCCTTCCTTCCCTCCTTCCTCCCTCCCTCGCTTCCTTCCTTCCTCCCTTCCTCCCTTCCATAGTGTTAAAAATAAAAAGCATCCATAAACCATTTAAATAATGTGGTTGAATCAGGGAGCTATGTCAGGTTTTAAACTGTTGAGATTTTTAGTGACTCTAAATTGGGCCTTTGAATGTTGCTGTGGTAACTGGTATTCATAGAGAGAATCATAGCTTTTGGGGTAGAAGGGACCTTCATAGTTACCTTGCCCAACTCCTTTTGGTTCATTTTCAGTGAGTTTTTGGCATGCTGAATTCTCAATGTTTTCATTTGAATCTGGCTTAAAAACAAAACAGCCTGGGATTTTCTTTTGGAGGTTTACTGAAGCTGATATAACAGCATATTTCCAAAGCAGGCAGACTGATCTCCAGGCTTTAGAATTATTATTTAGAGGAAGGATGTGGGAGAGTAGGGTGGGGTGGGGGTGGGGGTGGGGGTGACTTGTAGCAAGCTATTCCTAGTTAGACGTTTTTAACTGATGAACATGGAAGTGTCACACTCAGGACACGTATTATTCTTTCTCCTTTTCAAATCCATATCTTATTGCTCAGATGGTGACATGTGGCCCTTTACAGAGCTTAAGAATAAACAACTAGCCATCCAGGAGCTCTGAAATTATTTTATCATTGTCAGGGTTTGCTTTAATTTCTCCAACTTAAGCTCAGAGGATCATGGAGGCATATCTCTTTATTATAGTTTCAGGTAATCGTGGAATACTTATTCATCTTTTCAATACTGGATAAGGCATTACTTTCTTTTTCCCAAGTGCATAATTTCAGTGTAGCTAGCTTTTTTATTTACACTAGTGGGGATAGGGAGAACGTGGCTAGAACTTCTTAAAATCTGGGGTTAGGAAAACAAAAACTATTGGCAGGGAGGTAGGTAGCTAGAAGGTTGGAGATTTCTTATTTCATTTCTTTCTTGGCGTAGCTGCTAATGAGCTGAAACGTGAAGGTTAGCAAAGTTGGACGAAGAAGGAAGCCAAGTGACCCCATAGAGTGAATAATTATTCTCTCAATAAATGAGGAGTGTTTTAGAATTGAATGAAAAAGTGAATGTGGACCAAAGACTCCTTTCTTCTATCCCTGTTCCTATTAAAGACTGAGGGTCATCCAAGTATAGCTGTTTGTTTTGTTTTTATCCCTCTTTCTTTAAAAAAAAAATTCTGATTCCCATCAGGCAAAAGGCCAACCAGCTGGATTTAGACCCCAGGGACCAGGAAGCTGGACTAGGGCCAATGACCTTCGATTTATTGAAAGTGCTCTCTGACTTTGCTCTAGGAAATCATTTCTTGGCTATGTTAGAATTCCTGAAAGGACTGACAGGTAAATTTGAAGGGAGCTGACTGTGAGTATGGTGGAGGGGTAGAAGACACTGGCCAAAGTGAGAGTTCTTTGGGAGTTTAGATGGACAGTGGGCCCCTTTTAATTGAGGGGTAAAGATGACTGCCCCCAAACTCTGTGTCAATGGAAGGCAGATGAGGGGGCTGCTGGTCATGGCTTTCTTATGGACGGGTCTCAGTGACATGCTAATGATGCCTTCAGTTGCTTTGAAGGATAAAAGAATTTTGGTTTAGAATTTGACATAGTATTAGAAAAAGCATGTTACTTTTCTATGTGGGTTATTCTCATTGATTCCCTGTATTCCAAGGGTTCTTAACCTGGATGGGGCAAGTGAGGGACTGAATTTAAAAAAAAAATATTTTGAGTACTATATTTCAGTGTAACTGGCTTCTTTTATAATTCTACATATTTTATGTGTTAAAATCCATAATATTGGGACAGTGAGGTAGCACAGGGGATATAGCATCAGCCCTGAACTCTGGAGGACCTGAGTTCAAATTTGACCTCAGACATTTACTAGCTATGTGACCCTGGGCAAGTCACTTAACCCCATTGCCTCCCCATTCTCCTCTTCCCCCTAAAAAGAGAAGAGAAAAAAAATCCATTATTCTGAGAAGGTGTTTATAGGCTTTACCAGACACTCCCAAAGGGATCTAGGACACAAAAGAATTCAAGAACCCGCATCTTAGTTTTCAGTGGTCTGTGTTGGCAGAGAAAGGAGGACTCAAGGTCCTTGAAAAACTGAAAACCAAATGAACAACCAACAGTTTCCTCTGTGGTCCCTTCCACATCTGCATGAGGCTCCTTTGACTTTTGGTTTTGTTTTAATTATATGAAAAAATGATGAAAGGAATTGATGTATTTATTTTGGTTTTGCTGGTTTTGCTCTGCATGACAATTCACATGTGTTTTTTAATCACCTACTGTGTGCTAGGTGGTGGCATATGAAGACAGAAGGAAAGCAGTTCCTCTCCTTGAGCTTATGCTTTCATGGGAGAAATATATAGGTTGATGGGTATGTACAAAATGGGCAGCTGGTGATGGGGGAGGGAGGAGCAGAAATAATAAGCAAAAAATGCTTATTAAGTTCCTACTATGTGCCAGGTACCAGTGCTAAGCTCTGCAGGTTTAAAAAGAGGCAAAAGTCCCTGCCCTCAAGGAGCTTCCAATCTAGTGGGGGAGACAACACGTGAACACACATACAAAGCTAGCTATATGCAGGATAAATAAGAAATAATGAACAGAAAGGGGTTGGAAAAGCCTTCCTGTAAAGGAAGGGACTTGACAGGAAGCCAGGGAAGTCAGTAGGTTGAGTTGAGGAGGGGGAGCATTCCAGGCATAGGAGGTAGCAAGAGAACATTCCTGGAGCCAAGAAATGGAGTGTCTTGTACAACAACCAGGACGCCAGGATCACTGGATCAAAGAGGGATCAGGAAAGGCCTCCCTGTAGTAGGAGATGGCATTTGAGTTGGGTTTTGGAGAAGCTAAATATTGTAAGAGGTAGTGGTGAGGAGGGCTGGTGAATGCTAGGCATGGGAGAGATAGCCCAGGGTTGAGCGATTTTTAACAATTTTAATAAAGGCAATGAAAATAGAACCCTATTATTGATTGGATATGTTATAATAGCCATGGAATGGGCTAGAACATGTCAAGGTCATTTCCAACTCAGTAGTCTCTCGTTTCTGTGAATTATCTCTTTCTTTAATTAAATTTTTATTCCACCCCTCCCCATTAACAAATATCTATTTTCTCTCCCTCTCCCAGTGGAAAAGATAAAGAAAAACAAAATCCTTGTGATGAATCAAAGTCAAACAAAACAAATTCTCACATTGGACACATAGAGAAATGTATGTCTCATTCTGCATCTCGGCTCCCTCTCATCTCTACATATCTAGTGCTTTTAGCAATAACCATCAAGGTTTTTTAAATAAAGTTCCTTCCTTCCAACAAACCCACCAAAGCAGATATTATTGCGCCATTTACTAGATGAGAAGACTGAGATACACAGAGTGCCATGACTGGGATCACGTAGCTAGTTGCAAATGGAAGATCAGGGAGTCCTCCATCTCCCTTTTTTGCCCCTCAGTGCCCCAGAAGGAGGTTTTCTTTTATTATAACCCCAAATAAAATGAACATTCTTTTGGCCCTGCAGAGCGTCCCCATCCCCCTTTTTGTCCCCCTGTTGATAAAAACACAAAAGGAGCTCAAAGGGCGCCTTCTGACCTGAGCCACTTCATTACCATTTAGACTCCCTTACCATGCACACTGTCTCAATGTTGCTTTTTCATGAGCAGCAGGAATAATGCTGTCTAATGCTCCTTCGCCAAACAATGCTTCTTTTATCCTTTTTTTTTCCTAAGCAGTGTCCCATACAATACAATCTTTTCTTTTTCATTGGTTTAAGCCGGGGAATGTTATGAATATTGCCAGGTTGGCTTTTACTTGACATTTAAAATCTGCATGTTGGTTCTTTATTCTATACTAGGTTTAGTCTCAGTGTTTAAGGTGTTGGGGGTGGTGTGTGTTTGTGTGTGTGTGTGTGTGTGTGTAGAAATGGGAGGAGTAACTTTTTAGAAATCTCCCAAGAATAAAAACAAAGCTTTTCAATCTAATTCAACCCCTTATTATCATGGGCAGTCTCCCATGCCCAGAATTTGCCAGTCTTCCTTCCCTCTACCCCGTAGAATCTTCCCTTAGTGTTACTAGTTAGTCTGAAAGAAGACAGACACCCCCCCCCCAAAAAAAATTAGATTTCTGAAATGGGGGAAAGAACTAATGGACTTCTATGGATGTCTCTCCCATTCTGAACAACCTAGGGAAATACTGGTGGAAACAGGAGGTTTCAGTAGCACAACTAACAGTCTTTAGTAGCAGAGGCAAGAGGAAATAGTGTCCTACTCCCTTCCCCCTCAGCTTTTTTTTTTTTTCTGACTCCTGGGAACTGGAGCTAGAAGATCAAGGAAAAAAAGCCGGAATGTTCTTGACTTGAGTCCCCAGTGGCTTCCTCTGAACCAATTCCAAATTTGCCTTTCATTTGAATAAGCCCCAGCCAGACCCTGGCAGACTGACTCTGAAGTAGTTAAGCTTACTGGAGTCAAGGGGATGCCCATGGTTGTCATGAGGCTATTAGTGACTAATTCCTCAAATCCAGTTTTACATTTCCCACCTCTGGATCTTTGCCTAGGAGGTTACCCAGATGTTGGGATTAAGTTTGCTTTTCTCCTCTACTTCTTAAAATTCCTAACTTCCTTTAAAGAAAAAAATGGCTTGAAAAACCCCTTCGTATCAGCAATAATCCATCTGTAATTTAGATTTTTAGGGACATGCCTGGGACACTGAGAGGATGAGTGATTTGCCCAGGGTCACATAGTCAGGATATGTCACTATCAGGGCTTGAAGTGGGTCTCCCTGACTGTAGACCCAATATTCACTACTTCATACTCCTTCTCTCAAAGTATCTATCAAAACACCCCTCATACGACCCTTCAAACACCCTTCAAAATTCCTACAGGAAACCTTTATTATCTTTCTCCTTGTTAAATTGCCTTTTTTTTTTGGAGAGGGGAAGGCAGGGCAATTGGGGTTAAGTGACGTGCCCAAGGTCACACAGCTGTAAATGTGTCAAGTGTCTGAGGCTGTTAAATTGCTTTGTATAACTATGGATTATCTGCATACATTTAGTTTACCCTTCCAGATCCCTAAAGGCTTGGACTGTGGTGTTTTTGTTTTGGGGTTCCCATGTAATGGCTGCTTAATAAATGTTCATTGAATAGATTTTTGCTGAATTTCTTATCCTGTGCATGTTGTGTTTCATAGAGGAAAATACTACTATTGAATCATTCCTGGAAGTCAATGCTGTGGGGGTTTTTTCTAATTAGATTTGCACAGGGCCATCCACAGTTTCTCCCTTCCTCCTTTGAAGGGCATTTGTTTATAAGACAGATGGATGTGTATGAGTGTGGGGAAGGTTAGGTTGGGAAGATGGGGTGTAGTCTCTTGTGCACAGAACAGATGGAGCCTGTGAATTTGGACTCATTAAGTGCACAGACCTAAGTCCCTTCCATCACCAGTGGTAAATGAATAAAACTTACCTTACTTGTACTGATCCTCATGAAGATTTTTATGGATTTAAAGTATTTAGAAGTATTTTTTTGTTGATCTGAATAGAAGTATTACTGTTGCTTCAGCTACCTAGAACAAGATAAGGAAAACTCTTTCTTAGATCCCTGGAGAGTGAGCTTGATATGATGGAGAGAATATTGGCCTTGAACAAGATGGAAGACTTGGGCTTCCATGACCTGAGTCTACCATTTACTTCTTAGCTGTTTGAACTTGGGTAAATTACTTAGCCATCCTCTGGAAAGTGGAGGTGATAATATTTGCACCGCCTTCAGAGTCACTTGGTTGTCAGGAGGGTAAAATGAGATAATAGTCAAAGATCATAAATCCTTCAGTGCCTTTAGGATGTTTTCTCTAAGGTTATCCTTGCAAAGATGCAGATTGCATCTTCTACTCACTTTTTTCATTCCCAGTGACTCCCTTCATGGAAATTTAAGTGGAAGATGGTGACCAAAAACCAAAGCATCCTTGCTAGTTTTGTTCCTCCAGTCTTCATTGTTTTCCTTCTTTGAACTCTGATGGTGCTTGGAGTCTGCCTTTTATTGTTTATTAATTATCTCATCTTCATTTGTCTTAGCCTTAACTAGAATTCTCAGCCTAGGGTCTGTGAACTTGGTTTTTTTTTTTTTTTTTTAAGAAAATCGATAGTTTTCTATCAGTTTTCTTTGTAATCCTATGTATTTTATTTAAAGACATTATCCAGAGAAGAAGTTCAGAGGCTTGAGCAGACTGCCAGAGGGGTCTGCAACATAGACACACAAAGGTTCAGAACTCTTCCTCAAGGAGATCCAGTATATCTGTTGTATGGGTACTGCTGTATCTCAGTGCCTACAGTTGGCAATCCAACAAAGCCTACTCATTCTTCTCAGTCCTTGTCCTTGACTTTCCATAATTCCCTCCTAGAGGTTCTACTCAATGAATTGGAGGCCATTCCCATTTTTTAAGATCTTCTACCCATAAGTGTGAAATTGTGGCCGTTTACCTGTGACTTTTCAGGCTGATCACTTTTAAGTGGCCGTAGATTTCGCCAAGGAAACTGGATAGTGTTCCGGGGTTCCATGCACACAGTCCAGTGTCCTCCATGAAAGTGTTTTGGGCTCATCAACATAGCTGTACTGTTTCCCAAATATCATCTCTCCTGTTCTCTTCTTCCTATTCAGTTCTGGACCCAGGTCCTTTTCTGTATGTAGTGACTGTCCAAGATATGAGTACTGGTAGACTAACCCAATGACTTGCTCTTTGATTCACACATCATTACGTTGGCACATCATTATGTTGGCACTATGCTGATTTATTGTTTGTTGTTTACAAAAACAATTTTCAATCCATGAAATAAAGACTCTTTTCCAACAAGGTGTTTCCCATATGTATGCTAAGATCATGCAAGATTCCTTTATGGATACAACCTTCATCCAGCCTCAGAGATAATTTGGTTTAGTGATCCTGTGTGTCAGTATCACAGAAGATGCCAAACAGAGAGACATATGCTCACCGCAGGTGTTTGACACTGTCATGGCAAATATCTTGTCCAAAGTCCAAATAGAAAAAATGTTCCTTATAGATGGTGAGGTTTTTTTTTCCACCCTCAAATACTCCTATTTGTGAGTGACATTATACCAATTGAATGGAACATTAGAACACTACATGGGGTTTTTCAGTAAGACCCATGGCCCCCCAAAAGAGGTTGGTCTATCTGTGCACCACAGGAAAAACCAAATAGATGAATGGTAATACATATTCTTAATGAATTGACTCAGATGCAGCTTACATTTTTAGATGATATATATTATGTGTTTTAAAGATGTGACTTTTATTTGGAAGGAGTTTTAATTTATTTTTACAACTACAGTAGAAAACTCATTTGTTTAATTTATAAAAATAATTGAAACAGATACTTGTGAAGTGGTTAAAAAGTATGCCATCTTCAGTCCAACCTGTTAACTGTGGTATTTGGGAAATATTTTTGTGTTTTATCATGTATACCTGAAAATGATGATTCTCACTTAAGAATTCTTTTTATAAAAAAATCTACTCTTTTTTTCAGCAAATACAGAATTTTTTTCAACAAAACCAGTATTTAAAATTTTTTTAATTTTTTAAAAATTCAACTTTTAAAAAATAAAAATATAAAAATTAAAATAAAAAAATTTAATTAATGCTTAACAAAAATTAATGATACTATTTCAGAGAGGTTACTGTCAGAAATTTAAGTTGGGCTATGCAACTGACTTAACTTGTCATCTTTCCTTCCTGGTTTGTTTATTGACTAGAAGAGAGAAAAGCTTTCTTGACTTTAAGTATTGTCTCCAGTAGCCTAAAATGAGCAGGTTTCTCTTGTCACAGAATAATATTTGTGAACTTTAATGGATCTTAAATCAAAATGCTTAGGGTGAGTTTTTTTTAAGGACTTGAAATATAAGATGCAATTTAATATTTAAAGAAACTATTTTGAGGATGAGAAAACCACTTTTTTTCTTCTATTCTACCCTGGGTTGCCGTTATACATTTAGACTCTTCTAGTTCTTCTAGAGTTGAAGGTAAAAACCTGAGAGTGGAGTGGGAGAGAGTGATTTAAATGTCAAAACTGCCCTGGGTAAAGGAGGCACATTTACTTGGATAGAAACCAACTTGTAATTTGATCCAGGTACAGTAGCTATTAATGGAACAGAGGATGTGTGAAGGGCAGCCCTTTTATTCCAGGGCATGCTGACTGAATACAGATCAAGTGACATTTCAGTCCAATGAAGATAATTTAAAGACAGGGATACTATCAGCAATAAGGTTTATGTTACCAGGATTTTATCCTTAAAAGTCTCACACACCATTAAGCTGGCTTCCTCACTTTACAGGCACTGGTTGGGTTCAGATTTTGCCCAGCCGGAGTTTGCTTCCTTGAGAGACACTCTGGTTAATCAGTGAGCAAACCCAAGGTTAATGTGACTATTGAGTGAGAGGGACACCTTGTTATCCAGGGACCATTGATCTTTTCCAAAATTCTAGAAGGAAACATGGGCTTGTCCTAAGGTCAGAACACTTAGATATTTCAAGAATGTGGGTATTCTGTCCCTCACACAGAATGCAATGAATCAGTACAATAGTTTTTCAGAGCTGCTGTGCACCAGAAAGACTTATCACCTTCAGGCAACATAGTGACTGATCAGCCTTCTGTTCTTAGCCAGTCTCTGCTCCTCAGAAAGTAGATATATCATCTATCATTGGGTTTGTCGTCAAAGCCTTTTTTAGCTATGTGTTGGGTTCAAATCCATTCTCAGATATTTACTATCTGTGTGACCCTGGGCAAGTCACTTAGCCCTGTTTGCCTCAGTTTCCTCATCTGTAAAAATGAGCTGGAGAAGGAAATGGCAAACCACTCCAGTCATCTTTGTCAAGAAAACCCCAAATGGGGTCACAAAGAGTTGGTCAGAAATGACTGAATAACAACAACAAAATGACCTGTCAGAACTTTGCTTTGCTGGCATAGGATTTGAGATGCCAGGATCCTCTCCTTGCCAGACTGAGACACCTGAGAAGGGCCTTAGTGGAGGAAACATACTTAGTATTTCCTTAAACTATAAAAGCATCTTGAATTATGGAACCTGTGCAAAAGTTAGTGCAGCATGAAGGGTGTAACAATTGTTTTATTGCAAATATGGTCCAATCTGATTAGAAGATTAACCCTCCCTGGTGCCTAGAATGCAAGCCTCTGTCATTTCTTCCTTCCATGCTCAATTCAGGTAGCCCATCATCCATGATGCTTTAACTAATTCCTTCTGTTCTTTCTAGAAACTATTGTCTCCGAAAAATGTCCTGGAACCCTTGGCTGAATCTCTTCTTTGTAGCATCCTTAGGTATTCTCAATGAGGTCTTTGAGGACTTAGGAAAGGCCTTATTTTTTTTCATCATTATATTGAAGTCATCATTAAATTGAAGATTGAGGGGCCATAGTGTGTGTGTGTGTGGGGGGGGGGTGTCTCATTGTCAACCTCATTTAACCTATTGTAAAGATCACAGGGCCCCAGAATGTTGGAGCTGGAAGGGCCTCAGATGGGATCTAGCCCAGCCTTCTCCTTTGGCTAACACAGCCAGGGAGTGGCCAAGTAAGGAGCTCTGGATCTGGGGCCCATTCTTTTCTTCTTGCTGCCTCCTTTCCAAATGCCTCTCAGTTCCGGGCAGAGTTTGGGCAGCCCTTGCCTTATGTTTGTCTCTGACACTTTGCCAGAGTTTTGACAGACCCCAGGCGACATGGAAGTTTGCCAGCTGTTGGGCCCTGGCTGTTGTATTTGAAACCCTGTAGTAAGGGTACTCACTGTGCTCTCTCCTTCCCTAGCTAACAGGATTTGACTGTCACATTGTGTTTTTTGATTGTTTTGGTCCTGTCCAACTCTCTGTAACCCCATTTGGGGTTTTCTTGACAAAGATAACTGGACTGGTTTGCCATTTCCTTCTCCAACTCATTTTACAGATGAGGAAACTGAGGCAAACGGAGTTAAGTGACTTGCCCAAGGTCCCACAGCTAGCAAGTGTATAAGGCCAGATTTGAACTCAGGAAGATGAGTCTTCCTGACTCCAAGCCTAGTGCTCTGTTCACTGTGCCAGCTAGCTGCCCCAAATGCCACATATGAATTCGATTTTGTTAGTGATTGCTAGGTCTCTAGGACAAAGTTGCATGAGTTTAAGAATTGAGGGAACTTTTTTTTAAAGGACTGAGAGTATCATCAGGGATTATCTGATAAGAGATCACGTAGGTGACTTAAGTCCCTTATTTTTTAAAAATGTCATATTTATAGCAAATACTAATAAATAAAACTATTTAAGGAATAAGCTATCTAAATGCAACCTTAATATTTTTTTTATTTGTTTTTTTATAATAAAAAATATTTTATTTGTTTTAAAAGAAAAACTACAATGTTAAACCATCTATTATAGTCAAGTAAAACAAAAATCCACGTGACATGATCTGTTCATTCTAATTTAGTCTGTGTGCATCTATCTATGAAGTTTGTCTTTGCATTTTTAAAACTAGAGCAATTTATATCCCCTTAGAGAAGTCTTTCCATGATTTCCTCTTATTCTCTGAATGTTTTAGGTTACATCCTCATACTATTCTATTATACTAACATTCAGTTCTATTCCAGCTGTGATTGCGCTGGAATAGGGGAACTTCCAGTGAGCAAATTCCCTCTATTAATGTCTGTTGGCCCCTCTTAGAGAGTTGTCTGAATCACTGGGAGGCTGATTGACTTGCTTTGAGTCACACAACCAATATACATGATAAAATTGCTTTATACATTTATGTATATATATGTACATATATATATATATATATATATATATATATATATTTTTTTTTTTTTGCTATGGATCTGGAATCAGAAAGACTTGAGTTCAAATCCAGCCTTAGATCCTGAGCTTTCAATTTCACTCAACTTTGTCTGCCTCAGTTTCCTCATCAGCAACATGAGGATAATACTAGCATATATCTCTGAGGGTTGTCATGAGGATCAAATAAGATACTCTCTGTAAAGAACTTTACAAACTCTGAAGTGTTATATAAGTGGTAATGACTGTTTTTGTTATACCGTAATCTGTCTAATCATTTTGTAATTGGACATACAAATTGCTTTTAGTTTTTCACTATTACACTTAAAATGTTTATGAATATTTTTAATGTTAAAAGTTCCTATTTTTGCCCTATCGGAAAGCTAGAGGAGTGATGGGGGAGGACATAGGAGAGATTAGATTGGGGGAGGGTTTATATAAGGGGATGGCTGTTTTGGGGGGGGAGTAGGGGAAAGATGGGGAGAAAATTTGTAACTCAGAATCTCATGGAAATGAATGATGTAAACTAAAATAAATAAAATAAAATATTTTTAAAAAGTTCCTATTTTTCCTTTAATGATATTTTTAGAATAAAGTCCAAGCAGTGACATTACTCCTTGGTTTTATGATTTATTATTTATTGAAAGGATATTCACACAAGTTCGAAGTCCTACCAGCAATACCAGTTTTTCTGCAGATCTACCCACATTGAGTCTTTATTTCCGCTCTCCCCCCCCCTCCAGTTCCCTCATTTCTTTTCACTGTTTAGGATGGAGAACTAAGCAAGGCCTTTACCTAGGTGAGGCCTTTTGTGGTCTCCTCTTCCCAGCATTGTTATTCTGTCTTTTAAATTGCTTTGTATCTACTTTGTATTTAATCACTTGAACATATTTTGTGCCATTTAATGAGACTGTAAGATCCTTAAGGACAGGGGCCATTTTATCTTCCAGTTTTCCAAGCATTTTCTGTTGAAATCCTTATCCCCATAATTGGAGACCTTGGTTTTATTGAGCATTGGCATTATATTGAATTGCTTCTGGGTCGTGTTTACCTAATCTGTTCCATTGATTGATTTTTATTTTCATTTTAAAAAACAATTTTTAATGATTACTGTTTTGCAATATAGTATGGGCAGCTAGGTGGCACAGTGGATAGAGAACCGGAGTTGGAGTTGGGAAGACTCATCTTCTTGAGTTCATATCTGGCCTCAGATACCTCTTAACTGTGTGACCCTGGGCAAGTCATTTAATCCTGTTTGCCTCAGTTTCCTCATCTGTAAGAGGAGGAAATAGCAAACCACTCCAGTGTCTGCCAAGAAAACCCCAAATGGGGTCATGAAGAGTTGGACATGCCTGAACAACAACAGCAGCAGTGTAGTATGAGGCCTGGTAATCCTAGGCCCCCTTCCTTCTTAATTTTTTTCCATTATTTCTGTTGTTATTCTTTTGCCTTAGTTCCTCCAGATGAATTTTGTTATAATTTTTTCTAGTTTTATGACATAAGTCTTTGGTAGTTCGATATGGCACTGAATCTGTAAATTAAATTAGGTAATATTATCTCTTTTTTTATTTTGGCATGACCTCAAGTAATTTAGTTCTAGAGATTTAGATCTTGCTTCATTTTTATAAGGAGTGTTTTGTAGTTGTATTCATATACTTCCTGGGTGAATCTTGGTTGCTGGGCTCCCAAATATTTTATACATTCTGTAGTGATTTTGAAAGAATTTGTTTTTCTAACTCTAGATTGAGTTTCTTTTCTTTTTTTTGGAGGGGGGAGAGGCAGGGCAATTGAGGTTAAGTTAAGTGACTTGCCCAAAGTCACATGGCTAGTAAGTGTTAAATGTTTGAGGCCAGATTTGAACTCAGGTCCTCCTGACTCCAGGGCTGGTGCTCTATTCACTGCACCACCTAGCTGCCCCTTGAGTTTATTTTCTCAAACATGAAGGACTTACATTTGATGTGGTCCCCTTCAGCTCCATGATTCTTTGCACAATCTCTATTGACACATTGATTGGAAATGAGATTTAGAATAGCCTCTGTCTATAGAGGGCTCATAAGGCAACATGGATAGAACCAGTGCCTGACTTCAAGTCAGGAAGACCTAGGTTCAGTTCCTACCTCAGACCCCTACTAGCAGTGAGACCCTGTGTAAGTCACTTGACTGCTTTGTGCCTTAGTTTCCATTAAAAGCAGGGGATGGAACCCAATGACCAATGAGGTCCCTTATAACCCTAAGTCTATGATTTTATGCTCAGGTCTTTTGGGAGCTGAAGAACCAAGAGAAATTCAGTGAAGGGATGTTTTCATTTTTAGTTGCTTTGCAATCCTTAGTGATGAGCTAATGACAACTTCAGGCTTAGGTAGTGTAGTCAAAGGGGCAATTAAGTGCATGCATTCAGATTTTTACTTTACATTCACATAATTTAAATCTTTTATAGTTTTTTTCTTTAAGTTATTATGTTGTTGTCTAAATTTGTTTTCCTAGTACTGCTTACTTCATTATGCATCAGTTCACAAAAATCCTTCTGTGTTTCTCTGAATCCATCTCTTTCATCATGTCTTATGGTACAGTAATTTTTTCTTACATCTATATACCATAGTTCAGCCATTCCCAAATTGATGAGTACCCATTTTGTTTCTAGTTCTTTGATAGAACAAAAATGCTGCTTAAATATCTTTAGACTTATGGGTTAATTTCCCTGTTTTTCCTCAAAAATGTTTAAGATAGCTATATAACTAAGGATTTGGAGATTTATTTACTGTGTAAATATCAGTAAGTAAAGTGAACATCTCTTTTAACTGCCTGTTTGCAACTAAATTTTCAGTTTAATTTTATAGTAGTATTTACTCCAGTAACATTTTAAAATTTTTTAGCAAAAACTATAAAAATTAACCCTAAAAGTTAGTGTTGAGAATTCCTAGTACCCTTGTCTGGTTGTTGGCCAGTACCATTTGTTCAGCTAATCAAGATAAGCCCTTGCCTGGTGCTTCTGGATGTTACTCTGTTCCCGATGTTACTCTGACTACAGAACAGGGATTGGTTTTAGATTTGAAAATTTGGGATATTTCAGGTTGTGTCCTTTTCTGTCCTTCCCCCTTTCTGCAACTTTGTAGTCATCATCCCACAAGAACACATACAACTTCTCGACTTGGTAATTTTCTGTATTGTGGGTTCCTGCCAAAATGGTATCAAAAAAAGAAAGTTAGTGTGTTTTAGGAGTCAACTTCAAGCTTTTATTTTCTATAAGAATATGTGTTCTATATAACCTGGATCAAATTACTTTTCTTCTCAATGTGGGGGTGGAGAAAAGGGGAGGGAATTTGAAACTCAAATGTTAAAAATTATTTTTACATGTAGTTAGGGAAAATAAATATTAAATTAAAAAAGAATATGTGTTCTAAGTTATGGTATATGAATATGATGAAATATTACTGTGTTGTAAGAAGTGATGAAGAGGATGATTTTAGAGAAACCTGAGAAGACTTGTATAAACTGATATAAAATGAAGGAGCACAACCAAGAGAACAATTTACACAATGAAAACAATGTGGTAAAGACAAACAACTTTGAAAGATGTGGTATCTCTGCTGCCCATAATGATTAATCACAATTCAAAGGACTCATGATGCAACATACCATACACTTTCTGACAGAGAGCTGATGTACCCAGAGTACAGATGAAGACATATTTTTCCTGATAAAATCAATGAAGGAATTTTCCTTGCTTGACTATACATGTTTGTAACAAAGATTTTGCTTTCTCAATGGGGTGGGGGAGTAGAAGTGATGGGAAAAGAAGGTGGGCCTTCATTTGAAAACAAAACACAATTTAATTTTAAAGAAAGAATATATATGTTCTGTAGAAGGGAGTTTGGAGAGTAATACAAAATGCAAAAACGGCTTAAAGACCAACATGTTGAGTCCCCCCCAAATCCTTCAACCAGTGCAGATTTGCACCATCTTTATGATTTACAGTCTTTGCGAGTTACCCTAGAACCCTGAGAAGTGACTTGCTCAGGGACACATATTATCCAAGTTGAGATTTGAGCCTCAGGTCCCCAGATCAGCTCTCTGGTCATTGCAATATGTTTTGGGAAAAAAAATCTGGGTATATGAACTGATGCTGAGTGAAATGAGCAGAACCAGGAGAGCATTGTACATAGTAACAGCCACATTGTGTGATGATGGACTTTGATAGATTTAGCTCTTCTCGGAAATGCAAGGATCCAAGACAACTCCAAAAGACTCATGATGGAAAATGCTGTCCACATCTAGAAAAAGAGCTATGGAGTCTGGATGCAGATGGAAGCAGACTATTGCTCTATGTTTCTTTTGTTGTTTTGTTTTGTTTCTTCTTTCCTGTGGTTCCTCCTGTTGGGTTCTAATTCTTCTTTACATCATGACTAATGCGAAAATATATTTAATATGAATATATATGTAGAGCTTATATCAGATTGCATGTTATCTTGGGGAGAGAGGAGAAAAGGGATGGAGAGAAGATTTAAAACTCAAAATCTTATGGAAGTGAATGCTGAAAACTAAAAATAAATACATTACAAAAAAAGGCAGGGATATGTTTTACATGACTTCCAAATGTATAATGGATATCATGTTGTTTGCTTTCTCATTGGGTGAGGTAGTGGCTAGAGGGAGGGAGAGCATTTGCAACTCAAAATGTTTTAAAAAAAAAGAATGTTAAAAAAGGAGGGGGGTACCAAGTTGTCTGTGTTGAAGAGTCACTGTTTCATATCTAGTCCTCTTTTTGTTCTTTACATAAGGAAATTTTCATATTAATGAGCATTTGTCAAATATAGAATAGCAAAGTTTTTCAAAGCTTATAAAAAAATAATGTATGTAAACTGCTCTGCAGGAAAGCTCAGTAAATATGGGTTGGTTGATGTTGTAAATTTCCCACTGCACATCACTCCATAGTTGATCATTCCATAAAGGGTCAATTAGAAGTCTTTAGGCGCTTTATAAACAGTGTTCTCTGGCCAAAGCGTTGCTACCTATGCATTTGCGGTAGTGAAGCTGGGGAAACTTTCACAATTGGGGACAGTTTATGTAACTTTTAATGGAAGAGAAAACTGCTTGTTCTTTCTCCATGAATGACTTCACTCAGGAACATTGGGTTTATATTTTCAGCCTGCCATCAGGAAATAGTCTTACTGATAACACAGAGCACTTCTCTAATGATTGTAGGGTGGTTTGCAGTCCCTTGGTTGTTGGCATCATCACCCCCATTTCACAGCAGTGGAAACTGAGACAGGGATGGTACATGATTGGGGGGCAGCTGCTCTGAGTGTAAGCTGGCATTAGGCCCTTGAGATACTCCATGTGGGAGTGTGCCTCACTTACTCTGGAGGCCTGTAAAGAATGCCTGGTATTTGGTGAGGGAGCAGCTGTATTATCTGACAGCAGCTGAATGTGGACCATCACCACTGCTCTTGCCAAGACCGGGGAGAGAAGCGGTAACTGGGTGATGTCAAACTCTAGCTTTTCAGCCCTCTTAAATGCAGCATCTACAGAGAAGGCATAGTCAGCTGCCCAAGGAGAGGCTCCCAATAGCTTGTGACCTCTTTGACACTTGAACTTTATTTAGTAGAAGATTGGCCAGAGAGGCTTAATATAGACATTGCAACGATCACATGCAAATTCCAGTTCTCACAGGGAGGAATATGAGGGAATTCAGGCACACTGACTGTTGTCTCCTTTGGGTACAATTCATCTTGTTGGGTTTTTTCCCTGATGGCTCATTTGTTGTTCAGTCTTTTCCGTTATATCTGACTCTTGGTGACATCATTTGGGGTTTTCTTGGTAGAGTTACTGGAGTGATTTACCATTTCCTTCTCCAGCTCATTTTACAGATGAGGAAACTGAGGCAAACAGGGTTAGGTTACTTGCCTAGGGTCACACTGCTAGGAAGTATCTAAGGGCAGATTTGAATTCAAGTCTTTCTGATTTCCAGGCTGGGTACCCCATCCACTGAGCCACCTAGCTGCCTTCTAATGACTCATAGGATTATAGATTTCGAGCTAGAATGGACTGAAAGGTCGTCTAGTCCAACTCCTTTATTTTACGTATGAGGAAACTGAGTTGTTCAAGAACCTATAGTGGTAGTAAGTGGCAGAGCCAGGATTCAGACTCAAGCCTTCATCTTCAAATCCATGCATTCTCTCCACCACTCCAAGCTCCCTTCCCGTAGGAACATTTTATGAATTATTTGAGCAGTTGTGTTTTTGTCTACCTACCTTCTGATTAATTAAGCCTAGGAAACACTTCCACCCGCTGATCTTTCTGTATTTCATATTTACCAGCATTTTATTTCTCTGGAAGGATCCATGTTGATTTTCAGCCTCTAGGCATGTGACCCAACCAATGAAGCAAACACTGCTCATGCTGATGAAAAGGATGGAGCCAACACCTCCTCCCAGTATGTGACTGATGCCATCCTGCTAGAATGGGGCTGCCTCTCAGATGATGGCTGCTAGACAGCTGTCTCTGACCCATTCTGCCCAGCTGTGGTAGGAGGGGGGATATGGTCTAAGAAAGGACTTTGACTTAAAGGCAGTATGGGAAGTGGGAGCCAATCATGTAAGACCATATTGGATGGAAGGCCATGAGATCTGGGGGCTAGCTTTGGGTCTAAGTTTTGTGACCATGTTGTTGCTGTTTAGTTGTATCCAGCCCTTTATGAGGTCATTAGAGGTTTTCTTGGCAGAAATATGGGAGGGGTTTGCCATTTCCTTTTCCAGCTCATTTTACAGAAGAGGAAACTGAGACAAACAAGGTTAGGTGACTTGCCCAGGTCACAAAGTTAATAAATTTCTAGGACTAGGTACCAATGATAAAAAGATGCAAATGGCATTTCATTTGAGCCTCACCACAATCCTTGTAGGTTATATTATCTCCATTTTATAGATGAGGAAATTCAAGTCAAAAGATTGACTTACTTACGGTCACACAGCCACTGAGTATTAGAGCTGTGGTTTGACTCAGTGTCTTCTGACTCTGTGTCCAGCTTTTAATCCAGTATGCCAGAACCAGAACTAATAGTAGTGATGAAATAACACCAAAACCAAAGCAAGCGTGCGACTGGCATATGTAATAGGAAGTGGTAAAATGATTCTGTTGTTATATCTGCTATTGGTTTAGGTCTTGGGGAGTAGCATTTCAGGTCATGTAGCTCGAGAAGAATCTGGGTGATCCAAGTGAACAAAAATTAAACTAAGAGTTGTATCTTACCGATAATGAGGTTTGGTAATCACTTATTCTAGAGGGGAGAGGATCTCTGCTGCCTTGTGTGAATTCCTGCTGACTCGAAGTTCAAATCTCAGAGAAGGAGGCCTATCTTGGAGTCTCGAGCCAGATTTCTGTTTTTCTCTTTGTATCCACAAACCACCAGGACTTACATTTTCTGCCTTTTCTTGTACCTGGCTTCCTCTCCGGTCTCCCTCTGGAAAGGGAGTCAGATTTCCGACTTGCCTTGTCCAAAGAGGTGGTATTTACATAGCACTCTAAGGTGGTTTGCAAAGTGTGTTGCATATATTAACTCATTTGCTTCTCATCAATCCTATGAGGTGAGGGCTTTTATCATCTGTATTTTATTGATGAGGAAGCTGGGGATAAGAAAGGTCAAATAATTTGTTCAAGATCACGTCATGAGTTTGAGGTGGAACTTGGACCTTGTTCTCCCTGATTGCCTCGAAAGTAAGGAACCAGACCTCTTTTGGCTTTTTCAAAGGATTCTAACCATCAATAATGACAGAGAAATGAGAGGTTTAAAGTAAACAAAAAAGATGCTCTCCCCTCCAGAATAAATGAGGTCCCTTACAGCTCTAGAGTTTTGATCCTATGAGCCCATATAGGACTTTGTTGTATTTCTCTGACACTTTTAGGAATTTATTTATTTGTAATCCTTCTTTCTCTTCCTTCTGGATTGTAAACTTCATGGAGGGAGGGAACACATCTTTATTATCTTTCTGTATACTATATAGAATATAGTTTTCTGTATACTTTCTATATACTATACCAGTATCTAGCATAGTGGTTTCCCAAATGGGGACTGTGGTCTGACCTCAAGGTGTTTGTAAACATGGGAAAGATGGATACTACCATCTTTCCAGTCACCTAGGTTTATATCCTTGGTATTGTAAGTTGTTCAAATGCATAGCATAATAGCAAGCATAAACATTTATTGCAAAGACAAATATAAATGTTTGCATCAGCTAGACCACTCCTTTTCATCATCTTTTGTAGTCTGTTAACTGAAACATTATGGAGTAGTTGATAGAGTGCTGGAGTTGGAAGTCAGGAGGAATTGACACTTACTAGACGCGTGAGCCTAAGCAAAACATTTACCAAATCTATCCCTCAGTTTCCTCATCTGTAAAATGAGGGGATTGGGCTTGACGGTCTCCAGAGTTCTTTCCAGTTCTAAATTTGTGTTCCTGTGACTTAATGGAAATACGGAATATTAACTGGACTCTGAGGACTGACATGTGATGATGCTGGACAAGTCAGTAGGAATAGAATGTGCTTTATCATGAAGATATTCTGGAAGAACAAGCGGATAATGTTTATTTTAGGCAGCTGCGGGAAGTGTTTGAGTTTAAAATATTTGAGAGTAAAGACTCATGAGAAAGAAAACTATTTTTCCAAAAGCTTTCGGAATTTACTTTTTTCTCTCTCTACTAAAGATGAGTCCACCCTAGAGCTATACTGGGTAGAATTTTTCAGGATGAACCCTCTTCAATTTGATATTCTTTGATCCTAATCAGAGGCCCCAGAATTTCAGGATAGTCTGAAAGCATGTGACCATGCCCACTCTGCAGTCTGGAGCTCCTGCTGTTTGTTTTTAGCTATTACATACCAGAATTCTAAAGTTCCTGAATCCAAGACTGTGAAATCATCTCATGCCCCAGTAATTTACTTAATGTAACCCTTTCTTCCTCCTCAGATAGGGAAAAGAACATGATCCTTTACCACATTTCTTCCTTAGACTGGGAACTCCTTGAGAGCAGGGACTGGGTTTTTATTGTTGTTGTCTTTTGCCTTTCCTTTGTATCCTCAGTGCTCAGCACAGTGCCTGGCACACATAGTAGGCACTGAGTAGGCACATAGTAGGCTTGTCGATTACCACTGCAGAGTTCAGGTTTTTTGACAGATGAGGGAAGAGATCCAAAAGCAAGGAGGAATACAAAATGTTCCTTGCATGACCCTGGTGTTTCTGATTAGCCTACTTGGACCCAACAGAGTTGATTCTCACAGTCCAGTTTAAAGTGTGGGCATGCTGTCAGCTTGTCAGCAAAAAAGGACTTTAAACCTTAAGGAACAAAATTTGCAGACTCTTTACTCTGTTGTGGGGGGAAGGGAAGATAGAGATGTTGTGTGTGGGGAAAGAGCAAGCGCTTTCTCACTAAGGGTTCTCCTCTAGCCTTTGTCTGTTGTGAAGACTGTTTTCTCCCACAAAATGCCTTCTCTTTCTCTTTTGTTAGCTCCTAAATTTGTGTAATCTTACTTCAGCCTTCAAGGACTGGTACTTTCTTTGATCTGGGTGTTCTCTCTCCTGAAAAAGGCAAAGCCTTTAGGTCTTAATAGATACACTTTTATGGATTATCGGTTATGGTGTAGTGGATACAGTAAAACAGAAGCTTCTCGAGGGCAGAGGCTGATTCATTTTCATCCACTGTTACCTACCTCTGCGATGGATTCTATTGAAATAGAATTGAATTTGTAGCAAGGGTTCAATCTTTGCTCTGCTATTTATTTTTTGCCTACGTATAGGATCCAGCATTGGGTAGAGAGCTGGGCCTGGAGTCAGGAAGACTCAGCTTCATGAGTTCAAATCCAGCCTCAGGCTCTTACTAGCAATGTGACCCTGGGCAAGTCACTAAACCCCTTTTGCCTCAGATTCTTCATATATAAAATGAGCCAGAAAAGGAAATGGCAAATCACTCCAGTGTCTTTTCCAAGAAAACCCCAAATGGAGTCACGAAGAATCTGACATGACTAAATACAGCTGACCGACAACAACAATAAACACGATGTAAAGAAAGTCATTTAACCTTTTTCGAACAATGCTTAATGAGCTCTATTACAAATAAAGCCACTACAGACATGCTTATCCATAGGAAGGCCTATTCTTCTGGAAATAACATCCTTAGTTTTGGTAGTGGAGGCTAGGTGAAGGGACATAATTGATTTTGTAACTCTTATTCCATAACCAAATGTTTCTCTAGAAAGATTGCACAAATTCCCAACTCCACCAACGTAGTAATAGTAATGTGCTGATTCTCTTATAGCCCAGCCAACACTACATTCTCTGGTTTTTTTAAAACTATTTTTGCCAGTTTGATGAATATAAGGTAGTTTATGAAAGTTGTTTTAATTTGCTTTTCTCAGATTATTACTTTGAATAGTTTTTCAGGTGATTATTAATGATTGATATTTCCTTCTTAGAAAACTATCTCTTCATATTTTTTGATCAGTTTGTTGATTGAGGAATGACATTTCTTATATTCAGAGGGAGAAGTCTTTTAAATTGTTTTAAGTTCTTAATATTATATTGTTATTTTTAATATTAAAATGTTTTGCTTTTTTTTTACTTAATAGTATTTTATTTTTTCCAATTACATGTAAAGATAGTTTTCAACATTCATCTTTGTAAGATTTTGAGCTCCAAATTTTTCTCCCTCCCTCCTATTCCACAAGATGGCAAGCAGTCTCAAATAGGTTATACGTGTATAGTCATATTAAACATATTTCCACATTAGTCATGTTGTGAAAGAAGAATCAGAACAAAGGGGAAAATCCATGGGGGAAAAAAACAAACAAAAAAGTGAAAACCGTGTCCTTTGATCTGCATTCAGATTCCATAATTCTTTCTCTGGATGTGGATATCATTTTCTATCATGAATCTTTTGGATTTGTCTGAGATCATTGTATCACTGAGAAGAACTAAGTCTATCATAATTGATCATCTTGCAGTGTTGCTGTTAACTGTGTATAGTGTTTTCCTGGTTCTGCTCACTTCAGTCAGCATTAATTCATGTAAATCTTTTCAGGTTTTTCTGAAGTTTACCTGTTCATCATTTCTTATCACAAAATAGTATTCCATTACCTTCATATACCACAGTTTGTTCAGCCATTTCCCAATTGATGAGCATCTATTCAATTTCTAATTCTTTGCCATCATGAAAAGGACTGCTATAAATATTTTTGTATGTGGGGATCCTTTCCCCTTTTTAATGATCTTTTTGGGATATAGACCTAGTAGTGATATTGCTGTATCAAAGGGTATACATAGTTTTACAGTCCTTTGGTCATAGTTCCAAATTGCTCTCCAGAATGGTTGGATCAGTTCACAACTCTACCAGCCATGCATTAGTGTTCTTATTTTCTTACATCTTCTTCAACATTTATCACTTTCATTTTCTATCATATTAAATTCTCTTAAGTATCAGTCTTTTAGAGATTTCAAATGTTAAGGATTTATACAAATATATCACAAAGGTTTTATTTCTTATTTTTCTTTTTATTGCAGACATATTGTCGGTTGTACCAAATGAATAATTTTGTCTAAAATAATAAGAATTTTTTTCTTCTCCAACAATTATTTTTTCAGTTAAAAAAGACAAATTAGATCATTGGTGCAATTTACATTTGTTTGGCTATTTGTTACTTTGCAGTATAGTGGTATATTTGATATCTAACAGTGTGACCTTGGGTTCCTTCCTCTCTCCCAAGTTATTTTTTAATAGTTACCTTTAAAATTCTGGTCTGTTTCTCCTGCTCCCGAATATTAATTTTATATTTTTATGTAATTCCATGACGTTGATCCTGAATATTTCCATTATCATGGCACTGAAAATTTAATTAAATTGTGAAGTTCATATGTACAATGGATCTCTCCAATTAATTCTTTATTTCTGTAAAAATAATTTTGTTTTTGTTTTTTTATGCCTGTTGTCAATGCACAAATATTTCATATAATTTATTGCTTTAAACGGTATCAGTTTTTCTATTAAATGTAGAATTAATTTTATATTCTGATGTCTTGCAAAGGAAAACTATTACTTCCATTTTAAAAAGTTGTTTCTTGATTGTTCCAATTATAATATGACATTTTTCAAAGGGAGACATTTTGACACCTTCCTTTTCTAAAATTTTTTTAGGCCTTATTGTTTGTTGTTCACCATTATTTTCAGTTATGTCTGACTTCTCATGATCCCATTTGAGGTTTTCTTGGCAAAGATATTGGAGTGCTTGCCATTTAAGTGACTAGCCCAGGGTCAAACAGCTGGTACGTAGACTGAAATCAGAAGGATGAGTCTTCCAGAGTTCAGCCCCAGCACTCTATCCACTGTACCACTTACCTGCCTGGGGTAACGAATAGAGACCTTAAATATTACACCAATAGATCTATGAATTAGAAGTTCCTTTCAATGATATGGATTGCGACTCATTCATGCATGTACATCCTATGTGACCTGTCCATTTCCTACCATAAATTTACCACAGTGGTCCCACCCATCTTTGCCTTCTCCTCACATCTTGAGAGTACTGCTCTGGGGCACTCTAGCTGCCTATCTGTCCTCTTGTGCTCTCTCCTCATCACCAGCCCAGCTTCTCTTTCTATCAGCTTTTCTTAATGGTTCCTCACTGGCTACATTTGTAGTTTGCTCACACTTACTCTGCATCTCTCCCTTGCCCTCTATACGAGTATCATTTTTAATTGCTTGGAGTAAGCCGTATTTGCTACTATATTACAATACCTGCAGAATACTGGTCTTAATGAAATAGGACTTTGTATCCGTAGGAAACTTCAGGACATTAAAAGAACTTTGTGATTTTCTGAAGGCAATATAGGTGAAGGCTCTCTTTGTAGAGAGGCTTGTAGAAGGCTGATGTAGGTGGCTCTCTTCCTCCTGTTCAATTCTGGGCCCAAATGGTGGTCTCTCCATGTTGTCTCTCTCAGATGTACATGCTGATGGACAAGTTCCATAAGTTTTTAACCTAAATAGATATTATAATCTCCGCAATAGATATTCTTCATCTGCTTAGTCTTTCCTGTCTGGATGGTCGGGCCAAACTTTTGAGTGGTGCCTATCTCTTCCAGGAAGCTCATCAGTGGGTTTTTAAAAAATGTTTTTCTTTTTTTTATTATGAACTTAACAAACATAAACATTGCAGTGGACAAAGAAGAATGGAAAAGAGTATTATATGTAAAATTGTGAGCTTTTTATATGTAATTTTAAAAAGCATATATTAAATTTAACAGGGTATTAGCAAAACTTTTTGGCTTGCCCCCTTATGAACTTCATTCTGTTCTCTACTTAGAGATTTGATGCAACAAATATCGTGTCATCCTGTAACATTTTTTTTCTTTTTCATTTTTGTTTATTTTTTTTAAAAAAGCCCCTAAATTCTATGGCTTCCAGGCAGCATCAGAGAAATGTAAATGCCATTTCTGTATGCTTTGTAAAGCAGTAACTAAACTCACAATGGATGCTTGCTTGCCTGCTGTGGAGCTGCGCAGGTACGATCTTTACGCTGGGACTCAGGTCTGGAACAGGGAGTCTTCCAGCCTCAAGCTGCAGCTTTTCAGCCAAGCCAGACACATGGACCAAAAGTGAGACTTGACAGGCAGAGATTCATGGACAGACTGGGCCAACGCTCCCTTGGACCATTTCCTTTGGGGAGGAGGAGGTGAAAGGGCGCCTGGGTTTAGATTTGTTTGCTGTGGCCACCAGTGACTGCACCCCTTTCCCTGGCCACACATACTCATCCTCAGACTCTCTCCTGGGGTACCGGGGTGTTAAGGCGTTTTGTCGTCCTTGGCGCTGGCTGGGGAGAAGGGGAATGCCCAGTATGCATCGCCAGCTCTTAGAGAGTGCCTTTGGGGGATAGGGATGTTACAGGAGTATGAGCATCCACAAAGAATCCCTGTTCAATTTGAGGTCTTCCTTGGATCTCCTTCATTATAGTGGTGAGCACATATGTGTTCTCCCTGTCCATCTCCCTGTTTTATGCCTCACCTAGTGTTTATGCTCAGAAGGCCATTGAATAAGATTATTTCTGGTGTTGTGTCTTTCAAAGAATTTTGAATGACTTTGAGTTATAGATGGGACACACTATGTTGTAAGAGACTTTAAAATGTCATTTTGCTATACTGAATCAAATGCTTTTTCTTTTTTTTTTTTGGAGGGGGGAAGGCAGGGCAGTTGGAGTTAAGTGACTTGTCCAAGGTCACCCAGCTAGGAAGTATTAAGTGTCTGAGGCTGGATTTGAATTCAGGTCCTCCTGACTCCAGGCCAGTGCTCTATTTCTTGCACCACCTAGCCACCCCTGATCAAATGCTTTTTCATAAAATTTTTTAAAAAGCCCATGTAATGGGAATTTATGGTCTCCAAATTTGTCTTTTGAAATAGTAAAGATGTGTTTCATCATTGAATATTGCTTGCAAAAGCCTGCTTGTTTCCTAATAATTCCCTCATCAAGAATATTCCGTATTCCTGTATGAGTGGCTCTCATAAAGATTTTATATAGTTGGGAAAGTAGGCATATAAGTTGGTAGTTTTTAATGTTTTCTTGGCTGATTTTTTTTTTTTTTAGTATTAATGAAATCCAAGATTTTTTTCATGTTTTGATATTTTCCCCTCCTTGAGATAATTTGTATGTTGATGCTGCAATGCTCTCAGAATTATGCTTCTCAGGTTTCCTCTATATATACACTCAGTCCATTCTAAAAAGTTTCCCTTTAGTGCTAATACAGATAATTCTAAGATCAAGGCTTTGAAGCTACTCTCTGGCCATTAAGTCACATTCTCCTTTATCTTTTCAGAAATGTGTAGACTAATTGACAGTGGAATCTTTTTACAATAAATACATATGACACTGACTCTTCACATTGCATAAAACCATCATCTGTAATGGGAAATAACATGTAAGTGCATCAACTGAAATCCCCTTAGGTTCTATGTCTTGGAAATGAATATGAGGGCTAGAAGATTAGGAACAAGGCATATAGGTCATTAGAAGGCAGTGACTAAGTTTATACTTAAGTGAATGGCATGAGGGAGAAGAAGGATAGTAAGAGGTCGAGAAAGAAGGTATAGAGTTATTTTAAATTCATCTTCTCTTCCAGCCCCTGAGAATTAAGGACTTTCTCTGGAATTTCCTATAGAACATTGCCAAAGTAGAGTGATATTATTCCAGAATTATTTCTTAGAAATGCCGAACATCTCTTGATCCTTTAAAGTCCTGTCCATTCTGACTTGTCCCTGTTAATGGCCTGCAAATTATGCCTCACTGAACAGCTATAATCCCTAAATGATTTGTGTACTGGCACATGACTTCAGGACACAGAAATGGCAACATATTTTCACACTCTTCCCATCTATTGCTATATTTTTGAATCTGTCGTTTGTATTCCAGATCCCAAGGGCTCAAGGGAGTTGGGAGAAGAAAGGAGGCCTCATATAGTTGCTGACAATTGAAAGCTAATGAAATTCATTTTCCTCCTCAGTCTAATCTTTTTCAGAATTGCAGTTCAGGGATTTATAACAGATGACTAAGGTGGAAAAAACTATAAATTTGAGGGAGGAGAGATACAAAGATAAGGATGAGACACTGAAGAAATGATTAAGGATAGGACTAAATATAGGGGAGATTAAAAAAAGTGTACTTCAGGTGACACAAGTGACTGTAGGCCCCAAAAGATGTCTTTCCTTTTTAGATCCATCAAAATTGGTAGGAAACCGTAACCAGCTAGGATGCAGTTATGATACCTTGCTAATCTGGCTAGATCTCCCAGCCATCCCAGACAGAATGGGAAATGCAGTGGAGGAAAAGGCTGTTATAGACGAATCATGCTCATCATTGAAAATAAGTTATAAATAAATTTATTTGTACATTGTATTCTACTGAATGTCAGCCACATAGAGTTACAGAGACTTCATCCTTGCCTTCAAGGAGCTTAAAAATCAAAGAGGTATGTGGCATTCTCTTTCAGATTTTATCATGAAGTCTCTAGAATTCTGAGTTTTTTCTGATAAATATGTTCATGACCACTTGAGGGATAATGACGCAACAATTCACATAGGAAAAGTGAAATGGATGGGTAATGGACATCCTGGACAAACATGCAGATGGACAGTGGATTGGGCCCAGAATTTATTAGGAGGAAGAGTAGATTGGATTGCATTTAGGAAACTTCATGGTAGACACACACACACACACACACACACACACACACACACACACACACACCCACACACACCCCCGTCATTCTTCTGGTGATGCTCTATTGCTTCAAATTATGGAAAACCATAGTCTGCAAAGAATCAAAAATGTGGGTCATGAAAAGGTAATAGTGAAATTCCTGGTGAGCATGCATAGGTTGTAGCATATTCCCAGTGACGGCTTCTGTACAGGAAATGTCCTGATGGAGTTGTGAGCTTTTATAGCCATTCTAAAGAATAATTTGGAATTGTATCCAAAGGTATAATACTGTACATCCCCTTTGACCCAAGCAATACTACTGCAAGTGTCCAACTTGTATCCCAAAGAGATCAAATCAAAGAAAAGAGAAAAGGACCCATTTGTGCAAAAATATTGATAGCAATGCTTTTTGTGGTAGCAAAGAATTGGAAATTAAGGAAATACTCATAATTGTGGAATGACTGAACAAATTGTGGTATATGATTGTGATGGGATGTTGTTGTGCTGTAGAGAGTGGCTAGATGGCGCAGTGAATAGAGCACCAGCCCTGGAGTCAGGAGGACCTGAGTTCAAATCCAGCCTCAGACACTTAATTAACACTTACTAGCTGTGTGACCTTGGGCAAATTGCTAAACCCCGATTGCCCTCCAAAAAACCCCCTCCACCCCCCCAAAAAAATGTTGAGCAGGATGGTTTCAGAAAAAACCTAGGAAAATATAGATGAACTGATGTAAAGTGAAATGAGCAGAACCAGGAGAATATTGTACACAGTAACAGCAATATTGTAAGAATGAGCAACTATGAGAGATTTAGCTGTTCTGATCAATACAGTGATTCAAGACAACTCCAAAAGACCCATGATGAAAAATGCTATCCCCCTCCCGAGAGAGAACTGACCAACTCTGAGTGCAGATGGAAGCATTTTTTAAACTTTATATATATATATATAT
>CM053585.1:516224155-516239313 GCA_028646515.1 Pseudochirops corinnae | reverse complement strand
CTGGTCTGAAAACAATCGCTCAGTCCCCCTGCTTTTTGCAGGCCGAGGGCAGGAAGCTACAAAGCGGAGGCTCTGGAGACCTTTCGGCCAGAAGCTTATCTCCCCCTTTCACAATCCCCACTCGCAGCTGTTGCTAATCCCGCTCGCTCACCTCTGAGGCTTTTCTGTACCTCCCACCCAGCCGCCCCCAGGGCACAGCTGGGGCTTCAGGCCAGGCTGGTTTCGGTTCTGTTCACAGTGCTGATATGGTTCCTCGTAGCCGAGCTGACTTTAGTGGGAAGTATCTTTGTCTGCGTTTTGAAGTTCTAGAATTGGTCCAGAGTCCTATTCCATGGGTATTTTGGGGTGGCTATGTGAGAGCTGCGATATATTGCTGCTGCTACGCCGCCATCTTGGCTCCGCCCCCCTGTAACACAATTTCTTAACTGTCTCTTGTGTAATACTGTGCAATGACCTTTCCTTGACTGACTGACTTATAACTAATTCATGATAATACTTTGGAAGGGAGGGTGAGGAGCTCCATACTATCTTATATAAAAATCCTGAAGAGAAAAGAGAAACACAAGACAAAGTGGAGTCCTTCTCTTAATGGCCAAATCTAATGGTCTTTCCTGAGTCCTCCTCTTCCATCTCTTATAGCTTTTGACATTGTCTGTCATCTGGATGCACTTTCTCTTCTAGGCTTTCATGAAGTTGCTCTCCCTTGGATCTTCTCCTATCTGGTGGACCATTTCTTCTCAGTATCCTTTGCAGGATATTCATCCATCCAGGTCAAGCCTACTAGCCAACATCCGTTCTGGACCCTACCAAGGGTTCTTAACCTGGATCTGTGAACTTGGTTATGATATTTTGATAACTTCTTGTTGTTCTGTCATTTCAGTCATATCTGACTCTTTGTGACCACATTTGGGGTTTTCTTGGCAGAGATACTGGAGTGGTTTGCCATATCCTTCTCCGGCTCATTTTACAGATGAGGAAACTGAAACAAACAGGGTGAAGTTGAAGAGGTTACCCACAAAGAGGGTTAGGGTTGCCTGAGACCCCAAAATACCAACATGCCGGGTCCTGCTGAAAGAATTCCACTCAAGTCTTTTCAGCCAAGGAAAAGCAAAATTTATTAGAAGTTTGCCTATATTGGACACAGAGCAAGTCTGTGCTAGAAAACTCTATGGCACTCTCACACAGCAAGTCTGTGCTAGGGCCCTCTGTGGCGCTCTCACACCTCATGGAGGGAAGATGGGATCTTATCTATGGATGATCTAGAGGTAGAGTTTGGGGAGGGTCTTCAGGAAGAGTTAATGAGGTCAATGCAAGAGTGGATTGGTATTTTCATAGGCTCAAGGGTGGGAAGCAGATGTTCAATGGAGGGCCAGGCTAGTAACAGAGGTTTGAGCGCAGCCACAGTGAAATACTTGTGGCCTCTGCAAATGCCTCATCAAGAGGAAAGATTCAATCAGACTTCAAGGGGTTTCCCAGAGCCTGTACCTCAAAGATTCAAGAAGAGCTAAGGGGGGGTCCCAGAGCCTGCACCTCATCAAAGTTACTTGTCCAGGGTCACACAGCTAGTAAGTGCCTGAGATCAGATTTGAACTCATGAAGAAGTCTTCCTGATTCCAGGTCTGGCACTCTATGCACTGCCCATTTAGATGACTATTCAAAATAAATGGCTTCTTTTATAATCCTATATATTTCATTTTATGCATTTAAAAAATGGTATTCTGAGACAAGGTCCCTAATCTTCACTAGACTTCCAAAGAAGAAGGTTAAGAAGCCCTTCTCTGTACTGTGGTGCTCTCCTCAGCTCCCGTTGATTCAATTAGTATCTCTGCAGAGATGAAATCTCAGATCTGTATATCCAGTCCTAATCACTTTCCTGAGCACCAGTCCTCACATAGATGTCTCAAACTCAACATGTCCAAAACAGAACTCATTACCTTTCCCCACCAAACTTTTCCCTCTTTCCAGCTTTCATTTTTCCTCTTACTATCAAGGTCAGTTACCCAAGCACGTAACCTGGGTATCAGGGTTAATTCCTTCGTAATGCTCACCCCATATATCCAAACTTTGGTCAGGCCTTGTCATTTTTCTCTTTGGTAACCTCTCTCATATACTTCACATATGAAGTAGAAAATCATGTCTTCATATATGATGGTTACCATCAGAACCTCTCTCATAACCTTTCTCTTCATTCTTGCAGCATCCTCTCTCGTATAGGTTCTTATTGCCTCATGTCTGGACTATTGCAATCACCCTCTGTTCTTCCTTGCCTTATGCCTCCCCACTCCAACGTAATCCACTCAGTTGCTAAAGTGATTTTCTTGTTTTTTTGTTTGGAGGCAATAAAGTTAAGTGATTTGCCCAAGGTCACCAGCTAGTAAATATCTGAAGCTGAATTTGAACTCAGGTCCTCTTTACTCTATCCAGGGTTCCGTCTAGTTGTCCTCAAGGTGACTTTATTAAAGTGAGGGTCTGACCCCATCACTCCCCTACTCAGTGAATTCCACTATTACCTCCAGGATCAAGTATGAAATATTCTATTTGCCATTAAAAACCCTTCACAGCTGGGCCTCTTCCCTCATTTCCAGTCTTCTTGCATTTTCACAAGCTCTGTGATTTCAGCTATAATGACCTCTTTGCTCTTTCTGCCCTCTTATAGCCATCACTGGGCTATAAAGGATGCCAGAGTTCAAAATGTCATGGCCAAGGTCCACATTCCCTGACCCTCTACCTTTTATCTTCCTCTTCCATAACTGATGCAGTTTGAGTACAGGGTGGAATCTGCCTGGAATGAATTTATGCACTCAAACCATCTTCCAGTCATTGGCAAAGTTTATTGTAACGCCTATAGGAGCAGGCATGGTTCCTAGTGAACCTGCAACTTAATGGGAGTCATACTTATGCTTATATAAAAAAAGGATTGTGAAAGGAATCTGGATGGGTTTAAGGAATGCTAAGTAGTCTGGGGTGGACCAAGTGAGACAGTGAAAGGAATATCCAGTAAGCTAATTAGGTGATCTAGGTGGGCTGGGGTGGGCTAGTTGCCTTGGGCAGAGGTAGCAGTGATCTGAAAAAATTCAGGGAAAGGGTTACTTTCAAAATACATGATCTTTTCCTTTTAGGGGTCCAGGTCCCATCACTCCATCATAACCACCAGAGAAAGACTGTCACCTGTCCCAGTAGGGCTACATAGTCCCTCGCTATTATCACCTTTAGGTCTCAGAGTCTCTAGGAACTAGAACTTTGCTGCTGTGAACCCCAGCAGAACCTCTGCACCCAATCAAAAGTCCACACTGGGTGACCTCACCATGTGACAGGCTCATGTGTAGTCAGTGGGGAAATGGAGGCCAACATGTAAGCCTGTAAGTTATTTCCTAGTTGATGCTGGACAAAATGTCCTTAGTAGTCACAAGACGAAAGATATAAAAAGCGAGTTTTCTTTCACGAAATGACTAATATGGAAATGTTTTACATGATTGCACATGTATAACCTATTTGATTGCTTACTATCTCAGGGAAGGAGGATTTGAATTTGGAATGTTAAAATAGAGTAACAAGCAGAACCAGGAAGAGTATATACAATGACGTCAGCAGCATAAAAAGAAAGAAATTTGGAACTCAGAACTAAAAGAAAAACCCTGATAAGTGTTAAAAATTGTTTTTACATGTAACTGGGGAAAAGTAAAATACTATTTTAAAAAGATATGAACAGATAGCTCTTTTTTTTTTTTTTGGAGAGGCAGTTGGGATTAAATGACTTGCCCAGGGTCACACAGCTAGGAAGGCAAATAACTCTTAAAAGATGAGTTGCAAACTTTGAATACACATATGAAAGATTTTTCTGAATGAATTTGCATTTATTAAATACTTAACAATCTGTGTGCAAAGCACCAGTAGTAAGAAACCTGCAAACCAAAATAACTCCAGTTTTACCTCATACTCAGAAAATTGGAAAAGATGAAAAAAAGATGGATATGGGTTGGAGAATTTACAGGAAGATAAGAAAATTAATATACTCTTGGTGTAAGTGTGAATTGGCATTATTATTCTAGAAAGCAATTTCAAAGTATCCTTAAAAGTTGACTATGAGGTCCATACTTTTTGACCCAGGTAGTCTATTGCTAGACCTACGTTCCACGGAGGGCATTGACTGAAAGTAAAGGTTCTATATACACCCTGGAATTTACAGAGACATTTTTTTTTTTGTGGTAGCAAAAGACTGAAAATAAAATACTCAGGTTAGGAAGTGGCCAAAGAAATGGTGATACTTGAATATAATGGACTATTACTGTAACAAAGTATATTACTGTAACAATATATGAGAGGAATTAGAGAAACATAGAAAGCCTTTTATGAACTTAGAGGAACATAAACAGAACCAGAAAAAGAATATACACAATGACTTCAGCTGCATAAAAGAACAATAAAAACAAAATTAAGTGCTATGTAATTCTAATGACCAAATTTGGCCTTGGAGAAGAGAAAAGAAAACTCATCTAATTCATTTTATGACAGAGGTAGAAGACTATGGGTTTGAACTCCCGCGTATGCTGTAGAATGAGGTTGATGTATTGGTTGATTTTACGGGACTCTTATTTTTCAAACCTTTGTAATAAGATGAGGGTCAGTGGGTTGGGGGTAAGAGGAAGGAATGTATTTGAAACTGAATATGATGTAAAAACCAAAGTCATCAATAACACTTGAAAAAAGAATGAGAAATGGATGAAAGCAGTTCCCCCAATGATCAAGGCTCTCTCAGGGGCATGCACTGTGGGAAATCATGTCTTCTTCCTTTTTTTTTTTTTTTTTTTAAATAGATTTGGGTCAGTCTTCCTTGTTACTGTCCTGTGCTTGATTTCCACGATAGAAAATACTTTCTTATCAGATTATAATGTCATGGAGTTTAGCATTGTAGGGGAATTTGCAAATTATTTCAGCCCTCTCATTTTACAGATGAAGACACTGAGAGCCCCAGAAAAATCTAATTGACTTTCTAGAGGTCACACAAACAGACACAGAATCAGAATTTGAGCTCAGAGCTTCTGGCTCCAAATCCATGCCTCCTTGTGAATGACACAGAGGTTTTAATTATATATCTAGCAGTGTCTGGAATTTACCAGGTTATAACCTGGGAGATATTTCTATAGAGTCTACCCCTCAACTTTCTGTAGCAACAGTTTACTTGAATTTGCAAGGAAATGTCACTCTAGGCTACCTTTTGGGTGAAAGTTGGAGGAAGTCACTACAGTTTTCCTTTGGAGTTTTCTAGCCTTTTGCAAGGTAGGGGGAGGGGAGACATTGAATCTATTTATAGGCTATTATAAATTTGCTGCAAGGAACTATGGAGAGCAGAGAACTCTTACATAATAGACCACTGGCTTTCCTTCTGCACGTCTTCCCTAACCAGCTTGCCCTCTGGACAGTAGCAGTCACATGTTTTGGAGAGTTTCCAATTAAATGAGATAATATATGTAAAGCACTTTGAGAACCTTAAAATGCCTTCTATAGGTTATCTATTGATAATGATGACAACAGCAAATGCTGTGCCAGGATTATTTTCAGAAACAATTATCATATGTTGCACCATGTAATTGATGAGAAACAAGTTTAAGTGGATCAGTTTTATTAAGACTCCCCTCTTCCATCTTTTGTCTTGCCCCTTTTGTATGTACTTGTATACCTTTGTGACAGATATTTATGACACGAAGGTTGATCAAGTTATTTTGGTCAATTCTTTGTCTTTCTGGCTCATAATCTCCATTTAGGACGTTTGAGAAAATTGGTGCATAGTGTTCTCCGGTTCCCTTTTTCCAATTTCAAGCATGTTATTCACCATATTGGAGGAGGAGGAGGAAAGAGAAAGGGGAAGAAGAGGTAGGAGGAGGAGGACAAGGAGGAGGAATTTTTTTTAATGGGAAGATTAGATCAGAGACTCAACAGTGACTATCCATCCCTCTCCCAAGGCTGTGTTAATTTCAAATCTTAATATGCAGGTTCTCTTCCCTGTAGAGCCCCCTGCTGCTCTCAGCCGGTATTGCCAAGCTTGCCTCTCCTTCATGGGACTGCCCCTCCTTCAGTTCCTTGTAGCAGGGGCTCCAGAGTAGTCTTTCACTTGGTCCTTGGTTCTTGGGTTAAACAAGGCAAAGAATCCCCCCACCTAAACGAAACAAAAACAACCTTCTGCTGAGTCCCAAACTGCTGTGCTATTGGAGGCAGCCTTTGTTTCCACAAAGGGGAAAACCTATGACTTTCCGGATCTGTTTATTTATATGTACTCTTCCCATTTGGAATGTAAGCTTCCTGAAGACAGAAACTGTTGTCTTTCTTTGTATCTCCTGTGCTTAAGCTTAGGGCCTGGTGCACAGTTAGTACTTATATATGGTTCCTGGATGATTGAGTCATAGCTCTGGGGGTGTTTTAGCACCAGGGACTGACCTTTACTGAAGCTGGTTCCTTTGCTATCTTTCAGGCCAGCCTCTGGCCTTACATGAGCTAAGATAGAGAAGCTCTTGAACCCAAGGGTTCTTAAGCATTGTCATAGACCCTTTTGGCAGTCAGGTCAACCCAGGGGCCCCTTCCCAGAATGATTATTTTAAATAAAATTCATAAGACCACAAAAGAAACCAATTATATTGAAATAGCTGCTAAAATATGTTTAAAAATCCAACAATTTCATTATAGACCCCAGGTTAAGAATATCTATTCAAACTTTAAGAAAGGGACAGCTAGGTGGCACAGTGGACAGAGTGCCTGGCCTGGAGTCAAGAAGACTCATCTTCCTGAGTTCAAATCTGGCTTCAGACACTTACCAGCTGTATGACCCTGGGAAAGTCACTTCACCTTATTTGCTTCAGTTTCCTCATCAGAATGAGTTAGAGAAGGCAATGGCAAGCCATTCCAGTAGCTTTGCTAAGAAAACCTCAAATGACGTCTTGAAGAGTAGTTGGACGTGACTGAAAAGCGACTGAATAACAAAAAGCCTTCAAGAAAGTTATGTTTTTAATTCTCTGTTTAGCTATAGGTTCATATAGGACCGTAGATTCCAAGGTCCTCAAGATCAGCCTCTGCATTTTACAGATGAGGGAGCTGAAGCCCAGAGGAGTGAAGTCATTTGCTCCAAGTCACACAGGAGCCAGAGCCGGGATTTGAATCCAGCTAAATCTGTGTGAGTGTAAATCATGTGCTGGTGTTGGGGGCCCACCCTTCCAGCCTTGGGGACTGGGGGAAAAGGATGGAAGAACTGACTGAAACACTGTAAAATGGTGTTCTCATTACTGCCCCAAGTCATAGTCAGAGAAGGGATGGCGGCCACTCTTGGCTTCCCCTTGGCTTCTCTTGGCAGCCAGACAGGGCAGTGGGAGAGAGAGAGTCAGGAAGACCTGGGTTCTGATCCTTCCTCAGATAGTTACTAAGCTGTGTGACCCTGGGCAAGCCATTTAACCTGTTTGTCTCAGTTTCCTCAACCGTAAAAGCAGGACAATAACACCACTACCTTGTATGGTTGTGGTAAGGATCAAATGAGACAATATTTGGAGTGCTTAATGCTGTGTCCGGTGTACAGTAGGTGCTGTTATAAGTATTCATTCCCTTCTCTGACATCTCCATCCTCATCTCTTCCTGCTGACTTCCTTTAAGTCCCAGCTAAAGTTCCACTTTCTTCAGGAAGCCTTTCCTGACCTCCCTTACCCCCCTTTTATTCCAGTGCTGTTGATTATTCATTAGACTGTGACCTCCTTGAGAGCAGGGACTGGCTTTTGCCTTTTTTTTTGTCTTTTTGGAGTGAGGAGGGCAGGGCAATTGGAGTTAAGTGACTTGCCTAAGGTCACACAGCCAGTAAGTGTTAAGTGTCTGAGGCTGGATTTGAACTCAGGTCTTCCTTACTCCAGGGCCAGTGCTCCATTCACTGTGCCACCTCGCCATCCCTGCTTTTGCCTTTTTTTTGGTATCCCCCAGTGGTTAGCTCTGAGTAGGTACTTAATAACTGTTTATTCACTTACTGATTTTGAGGGAATATTTTTATTTTTATTTCTTTGTGTTTCACTATCATAGAAGTGTAATTTTTAACTATTTGTTGAGACTGGGGATGCAAAGATAAAAAACAACCAGTTGCTACCCCTAGGGTGTTTATATTTAATCACTTTAGTCAAAATGGCTGGGGGGACATATTGTAGGATAGGATAGAGGCAAAGCAGAGATCTAGATTAGTATTTTAGGGCAATTAGAAGAGGGAGGGCATACATTTAGCTCTGGGATTTTGAGCTGTAAGTTTGAGCGTTCCTGAGACTGTTTGAATTTTTCACATTGTCCCTGCAAAATGGGTACTTTAAAGTCCTGATTTTGGGTACAGACTGAGAGTATTCTCCTTCCCTTCCTTTCATGTTAATCACCAGCACCCCTTCTCCCCCCCAATATTGGGGAAGAAACATTCCTACAGCATTTCCTCCTGGATTGATTGCTGTTGTCGTCCTCTGGGAAACGGTAGGTTTGAAGTAAAGCTTGCAGAATATTTTACATGAGACAAACCTGATTTATTTTTTCCATGTATAATTCTTTGGCAGAAATTTTCCATTTTCCTTTTTAAAAATTTTTTTTCAAATTTTGAACCTAAACAATTGAAAAAGTATTCTTATAAAGAAAAAAAGAGGATTCTGTATGAAGCTGTCAATTTCTATTTCACATATTTGCTTTTTAAAGTATATAATAAATTCTGTATATTAATTTCAAAGCTGACCTGCTTATGTGTATTTCATTGGGAGCTTCCTTCTGTTTTCTTCTTGCATTATGTGTGTGTGTATATGTGTGTATGTATGTATATGTATGCATACATATATACACACACATATATATTTCAATGACATTATTTGGCAATACTATTATTAACAGTCCCTTCCTCCATTCCCATCCCCAATTAAAAATTGATTGAAAGAAAGGGGGGAAAAAAAAAACTTATAACAAAGAAGCATAGTCATGCAAAATAACACAGTGGCCATGTTTGTTTTCACATCTCAGCACCTTGAGTTCCTCCCCTCTCTGTAAGGAGATAGGTTGACATGCTTCATCCTAGGTCCTTTGGAAACATGGTTGGTTATTGCTTTGATCAGACTTCTTAGGACTAGCTTAGTTCACTTAGGAAGAAAATAGTATGCCCAACAGGAACAGGGGTGGGCAAAAGGATAAGTGTTGGGGAGGGTAAATTTTAGAATAGGGAATCTAGAAGTCCAGATTTAGTGTAGCGCCATACTTGCATATGAGCCTTTGAGTTTCAAAATAAAGATGTCTCTTCATAGGGTTTTAAAGATTAAGATGAGCTTTGTCCAGTACTCACTTCCATTGAAGAAGGAAGCCATACAGACCTGGTTTTTTTTTTTTTTTAAATAAATGAAGTGAAGACATTCTATTACCTTTGAGGAGAACCAAACCATAGAACTGTAGATTTAGAGCTAGAAGGAAAAGGTCATCTAGCCTGCCCTGCTTCCCATTTTACAGTGACAGAAACTGAGGCCCAAGAGGTTATAAATTCAGAACCACTCCAGATCCATTACTCTATTATTATTCCATGTTGGGCTAGTTTGCTTTTCTTCAGGTGGAATTTTCACTATGAACCTACCGGCCTTCCTTTTTCTCAGTTCTAGTCACAGATCTTCCTTTACCAGCTAAGTAGCTTAAACTGAAGGGCTTGTAGTTTGGTGGGCTCCAGCCCCAATGCTCTTCCTCTTTCTCCTCCTCACACTATCACTATTACCAACTGAAAGGAGAACTCATACAAAAATAGAGGTAGAACAGAAGCATGAGATCATACCATCCCACTCCAGGAAAGTGACTTCCCCTTTCTGGCTCTTAATTTCCTAATCTCTAAAATGAGAGGGATAGACTATAAGACTTCTAAAGTCCTGGGCATCTTTAAGTAAAACGAGTCTATGACCAAAGATAGTGAGCTCATTGTGGGTATATTGAACTTTTGAGGTATCAGTAAGGGTACTTAAGTGGGGATGACCAGTAAGAAGATGGAAATGTGTGTCTAGAGTTTAGAAGAAGTAATGGGACTAAAGAGGGAATCACTGGATGAGATCACCAACAGAAACAGTGTGTGTAGGATGGACAGATGACCACTATGGAGATCTTCTGTGTGTGTGTGTGTGTATATATATATATATGGGAGATTGAGGAAGGAGGAGAGGATACATTAAAGGTAATAGGTGGTATCCAAATTAGTAAGAGAAACATGGGAATTCAAGGTCAGGAAAGCAGGTGGAATAAAAAAGGACAGGGTGGTTTCAGAGAGGTCATGGAGGATGAGAATTGAGAAAATGTCATTACGTTGACCAACAAGGAGGTAACTGGTGGTTTTTTCCAAAGACAAGTTCCAATGGTGATTGGAGAAGATAAGAGATTCATTGAGTGGACAGAAGAAAAACAAAGGTATTCTTGCCCTTTGGACAGTCTGTCCTCTGGAATCCATAACACTCTTGTTTCATGATTTTTCTATTACGTCTCTATTTCTTCTCTGCCTTCTTTTCTGGTGCTTCATATTCTGCTGATCCCCTAAATATTGATGCCCTACATGGTTCTGACCCAAGGTTGATGACCCTCTTCCAACATGTAACTCACATTTTTGAAAATGGACCTCTCCATCTCTCCCCTCAAACCTGCCTTGTCCCCAACTTTTCTTTCTACAGATGGTTGTCCCTCTCCCAGTCACCTGGAATCCAGACTTTGAAGTCATAGCTCTTTCCTTCTGTGTCCAATCAATTTCTACATCTTGTAAATTGTAACTCGATTGAGAAAATAATACTTTTGCTCATGTTTTCTGCTATTCCTGCAATGAGATTCCTCATTTCCTTCAAAGGTCTGGCTGAGTTTTCACTTTTTTACTCTTTGCCCTCACCTCATTTCCTTTTTCTTGTGAAAGTGATCTTTCCCTCCTCAATTTTTTTTTTTACAACATTTCACCTGCATCTCTCTCTAGCATCTCCAAGGATTAAGGAATCATAGATTTAGATCCAGTATGGACCTCAGAAACCATTTAGCTTGATCTCTTAATTTTACGGTTGAAGAATCTGTGTCTCAAAGAAGCAAAGTGACTTGAACCCAGGACCTTAGACTCTAGTACCAGTGACTTTTTCTACTTTCCCAGAATAACATTCCTACTTATAAAAAGGAAAAGTTTCAAAAGAAAAATTTAAAAGAGAAATTGAGTATTTGTAGGAAGGAACCAGTAGAGAGGGAGAGATTATGCTGGGGGGCATAATTGATGGAGCACGGTCCTGATGGAAGCAGGAATGGGATAAAGGGAAAGACGGAGGGGTTAAACTGGGCAAGGTAGAGAGCCATTGCTTCCCTTGATACAAGAGAGAAGGGTATGGAAGAAGACCCAGAAGTTTCCCTGTGTGGTAGAGGGATGGGTACCTTCTCAGTAAAGCAGAAAAAGAAGCAAGGCTACAGTTAAGGCTTTGAAGAAGTTAATACATTTTAAATCTCTGCTTTTCTCTCCCTTTTTATTCAATTAAAATGCAAATATTTATTATGTACTTGTGATGTGCAAGGCATTGAGGGAAATTCTTATTTAATTCACAGGTACATCTTTTCTCTACCTTATCTAGAGACAAAAGGAAAGATAAACCAGTTCCCCACTAGGAGGTCTTTTGCTTGGGAAGATATTTTATCATCAATTTTTTGGATGGTTCCTTTGTATTTTGAAAAAACAAATAAAATATCATTTAAGTTAAACTTGCCCTACCCAGCATCTTCTACCCAAAACCCATTTCTCCCCAAATCTATAAATTATTTTATCTCCATACCCAAGCCTTCTTCTGGATATTTTCTACCACTTAATCACTTGTCCAGTTATTTCAGGAACTGGCATTACATGTAAGTGAGTGATTGTCACAGAGGTTAAATGAGGTAGAGAAAGAGAAGAGGGTAGAACAACCCTGCTAAAGCTATGTTTCCCTTAGTTGTTACCACAACACTGTCCCTTCCCCATTCTCTCCCCAGCTTTGGCACAAAATGAATGTTAGATGCCTTCTTTGTTCTTTCCAAATTTTATTTATTTTATTCTGAACCTAAGAAATAAAACAAGCATTTCTATAACATAGTAGAATAGAAAAAAAAGACGATGGTACATGAAACTGCAAGTCTATTACGTACAACTTGCTATCCCTTTTAAAGGTATAATAAAAGTTATTATGCGACTTTTTCCCCCCCTCTTCCCCTGATGGCTACCAGTAGACACAGATATTTGTGTGTGTGTGTGTGTGTGTGTGTCTGTGTGTACATATACACACATAAAATCATTCTATACATACTTCTATTTATCAGTTCTTTCTCTGGGTGCAGACAGTGTCTTCCTTCATATGTCCTTTGTAGTTAATTTATTATTAATATTAATAATATTAATTTAGTTTAATTTTATTTAATTAATTTAATATTATTTTAATAAAGTTAATATATTTATTATTATTTATAATAGTCGAGTTGACTTAGTTGCTCAAAGTTGCTCTTAAAACAACATTGCTGTTACTGTATACAGTGTTCTCTTGGTTCTGCCCATTTCACTCTTCTTTATTTTGTGCAAATCTATGCATGTTTTTCTAAGATCATTGAGCTCATCATTTCTTATAGCACAGTAGTATTCTATCACAACTATATACCACAACTTGTTTAGCCATTCCCACACTGATGGGCATCCCCACAATTTCCAGTTCTTTGCTACCACAAAGAGAGTTGCTGTCAATATTTTAGAACATATAGACTCATTTCCTTTTTCCCAAATCATCTTTGGAAACAGACCTAGTAGTGGTATTGCTGGGTCAAAGTGTGTATAGGCATTTTAATAACTCTTTGGGCATAGTTCCAGATTGCTCTCCAAAATGGTTGGATTAAATGCCTTTTCTGTACTGTTCAGTAGCATGGTATCTTTCAGATGTGAACATAGTGTTCCTGAACTAATATCAGCTGGCTTTTCACTTTGAATAATTTCTTGAAGAGTGACAATTTATGCTGGACCCTCATCATGAAGGAACTTTGGGCCCAAACTGGTCAGATTTAGAGTTAGGTGTTCATGGAATTCCTGTTGAGACCAAACCTTGACTATGAGCCGGGTTGTCACTACCTGAGCTAAATGAAATTAAATAAATTGTCTTGCAGCTATAATGAGGCCTTGCATATCTAGAGGTCACTTATCTGGAAGCCTCAGCTAGCTGGGACATCTGAGAACCAGAAAATTAGCAAAGAAGGCCTCTGATGTGCCAAATGTCACCAAGTCTGTAATATTTTAAATAAAACTGTTATGCTAACTCAGGAAGACCTCTTAGACCTTTGCTCAGATGTCTTTTACTCTTTCTTTAGATATAGTTATAACAAGCTTGTTAATGTGTATTCCCCTTCCAGAGAAAGATTAGAAAGTTTATGAGAGGCCAGGAGGTTAGAATTGGCTGATAGCCATGAAAGGTAACTGCTAGCAACCTGACCTTGAGGAAGTCAGGGGAAAAACTTAAAAAAACAAACAAAACAGAATTTGATACCCATGAACAATAAAAATTTTTACAAAAGCAAAGTAATCTGTGACCTTTTAGTAGAGGTAAGTTCAGAAGGCTTCCATAGCTCAAGTAGCCCTTGAGGACATCACCGAATATGTTCTATATGATAATGAGTGTTCATGGTAGTGACCAGAAGGCATCAAGAAATAGTTAAGCTCTGCCCAGTTACTGTGCTTGGGAAGATACAATACACTTTCGAGCAAAGATTTTCTTCCAGAATGCTTAAGGTAAATCAGGTTTTGGGGTTTAAAGAAGTAAATTTGAATTTGTGGAATAGTGTATTAGCCGATGATAATGGATGAAGCTTGGGCAGTGGACTTGTTTGCATGTTGTCTCCTCTGTTAGATTGTAAACTCTTTGGCAACAGGGGGCCAGTTCTGGCTTGACTTTGTATTCCCAGGACGTAGCGTGGTGCCTGGCACACAGTAGGTTCTTAATAAATGCTTCTTAACTTTTAGGCTTCTGAGGAGACTGTTTCAGTTTTTTCCCTAGGGCTAGACTAAAATCCCCTTGTCTTATGAATCCTGTGGCAATTGTTTGGTCCAGGTGAGTGCTGGTGCCCATTTGGGGGTTGCCATAATTACCCATCCAGGCTTCTAGATTGCAGGTGCTACATGGAAAGCTCAAAAGATTTTCATGGGATCGAAGTACAGACCCCACAATTGGCCTCCCTGTTTCTGTGTGATGGCTTCTGGTTTATCAAGATGAAGAATACAATAAAAACAACAGGTTAGAAAAAAGAAGGCACACTTCTATTGGTCATGCAGCTTCCTAAAGGAAGTGGCTTGCGGCTGATAAGCCAAGCTGTTTTGCTCGGCTATTGGAGAGGCAACTTGTAGTGAATTCCAATAGAAGGTAAGCTTCTGGATGGTAGGGATGGTTTTTTTTTTTTTGTCTTTTTGTCCCCTAGCTCAGTGCCTAACTTGTAGTAGGTTCTTTCCTCACTTTCCTTACCTGTAAATTGGGGATAATAGTAGCAGGTACATCCTAGAATTGTTGTGAGGATCAAATAAGGTAGTATTTGTAAAATGCTTAGCACAGTGCCTGGCATGGTATGCAAATATTGACTGTTATTAAAAATGTTTGTTAATTCACTGATGGAGGTGCTGGGATGCCTTTGTAACATTTGGGGTGCCTTTGTAACATCGTTGTAGCTTCAATCTGTAAAAATCTCGCTTGTGTTGGGTCACTTGTGTCTGTAACATCAGCCTGTGCAATTAAGTTGTAAAAGTCACACTTCCCCCCAGCCATAAAGCATTAACTCTGTCTCTCCCTTTCCCCCAGCCTAAAAGTGTTTTCCCTGAAACCATTAACTCTATAACTATCCTTGCTTGGTATAATAACAAGCCATACCTATGAATCCTTCAAAAGCATTCTATGAACAAATCCTTAGTTAGAGAAATGTATACCTCCTCTGTTCTAGTGGCCAGCTGCAAACTATGAATCCTTCAATACATTATCAGTAAGATAACTCCTCACAATCAGACACATCCTGAATCCCCAATTAGCCCAGCTTCCCAACATCCATCTTGTCAAAAAAGACTTTGATAGCTAACAGACTGGGTACCTCTCAGTCAAAACTGACCACTGGCCGACTTTGTGATGTTTTAAGGCAAAAACCAC
>CM053585.1:516142766-516223655 GCA_028646515.1 Pseudochirops corinnae | reverse complement strand
AGGCACCTCTCTGGGTTGGGAATCTGTCACTCTCCGTCTCACAATGGGCTCCGTCACTTTTAAATCCGCTCAAATTGACTTTTTAGTTCCCAAGGACGAAATTCTTTTGGAGCTTGTTCAGGTTACTGCTTACTCTCCCTCCCTAGCTGTTTTCAAAGCTCAGGTTAGGGCCCACCACCTGTGGGAGGCCTTTCCTCCTCCCCTCCACACTACTTTGTGTTTGATGTACAACTTGTTTTTCCTTGTAAAAGCTCCTTTAGGCTGGTAAATTTTGTTTATTCTTTGTACCTCCATCACTTCAATCAGTTTTAATTAGCATTATGCTAAGCCCTGGGGATATAAAAAGAGGCAAAAGGCAGTCCCTGCCAGCAGGGAGCTTACAGTGTATTGAGGGAGAGGAGGAGACTAATATATATATATTTTGCTTTTTGGAGGGGGGAAGGCAGGGCAACTGGGGTTAAGTGACTTGCCCAAGGTCACATGGCTAGTTTTTGTGTTAAGCGTCTAAGGCCAGATTTGAACTCGGGTCCTCCTGACTCCAGGGCCAGGGCTCTATTCACTGCACCACCTAGCTGCCCTGAGACTAATAAATATAAATAAGAAGTAAAGCTATATCCATAATAATTGGACACCACTAACTGTGGGAAGGTACTAGACTTACTGGGAATGGGGAAAAGCTTGGGAATAGGGCAGCTAAATGTCACAGTGGATAGAGTGCCAGATTTGGAGTCAGGAGGACCTAAGTTCAAATGGGGTCTCAGATACTTAGTAGCTGTGCGACCCTGGGCAAGTCACTTAACTCTGCCTCAGTTTCCTCATCTATAAAATGAGTTGGAAAAGAAAATGGCAATGTGCTCTAGTATTTTTGCCAAGAAAAGCCCAGATGGAGTCACCAAGAGTCAGATGTGATTGAAACAACTGAACAACAATAATAGGAAGGACTTCCTATAGAATGTGGGATTTTAGTTGGGCCTTGAAGGAAGCCCTAGTAGAGGGAGAGTATTCCAGGCCTGAGGGGCAGCCAGAGAAAATGCCTGGAACCAGGAATGCAGTGTGGTGTCTGTGGATGGAAGAGTATGTGTCTGGGAATTAGGTTTAAGAAGACTGGAAAGGTAGGAGGGGCTTAGGTTATAAAGGGCTTTGAATGCCAAACAGAGCATTTTGTACTTACTCCTAGAGGCAGTTGGGAGCCCCTGCAGTTTATTGAGTAGGGGGAGACATGGCAGGTGAGAGATTGTGAGTCCAGGATGATCCCCCAGGTTGTGAGGTTGAGGGACTGGGAGGATGGGGTTGCCCTCTACAGCAATGGAGTGGAAGGGGCAGTTTAGGAGAGAAGATAATAATTTTGTTTGGTACATACTGAGTTTAGGATGTCTAATGGACATCTAGTTTCAGATGTGTGGAAGGTAGTTGGATGTATGAGACTTGGAAGTCAGCAACAGAAGTTAGGGTAAGGTGAATAGCTTTAAGAAACATCAGCATAGAGATGGTAATTAAGTCCCAGGGAACAGACTGTGATCACCAGATGAAGTCTTATAAAGGGAGAAGGGAGGACCCAGGACAGAACCCTGAGGGATACCTGTTGTTTGGTTGTGGCTGACTGCATAGCTAGAAAGTACTAACTCTTTCTACATGTTCCAATGAAATTTGAAATCCAAATGCTTAGTGATTGATTTGCTTAGGTATTTTATCCTCCTACCATAGTGGTTCTCAACCTTCCTAATGCCGCAACCCTTTAATACAGTTCCTCATGTTGTGGTGACCCCCAACCATAAAATTATTTTCGTTGCTACTTCATAACTGTAATTTTGCTACTGTTATGAATCTATCTGATATGCAGGATGTATTTTCATTACAAATTTCATTACAAATTTTGTTACAAATTGAACATAACCTGCAGGTTGAGAACTGCTGTCCTACCAGAATGTAAGCCCCTAGAGGCCAGGGATTATTTTTGTCTTGATTACACCATCCTTGCTACTGAGTACAGGCGTTGTCCAGTGTTTGTTGAACTGAATTAAAGTTACTTCTGGAATAAAGCCAGAGAGGGCAGGGCCGAACATGAAATAGAAAATAATTGAAGGAAGACCTTTGGTGCTTAGTAGGCCCTTAATAAATGTCACACCTTTATTGATTGATTAGCAGACCTGTAACATGTCTTGTTTTGTACCACTTCAATGCCCTTTAAAATTATCCTGGTACAGAAACCACTGGAACTGCATATCAGTCAGTCAACATCATTCATCCATTGCCCATTGTCCATTCTGGGCTTTGCAGTGCTTGGAGAATTTGCATAATTCTTGATTTGGGGCTTCCTCTATGGAGGCAGATCATGGCTCAGAAAGGTGACCTCCATGGGCTGCCAGATGAGTCTCCAAACTCAATGGGCTAATTCACAGTAAAATGTTATTGTTCATCCTTCTTGAAGAGGACTGATGACATCACAGGGCGATGTCTTGACTTGCCTGTGAATTGGATTGAAGTGAGGCAGAGCTGTGCAATGTCGTCAGCCTCCCTCTCTCCTCCAGGGTCATCAATGTCCAGTGGCAAGACAAAAGTCAAAGATAACTGGTGATGGCCAGGGATTCAGTAGATGACCCTTGTCCTTTATAAGTTCTCCAGGGCAGGGGCTGGTTTGGTGTCAGTGAATCAAAAAACATTTATTAAGTGGCTGCTTTTGTGCTAGATCTCACTCAGTTGTGAGGACAGAAAGACAAAAAACCTGGCCCTGCCCCCAAGGAGCTTGGGGGAAGGGCATGTACTGGCAGCTTGGAGTATTAGGAAGGAGATTCTTAAGCTAGAGTCCATAGTTTTGGGGTTTCTGTGAACTTGGATGGCCAAAATAATTACATCTTCACCTTCATTAAGCTGGAAATCAAATTTCACATTTCTTTCACTTAAGAATATAGGCAGCAAACCACAGGAGCATTAGGCTTCCCCAGAGTGTCAAGGGGATTCAATAAAAAGGGTAAGAATTTTGGTGCAGACGTGGCTAATTTGGAAATATGTTTTGCATGACTTCACATGTATAATTGATAACTTATGACTTGCCTTCTCAAGGGGAGGGAGGGAGAGAATTTGGAACTCAGAATTTTAAAAAAATGAATGTTAAAACTTTTTAAACCTGTAATTGGGACATATCTAATGAAATAGAGATTTGTCCAAAATACTTTTGGTGCAGAGGGTGGTATCAGGACTAAATCTTTAAGGGCAGAGGGATTCTCTGAAGGGTTAGTGAGGAGGGAGTGACTGTGCCCTAGGCTTGGGGGGTGGCCAGCCAGTGCAAATGCACTGGAATGGAAAATGGATGACATGTGAGAAGGACAGTGAGTGGGCCAGTATGAATGCCAGGAGGGGAATGAATATGTCATAAGGCTGGAAAGATAGAGGTGCCAGGCTGTGAAGGGATTTAAATATTAAACAGAGGAGTTTATGATCCTACAAATAACAGGGAGCCGAAGAAGTTTGTTGAGGGGGTTGGGGTAGGGGTAGGACATAGTCAGACCTGTTTGGTCTGTGGAAGGAAGAGGTATTGGAGTCTGTCAATAAACATTTACTACAGCACCTGCTATGTGCCAGGCACTGGGCTAAAATTGGGGATACAGAGGTGAAAAAAGACAGCCCCTGCCCTCAAGGAGCTTCTAGTCTAATGGAGGAAGATATCACACAAAAGGAAGCTAAAAAGGTCATGGGGTTTGGGGAAGGGAGGCAGGATAGAGAAGTCCCAAAGATAAGAAATGAAGAGATGTTCTGAGCTGAGCTCCTTCCTTAAATGGAGGATTTGGAGTTCATAGTCCCATAGTCTAATCTGAGGGGTAGGGGGGTGGTGATGAGGCTGAGTAAGAGTGGGAGAGAAAATCGAGGCAGGAAGCCATGGCAACAGCCAAGTCAAGAGATTGATGAGCATCTGAATTGAGATAGTGACCATGTGAGTGGCGAGATTGACAAGACTTGGCAACGCATTGTATACGGAGGTGATGGTGAGGAAGACAACACCAGTGTTTCAAGCCAGGGTAACTGTGAGGGTAGTGGTACATTTTACAATAACAGAGAAATTCAGGAGTGGGGAGGGTTTTAGGGGAAAGAAAATGAGGTCAGTTTTGGCCATGTTGAGTTTGAGACCAATACAGAGCATCCAACTGGAAATGACTAGTGGGTATTTGGCCATGTGAGATTAGCTCAGGAGAGAGATCTGGGCTGGTTATATCAAACTGAGAAGGGGCTGTCTCTGGATAATTGAACCCAAGGGAACCTTGCAGATAGGAGGTACCTAATGAATATTTGTCCAGTCAGCCTGAACCACAGACCTATGTTAGACCCCTTTGCATTTTGGAAGCTGCCAGGACTAGTGCTTCTCTGGCATAGCTTTAGAGAAGCAGAGGCCACCTTCACATGGCCAATGAAGCATTGGAGCAAGACTTTCCACGGGGGGAAAGCAGCTAGGGGGGACAGGGGAGAGTCTTGGACTTAGGGTCAGGAGAATCTGAATTCAAATCCAGTTGTGTAACCTTGGATACATCACTTAACCTCTCTGCCTACCTCAGTTTCCTCATCTGTAAAATTGGAATAATAGCATCTAGCATCTTAGGGTTGTCATGAAGATCAAATGAGAAAATGTTTATAAAGCACTTTGCAAACCAGAAAAAGCATCGACTTCAGTGGAGTTCATTTTGCCTGGGGAGACTTGAATGGTGGCATGCAGAGAGACCAGGCTCTTTTGCAGAGCCCCATGATCAAGATTAAATTTTAATTAGAGAGAAAGGATCATGTGTCACTGACGCATTCCCATCAGCCATTTTTGGTTGTGCCTTTGAGATTATGAGATTAATGTGAGTGTCCTGTGTGCACTGCACACACACAAACATACACACAGACAGAAAATGTGATAACATTAGTAAAAGTATAGTCCATGAAAGTGTGGGAACTCCTTTTAAAAATTATTTTAAATTTTTTTGCTTTCGCTCCATACCTTTTGCTCTAGCTTTATATCCATCTTAATAGTGGAAAGAGAACATGCCTCCTAGTCAGACTCGGATTTGATCTCTGACACCAATTGCGTGTGTGCCACAGACAGTCAGAGATATGGTTCTAATGCCAGCACCTTCTCAGTCTGGGACCTTTGGATGAAATAAGACACTTGAAAGTCAGTAAATATTTAACAAGGAGCAGGTTTATTTAGCCCTAACACAGCGAGAATGGATGGTGGAATGGAAGAACCCTGTACTGGGGGTCAGGAGATCCAGGTAGAGACTGTTTGACGATGAAGTAATCACTTCAACCCTATGGGGGTTGGGGGGTGGGGGGGAGGGCAGTTTCCTCATTTGAAAAATGAGAGGGTTGGTTGGGCCTTAGCTTCTCTGAATGGGGCTCCCTCCTCTTCATTCTAGAAATGCTGGTTAGTAGTCATGAGGGTAAATCGACTTGTTTGGTCTTGGGTACCGGTACCACCATGTCTGAGAGACACAAACTCTACAAGCCTGGACTTTTTAGAACCCAGAATCTGCCTCAGGAAAGCCAGGGGCCATTTAGGTCCCAGGGGCAGCTTTGTCCTGGGCCTACCCCTTGTTGGCTGGGGAATAAAAGCTGTGGCAGGGAAGCTGAGGACATATAGGTCCCAGGGGCAGCTTTGCCTTCTCATATCTCTTGCAGAGAAGACACTGATCTGTGTTGGTGAAGGGAGGTCCTTATGCCAATGACAAGTTTGATCCCTTAAAAATGTGATTTATAATTGGGATGGAATCATAGGAATTAGGCCAGGAAAAGATTTTAGAATCATCGAGTGCCACCATTTTATGGATGAGGAAGCTGAAGGCTTATCTGAGGTGACACAGGGAAAAATTGCAGAATTGGGGCAAGAACATAGCTCTCTGGGCTCCAAATGCTATGGTTTCCACCACACATCTCTAAGGAAGAAGATTTCCTGTTATGGCAGCCTGGTTAAAATATCTTTGGTCACTTTAAAAAGGACAGAAAGGCAGCATGGTATACTGGCGAAAGCCCTAGGGCTGCTAGGTGGTGCCATAGTTCATAGAGTGCTTGGCCTGGAGCCAGGAAGACTCATGTTCCTGAGTTCAAATCTGGCCTCAGACACTTACTAGCTGTGTGACCCTGGGCAAGTCTCTTAACCCTGTTTGCCTCAGTTTCCTCATCTGTAAAATGAACTATAGAATGAAATGGCAAACCACTCCAGTATCTCTGCCAAGAAAGCCTCAAATGGGGTCATGAAGAGTTGAAACAACTCAACCACAACAAAAGTCATGAAACCTTGCTCTGACACTGATTAGTTGTGTGACCTTGGGTGGGTCAATTAACTGGGCTTCAGCCTCTTTATCAATGACCCATCTGTCTCTAACATTCACTGATTTAGGGTTAGAGTTAAGCTTTTTGTGAGAAGGGGAGGAGAGGAGGCATTGCAAAGCAGCGTGATGTGGTGGAAAGAATGCTGAATTTTGGGGTGGGAACCTGGCAACCTTGGGCAAATCACTTCATCTCTTTGGTCTATGGTTTCTTCACCTGCAAAATGGGAAGAATTTGACTGACCCCATGAGAAGTCATGGTCAGGAGAAGGGAGAAACTCTCACAGTTTTTTTTAAAGCAAAAAGTTGAAGAAATGAAGCTTTTTTTAAAAAATCATGGTCTTATATAGGGTTTCTTTTAGCAACGTACAGAATGGATTACTGTCTTGTGAAGTCCCATCTTACCCTAGATCTGTCTATGGCTGGACTAGGCTCTCTGTCAGGAAAAAAATGTCTTGGTCCCAGTTTTTGATCACTAAGTGTTGTGTAAGCCAGTGGTTCTCAACCTATGGGTTGCTACCCTTTTGGGGGTCACCTAAGACCATTGGAAAACACATATTTCTGATGGTCTTGGGAATTGAGACACCGCTCCTCTATCCATCTCCAAGTGGGTCTGGCCACATGCAGATATGTCCACATACGAGTATTAAAGGGTCGTGGCATTTAGGAAGGTTGAGAACCACTGTGTAAGCAATCTTCTCTGAACCTCTTTTTTTTCATCTTTAAAAGGAGAGGGTTGAAATAGGTGATCCCTATTTGCCATAGTCAGCAATTTTTTTTTCTAATCTTGGAAACAGGATAATTGTTTAAAGGCTAATAAACCTTATAGGTATAGTGGATAGAGTACATCTTCCTGAATTCAGATTCCTAGTTGTGTGACCCTGGGCAAGTCTCTTCACCCTATTTGCCTCAGTTTCCTCATCTGTAAAATGAGCTGGAGAAGGACATGGCAAACCACTCCAGTATCTTTTGCCAAGAAAACCCCAAATGGGGTCACAAAGAGTTGACTGAACCACAGCAACGAAGCCTGACAGAGTATATAAACTTGGACTTTTCCTAGTTTCTTCAAAGAACATTTCAGGAGACCCGATTTGTATTTGACTTGAAGTACAAATAATACCACTCGCACAGCGATGCACGTGGTAGAGTGGGCTTGTTTTTATTGTTTGGGGTGGGGGAGGGATCATCATGGGGAGAAGCAGGGCACCACAAGGACCCTCCCTGACCAGAACATCATCTGCTCTCTATGCCTTACTCTCAGTACATGGTTTTCTATTAGGGTTGGTTTAACAGTGCTGAGAAGAGAATTTGGGCAGATGGCCCAGAGTTACATAACCAGTTGTGATCTTTGAACAGCTCAGATTCTGAAGACCTGCCCCAGCATACAAACTAAAAGGGAGAGGAGGGGGCAGGAGGTAGTTGGGTCTCGGGTGGTGTTGGACTTGGAGATTTGGCTGACTTGGTCCAGGATTTCGTGACTGATTCTTGGGGTTCTCAGATTGTGGTTTTTGTCCATGGCGTTGGTGGCACAGGTTGGGGAGCCCTTAATCAGCCATTCTCTGGTAAGACTTCAGCCCAAACTGATAAGGACAAATAATTTTGGTAAGTATGACTGACTACAGGCTTTTTTTTTTCTTTTTAAAAGTCGCCTTCTGTGTATTCTTAGCATGACAATGATAGAGACAGAAATTTCTCCTTTTTATGTATTAGACTAGTCTACTCTTCTACCTGTGGAATATTCCCAGGATGATCTGAAGTGGTTATTTTGAGGATGCAAGGCTACGATCTTCTGTTTCATTTAGGGCTTAGGCGCAGGGCATGTGTGGTAGGAGGAGCTCTAGATGTGAAATCTGGATAACTGGGTTCTGGGTTCCCATCTCTTTGTGACCTCCTTGTGGGGGGAGATACTAGAAAGAATCCTGGATTCACAGCCAAGGTCCCAAGTTCAAATCCCAGCTCTGTGACTAAAAGTGCCAGATTTAAAAAAAAGAAATTTTATGGAATTCAGTGTAATAGATTTTGAATCTATGTCTCAAGTGGGATAGGAATTTCAAGTTGGAGCGAGGAGGAAGCCTCTCATTTTATAGATGAGGAAATTGATGCTTACAGGTAAAGTAACATGATGATGATGGTAATAAGAGTAGTAAAAATAATGAAGAGAAAGTAGTAAGCTAGGATTCCAATCCAGGTCCTTTGACTCCAAATGCAAGTTCTTTGCCATTCAATCAAATCAGGCTAGTGGAGTGAAATTTCTTGGATTAAAGTGGGCTTTCTTAATTAATGGTGTGGTTCTCAACCTTCTTGATGCCGCGAACCTTTAATACAGTTCCTCATGTTGTGGTGACCCCCAACCATAAAATTATTTTCATTGCTACTTCATAACTGTAATTTTGCTACTGTTATGAATCTATCTGATATGCAGGATGTATTTTCATTGTTATAAACTGGACATAACCCACAGCTTGAGAACCGCTGCTTTAGAGGTTGAGGACTATTTGCTCTACGTTTGCTGAGTTTTTGCTTTTATTCCAACTGGGAGGCCCTCTTCTTTCCATCTGTGCCTGGTGAAATCTTACCCATTCTTGGAGGCCTGTCTCAAAAGGTCAAGTCCTCTCTGTGTGACAGCCTTCCCTGTCACCCTGGCTGGAAGGGACCTCTCCTCACCCTGAACTGACAGCTGCTTGTTTGGACAACTTAGTGTGTATTGCCTTGGCTTGGGATTGTTTGTGTTATAGTGGGAATCCTGCTGGGCTGGGGGTTCTGCCCTTGGCCCTGGTGCCATCTAGTTACCTCCCCCTCTGAGGAGAATTCAGGCTTTGACTTAGATGATCTCCCTTTGGCCCTAACATCGCCAGACTGCCTTTCCTTTTAGATTTTCAGTTCCCTGAGGGTGAAATAGATCATTCAGATCATTCAGTGGAGACAGCTAGGTTGTGCCATGGTGCACAGAGCACAGGAACCTGGAATCAGGAAGACCTGAGTTCAGATTCTGCCTCAGACACCAGCTAGTTGTGTGACCACAGCAAGCAAGACACTTGTCTTCTGTTTACTTCAGTCTCTTCAACTGTAAAATGGAAATAATAAAAGCCCCTACCTCTCGGGGTTGTTATTAAGATCAAATGAGATAATATTTGTAAAGAGCTTAGCAGTGCCTGGCATACAGTAGGTCCCATATAAATGCGCTGTTATTATTAGTCAGGGATCAGGAGGGCCTGGGCCAGAGTCAGGGGAGCCAACAGGGTAAGAGTCCAGTTTTTCATGCTTTCTAAGTCATCTTTATATCATCAGTTTGCCAAGCACAGTTCATTACATGCAGTAAGCATTCAATATTTATTGACAAAAAGGAATGAAAAATGCACTGTGTAATGGAAGTCAGAAAGAAGAGAAGCTCTCCATTGCCTTTCCCTCCTCTCCCTCCCAGTGACTGAGTGATTGACTCCTCTGTAGTTGCCCAGGGTTTTTCAAATTTTTTTCTCCAAATTTTTTTCCCAAATTTTTTCTAAAATTTTTCAAGTTTTGCCTATGGTGAGAAATCTGAATATGCTGAACTTTCAAATTTCTTGGGCTCTTCTTGCCCCTCTCTTGGTGAAGTGCAGATGTTCTTCTTTCCATCAAGCTATGTTGTGATATCCTGACAGACCCTTCCAAGGATTCCTGAAGAGGATGTCTCATCCCTGGCAGGCACAGGCCAGGCCAGACCTGGAGGGATAAAGCAGAATCCGTTCCTGGGGATGAGGGGGTTCAGGTCCCATGATCTCCCATCCCAAAGTAAGCTAAGGAGCATTTTATCTTTAGCTTATCCTTCCCCTGTCAGATTGGTTGAGAGTTTGTGGAGAGGATCTTATACAGAAACTGTGGTTTTTCAGTGCCTCTTAATAGGAATGATGTAAAAGGTCCCTGGTTTGGGAACCCCTCCTATCCCTTTAGCCATCGTAGGTGCAGGTACCATGTTTGATTTTTGCCTCTTTATTTATCCTCAGAGTTTCACATGGTGCGTAGCACATAGTAGGCATTTAATAAAAATGTTTATTAATTTTTTTCTTGAAAAAATTTTCTTGAAAAAAAGTTTGATTGAAAAGTCTCATGAGTAGAAATTAATCATTATATATTGTTACAGCTAACATTTTGCGAACTGATGATTTTTCAGGGACAATTTCGGTGTACACCAACACCATTCATTTTGGACTCCAAGCCTTTCCATCCATGGTGCTGCAGAGTCCCCTTTTTGTCTTGCCTCATACTATTAGAATGTTATTTCCTCAGTTGAGATCCAGGACTATCTTATTCTTTCTCTTTGTTTCTCTATCAGTTAGCACAGTGCTTGGCACTTGGTGCTTAATAAATGCTCTTTCATTCATTCTAAGATAAATCTTCATAGACCAGTTGTCCTGTGGAAGGACAGAGAAACAGACCATGGGATATCTCATTTTTTGACAGAATGAAAGAATGTAACCTCTAATCAAGGAAAATAACAAATTCTGCCTTCCCTTTTATGATCTTTCTTCTGTTCATCACTCACAAATGATAAGTTTTAGCTGGCTGTTTATGGAAACTCCTCTAGTATCTGAAGTCATTTTGTTGTTCCTGCATTTAATATAGGGTTGATGACATACTCTTAGGTTGAGTAATTTTGACTTTGGCAAAAGAAAAAGCAGGCGTGGAGAACCAACTCTTTTTTTCTCAGTCTGTTCTTGCTTAAACTAAAGTAGACTATCTTAATCTCTTCCTTGAGATTCAGAGTTTTTACTAATGTTTTAGTATTGATTGATTCTTAAGACCTGAGAATTCCTAGGTGGGGAAGCCTCTCTGTAAAAGCAGATAGGCTTTTCTTCTTGGAGAGTTGCCTGGGGGTAGTGAAAGGCTGAATGATTGGACCATTGGAACCCAAGTATGTCAATAGGAATTTGAACCAAGGTCATAGGGTCATAGATTTAGAATTAGAAGGGGTCTTGATGGTCCAACCCTCTCATTTTACAAGTGAGGAAACTGAGGCCCAGTGATTTACCTTGCGAAAGAGCTCAGATTTGAGCCCAGGTCTTCTTACTCAAATCAAGTGTTCTTTCTATCATGCTACCTTGGTACCGTACAGTTCTCTGTACGCAGAGTACCCTTGCATATATCATTTTGACATTTACAGTGTGCTTTAATACACCAGCTCTCATTTGACTCTCAGAACAATACTGTGAGTAGCTAAATGAGTATCATTATCCTGGTTTTATAGATAAAGAGACTGGTTCATGAGGTAAAGGGACTTGCTTATAGTTGCATGAGGAGCAAGTGACCAAGCCAGGACTTAAGGGAGTTGTGATTTCCAGTCCAGGTGTTTTTTGGCTCTACGTAATAATCATGTCTAAGGTTGTCATGGAAAGCCAGGGCATCACAGGAGCACAGCTTTAGAACTGAGAGGAATCTTGAAGGTCATCAAGGCTGACTTCCTCATTTTACATATGAAGAAACTTGTCCAGGGTCACACAGCTAATTTCTTAAATGAATGAAAAAAATTATCAAATGTTTACTGTGTGCGAAGTACTGAGCTGTGAAGGTTAAGATCAAATTAGAACCATTACACCATTGGATGGAACTCTTGGCCATGGAGTCAAGGAAGTCTTACTTCTTATATATCTTTGACCGTGGGGGGAGTTACTTAATTTCTCTCTTTAGGCAACACTCTAAGACCATAATTTATAGGCTAGTTTATCTTTCTGTACTGATGGAGGAACTTTATAAATCAAGAAGTTCTCTATAAAAATGGAATCACTGATGTAGGCCAAAAATTAATGTGATAATCCCTTGAGTTTCTATAGAACTTTACTATCTACCATGTTATGCATTTAATCTGTACATAAGTCCTTAAAATGAATAGTTGGCTAGACAACTGTTGGTTTATTCTGTTATTTGAGATAATCAGAATAGTGGTGTCAGACATATCTTGGGTTGCTCCTAGATTAAATTGTAAATGAGAAATATTTAACAAAATAAGTAAAAATACAATAGAACATAGATAATGTTCTTTTCTAAATTAATATGGCTTAAGCCCAATTGCCCTGCCCTCCCCCCTCCAAAAAGCAAAAAAAAAAAAATGGCGCTATAGGGATCCTTATGTGCAGTTTAGTGGTCTCATTTCTATTTGAGTTTGATGCCAATATATTAGAATATTTTAAATTATTATAGGAACTTGGTGTTAGCTCATATATTCCTAATCTGTAGGATTAAACATATACATTCCTATTAAACATTCATATTTTCACATTAAACTATTCATTTAATTAATTAAACTTAGACTGAGTTGCTAAAGATAATTGGATCAGGAACCTCATTTAAAAAATAGAGAACTTGATCTCTCTCTCTCTCTCTCTCTCTCTCTCATTCTCTCTCTCTCTCTGTCTGTCTCTGTCTCTTCGTCTCTCTTTTTCTCCTCCCCTTTTTCTCCCCTCCTTCCTTCTTAATATATATATATACCATATAAGGGACGAGCTGTCTCATGTGTAAAATGGAGATAATACTAACACTTACCTTATCTGCCTCACCAAATTTCTTATTTTATTCTTAATTTTATTCTTATAAGAATTAAATAAGTACTGCCAAATCTGCTCTCTCCTCACCCACTTCCTTCCAGCCCTGTTGAGTCTAAGGATAGGAGCAGTTGGCAGAGAGGAGCATTCTGAGTCCCAAGGGCCCTGAGCTTGTCCTCAGATGAACACCCTCTGCCTTGCCTCAGGCACCTGGAGAATCCATGTGAGATTCCAGTGGTTCATGAACCATTGGTCCTCAGCCAATAGCAGTTATAAACCTGCTTGTTATGAACATACAGCTAATTGTTAACACTCATGCTCCTCATTGTTCTTGCTACCATAAGCAGGGCGCTTCTCCATTGACTGACCCATGACTCCTGAGAAAATAAATCACAGCATGGATATGTGGGATGAGCCTCTGTGCCCTCTTTATCATTTCCCCTAGGTCACATTGTTTCATGGAAAAAATAAGGTCTAAAATAGTTGAGTTCTTTTTTCCTGTCTAATAATGGCATTATCTCCTTCCTTGATAGCAACATCATTTAATTACATTGATGGGCTCCAAGATCTGTGAATGCTTATTATTGCTAGGGAGTCATGTTTTTCAAGAGTGATGGCATCATTCTATTAGGCCATTCCATCTCGTACCCTTTTGTGGCCATAGTGGGGGCAGCACATTACTTTGTTACTTGGAAATACCTATACTAAGGTCCTTCAGATACTTTATGATCAATTCTGCATGAGGTCTCCAAACCATGATGATTTCAGTTGTGAAATTAGGAGTGGGATAAAGGAGATGAGGAGGGGGAAGTAGATCATTGCAGGAGAAAAAAAAAAAGAAAAAAGAAAACTGTACAGATTTTGCTAGATTAAAAAAAAACTACAAATATTGTGAACTGAAATGATGTGATTTGTGTTAGATGGGTTTCTACAAAGAAAAAAATGAGCTACGGTATTAAATATCCATTCTATCTAATTTTGACAGTCAATATGACCCTCTCATATCTAATCAGTGGTCAAGTTTTTTTTTTAAAGTTTATTTATTTTTCCTTTTTAGCATTCACTTTGTTAAGTTTTAAATTTTCTGCCCCTCCCATCCCTTTTCCCTCTCCAAAATGGCATGAAATCTGATATAGGCTCTACATATATATTCCTGTTAAACATTCGTATTTTCACATTAGTCATGTTGTATAGAAGAATTATAATGAATGGGAGAAAGCATGAGAAAGAAAACAAAACAAAAAGAAAATAGTCTGCTTCATTCTGCATTCAGACTCCATAGTTCGTTTTTCAGGATGTGGATGGCATTTTCCATCCTGAGTCCTTTGGAACTGTTTTAGGTCCTGAGAAGGGCTAAGTCTATCAAAGTCAGTCATGGCCATTTTACTATCATGGGATCTCTCACATATGCCTCCCTCTCTTTTCTGGTACTGCCCCCATCTTGGCCCTCATCTCCTCATGGTTGTATCCTGCAGGTGAGTCACTCTGCCTCATCAAATACTCAGTATAGAATTGGCCAGGGGATGTTTGCAAATGATGATTTTGTAGTTTAGCATTACTGATTTTCTAAATTAATAAGGATGTAAAATTCTTTTAAAGGCATATTTATGCCACTTAATCCATCAGCTTTTTAGAGAATCACGGATATAATTTAGGCTACCTTTTTAAAAAAAACTTGTCTCGTTATGGCATAACCTGGTTGTTTTTAACTAAAACCTTTAGGTTTTTCTAAATTTTTAAAAGAATTTCTTTGAGAAGCCATCTGCAGAATCACTCATTCATTCGAGTTGTAAATCTTCACGATCGACAGTTAATGCACCACGTACTGATAAATAGTGTACCTCTTCCAGTAGCTTTATTATGTTGAGTGATTGCCAGTCTTTAAAAACAACAGATTTAAAGCTTCATCTGCCAACTTGTGTCTATAAAAACAATGAAGCTTCAGATGTTTGGTCAAGTGTGGTTTATATGAGATGGACAAATTACTTTGACCTCATTAACTTTTATGGAGAATATTTCTCTTCTCTGCCTTTACCATTACTTCAGGGACCCTTTGGTCTGTATTAGGTCAGTATTAATGGGGTGAAGCCAACTATCTGGTGAAAATCCTTGAATATTATGAAGAATTAATTGGAATGGTCATTGTCCCCCCTACCCAAAGACAGTTACATAAGATAGAGTTATAGAATGTTGGGTCTGAAAGCATTTTGGAGTTCACCTAGTTAAAATATCAGGTGTTAGAGATCAAGAAACTGAGAGGCAGAAAGAAGTGACTTGTCCAAATTTGATCATCAAGCTTTTGGCAGAATCCAAGTTTTTGTTTCTCCAGGATCCAGGGCATTTTCTGAATCAGGGTTCCTTGCATACTTAGTTCTCACTCTTTGGCTCTTCAGCCTTTGACACTGTTAATCACACTCTTCTCACTGATACTTTTCTTCTCTCTGGGTTGGCCATGACAACTGTTCTCTTTTTGGTTCTCCTCTTATCTGTTGGACTCTTTCTTCTCTGTTTCATTTGCTGGATCTTCATCCATGTTATACTTAGAAACTGAGGGTGTCACAAAGGACTGTGTCTGGGCTTGGAATCAAAAAGATTCATCTTCCTGAGTTCAAATCTGGCATCAAATCCTTTCTGTGTGACCCTGGGCAAGTCACTTAACCCTGTTTGCCTCCGTTTCCTCATCTGTAAAATAACCTGGAGAAGGAAATGGCAAATCATTCCAGTATCTTTGCCAAGAAAACCCCAAAAAGGGGTCAAGAAGAGTTGCACACAACTGGAATCTTTGAACAATAAAAACTGTATTATTTCACATGGTAATCACAACTCCCATGGATTCAATTATTAGCTCTCTACTGATGATTCTCAGATTTACTTATCCAGACCTAACCTCTCTGCTGACCTCCAGAGACTATCTGTTATGTATTTCCTACTGCCTATTTTACACCTTGAACTTGATTTGCTATAGACATCTTAACCTCCACATGTCCAAAACTGAACTCATTATCTTTACCCCCAAACCCTGCCCTCTTCCTAATTTCCTTATTAATTATTGAGAGTACATCATCTTCTAAGTTATTCAGGCTCACAACCTAGTGTCAACCTGGAGTCCTCACTCTCACCCATCATGTCCAATCAGTGGTCAGATTTCCTATCTTCATAACATCTCTAGAATACATCCCTCTTATCTCTGACACCGCCACCACCTTTGTGTACTCTCATCACCTCACATTTGGATGATTGCAATAGCTGATTGGGGGGGAGGGCTCCTTGCCTCAAGTTTTTCCCCCATTCCAGCCTAACTTCCATTCAGCTGTCAAACTGATCATATTAAAATGCACATCTGACCGTTTCTCCCAGCCTCACCACATTCAATAAGCTCTAGTGTTTTTCTGCCATCTCCAGGCTCAAATATAAAATTCTCTGTTTGGCTTTCAAAGCCCTTCATAACCTGACCCCTTCCTCCCTCCCCAGTTTTTTTATGCCTTACTCTGTCCGTCCCCACTCTTGTGATCTAATGAAACTAACTTCCTTGTTATTCTTCACACACACACCACTCCATTTTCCAGCTCCCTCAATTCAGAGTATTTTCACTGGTTGTCCCTCCATTCCTGGAACTCTCTCCTTCCCTGTTTCTGCCTCCTGGCTTCCCTGGCTTCCTTCACATCTCAGCTAAGGTCCTACTTTTTGCAAGAAGTGTTTCTCAGCCTTCCTTGAGTTTATCCTGTATCTGTCTTGTTTGTACATGGCTATTTTTGTGCTGTCTCCCCCATTAGATTGAGTGTTTTTATAGTAAGAATATCTATCTAATCTATCCTTTCTTTGTATCATTGGCACTGACTTATAGTAGGCAATTAGTAAATGCTAATTAAATCACTCTTCTGGTTACTCTTGCCTCCAGTTTCATAAACCAGGAATTTAGTTATTTTTCCCTTTTCTATATCTGATATGTAGATGAATGCCCTTTGAAAATGATATTGCTAATGTAATTATAAGGTATTGCTATCCTTAACCTATTGTCATCAGGATAAGGTTCAATTTTCCCTTTTATTTGAAAACATTTTTATAGGTTTCATTTAATTTCATTTTCATAGGTTTAATAAAAAAATTTTTCTTTATCAAAAGTTTAGAACCTTATATTTTAACTCTTCAGGCTTGGATCAAGGGCCCATTCTCTTTTAAAGCTTCCCCAGTGATGTCTCAGTATGTTGTTTGAAGAGAATTGGTTTTTCTTCTGTTTTTCTGAGTATGAAATTTTATCATTTCCACTCTTACCTCCTTCCTTTCTTCCCCTATACTGGCTCTATCTATTCTGACTTCTTTATTTCTGTTAACATCTACTCACCCTGGCTTGAAATTTGAGTCATCCTTCAAATTCCCCTCTTCTCTGCCCCATTATGACCTACTTGGATATGGGTCACCAAGCTCTATTGATTCAGCCTTCTCAGAGGCCTTTGCATCTTCCTTTTCCTTTTCTGTTGCCATAGCTACCATCTTGGTTCATGCCCTTATCACCTCATATGAACGACTACAATACTTCTTCATCGATCTTCTTTCTCAATGTCTTTTCTCACTACATTCTGTCTTGTATACTATGAACGGATTTGTTTTTTCAAAATAGGGCATTTATCGTGTTACTTTTCTGCTTGGAAACTTTCAGTTGGTATGCAGAACTGGTATTCAGTGCCCCTTTCAGTCTGACTCCCTACCACATCTCTAGCCTAATGTCCTCCATGAATTCTTCCCTTCAGTCAAACTAATCTCTGTCCTCTGCCCACAAACATGCCTTTCTTTTCCCATCATCGTGCCTTGGATCATACTATTGATGGTGCCTGGAATACCCTCCCTTTTCTCTACCTCCTCCAAGCCTGTCGCTTCTCATTGCCTAACTCAAATACCACTTCTGAAAGAAGGCATCCTACCCACAATGATTCCTCTCTCCCTCTCTCCCTTTTTCTCTCTCTCCCTCCCTCCTTCCTCTCCCTCCCTCCTTCCTCTCCCTTCCTCCTTCTTTGTCTTTCTCCTCCCTCTTTCCCCCCTCTCTTTTTTCTTTCTTTTGCTTCCTCTTTCTCTCTCCCTCCCTCCTTTTCTTTCTCTCTCCTTTTTCTGCCCCCCTTCTCTCCCTCCCTCTGTGTTTTCTTCCCCTTCTCCCCTTTGAAATTCCCAGACTCCTCTCTGTATCTCTCATTTGGCCCTTGTATATGACTTTGGAATATTGATTCTGTTTCCCTGTGTATATTTGATTACCTTACTTAGACTCTTAGCTCCTTAAAGTCAGGGAACAGCCAGGCCTCATACTACTTTGTATCCTTGATACTGACCAGCCCCATGATTTGCACATAGTAGGCAGCTCACACATACTAGGTGTTCAATGAATATTCTTTCAGTTTGATAATATTTTTCACCCACCTCTCCTTGCCTAGGCTGAGAAATACCCAGCTGGGCTCAATGCTAAAAACTGCATCAGTTGCATATGCTAGCTCAATATTTAGCCAGGGAATCATCCTAGTTTTTCAAGGGAAGGCCTGAGGCAGAGGTGGGATGGGGGCATTTTTTTCCCCTGAAGCAGCAAAATATTCCTTTTTCTCCCCCAATTAATTTGGTCAAACGAGATTGGACGTAGTATAAAAAAGGCCTTGTTTCTGGTAGATTAGTATGCTTGAATGCTTCTTCAGCGTGCTAGTAAAGAAGTACCTCCTTTCTCAGCCTTGAATGAATTCTGGCTTGGTTGGGCTGCCTGCACGGATGTCTCCTCAGCTGTGTGCCTCTGATGCCTCCTCTTTTTCACTGCAGCCAAGATTGGTGTCCAGTGTTAATGAAGGGGTTTAACAAATGCTAATTTGTGATGGGCTGCAGATTGCCTGAGAGGGAGACGAAAACAGGTGAAAAGCAGGTTGAAACCAGGCATTGGGGCTGGGGCTGGTGAGTAGGAGCCCATCTCTAAAAATGGGTTAAGCAACACTTGCATGACCTACATGCGCAATAGAGGTTGTGCAATGGGGTTGTTGTCATGATAATAATAGGAATAATAGCATTTGTATTATTTATTTATAATTATATATAAATAATAGTTTATATTTATGCAAATTAGCACTTTAAGATGTGCAAAAGCACTATAAATATGTCATTTTATTTGCTCTCCATCACAACTCTGTGACAGGTCCTATTAATATTTCCATTTTATTTTATTTTTTTGCTTTTTGGAAGGGAGAAGGCAGGGTAATTGGAGTTAAGTGACTCAGCCCAAGGTTACACGGCTAGCAAGTGTGTCAAGTGTCTGAGGTCGCATTTGAACTCAGGTCCTTCTGACTCCAGGACTGGCACTCTATTCACTGTGCCATCCAGCTGCCCTAATATTTCCATTTTAAAAATGAGAAAACTGAGGCTGTCTCCCTTCTGTAAACAAAACCCTTTAAAATTGTTAGGAAAAAATGTGATAGCAACAAGAGGTAAAAGGGATTGAGTAGGAGGGGGCAATTTTGAATTTGATAAGTGCAAGAAGAGCCACTTAGAGAAACCCTTTTCTAGCTTAGCTGTGTTACCCTCCATCTCCCATTCTATAGCTTAGCCAACCCTGGGCTTGAGCAATTAGGTGGTGCCATAGTATATGGACCCTGGGCTGAAATCAGGAGACTCATCTCAGATGTTCCTTAGCTGTATGACCCTGGGCAAGTCACTTAACTCTGCCTCAGTGTCCTCATCTGTAAAAATGAGTTGGAGAAGGAAGTGGCAAACTACTTCGGTACCTTTGCCCAGAACACCCCAAATGGAGTCATGAAGACTTGGTTGTGACTGAACAACAAGAGTCAAGCTGGTCTTCTTGCTGTTCCTTACATACGACGCTCCTGTTCTCTTCCCTTTGCACTGGTGTTCACCATGCCAAGAACCACTCCTACATTTTAGACTCCCCCTCTTTTTATCAGGTTGCTCTTCCCATGACATCATCATAAGAGGTCTTTCCTGATCCACGCTCTTCCTTGGTCAGTCCCATTCCTCCCTCCAACAATTTTTTTAACCTTATAATTATTTTGTAGGAACATATTTATGTACTTATTGTTTTTCCTAATAAGCTCCTTAAGATCCAGGGTGATATTTTACTTTTGTCTTTATATCTTTACATTATAACTAATTACAAAGCTGGTACTATACAAATGCTTATTCCTTTTCCTTGTAATAATGAAAAAGAATCAAACCAAACCAAGCAGCAAAGTAATCCTGTCTAACAAGTTATCTCATATTCTGCATCCAAAATGCCCCCTCTCTCTACCAAGGCACCTAGGTCAGTGCCTGATGCACACAGTGGGCACTTAATAAATGTTCGTTCACTGATTTACTGCTGGGAATAGGGACCAAAAATAAAGGTGTACAAGTGATTGGACATTGCATAGAAGATACATAATACATTGGATTATGTATTAATACATAATCCAATATATTACGATATATTGGCTGGAACCAATGCTTGTGACTGGGGAACCATAGACAGAGGCTTTATTTCCTGGAGATCAGGTTCTTAGGTAATTTTTAGTGGGTTAGAGGATGGAAATAGAGTGGAACTCTGAAGAGAAGTCAGATTTATTGGGAGACTAGGGATTGAACCAACAAAAAAAGCACTGGGCCAGTGGTTCTCAACCTTCCTAATGTCGCAGCCCTTTAATACTCGTATGTGGGCGTATCTGCATGTGGGCGGACCTGCCTGGAGACAGATAGAGGAGTGTGTCTCGGTTCCTAAGACCATCGGAAATATGTTTTCTGATGGTCTTGGGGACCCCTGTGAAAGGGTCGTTCGACCCCCAAAGGGGTCACGACCCACAGGTTGAGAACTGCTGCACTAGGCCCAGAGAGTGTTAAATTCTATAACTTGGCCCAGTTCCGAGCACATAGTAGGTTCTTATTAAATAATGGTTGACTTGCAATGGCCTCGTATATCCATAATTTTGCTACTTGTGTACTTATACACAGTAAGGGTCATATTAAAGAAGCATCATTTGTTGTGGATAGGGGATTGATGGACTCAGGAAATCAGGAGGGACCTGAGTTCAAAGTCTTTCTTTTGACCCTAACCAGCTGTGTGACCTTGGGTATCTGTATATGGAGCACCAAAGGACTGTCAAATTGGTTCCTATTCTGCTGCTGCTTAAGGACATGGAAGCAATGACAAAAATAGCGGTAGCGCCATCTAGTGTCCCTAGAAAGTTAGTAAGTTATTTTTTGGAATCTTATAATTCTGTTTCACTACTGGGTTTTTTTTTTTTAACCAGTTTTTAAAAGGGATAATTAAAAAGAGAAGTTTTTTCCCCTCCCCCCCCCAGGAAGTAAGGGTCAAAATGTGTGGACAAAGATCAAAGAAAATCATTTAAAATGAGGTGTATGTATGGGTAAGAGACAAAGATGAGTCATAAATAGAACTTAAAAGGTTCCTTTTTCTCTTTCATTTATTTTATCTGTCCTTATTCTTTCTCCCTCTTTCAAAAAGTTTCTAAAAGTATTTTTCCAATTACATGTAAAGACAATTTTCAATGTTCAGTTTTTGCAAGATTTTGAGTTCTAAATTTTTCTCTCTTTCTCCCTCCTCCCCAAGACGGGAAGCAATCTGATATAGGTTATACATGTGTAATCATATTAAACATATTTCCACATTAGTCATGTTGTGAAAGAAGAAACAGAACAAAAGGAAAAAACCATGAAAAGACCAAAGAAAATGAAAATAGTATGCTTTAATCTGCATTCAGACTCCAGTTCTTTTTTAAACCATTCTGTGTTACTGAACACAGTTGATTTAAAAAAAAAAGTTTTATTCATCCATGTTTTGTACCAGAGCAATTTTCCAATATAATCATGTGACTGGAAGCAGCTGGTGGTTCAGTAGTTAGAGTTCTGGGCCTGGAGTCAGGAAGACCTAAGTTTAAATCCAGCCTCAGATACATACTAGCTGGGCAAGTCACTTAACCTCTGTTTGCCTTAGCTTCTTAACTATAAAATGGGGATAAGAGCACCTACCCTTGCAGGATCATTATGAAGATAAAATGAGATAATATCTGTGAAAAACACTTAGCATAGTGTCTAGCACGCAGTAGGTTCATAATAAATACTTATTCCCTTCCCTCCCTAGCATACTTAGACTTCTTAGCTGGGAAAGGCTTTCTGATCTGGTTTCTACTGTTGGCTATGAGGATTGAACTGTGGGATCTTTTCATTCAAGAAACCTTATTTAGACTGGAGCATTGTTTTTAATGTTTGTGCATTTTTTATTCAATTGACTTTAAAAAAATCATCTTTCTTATTAGCTCATCAAATGTCAACAGACATGACCATTTCTATATTCATTGAAGAACAGAAAGGAATTATGAAACTGGTGCTATATAAATGCTTATTCATTTTCCTTGTAATAATGAAAAAGAATCAAACAAAACTAAGCAGCAAAGTAATTCTGTCTAACAGAGTGTCTCATATTCTGCACCTAAAATGCCCCCTCTCTCTACCGAGATGGGGAAAATATATTTTATCATCTGTTTGCTAGGAAGAATGCTGGTCATTGCAATTAGAGTGTGGCTTTTTTTTTGTTGTTGTTGTTGCTTTTTGGAGGGGGGAAGGCAGGGCAATTGAGGCTAAGTGACTTGCCCAAAGTTACATGAATAGTGTTAAGTGTCTGAGGCTGGATTTGAACTCAGTTCCTCCTGACTCCAAGGATGATGCTGTGTGTTCACTGCGCCACCTAGCTGCCCCGTGGCTTCTTTTTTATTGTTATTTTCATTTACATTATCATAGGCATTGTGTACATTACTTTCCTGGTTCTACTTTCTTCATGTTGCATGAGTTCATACTTAGCTTTTTCCATATTGTTTTTATGGCATTATATCACTTGGCCTTTGTTTTCAAAGAGGACCAATGGCATCCTGAGGGTGATGTCTTAACTAATATGTGAATTGTATTAGAGTGATACAAAGTCACACAAAATCATCAGCTTCACTCTCTCTTCCAGAGTCACTGAAGTCCATTGGCTAGACAAGAATCAAGATGACTGACAGTGGGTGGCTTGGGCATCTTTGATGTCTGACCAAGCTCTAGGCACTCCAAAGCACCTGCTTTAGCCACCTTCATGGCCGTTGGGACAAATTGTTCTAATCCACCCATTCTACCAAGGGAAGTCTCCACATGCTTCAGTAGACCCTCCCTTTCCCCAACTCCCCAGTAGGTTTGAGACCCCTTTGGTTACCCTCTGGTTTAGCCCATCTGCAGAGATAGTTTATCTTTTCTGAGTCCCATCTATACAGTGGCTATAATAACCCCGTCTATCTGAGGGATCTTCTGCAGAAGGTGCTTTGTGCATCTTAAAACAGAAACCTGTCATGATGCTGATAGAGCCTTGTTGGTTGATTGATTGCTGCTAGGTCCATAATTCAGTCTTTCCAGTTTGGTGTAGCACCTGCAGAGCTGGTGGCAGCCTGGGCCCCTGTGGTGGTAGTGTAATGAGGCGGCAGAGTAGGGTACATAATGTAACCCAACATCAATAGATCATTTCCTCATGATTCAGAGTCATCATTAAATTTAAAAAATACCTATCAATTACATAGAGTTTTATGGTTTTCAAAGTGCTTTACAAATGTATGCAAAGAACTTTACAAAAAAAATAGACATCTGATCCTCACATCAACCCTGGCAAATAGGTGGTGTTGTTATCCCTATTTCACAGATGGGAAGCTGGGTGATGCAGCAGTTAGTGCAGGGCCTGGATCAGGAAGACTCATCTTCCTGAATTCAGATCTAGCCTCAGATACTTCCCAGCTTCACTTAACCTGTTTGCCTCAGATTCCTCATCTGTAAAATGATCTGGAGAAGGAAATGGCAAACCGTTCTGGTTTCTTTGTCAAGAAAACCCCAAATGAGATCACAAAGAGTTGGGCACAACTAAAAATGACTGAACAACAAACTTTTACAGATGGGGAAACTGAGGTGAAGTGGCTTGTTCAGGATCACATAGCTAATAAGTGTCTGGGGCTGGACCTGAACTCAGGTCTTCCTGACTCCAGGCTTGGGGCTCTATCCATTGTGCCTCTAAATAATCTAGACAATAATAACACCCATCTTACAGACTGAAAATCAGACAAGACTACACATTATACAGACACATGTATGTTTGCCTGTGTGTGTGTGTGTGTGTATGTATATGGAGAGAGAGAAAGAGAGAGGTAGGTGGGGGAGGGAGGGAGAGCTAAAGCACTTTAACCATCAAAAAAGTTTCATGTAAAAGGCCAACCTTTATTAAGTCTTTTTTTTTTTTTGGAGGGCAATTGGGGTTAAGTGACTTGCCCAAAGTCACATCTATACTGTGTAAGTGTTAAGTGTCTGAGGCTGGATTTGAACTCAGGTCCTCCTGACTCCAGGGCCGGTGCTCTACTCACTGCAGTCACCTAGACACGCCTCTTAAGTCTTTTAAAAACTTTTTTTTTTAGTTTTTTGCCTCTGTATCTCATTTTGTTGATTTCCTGCCTCTAACAGTCTGTTTCTTTTCTACCTGTCCTCTTCCCTGGTTGTTTCTGGTCACACAAATACATAGTCATTTGAAGTTCCCTTCTCTCTGTATTTGACTTGGCATCAAATCCACCCCCTTGGCACTCCCTTTTGCTTGGATGACTGAAGTTGCCTCATTCTCCTTTAATTAATCTAAACTGGTTTAGGATGGACATTTCCAACCTTAAAACTTTCAATGGCTCATTGTGTGATGGATAAAAGAGTAAACTCCTTGGATTTGTATTCAAAGCCTTAGGTGCTTTGATCCCTAGTTCCTCCACATTTTTACTTCAGTCAAACCAGACTTTGAAGAGGTGAAACATGTTCACAAATATTGGGCTTTCCCTTTGCCATACTCTTTTCCTCTCCTTAAATCCTACCCTTCAAGGGCTATCTCAATTCCCACTTTTTTCATGAAGCTTTTCCTTCCTCTACTCGAAAACGAGATGATGTTGTGTCCCTTATCTGAATTTTGTGTGTACTTTTTATGATTTTTGCCTTTTGTATCCCCAGAACTTTGCCAAGTCCTTAGCACATAGTAGTAGTCAGTAATCATTTATTAAATGCCTACTATGTGCCAGCAACTGTTAAGCATTGGGGGATACCAAAAAAGGTAAGAGGCAATCCCTTCTCTCAGGCAGCTTACAGACTAATGGGGGAGACAACAAACGAACAACCATGTAGAAACAAACTACATACAAGATAAATTGGAAATAATCAACAGAGGAAAGATATTAGAATTAAGAGGAAAGAGAAGACTTCCTACAGAAGAGAGGATTTTAGCTGGGATTTGAAGGAAGCCAGGAGGGAGAGACGAGAAGGGGAGAGCATTCCATGTGTGGAGGACAGCCAACCAAAATGCCTGGGAGCCAAGAGATGGGGAGTCTTATTTGTGGAGGTCATCATCACTGGATCAAAGAATTCATAGTGGGGAGAAAGGTATAAGAAGACTGGAAAGGAAGAGGTGGGGCACGTTAGGAAGGTCTTTGAATGACAGAGTATTTTATATTTGGTCCTGGAGGTGTAGGGACTGAGTAGGGAGTGACATGGTCAGATCTGTGCTTTAGGAAGAAGTTAATAAGCACTTGTTCAACTGTTTACATCCCGGATCCTGAATATTGAAGTTAGATAGTCCAGGATTCCTTTCCTGGTTTTTCTCTGTACATTGCCCAATAGAGAATATGTGGCTGAGGGGCAGCTGCTAGTTCATTGAACTTGCTGTATTGCACAAGGCTAAACTTTTAGCCTCTTTTCAGTTAACTCCTCTTTGAAAAGAAACTTAGTTCGGTGACCATCTTGGATTCAGAGTCTTTTCCTCAGGTATGTCCTTTATTTTGAATATTTTACATCCTGTTAAAGTTCTTTTTAATTCAGGTGGCATTGTTATCTTTTAAAAAGCTGGGGTGAGGCACTAGTTGAGAATAAAGGTGTCCCTGAGAATGTTTTGCCTTCGTTTTGTCGGTGTGGCTTTCTGGACAGAGAGCTGGCTTTGTGGTTAGAATATAGGGGCTCAGATCTCAACTCTGCTCCTTTCTACCTGGGTTTCTTTACCCTCTCTGGGCCTCAGTTGTCTCATCTGTAAAATAAGCCAGATGATATCTAAGCCCTAGAGTCCAACTCTCAATCCCAAGAATACCAGAAAAAGAAGTTTAGCAATTTTTGTTACAGTCTTGTCTGCTCTCCTTTCCTTCTTCCCCCTCCTACCTCTTTTTATAACTCTTTTTATGTCCTGCTTTTCTTTATTCTCTTCTGAATGAAGGAGGCGGCTAAAAATCCCCCCTTTGGTTTTGCTTTTGGGGGCGAGAGAGAAGGAAGAAAGAAAAATGGCAGCACTTGGAGGCACAGGTCAGTTCAAACAGAAAAGGTGTAGATGTAGCAGTACTAGAGTAGACAGGTTCAGGTCCTAACTTTACTACTGACTTTGTTACTGAGTCATTTATATCATGTCCAGCTCTTCATGACCCCACTGGCGTTCTCTTGGCAAAGATACAGGAGTGGTTTGCTATTTCCTTCTCTAGCTCATTTTACAGATGAGAAAACTAAGGCAAATTGGGTTAAATGACTTTCCCAGGGTCATACAGCTAGGAAGTGTCTGAGGCCAGATTTGAACACAGGAAGACTCATTTTCTTGACTCCAGGCTTGGCCCTCTATCCACTGTGCCACCTAGCTGCCCTGTTAACTATTTGTTGTTTTTATAGATCATTTCCAAGGATGCTTCTAGTTAATTTTTCCCCTATAATTGAGTTGTCATTTATAAAATGATAAAAAATAGTTACCTGGGGCATTGTCCCTCGAGGTTATGTTACCTTTGTAGTGGCTATCAGTGGACACTAGATGGCAGTATCAGCTACCATGTATTATTCATTGAATAAGATTCCTTGAAGATAGATACCCTGTTAGAAGTAAACTACAGACAGGAGCTTGCCCTCTCACTCTCCATTTTGTAAAGGGACCCACAAAATATATGTAAGAGTTTTATGCTGAAGGCAATATGGTGGAGTAGTGGGATCATGAGGCTAGGACAAAGGAGCTCTGGGATCGCGACCAAGTTAACAAGGCAGCATGCTCCAGTGACAAGGGCACTCTGGCTTTGAACTTCGAGGATCAGGGTTCAAATTCCATCCATGCCATTTATTACTTGCTACCTGTAACCTTGGGCAAATCTCTTAATTTCTCTGAGCCTCAGTCTCCTCATCTATAAAATGAGGTAATTGGATCAGATTTAACCCCTAAGGTCCCTTCTAGCTCTAAAGCTAGACCCTATGGTCTTATTATTTAAAACTCCTGGACCTCAGTTTCCTAATTTGTAAAATTGACTTGATCTTGAATCTCCCCTTATTTCCTATAATTTTAAGAACTCTTATGGTAAACGATGACTAATACTTTCCCAGAGGTATTGCTAGAAATCTTTTATATCATTAAGTCAGAGACCTCTGGTCCTGTTGGTTTGGAAACTCCTTTTAGCAGACATTTTCACATAACTGTAGCATTTAATAAATACAATCTTAGTCACCTGGGCCTCAGAGAAGTTAGGGAACTTGCCTCTGGTCACACACTTAGGATGAGTCAGAGTAAGAACTGATCTGTCTTACCATCCCCATGATTCTAACTCTCTCCACTCTGTCATGTTTCCTCTTTTCTGTTTTCTTTTTAGATCCTGTGTGTGTGTACACATATGTATATGTATCCTTACAATTTTCCCACATAAAGAAGTGTCCGATAAATAAAGTAGTTTGCTTAAAAATTTTTAAGACAGAGTACAGGGTTTGGTGGAGGGACTTGTTTGGAATAATTGATTTATCCATTATCAAATAAATGTGCTCCCCTTGGTCTGTGATGATGGTGTTTGCAAGCCAGCAGCAGTAGGAAATGTGCAGAGTTGCTTTTTGTGCAGTGGTGACAGAATGCACTGAACCATCCCTACTGACAGATGGAAGCAACAGCTTTGCCCTCATTAGTGTCTTTTGCCTTTTTTCTTTGTTGGCTATAATACTCAATGTTTAAAAAAAATCAAGATCACTAATTCTCTGTAATTGACTTATTAGTGTATTTCATCCAGGAAGTGGGTAATTTCTATAAGTTCTCATTTATAGATCACTGGAGCCGTTGCTTGCATAGGGCCAAAGGGGCTTTGCCCTAGGCCACTAACATCTAGGGGACTGAGCTTTTACAAAGCATTTCTCTCAAAACAACCCTGTGAGGTTGATAATGTTAATCATTATTACCTTCTTCTCATAGATGAGGACTTGAATCAGAGATTATCTGGGCTAGAACGGGATTTCAGGTCTTTTGTCGTCTTCCCATTGTATCATCTTTGTTGCACAGACAATTGATTTTTACTATATATAAATGAACTAACTGTCAGGGGTAAAATCAAGATGATATTCACGGCACTAGAATTTTGCTTTGGAATGAGCTGTTAGAAAAAAAATATTGGCTCCCAAAATGCTTCGTCTTGGATCTTATCCTAGGCAGTTTAAAAATACCAAAAGAATCTAGTCATGCTGTCTCTCATATAATGCAGTCAGCAAGCGTTTGAACATAATTGTCTACAGTAATATTGCTGCATACATACTTGCCTCTTTCTTGGATCATATGGTCACAATTTTAGAACTAAAAGGAAGCTGAGAAGTCATCAGATTCAGCCTCCTCGTTTTTTCAGATGAGGAAACTGGCCAAGAGAGGTTAATTAAGTCAATAAGTATTTATTAAGCAACAACTGTGTGTAAACACTATACACATAAGTCTGAGGATACGAAGAAAGGCCAAAAAAAGGGATCCCTGCCCTTGAGCTTACAATGGAAGGCAGTGGAAGCAATATGCAAACAATTTATGTACAAACATATAGATATGAGAGAATGATACGGAGATAATCACCGAGAGAAAGCACAACAGCATATGAAAGGATGATATGGAGATAGTCACAGAGGGAAAGGCTTCTTATGCTAAAAAGTGTCTGAGGTGGGATTTGAACTCAGATCTTTTTGACTCCAAGTACAGTACCCTAATCCATGGGACAGAGGGCCTTCCAAAACCCTGTTTAAAACAAAACAAAGCAAAACCTACAACAACTTGACTGATGGCTCACTTGTTGGGAAGTGAGGAAGAGGGATCTCTGCCAGGTCATTTCTTAGCCTTCTATGCCGTTTGTGTTCTTTCTGGTAATGAGGCAACAGGCAATAAGGAGGTACAAAAAGTGCCCTTTTTGGGGAAATATCTCTTAACTACAGGATCTTCTTTGTAAATACAAACTGAATCCAAGTTTCTATTATCGTTCCTTTGAGAATTATAGAATGAGTACAAGGTCAGATCTGGTGTGGTGTTTGCCTTTCTTTGTTCAGGTTTAGTCTTTTATTGCACTTTCACCCCACCCTTTCTCTCCTCCCTGGCTCTTTACTAAGCTTATGAAAAAATAAAGTTTGCTATTACTCACTTAACTTGGCCAGCCTTTCCAGAGACACTGAGCACACCCGTCTTCAGATGCATTTCCTATAGGTGATTTGTCCTTTTCCTTATTGACCCAACTTAGATCAGGGGAGTACTCTATGTTATCCTGTTTCTTTCCTTGAGCACAGACCTCTTAGAATTCTTTCTTCTTCCTCGGAATCTGTCGGAGTCATCACTCCTGGTTCCCATGGCTTTGTTCTTGCCTTGACTGGTTGTATTGTTGAGCCACATAGGGAGGATCAGATTTCTAGAGCATTTTAAATGATATCCATTTATTTGAACCCTTCCTGGCCTTTCTGCTGCCTCATATCTCTTCTTTGCATCATGCATTGAATTCTCTGGATTCTGGTTTTTGCAGATCTGCATCAGGGTCTTGGACAGCAGAACCCTGTTCCCTCAACAGAGTTTTCTGTTGTTTGGGCCTTGCTTTCTAAGATGATTATGCTGCCCTCACATTTTTAAGCCCTTATCCATTGTTTTGGGACTATCTTTTAATCTGATTTTCTGGGGAACTATCAGAATCCTTTTCACCCTTACATTTGAGAGCCCAGGTGTGCTTTCTAAGTAAGCCTAGTGTTTCTTCAATGGCAAGATCAGACAAATTGTTTTTCTTTTCTTTTCTTTTTTTTAAATTTGATTTCTCTCTTATAATCACTCAGGTGCTTTGAAATGAAGGAAAATAGTCTAACATAGAGCAAAATAAGATACTGATTATGTCTCTGTCTCCCTTCCACCTTTCCTCCCTCTGTCACCCTCCAGTTTCACTGGAGGATTGTTTCTGTTGGACACGGAGGGGAAGAAAAGATTGGGCTTTTTTTTTTTTTTTTTACTTAGTTTCCTTTTCATTAGTGACTCTTGGCTCTGCTATCCAAGACCTTGATGCAAATCTGCAAAAACCAGAATCCCGATAATCCAAGGCATGATACAAAGAAGAGATATGAGGCAGCAGAAAGGCGAAAGGTTACAATAAATGGATATTTAGATGAGTTGCGGGGAATTGGAAAGTCAAGAGAAGAAGAAAGAAGATTTTTGTAATCTGCTCAAGCTTGAGAATTCTCTTACCCTTCTCTTTATTATACTAATGATAATAATAGCATTTAAATGTTTTAAGTTTTACAGAGTGCTTTGCCTGTGTTCTCATATTATCCTCCTGGTGTGCCTGGGAGATGGGTATTGTTATTGTTATCTCCATTTTACATATAAGTAAACTAAAGCAGACAGAGGTTAAGTGATTTGCCCAGGAGAACACAGCTAGTCTATGTCTGAGGTCAAATTTGAACTCAGGTCTTCCTGACTCCAGGTCCAGGACTCTATTTGTCATACCACCTACCTGCCAGTACTTTTAAGCAATGGTTGACTTACTTGAAGTATCCAAAAGGAAAAAAAAAAAACCTTACGTTTGGAATGTCTACTGAATCTGGAGTCTGAGGGACTCAAGTTCAAATCCAAGCTCTTCCAACCCTCAGTTTCTTCATCTGGAAGTTGAAGAGGATGGACTTAGTAACCTCTAAGGTCTCTCCTAGTTCTAAATCTGAGCATCCTGTGACCAGTGATCCCATGATCTTCTTATATCCTCCCATACCTTCAAAAGTCTGCCACTGGAATAATGTTCATCCTCTGAGACAAACTCAAGTGCCACCTTCTCCATGAAGCCTTTCCTGATCTCACTTTTCCCCTGACTTTAATGATGTTTGTCCTTGATACATTACTAACTATCTTTTGGTTATTCCAAACTATGTGCATTTCATATTCAATCTTTCCAGAATAGACCTCATTATCTCCCCCCCCCCCCAATCTACTCTTTTACCCTCCCTTTTTACTTTTGGGTACAACTATCCTAGCAGTCACCCAAGTTTGGAACCTCAGTATCATCACTGACTCCCTGTTCTCATTCATCCCATGCAGCCAGTAAGTTATTAAATCTTTTAGTTTCTTTCTCCATATCTTTCACCTAAATCTCCTCCTGTACACTCTCATAGGCACAACCATAGTTTGGCTACTCATCACTTCTTGCCTGGATTATTGCATTAGCCTCTGACTGTTCTCCCTCCTTCAAGTATCTCTCCCAGTTCTAATCCATCTTCTGCACGGCTGCCAAAACGATGTTCCTTAACTATTAGGTCTGCCCGTGTTATCCCTACAACTCAATAAACTCCCCTAGCTTCCCATTATTACCTCTTGGATCAAATATGAAGTCTTTTGTTTGGTATTTAGAGATCTTCACAACCTGGTCACTTCCACTTAGTCTTGTCTTTTTCTCTCCTCCACACGCTTTGTGATCCAGCTACACTCACCTACGTGCTGTTCCTCACTCATGACCGTGTCTCTTATCTCAGAACCTTGTCTCCCTCACCCTTTGCTTAGTTGAATTTCAGCTCATGGCATTTCTGGTCTTTTCGGCTGCTAGTAGTGCCTTCTCTTCTAAGGTTACTTTCTATCCTATATGTATCTTGTATGTATCTACCTAGTTATTTAATTTCCTTATTTACTTTAGTCCTGAAGCTGAGGACAGCTTCTGTTTTTGCCTTGAATCCCTAGCAATTAGCATAATGCCTGCCTAGTAGGTGGCTTAAGTGTAGTAATTTACTAATAAGTGTAAGTGACTAAGTTTTGGCCTCTGGAGCTAATTCCTAACCTGGAATTTAATCCTCCTTTGTCTGTGGCTGGTGACTGCCCTGGGGGTTGGGGGTTGAGGGCTAAGGGCTGAGCAGTTAGCTCATCTGGTCTTAGCTCTACTGTTTTTTTCTTTTTAGTTTTGTTTATTTAGTTCTGCTGAGATTGCAGCATTTGGTCCCTCACTAGTTACCTAAAACGACCTCATTTCATAGAAGACATTTCTTTGGTTGTTTTTCCCTAAAATGGGCATTATTTCTTACCCATCCCTGCCTTTCTTCAGACACAATCCACGCTAGGCATTGCTTTCCCCCTTCTCACCCTTCACCCTGTGTTCTTTCACCATTTTCCCTTTTTCTTACTCAATTCTGGTGTTTTCCTAAGTCTTTCCTGATGGCTACTTTCCCCTTTTGCCTTCTTGTTCCATGAGTTCTTGTTTTTTTCTTCCCCTGTCAGTTTCTGGGTTCCTCTCTGGCATTCCCAGTTTTGCAGGGATGCTTGGGGTCCCTTGCCTTTTTCTTGCCATTACAAATGCCACTCAGCCATCACTGAGCTCTGCCACTCCCAGTGCCAGCCTCCTCTTCCTTGCTAGCTTGGAGTCTCTATAGGAGATGGTGTTTCCCTGGTAACACAGGCAAGAAAGTCTAGAAGCCCCATCCAGCTGCTGCTTTATGTGCTTAAAAGGCCTGCTGAGGAGTAGCAGACATCATAATTGGGCAGCAAAGCTCCCACCACCTGAGATCCCATGTTGGATGCTATTGGTTTTGTAAAGACTAAATCTTGGCTCAAATTCCTTGACCGTGGTCTGCCATGATGCCAGGCAACATCAGGTGGATTTCTGAATAAAAAGCATCCCACTCGCCTCTGTTTAATTCAGTTCAACAAGCATGTGTTAAGCTCCTACTGTATGCCTAGGTACTCTGCTGATTACTGGAGATATAAAGACAGCAATTATAATCCTTGTCCTCAAGTAGCTTCCATTTAATGGGGGAATGGAATGGAATGATGATGGAAATAATAACTAGCATTTTTTCTTTTAGCATTTTAAGGAATCCTTTGCATGTATTAGTTCATCTGATTACAACCCAGTGAAGTAGGTACATGAGTTATTGTTGTTCAGTAGTTTGTCGTGGCTTCATGACTCTGTTTGGGGTTTTCTTAGCAGAGTTACTGGAGTGGTTTGCCATTTCTTTTTCCAACTCATTTTACAGATGAGAAAACTGACTCACAGAAGTGAAGTGACTTGCCCAGGGTCACATAGCTAGTAAGTGTTTGAGGCAAGATTTGAACTCAGGTCTTCTTGATAACCAAGAAAAATTGTCAGCACAGTAATGCCTGACATTTATATAACAACCTGAGGTTTATAAAACACTTTTTCATTTGATTCTTAATCACATCACTGAGGTAAGTACTACAGGCAATATCTCTAGATAAGGAAGTAGGCCTTGACAGTTCAGTAATGATTATAACAACAGCTTTTGCAACTCTAAAAGCTTTAAGTGACTTGTCCGTGGTTACTTGATTGGTGAGTGGTGGGGATAGGATTCAAACTCAGGCCTCTTCTGACTCCATTTCCAGAATTCTTTCAAGTGAACCACTGCTCTGCCTCTACAGGGCATATGAGAAAATGAAGGGTAATTAGGAGAAAGAATAGTAGCTGCTGAAAAGGTCAGGGAAGGCTTCCCAGAGGAGGTAGAACGGAGCAGAGCTCTGAAGGAAGAATGATCTATATTGAGAGACTAGGATGGAAGAAGAGCATTTCTGGCAATGGGGATTGACTTGTGGAAATGTCCAAACGTGGGAGCCAGACAGTGGAGTTTGATGTCTGGTTTAGCTGAAGCATAGTATGTACAGGTGAGTGATGAGACCTCTGAAAGGGAAAGTTCTCGTCAGATAGCAGAGGTAATCAGCAGAAGTGCCAGGCTGGGGAGCCTGTATTTTGTCCTAGACTACACGCAGTTGGGCTGAAGAGCCTGATAGTTACTTGGTCAGACTTGTGCCTTAAGAAGATTATTTTGTCAGGTCAGAGAGAGTGGAGATTGGAAGTCGAGAGACCAGTGAGGAAGCCATTCCAATAACGTGGGGAAGGGAAGAAGAGGGCCTGAACTATGGTGGTGGTCATATGAATGGAGAGAAGGGGACATATATGGGAAAGATGTCACAGAGATATAACGTCTCTCAAAAAGAACAGCAGCTTGGCAACTCTACCTTTTTGGCTGTCTCTAATCCCTGTCACATTCTACCTCATATTGTATTCAGCGTATATCCCATTATAGTGGAGGACTATTACCCTTCTGCCTGAGATGGCAATTAGAAAGGCTTTCCGGAGGACATAGCATTTGAGCTGAGACTAGAGAAATGAAGAATTGCTCACTCTTCTAGGCCAGGATCCGTGGGTCTTGTCTTGGCATCCTTGGTGCCGTATATGATGCCCTTGTTATTATAAGGGCTCAGTATTTGCTGAATAGAACTTCCATCCCCTGAGAACTCTCTCTGTGCCAGAAGGAACAGGAACAGAATTAGAAGAACAAATGTAAAGGGGGGGAAAAGTGTATTTGGACCCTGCCTTGCTTTAGGATACCCTATCCCTGTAGTCACCCTAGGAGGGCTTGGAGAACGTGATACCACCTTGGCCATGCTTTACACTGTAAATAGGTTGACCTTCAGTACAGTGAATGTAGAAGGAGAAATCAAATACCAGTCTGGTTTTTCTTGGTGAATCTGGCACTCTGACAGAATCTTTGCATGTGACAGTATTACTAGACAAAAGAATCTCTCTCTCTCTCTCTCTCTCTCTCTCTCTCCCTCTCCCTTCCCCCCCCTTTTTCTTTCTCATACTCTCTCATACACATATACCCATAAAAGCTAATTTTTATGCCTCATCCTTCCCAATCAAAAACAAACAAACAAAAAAAGTCTGACTGTTGAACCCATTTTTATCCCCGGGAGCTCCCTCCCCATGAGGATGGGTCTGTGTATACTTCTTGGTTTCCTGGTGACAGAGGCTGGCACCGCTTTGGAGAGGCTGGACTTGGGTGGTGCGAGGACATGCTCTGGCTGCCCCAGCCTATCATGAGGCTAGCTTTGTTTGCTATTTAGCCAGAAAATTTCGACTGATGGATGACAGCTTCTTGATTCTGAATGCTCTTTTGACATTTGATAGGGACTTTCTGGTACTGGTAAATAGGTAAAGAAGTTGCCCTTTTTAAAAACAATTTTTTTTTTTAATTTAGGAAACGTGCCTTTCAGATGTGAACCAGTTAGGGAAACTAATGAAAACATTAAATATTTCAAAGAAAACATTTGGTTTGTTATTCCTCCTGAGCATTCTCTTCCCACCCCCACCCTCCGTCCTCCCAGTCATGGGCAGAGGTTGGGAAAGAAACAGGAGATATCATCTGTCATTGACTTGGAAGGCTGCCTTGAAGGCTTATGGCTGTGATATAGCACCAGTCTTAGCCAGGCCTTTCCAAGGTTAGGGCGCTGTTTTAGAAATGCCCAATTGTAATAGAATCACTCAACCTCTCTGGACTTCATTGTCTTCATCTGTGAAATGAAGGTGTTGGATCGGGTGACCTGGGACCCCTTTCTGCTATTCCATAATATGAATGACCTTCTTTCTGTTTGTTTGTGTGTTCCCAGACCTATGATCCTATTTATCATTCATGCATCTCCCATGGTTTTTTCCTTTCTTGGAAACCTGGAGGTTGCTTGGATGGCCTTTAGGTGTTTTTCGGTATTATACTTCCATCATATTTAACAAAGTGTTTTTGGAAGTGTTTTACCTTCTAATTAAATATATGTTCTAATTAGGTTAATGTAAAGATAAAAAAAAAAACTTTTACTTTTTTCTCTCCCCTTTTAGGGATTGAGAAGCCTTTTAGCTCATTTTATGTAGTATGACAATTAACAAATGTCATTAAATATGTGAGTGGAAGAGAGGAAAATAAAGCTGACTTTACACTTTACACCGATGGAGTGCCATGGGCTCAGACTTTTAAAGTTCTTCTACCTGATTATGCCAACACTCTGCATTCCTGACCTAAAATAGGCCCTTGTGCCAGTAGGGTTGGGCTGAGTGACGGCCAAGGTCCCTCTAAGGTCCTTGTCTGAATCTATGATCCTGTGATCACAGGTGGAGGTGAGATTGCCTGTGAGAGACAGCAAATGGATTGTTTCAATTGAATTCTAGATTCTAACGGTGAACTGCTAATCCATAATATGAATGACCTTCTTTCTGTTTGTGTGTTCCCAGTACTTAGCATATTTCCTGGTATATAATAGGTGCTTAATAAATGCTCATTGGTTGTCTTAATAAAAACAAAATAAAATTTGGGGGAAAACTTGAGTATATGTATAGCTCATGCACATAAGTATTCTTAACTAAGTTTTTTTAAATTTTTAACCAGATTATGATACTTTATCAAATTCACAGCAAATCTCCCAGTAGCTATTCATTTGAAAATAATGTGACCTTGATTAGTGAGAAGGGGAGAAGACTTGTTTTTTGCCTATGTAAAAATGACTCATATGCTAGGAGTCATAATTCTCTAATATTTTTGTGGTAGGTCACCTTTTGATTGGGAAAAAAATGAAATGTTTTTGCATTTATTTAGGTATTAAAATGATAATAATAATAGCTAACACAATGTTTTAAGGTTTGCAAAGCTTAGACATATTATCTGACTTCATCTTCACAACACCCATGTGAGGTAGGTGTGATCATTGTTGTTATTGAGTTGTTTCATTTGTATTCAACTCTTCATTATTTAGGGTTTTCTTCACAAAGATACTGGAGTGGTTTTCCATTTCCTTCTCCAGCTCATTTTACAGATGAGGAAACGGAGGCAGTTGGGGTAAAGTGACTTGGCCAAGGTCACATAGCTCGAGGCCAGTTTTTTTTTTTGAGGCCAATTTTGAAGTCAGGAGGATAAGTCTTCCTGATTCCAGCCCAGCACTCTGTCCACCGTGCCACCTTGTCCCCATTTAATAGATAAGGAAATGGAATCTGAGAGATTCAATGACTTTCCCATGGTCGCACAGCTAGTTAAGCATCAGAGGCAGGATTAGAACTCAAACTTTCCTGACCTCAAGTCCAGCACTGTCCACTAATAACAATAATAGCATTAATTTGTAATTATACCAGCATGTTGATAATATATACTGTAAATCATATAAAGTAATATCATATACCATTTATTATTAATCAATCATATAGTATATAAATGTTAAACATATGCAATTTGTATTTAGGCATATAATAATATTAATAAAAATAATAATAATTAGGGATAGGGACTACTCATGTGATTTCATTGGTGTGGGGAACTCTCAAGTGAGGAAATTTCTGCAAGTTAGTACTCTCTCTGCACCTTACAGTCTTAGAAAATTGCCTAGAGCACCGAGCAATTAGGTGACACAGACAGGGTCACAGATAAAGAGGTTTCAGAGGCAGGATTCTAATCTAGATTCAAGTCAGAGACAGCATTGCTTGTGTAAGCTAGAATTGAGATCTAGAAGAAAAATGAAACTTAGGAACTACCTCCAAGGAATTTGCCAAAATACCCTGTGGAGCCTAAGTAGGGATAGCTGGTTTGAGTAAGCCATACTCAGAAGCACATAGAAGTAAAGTAGGAGAAATGTTTATGGAAACATGAAGCTGTAGAGATTAGATCTGGAAAAGACCATGAAGACCATTTAGCCCAATCTCTACCTCATTTAGCAGATGAGGAAACTGAGTCTCAGAGAGCTCACTCGAAGTCACATGGCTCATTATTCCCTAAATATATGTCTGAAATCTTTCTTTTCAGATGTGTGCAATAGTACTGATCTTCCTGAAGTTGAAATCATCAGTCTGCTGGAGGAACAACTGCCCCATTACAAGCTAAGAGCAGATACAATCTATGGTTATGACCACGACGACTGGCTCCACACTCCTCTCATTTCTCCTGATGCTAATATCGACCTAACAACTGAGCAGATAGAAGAGACGCTGAAGTATTTTCGTAAGTGGCCATCCTTTTTAGGGTTGATAGTACTGTTTTATTCTGGTGTCAAAATTACTGTGAAAACTGACCAAATCCACTTTCAGATTCAATACTAGAGATGTTTTACCAATTAGCACAATCCATTAAAATATTTTGTTTTTCAATCAAAAGCATTTCTTTTCTCTCCTCCCTTTCCCAATTTAGAAGATGAAAAAGAATAATAAAACAGCTTAAAAATGTGTAGAGTCAAACAAAACAGATTTTGTGCATTGGCTGTATCTAAAAATGTTTATTTCATTCTGCATCTTGAATTTGTCACCTCTTTGTCAAGAGGTGGGGGTAGCATAGATCGATCATCAAGCATTGGGATGAATGATTTGCCATTGCATTCATCCCAATGCTTAAGTCTTTCAGAGTTACCTATCTTTACAATGTTGTTATTATTATACACATTTTTCTTTTGATTCTGCCTGCTTCACTCTTTTTTAGTCCATATAGATCTTCCCAGGTTTCTCTAAAGCCATCCCCCTTTATCGTTTCTTACACTTACATTATATTTCTTACATTTCTTCCCCAATAAATGGGCACCCTCTGAGTTTCCAGTTCTTTGTCACTACAAAAGGAGTTGCTATAAATATTTTTGTGCATATGGATCCTTTCCCTTTTTGATCTCTTTGGAATCTTGGCCTGGAAGGGGGGACAAAGGCATGCAGAATTTAATGACTCTTGGGACATAGTACCATGTTGCTTTCTAGAATGGGTATACTAATTCAACAGAATCTCCTCTTTCATCTGTGGTGAAGCTATTGAAGAAACTGTGTTACATACAGAATTGAACTAGTCAATCAACAGTAACTACTAAGTACCTACTATGTGTTATGACCTGGGAAGACAGACAGACTATATATTATTCATTTTGTTAAATATTTCTAAATTACATTTTAACTGGTCCTGGGGACACTTGGGAGTTTTATGGACCTCCTGTTTGACATGCATATGGGGCAGGTAGGTGGCGCCATGATGGATAGAGCACCAGGCATAGAGTCGGGAAGACTTATCCTCATGAGTTCAAATCTGACCTCGGTCACTTACTAGCTGTGTGACCCTGGGCAAGTCATTTAACCCTGTTTGATTCCGTTTCCTCATCTGTAAAATGAGCTGGAAAAGGAAATGGCAAATCACTCAATATCTCTGCCAAGAAAACCCCAAATGGGGTCATGAAGAGTTAAACATGACTGAAAAATGACTGAACTGGGAAGCTCTGTTTTTGATTTTATTGTTTTTAAGTGTCAAAGGTGGGATTCAAACCCCAGGCTCACATGGTGCTAGATTTACTATGCCATGCTGCCCTCTTAATTTCAGTATTAATATCAGTTTTTATATTATAATAATTTATAACAATTAGTATATATGGCATGATGTTAGATTGAAGAACCAGATTTGGAATCAGGAGGGCTTTGGTTCAGGGCCTGGCTTTGACATACACTAGCAGTGAGCCCCTGGGCAAGTCACCTAATTTTTCTACCAACAACTACTCTTTCTTCTGTACCATCTTCTGTTTCCACAGACAACTCGATGATATATAATTTGTTCCTGATGAACTTAATCTTCCGTGGTAAAGGGAGTTCCCTTATAGTCCTGAGGTCTTACAAGTTCAGAGCTTGAACATTTTCTCCTTCCTCCTCCCCCAAATCATAATGACAAGATTATAGGATCATAGATACAGGCCTGAAACGAATTCAAGAGATGATCTCTTTTTTAGTACCTTCATTTTCCAGACGAGAAAACTTGAAACCTAGAAAGCCTAAATGAATTGCCCAAGAGTGACTAAGAAGTAACAAGTGAAATTTGAACTCAGGTCTTCTAATGTCAATTCAGCCATTTCCTGCCCTGCCCTGCCCCCCCCCCCCATTATCTCCTATTATAATTCGCTCATTGTCTAGTCACATGGGTGGTAAAGTTTTGCATTAAGTCAAAGGACTGCACTTGAGGACCTAGAAGGCCACAGGTTCCCCACCTGCCCTTATGTGTTATATTTCTTCAGACTATGTTCATATGCAATATCTTCTTACATGATGGTAGGTTAGGTGATGCCTCATTAATCTGGGTATTGCTGACTTGAATTTGATAATTCAGACCAGACTGAATTGACAAATAATGTCTGTCCTATCCGAAGGAAAAAAAGAACAAAAAAACCTCATTTCCTAGCCTCTTAAATAATCAACTTCAGTGGCATCTATTTACACATTGAGTATTTAATTACAAATGATTCTTTGGTACTCATGAACATGGGCCCAGGAGCCCTGCCTTTCTCAGCATAGTTGTCAGTAATTAGTTTGCTTGACTGCAATAATGCAGCATTTCTCTTGAAAACAAAACAAAAATTTCTGTCCGTCAGTGTGCTTACAAATTCATTCTAAGTGCATGTAGCTTTACTTTGTTATTTCCAAATAACAAAGTTGGCTTTGTAGGGAGTCATGTTTAGTTTAAAATGACCTGTGTGTTTTGTCCTTGATACATGCCTCTGTTACCTCGTTGGGGCGGGAGACCATGGAGGGCAAGTCTGTGCTGGAGCTGAGAAGACTGTAAATAGGATTCTGTAATTTATTAACAATGGAAGGTGACCCCTGTGACATACAGACAACACCTTACCAACACACTACTCACTTTGCTTATGCTGTCCGTCACCAGGCAGTTGGGATGCTTTGGGCAGAACAGGGAACAAAGTCCTTGTTAGTTGACTTTTATTATTTCTTTTCGCTTTTGGAATGAAAAAAAAAAATCTGTTCCCTCCCACTTTCTTGTCGGCAATTTCCCTACTCCAGTGGACAAATTTTTTTTGCTTCTGGGTGCTGCTTCTGAAACTTACAATGGCTGTATAAAAGAAGACCCCCTAAACTGAATGGAAATCAGAGGAGTGACCATTTTAGAGACTGTATTATCATTAAAAAATGTTCAGAGATCTGAAAATTGGACCGAGATGCCTAAAAAGAGACGTGGGTTTGTCCTCGGTCGTATAGTGAAGCAAAAACTTTCCTTCTCAATAGATTTGGAAAAATTACAGTGAGATGTCAATAAGACTTTTGGGACCTGCCCTGTGGCCTGTCTTATGCTTCATTTAAATTGAATCCAAGTATAGTTATGCATCCTGCTGCTCTGTGGTCCCTTACTGTGTAAACACATAGTAGGTACCAATTCTTCCAAGATCTTCAGTTTCATTTGTGTGAACCCTCCCTTCTATCCATGCAGATCACAACTTTCCTCTGCTTTTGTAGAGGGTCTCATCCCCTGGTGGTCAGCACCACTGTCTGGGAATGAGGCTTTCATATTTTCTTAGTCCGGAACTCAGACAAAATGCTCTATCATCTCAAAAACTTTTCCAGCTTGGTAGACCCCCGCCAAAATCCCAGCTTCTACAGGAAGCCTTTCCTTGGCCCTTTTAATTTGAGTCCCTTCCCTCTGTGGATTATTTCCGGTTTGTCCTGTATATATCTTGTTTTTACATAATTGTCTCCTCCATTAGCACTTTGAGGCCTCCTTCTGCCTTTCTTTGGGGAGGTGGGTGACTCAGTGGGTAAATCCTGGACCTAGAGTCAGGAAGACCCAAGTTCAAATGCTACCTCAGACACTTACTAGCTGTGTGATCCTGGAGAAGTCAGTTAACCTCTATCTGCCTCTGTTTCCTCAATTGTAAACCAAGGAAATTAACAATACCCACTTCCAAGGGTTGTCTGAGGATCAAATGAAATAATTATAAAGCTCTTAACATTTAGTAGGTGCTTAATAAATGCTTATTGACTGATTAGACTAATTGGCCTTGAACTTCATTACTCTGGCCTTTAAGAAGGCAGGGTCACCTCCAAGGCATAGTAAAGGTCTGAAATACCAGATTGAACATTTTATAACAGTCCTGTATTGGTTCAGTTATGGGTCATTCTTCTTCACCTCTTGTTGTTGAGTCATTTCAGTCATGTCTGACTTTCCATGACCCCATTTGGGGTTTTCTTGGCAGAGAGACTGGAGAGGTTTGCCATTTCCTTCTCCAGCTCATTTTACAGATGAGGACATTGAGGCAAACAGGATTAAGTGACTTGCCCAGGGTCACACAGCTAGTAAGTGTTGGACCCTGGATTTGAACTCATGAAGATGAGTCTTCCTGCTTCTAGCCCCAGTGCTCTATCCACTGTGTCAGTCAACAAGCATTTGTTAAGTATCTTATTTGTTAAGTACCAGACACAGGTGCTGGAAGATCCAATATAAAATCTGACTGAAGGTTCTGCCATATTTTAAGATGAGCTGGAAGAAGCCTTAGAGTTCAGTTAGTTCAGTTTCCAAATTTATATTTAATAAAAGTGAGGCCTAAAGGTGGTACATGACTTACCTAAGGTGATATGGTAAACATGAAGAGTCAAGTCTTGAACCCAGGGCATAGTGCAGATAATGTTGATCCTGGAGTCAAGAAAGTCCAGATTCAAGTCCAGCCTCAGATACTTACTATCTCTGTAACCCCAGGCAAGTCAGCTTAACACCTTTGGGCCTCTGTTTCCTTATTTGCAGAATGAGGAGTTTGTCCTCACTGACCTTCAAGATCTCTCCCAGCCCTACATCTCTAATCCTGTTATTATTTTTTTAACTACAAATATTCTCTCTTCTGTACTATGAGACCTCACACCAGGATATTGAACATAAAAAAACCTTTTCACAATAAATGTCTATTTTTATGGGTAATTTTGTGTAATTGCTTCTTTCTTAGCCCACTGGTATGGCCAGTTTAAATCAATTTACTCGTGATTTAAACCAAACAAAAGGCTTCTTTTTGTCTACTTCCCAATCATGGTAAAGAAGCAACAATCTCTCATGTCTGCCTGATCCTTTCCATTTCTAGTCTTATATATTTTACTTTTAAAATAACTCCTCTAACAGTGAAAAGGTTTCACAAGGGTTTTGTGACTGCTTCCAGGCAAATCTGAGGAAAATCTAGGTTGTGTGTCAGAACTGATTAAAGAAAAATCTCTTTCCCTCCCTTCTTTTCTCTGTGCTGGAAGCTTTGTTTTTTGTTTTTTTGCTTTGATAAAACCAGCTCTCAGATGGCTATAGCTAAGAACAAAGAGAGTTCCCAGCATCTGATTCGACTTTTCCCATTTTCCTGAGTGCTCAAATAACCTTTTCCACAGGGAAAATGATGGATTTCTTTTTTTGTTTTCTTTTTTTCTTTTCTATCTTTCCTTCTTTCTTTCCTTCTTTTTTCTTTTCTCCCTTCCTTCATTCGTTCCTCTCTCCCTCCTTTCTTTTCTCCCTTCTTTCTTTCCTTCCTTCCTCCCCCCTCCCTTCTTTTCTTCCTTCCTCCCTCCCTTTCTCCCATCCTCCTTTTTTCTTTCCTTCCTTTCTCTCTCCTTCCTTCTTCTCTTCCTCCCTGCCCCACTTCCGTCCAGTCTGCATCTTGACTTACAATGACCCTCAACAATTTGTAATGATGTAAATAGCCAGTGGCATAAATGAATATTTAAGCTTTCCACAATAATTTTGCTCATTTTGGAATATCTCACTTATCCCGAATGCCTCCTTCTCTCACATATCTAATTAGCTGCTAAACCGTGCTGATCCCACCTCCACAATATGCTTGCTACATCTGTCCCCCTTTTGCTGTTCATGACCACCACCTTCTTTCAGGCCCTCTCCCCTCTCACCAACACCTCCTATTTGCTCTTCTTGCCTCCATTTTCTCTCCTTGACGATCCATTTTCTTTATAACTACCAAATTATAATTCCCAAAACCATAAGTATGGTCGTGTCACTCTGCCCCTCAAACAGCTTCTATGGCTCCCTCTTACTTCTAAGGATACAATGTAAGCTCCACTGGGCATTGAAAGTCGTGATTCATAGTCTGGCTATCTCTGTTAACATATCACACACTGTGCCTCTTCATGCCCCCCTTTTTTTTTTGAGAGGGGAAGTTAGGGCAATTGGGGGTAAGTGATTTGCCCGAGGCCACACAGCTAGTAAGTGTTAAGTGTCTGAGGTCACATTTGAACTCAGGTCCTCCTGACTCCAGGGCTGTGCTCTATTCACTGTGCCACTTAGCTGCCCCTCCTTCATGCTTTTTTAAATAATTAAAGAATAATGTGAAATCTTTTATTTTTTGTACCTTTCAGTTAATTGTGCAGCACTGAAGATATGGTTTGATGGAGAAAAGTAAAAAAAGCCTCCCTGTTTTCCTTCCCCTATTTTCATTAGGAATATCGCTAGCTTGGGCATGTATCATTTTCATAAGTAAATTAGTGAGCATAAGTACATACATACAATGCTATTAAGATATGTAGAGATCAATACAGATCCTGGGCCAGTCACTTGACCTTTCACTGCCCATAGGCAGAACTCTAAAAGCTTCTTATACTGATGATGAATCATAGGTCTATTACAAAAAAAAAAAAAAAAGGAAAAGAAAGTATAACCGTAGATTTTTTAGTTATTCAGTCATTTTTCAGCTGTTTCAGGCTCTTCATGATCCAATGATAAGGGTTTTCTTGGCAAAGATACTGGAGTGGTTGGCCGTTTCTGTCTCCAGCTCATTTTATAGATGAGAAAGCCAATGCAAATAGGGTTGAGTGACTTGTCCAGAGGCACACAGCTAGGTAAGTGTCTGAAGGTGACTATGAATTCAGGTCTTCCTGACTCTAGGCTCTATCCACTGTGCCTCCTGGCCACCCTATAACCATAGATCCATATATATATATATATAAAAATATGGGAGGGAAAGGGGAGCTACTTCTCCATGATCCTAGTCAGAGCTTTGAGGTTATGCTGCTTATTAAAATCAGTGTTAGATAGGAAACAGGAAGAAAGGACCTACATCTATGGGACTTAAGTAAATAACTGAAGCCCGACAATTCCCAGGAAAACCCAAGATAGCCTTGCAGTGTGGGAGTAAAGCCTCAGTAGCTTTCTGTACCAGAATCACTTGCAAGGTCTATCAGCTAAAAGGTGACTTCATTTTTTTTCCACACCCTGGATCCCCTGGTGACCTTGTCAGTGTGCCAAGAGAAAGAGATGTCTACTCCTGGCAGGCTGACCAATCCTAACTGGCTGGTGAGAGTGCTCGCATTCTGAATGCTTCACTTTTCTAGGCCTTATTTCACTCATCTAGGGTAAAGAAGATTAGACAAGATGAAAGCAAAATGTCCAACCCCTCCTCATCTTGCAGGAGCCTGAGGCCCAGAGAGGTTATGCCTTCTCCTGGATCACACAGCTGGTGTCTGAGCGAGGAGAAGAACCTGGCCCTTCATGTACGCTCTCTCTGCAGTTCCCATTCAACAGATAATGAGTTCAGTTTTTACAGCTTAATCTTGAGTCTTTCCCTTCCGAAGGCTCCCTGTTTTAGATGACTTTTTTTTAAATTTAGGAGCAATGATCAGAAAACATCTGTCTGTCATTTAGGCAGTCTCCTGGGTCCTACTCCCTTTAATTCAGTTGATTTTTCCTGAACAAAGTTTAGGGTTTGAAAGTGCCCCTGGCCTCCCTGGTGGTCTTTGCACAGGGCACTCCCACCTCCCCAACTCCAGCGTGTTTTTTCTGACTGTCCCCCATGCCCAGAATGCTCTCCCTTCCCATTTCTGCCTCCTTGCTTCCTCTACATTCCCAAATAAAATATCACTTTCTCTTAGAAACCATTCCCAGCCTCCCCTGTCTTGTTTCTTTCCAGATTTTCCTGTCTCATCTTTCCTGGACCTAGCTCTTTGTAAATGGGGCTTGCCTCCCCCATTAGACTGGGAACTCCTTGAAAGCAGGGACAATCTTTTGTCTTTCTTTGCATCCCCAGCACTTAGCCCGATGCCTGACACATAGTAGGTCCTTGACAAATGCTAGCTGACTCTGACAACAGTGAATGTGATTTCCTCTTTCTTGCTGCATCATTGCGATGACATAGCAAGATCATTGCTCCCTGCTTTCTCTTTTATATGGGCTTCCAGGGTCATAAAATAATGTAGAATAAATCTGGATTTATCTCTATAATGAGGCATGCTAGCTCTGGCTACAGAAGTGGGCATAAGCTTGTTGGGCTTGTGTTTGCAAGTTTCTCTCTTGCCTCCCCTCCCCATAGGGTATTATATTCCTTATGCCAAATCCTCCTTTCTACCCTTCCCTATGTTATTGGCATAATGTTACTTCTTTTCTTCTCCCTCCTCTCCCCCTAATGTCAGTCAATCATTTTCCATTCCTCTCTTTGTTTGCTTTCATTATTCAGTCATTAACATTCATCTGCATAAATAACCCCTGCACCTGTCTCTGGGCCAAAGTTAGCACCTTCAGTCAGGTGCCTATCATCCCTGAGCTCTCATTCAGGCCCTGCTCCCCTTTGATGCCAGTTGCCACCATTTTTTCCCTCATTCCTCTCATTTTCCTTTCTTCCTGCTTTAGTTCAGTGGAGACAAGCAGGCTTCCATCTTTAGAATGCAGCCGTGTCTCCTGTCAAACCAAGGGTGGGGAGGAAACAGATCAGCAGCCAGGTGTGTTACCATGCTGTGTCCCTAGAGGTAAGACAGACCCTTTTTAGCCCAGATTAACCCCTTGTTGACTATTATAATGGGAGGAAAGAGCTCTGAACTTCAGGTCAGAACATGGGAGTGAGAATTCTGGCTTTTGCCTTTTTTTTTTTTAATAGCAGCAAACTCAGCCAATCCATAAACACTGTCAAGTGTCCCTTTGGGGACACAAAGTCAGAATCAAACCATTCCTGCTCTCAAGCAGTTTGCATTTTATTGAGACAGTTGCTATCAGTTTTTCCACTCACTACTCTTTTTCCTTTCATCCTGCTTAAATCCAGTGCAGACAAACAGGCACCAGTCTTTAGAATGCAGCCATGTCTCTGTGTTTGAGAAATTTGAGAAACCCCAGAAAGCTGGATTTGAATTTCAGCACTCACTAGCTGTGTGATCATGGGGATTAAACCTCAATTTCTTCATCTTTGATATGGAGTTAATAGTACCTGGGACAGCTACTTCTTAGCGTTATTGTAAGGGTCAAGTGAGATAATGGTTGGCACCATGTAAAATGCTTAGTAAACTTAAAAGCATTCTATAAATGTCAGCTGTTATTTGTCTCTTTTCGGTATTTAGAGTGAAAACATTAAAAAAAAATCAATACATTGATGAGTTTACTGTGTTTGTTTTTAAAGATCCCGATGTCAGGCACCATTCAAAGACAAAGAGACATCTTTACTCTTGTCTTTTGACCAAAGGTCAGAAGCACAAAGCTGATCATAATCAGTGTATTCTCATCTTCAAGATAGCCTCTTTTCTCATTGCTAATGGATGGATTGGTAGACTTGGATTAGAAGATGATACAACTAATGTGTTGGAATCCAGGGATGGGAGGCTCACTGGAAAAATGGGTTCCTAACTGGCAGAGCCTTCCACTGACCACCATATTTTCAGATGTATGATTTTGTCTATATGGCTACCTTCCTCCGTCATTGCTGATTACAGTTTCTTGATATGGTCTTCATCAAATGTTGTTGCAGAAAAACACACTTATTGGCCTGGCTAATTGTGGTGAGCCTCTCTGTTCTTAGCAAGACGGTTCTTGCATCAGAGACATCAGGCCATTATTCCCCAGCCTGATAGTTGAAATTATGATAACAGACAGGACTTTTTCCTTCATGCTGGAAGAAGATTCGTTGAAAGAACTGGGGTTCCCTTCTATATGACCAAACTATTGTACAATGTGAAAGTATTTGCAGATCCTATACATGATTGCATGCCACCATGGGGGAGGGGGGAAGGGAGGGGAGAAAATCTGAAACTCAAGTGATTGTGGAACTGAATCTTGTAAATTAAAAGTAAATAAGTAAATAAAAAAATTTTTAAAAAAATGTGGGAACCCAGAAAAAAAAAAGAAAAAAAAAAGAAAGAACTGGGGTTGTTTAGCCAAGAGAAAAGATGATTGTTTTTGAATATCTGATGGATTGTCATTTCGCTTGGCCCTAAAGGGCCACAACAATGGTTGTACACCAGTACCAATAGTCACAAGCTAGAGGGAGGAAGATTTTAGGTCAATATAAGTAGAAATAAGGTAGTGTAGTAGAAAGAGCATGGACCTGGAGTCAGGAATATCTGAGTTAAAATCTGACCTCAGATGTTATATATAGGACCTTGGGCAAGTCACTTGATCTTGTTTTCCTCACTTTCTTCATCTGTAAAATGAGCTGGAGAAGGAAATAGCAAACCATTCCAGTGTCTTTGCCAAGAAAACCCCAAACAGGGTAGCAGAGAGTCGGGCAGAATTGAAAAATGACTTAACGAGAAAAAAAGTAAAAACTTCCTAATTTTTTTTAGACTTATACCTGTGGTTTCACTGGTATAAGGAACTCCTACTACAAATACAGATTGTCACCTGTTCTGAAACTCAAGGACTCTTGGTCACTTACTGTTAACTTGGGCAAGTTACTTCCCTTTTCTGGGCCTTCATTTCCCTATCTATAAAATGAAGAGACTCACCTACATGGTCTCTGAGGCCTCTTTCAGCCCTAAAATTCTAGAATCTAGAATTTTCTGAATCATCTGAGTAGAGATCCTCTCACCTATGAGGGGTGCTGTAATCACAAACCACATCCTATAAAAGACCTATAAATCTAACCATACATGCATTGTTATTAGGATCTGGATCTGTTACTTCATTGGTCTGGGCACTCATTAATTTGAATTACTGATTAGTATCTGTAATTTAGTCTTGGATAGTGTCCTGGGATATATAGATATAATGTCAGAGACAGGATTGAACCCAAATCTTCCTGACTGTAAGGCAAACACTCTATTTTCACGTACCATGCTTCTGTCTTTTCTCATTTATATTAAAAATAAATTGTATGTTCTCCAAATTTACTAATGAATGACAAGATAATTGGGAGCAACTGAAAAATCTTAGAGGAGAAGAGTGACCCATCAGATTTGTGTTTTAATAAAGTTATGAGATTGTTTTTTTAAAAAACAGATTCTAGGTTATTGATTTGACTTGCATGGTGGAACATTTTCTGAGCTTTATAACACAACAAATTTGTCAGATGTAGCACTTTTTGAATTCAAGATTTCCTTTGCCGGCTATCTTGAGAGCTGATGCTCTTGTAATTGTAGCTGTGTTGGCTCTGAGACAAATACAAACATGCAGCGTGATCCTGAATGACTGTAGTTACAGAGGCTAATTTTTCTTTTGTGGTATGTGTGTGTGTGTGTGTGTGTGTGTGTGTGTGTGTATAAAATGATCATTGTGTACATACATGACTGTCCATTGTGTGCCGTTTTTACAATTCTTTGATATCTGAGATCTTCTCTATCCTATTTGTTAAACCTACTGGCCAATTACAAATTGTTCAAAATGTAATAGCATTTTACCTGAACATCAAGAAGTTACAAATATTTTCTTTTAAGAAAATTGGCTTTATTTTTATTTTTTCTTTTTGGTTGTTTTTAGAGGCAATTAGAGTTAAGTGACTTGCCCAGGGTCATACAACTAGTAACTGTCTGAGGTTAGATTTGAACTCCTGCCTTTTTGACTCCAGGGCTGGTGTTCTATCCACTGTACCACCTAGTCCCTCCCCCCATTATCATTATTTTTAAAAAAATCAAATACTTAAAAAATTCAGACAGGAGACTATATTAATCCTTTAGAACTATATGGAAGGCAATGAATAACTGCAGGAGTTTTGTTTATTGTGGAAGAGAAATAAAAATGAGTCATTTTAATTTACTTTAATGTCATCATATTATTCTTGGAGCACTTCACTCTGCATCAGTTCATTGGAGTCTTCCCTTGTCTCACTAAATTTGTCATCTTAAAAAAAATGTTATTTTTATTATTATTATTATTTTTTACAGTGCAATTATATTGCCCCCCCCTCCCCCCCCCACTTTCCAGTATTGGCTTTTTTGGCTTTTTTGCAGTCACACAAAGTGTTGCTATAAATATTTTGGTATGTGTAAAGTTCTTATTTCTTTGACTTCCTTGAGGGTTTGTCAATGGACATATTCATGCCCAGGGATCACTGGGGTCATAGGGTATAAACAGTTTAGTGACTTTTCTTGCCTGTTTCCAAATCGTCTTTCACAACAGTTGGATCAAGTTACAGCTCCACCAGGCATTTATTAGTGTGCCTATCTTTTCATAGTCCCTCCAGCATGGTTGGGTGTGATATAAAACTTTGGAGTTGTTTTAAAATTTGCATTCTTTTTTTAGGGAATTAAAGCCTCTTTCATATGGTTGTTGATTGTTTGCAGTTCTTTTGGAAACTGTTCATATCCTTTGACCATTTATCTATTGAAGAATGCCTTTTGGTCTTCATATATTTGTATCAGCTCTTTTCCAGAGATACTTCATGCAATTTTGCTGTTGTTTCTTCCCCTCACACCCTCTTCTTATTTATAGATTTAGAGTCAGAAAGAATCTTCAGGGTCATCTATTTCAGTCCCTCATTTTGCAGATGAGGAAACTGAGGCTAAGAGAGATTAAAATCAGCCCAAATTTGAATAAGTATTAAGTCACAGAGTCAGCATTAAAACTCAGAGCCAGTGACTCTAGTACTTTTTTTCATTGTATTCCTCTGCCTCCCCCTTTTGCTTTTCTGGCTGCATTGATTTTGTTCAGTCAAAAGCTCCTCAATTTTATATAATCCAGAGTGTGTGTTTGATCTTTTCTGATCAGCCTAGTCCCTTATTTGGTTAAGGATTTCCCCCTCTAGATCTAGCTGTGTGTGGGCTCACTTTGCTCATTCTTTCTGATGATACTGAATTTATCTTCCTTGAGAGGGAAAATGGATAAGAAGGGGGAGACAGTGGGATGGAGGGATACTTTGCAGATTAACAATTTTTTTTTTCAGCATGTTGCCTAAGACAAAGCTGGAATGCTGCGGGAAATACATTCATTTACAGCTCAACACATAATCAGCACAGACTTCAGTTGGTTAGGTGGAGGGTAGGTTACTGGAGGATCACAGTTGGTTGTACTTTGAATTTCCAGTTCATCTGTGGTTCTATAGTTCATTCTTCATTAGCTGAGTGAGCAATGGGTCACAAGCAACTAGCTAGCTAGTTCAATCACCGTTCCTCTATTGAAGATTCTGCTGACATAAGGCAAATCTCTCTTCCCCTGAGGTTCAGATTAATTTTAATGATAGTCACAGTCAGAGATGCTGTAGGTTTTGGCTGTCCAACTTTTATTGAATTTCATCCTATGTTTTTAAACCTATTGTACAAAAGCACAACCTTGCTTTTTCCTTTTTGATGTGTGGAGGGGATGAAAAGTGGAGGGGGACTATACATGTGCAGTGAGGGTGGTTTTATACCACTCTTGAAAGCAGGTTTAAAAAAAAACAGACGGAGAGGAAAGGGTAGTTAAGGATACATGATGGCAAGCTGTTCATTAACACCATGCCATCTGCCATCAGAGTAGAATGACTGATTGTGACTGTACTTAAAAAAAAAATCCGCGGTATCCCAAAGGCACCCTGTTATTAAACTGATTATTATTTCAAGTTAATCGGGAGAGGAAAACATTTTTGTTAGACAGCATTTCATACTAGTCTCATCTGTTGCCTTAGGAGCTGAAGATTAGAAAAACCTCTTTTTTTTTTTTTCTGTTGGGCTTCAGATCCAAAGAGCTCCACCACATTGGATAAACTCAACTGACTGTCCATTTTGGAAGATGATTTCCCCTTTCCTTTCTAAACTTTGGAGTGTGTCAGGCAAAGGATTGGAACTTTTATTTTGAGGAATGAATTGACTTTTTCCTTGAAACTTGTGGTGAATGACTGGTCCTGCCAACAATGTAGAAGGAGCTGGCTAGGAATGGGTGACCACCAACATTTTTGATCATCTCTGTATTTCACCCACTCTTACTCCTCCTGTACTTGTTCTTTATTCTCATTGATCTCTGGTTCCTCAATTCTTACCTCTCTTCTACTCCATTTCCCTCTTTTCACAGTCTTGACCTTATGATTAATTGCAAAATGCTATTCTCCATCCTTGAATCCTTGCTCTTCTGTCTGTCCTAGTACTGTTTGCTTTATATGCTTTTATTACCAGCTACTGAATGCTGATGGAGGAAGCCAGACAACTGTGCTAACTGGGTCTGGATTTCTTACTGTGTATTCTCTCCCTGCACGGTCATTCTTGTATGCCCGATTAACTCTGCACCACACTCATGCAGTTGTTCCAAAACTTCTTCTCTCCTTAAATCCCTAGTGCCATTCATTCAGCAGAGGACCTTGCCTCCACCTTTAAAGAGAAAACTGAGTCCCTTCCTATCCCTTTGTCCTCATATAAAAAACCTCTGTCTTCTCCCACCCTCTCTTCTTGCTCCATTCTTAGTGGGTGAGGTGACCTAACTCATTTCCAAAGCCCCTACGGTTTTGTACTTCATCCCATCTCCTGCTTTTTCTTGGTAGTTTATTCTGTTGTTCATTCAGGTATTTTTAGGTAACATTTATGCTTGAAAGACTTGGGTTAGGGTTTGGGTCAGAGTCGGAGGGTTAGGGTTGGAATTAGAAGAAGAATGACCTAGGGGAAAGAGCAATGTGTTTGGAGTCTTGTGGACCTGGGCTTAAATCTCAGCTCTTCCTCCTGTATTCCTGGGTAATCTTGGAGGAAGTTATACTACCTCCTATGGACCTTAGTTTCCATATTTGTAAAATGAAAGGGTTGAACTAGGGAACCTCCAAGGCTCCCTTTAGCTCAAAATGTGTGATTGTCCCTTGACTGTGCCCATACACTTGAGCCATCATCCTGCCTCCTGCCTCCCTTTCACAATCAGACTTCTGGAATAAATTCCTGCCTCCGTTTCCTCAGTACTCATTTATTTTCCAATCCTTTACAAAGTGGCTTCTAACCCTTTCCCTTCTGCTTTCTGGTTCTGCCAGTCTGTTGAAACTGCTCTCCAAGGCCAATCAGTAGCACCATTTTGTTTTTTTTTTCAAAAGCACTCTACAGATATCTCATCTGATCCCCACAACAACCTTGGGACATAGATTTGTTGTTATTTCCACTCTACCAATGAAGGACCTGAGCCCAGAGCTGACTGCCTTGCTCAGGGGTATACAGCTAGCAAGTGTGTAAAGCAGGATTCAAGCTATGGGCTTCCTGACTCCAAATCCAAGGCTGTATTCACTCAACCCCTTGGCTTGGGAAGCAGTCATTAAACATTTATTAAGTGCCTACTATGTGCCAGGAAGTATGCTAAGCATTGGGGCTACAGAGAAGGACCAAAGACAGTTCCTATTATCCAGTGACCTCATCATTGCTAGATTCAGTAGACTTTTATCAGTTCTCATCCTGCTAGACCCGATTGCAGTACTGGACACTTTGTCACCTCTTCCTCCTCTTTGCTATTTTCTCCTTCCTTAGCCTTCATAGCTTTGATTTCTTCTAGACTTCCTCCCACTTGTCCAGTTGCTCCAACTCTGCTTCCCTTAATTACTGATTTTCCTCCCAACTGCTGCTCCATGCTGGTTTCCCCACATGCTTTGTCTTAAGACCTCTTCTCTTTGTACTCTCTTCCTAGATAATTATATCTGTTCTTACCGGTTTGGTTATCCCCTTAATGCAGAGGACCCCCTAAATCTATATTTGTATCCCCAATCCTTTTCTGCATCTCCAAATGCCTTTTGGATATCTCTCCTGGGATGTGCTGCTGAATTTCCCATCTGTTCATGTCCAAAACTGAATTTATCACCTTCCCACTTTCTCCTAATCTCCTCCTCCTAACTTGTCTGTTTCTGTTGATGGCACCACCACCCTCTAGGACACCTCTAGATGAAACCCTAGGGTTATTCATCTTTGACTCTTCTCCATTGTTTCCTCTCAAATTGCCAAGTCCTGTGAATCCCAACTCTGGCATCTGTCCGCTTGTCTCTGTTCACATTGCCATCATCTCTTAAGTGGTCTCCTAATTGATCTCCCTTCCTCCTGTCTTTCTCCTCTTTTCTACATTCTTTACACAGCTGCAAAAATCTTATTTCACAGTTTGAAGCATGACTTTCTCAATAATCTTCAGGATCTTTCTGATAAAATACAAATTCCTTATTCTAGCATCTAAGGCCTTCCATTGTTTGGTTCCAGTCTCTCTTTCTGACTTTATTTCACATAATTTCTCTGTATATATTTCATGTTTCTCCTCCACTCTTTGATATTCCTTGATCTTGTCCCATCTTCTTCCCCCTCTGTGCATTAATGCAGCTCCCTCCTGGCTTAGAATATATTTGCTATTGTGCTCACTTGTGACTTACTCTTTGTGACCCTAGTTGAGGTTTTCTTGGCAGAGACACTGGAGTAGTTGACCCTTTCTTCAGCTCATTTTACAGATGAGGTAACTGAGGCAAACAGGGTTAAGTGACTTGCCCAGGGTCACACAGCTAGTAAGAGTCTGAGGCTGGATTTGAACTCCGAAGATGAGTCTTCCTGGTTCCAAACCTAATGCTTTAGCCACTGCCACCTAGCTGCACCATATTCTTCTTAATTTATTCCTATTGAAATTCTTCCTCTAGGGCTCACCTCCTCTAGAAAGCCTTCCATTTCCCACCTCCTTCCCTCTCTTCTTTCCATCCCCCACCTGAGAGTGTTCTTAGTGCATTTTTTTTTCTGGATTTCTTTTTTGCCCTTATTATGCTCTATCTCATTATTAATGCTGTTTTTATACATGTCATAGCCTTGCAAACTTATTGAGAGCAAGGATTGTGTTATTGCTATTCCTAGCACCTAATGCAGTTCACTACATAGTTTGATGATTAATAAATGTTAAGTTGAATTCAATTGAATAAAGGTACACCTGACCTAAGGAACAGGAGAGAAGCCTAATGAGAGGCTTTAATTAAAAAACAACAACATATGCTGTGCTATTCGTGGGGAGGACGATATTGGATGATTTATTGAACAGCGGAGTTAAGGGTGATTTATCAGTTCTCATTACTGGCATATGTTGGGGATTAGATTACCAACCAACTCTGCTTTCCTGTGACACTTTTGTGGGTGCATGTTATGGCTGTTTTTACGTATAGTTGGTAGGAAATCAATCGATCAACATATATTGGTTAATCATATGTTGTGTGCTGGCCACTGTGTTCAGTCTTGGGGATACAAAAATAAAAATGGAAAGGTCTCTGCCCCCAAGGAACTTACATTCTCTCATGGAAGACGGCATGAACAGCTATCAGTATATGTAGAAAATCTGCAAAATAAATACATATGAGATAATTTAGGGGGAAGGCAGTAGCAGCTGGGGGAGATCAGGAAAGGCTCAATGTAGCAGGTGGAACCGAGCTGAGGTTTGAAGGAAGTTCTGAGACTCAAAGTGGGAGATCTGAGGAAAAGGGGCTGGGGAATTAAGATTATTATTTGAAGCTGTAGAATATTTTGGTTGATGGTGACTTTTGCTTTCTTAGTACTCCACTCCCTCCCCAATTATCCAATTATTCTAAAAGTAGAGTGAATGTTAATAGTCTCTGAACAGACCACTTTAGATGGTATAGTAGAATGTTCTTGGAATAAGGTTCAAATCCAGACGCTTACTGGCTTAGCTGTGTTAGCCTGACCAAGTCAGCTTTAGTTTCCTTGACTATAAAATGGGGATAATAAATTTGTACTTACTCACAGGGTTATTGTGAGGAGTTAACATAAGTGGAGTTCTTTGGAAACATTAAAGAGCTATATAAGTGCTTATTACCACCACCACCACCACCACCACCACCACCACCATCACCACCACCACCATCATCATCATCACCACCACCATCATCATCATCACCACCTACCATATTTACTCTGGATTTCATTATAGTCTAATTGAGGCTTCCCTTGTTTCAGGTCTACTTTCCACTACTGGATGTGGTATATCCCCACAATCCTCATCGCCTCAGTCTGATTTTCAGGTTAAAGGATTGCGATGGTGTTTCCACATCAAAACCCTTATTCTGACTTTGGGAATTGAATCTTCCCAATTTTTTATTTCTCTCACCAGGGTCTTTTTTTCTTAAGGAATATGTGATCTTCACTCTAGTGAAACCCTGCTTATTTTTTAATTTGCCCTGTGAAGCATGGGTTTCATATGGTACTCTGGCAAATTGGCATTTTATTTCCCTCTAATCAAATTCCTTTTTTTGCACCCTTTCTGTGATGAGCTCTTCAAAACTAGGTAGAAAAACCCACTTAGCCACCTTACTTTTGAGGAATCTCTTATGTGTGCATGTGTGTTTATATATTTATGAACTCAGCAGTCATCTTTTCTATATATATTATGGAGGAAGTGAAAAAAAAAAGCAGCTAAGAGTTCCTCCAATATCTTTGATCCTTGGCCAGTGGTTTGTTCCACTACCATTGCTAGTGCAGCAGTACCTCTGTTAATGAAGAAGGCATAGTCCAAAGACTCTTCTTCACCAGGAATTTCATAATTCAAGGTAGAAATAATCAAGGTACGCAGCCTGAGGAAGGGTTTCAGGAGTAGATGATAGGAGGTGAGGAAGTTGCTATATTCCTGCTTTGGAAGGGTATTGTGTAGCTGTTGATAAAACTCAAATGTATTTCTATTTTCCTAAATGTGGGCTGCAACCCATCACTGACTCTGTAGACTGTGGGAGAAGGGCAGAGCCCAAAGGCTTGAATAAACCTCCCTGAGAGGGTGTAGTGTTTTTTTTGTCTTTTTGAAGACTCAGCAGGACCTGGATACTTGGCCAAATAAGAGTGAGAGCCATGTGGCTGCTAAGGCTTGAATGTTAAGTCAGTTGGGGAGGGCACTTGCTTAGCTCAGCAAGTATTGCTTATTTCACAGCCAGGGTCCTGGCTGGGAACTCTTGGTGTTGGTGCCATTCCTTAAAACAAATAAACAAAACACCCTTGAGCATTTCTATATCATTTTGGATATGATTGGAAAGATTTTTAGCTTTCCTTTTGTAATGAACAAATCTTTATTAAAAATGTATTCAGTCTACAGGGTGTGAGAAAGGAAGTCGTATGTTGGGACCAGGACTGTAATGAGAAAAAGTTTAAGTTTGAACCTTGAGGTGACAAGGAACTACTATAGTTTTTTGAGAAGGGGTGTGACACTATATCTACCTTGTACTTTGAGGAGAAAGAATAAGGATGGGGAGATACTGGAGACAAGGAGGACATTAGGAAGATATTGTAATAGTCCAAGTGAGAGACACCTGAACCAGTTTGGTATCCATGAGTGGACAGGCAGTGAGAGATGTTGTAGGAGTAGAAATGACCAGGGTTTTGGTTGATACATGCGGAGTGGAATAAGAATGGGTAGTTGAAGTTAAAGTAGATATTGTGGAACTAGAAATCAGGCAAGTGACTAGAGCTGGGGATGTAGAATGATGGGTGTTTCAGCTGCCGTAATTGGAGATGGAGCGTCTCTAAACCTCATAATTAGCTTTATTATAGAGTTCTCCTTGGTTGTATATTGTATTTCTTAAAACCATGCAGGTTTTTTTTGTTTCCCTGGGAGCGTGGAAAAGGCTCATACAATATGGATATTTGTGAGTAAACCTTTTCTTTGGAGGGAACTTTAGAAAATGATGACTCACCCACTACTCCTCACTCAGCTCCCTACATTCTCAGATTTTTTTTTTTTTGCTGAAAAAATCTAAGGAAAGTTAAATGTCCATAGAGATGTGTAAAAGTCAAAAAATTCTCTCCCCCACCCCTATTTTTAAAAATGTTTTTTTTACACTCGGGATGTGTGATTACAGTAAACCTCCCATACAGCAAGGAAACTTTGAATAGATGTCTTTGTCCCCTGGGGTAAGAGGTCAGACAAGATGCCTGCAGGGTCCCTTCTACCCGTCTGGTGTTTTGTTTTAGATGATCTTATTAGAAACTCTTATTTTCTCATTGCATCGGCCCAGATATTGCTGAAAGAGAATAGCTTCTGCATCCACAGAAGACATTTCCTGCATCCCTGCATCATTTGCAGAGCCGACCAGTCTCCATGGTAACATGTCCGATTGAAAGATGTGTGGGGAACAGGAGGAAAGGATTGAGTTGGGAGCACCAAGTGGTGGTGTGTGTCCCTGACGTCACCTTCTCAGCCTTTTGATAGGATGATTTGGTTGACTCCCATTCAAGGGTTCTGTATCAGGCTTCTTTATGCGAGCGTGTATGCAGCGTGAGGGCATTGGCTTTGGGAGTCTACCCCCCTGGTTTTTCTCCTCCTCTCCCTTTTGAGCCCCTTCATTTTTTTTCTTTTCCTTTTTTCTTTTTCCTTTCTGGCTTTCGTCTGTCACTGAGAATGGGTAGCTCGCTGTCAGCCCTTCGGGGGCTGCCGTTCAGCTCAGCCTACCATAAAGGCAGGAAGGCATGGCTGCATTTCACCTGACCTCAGAAACACGGCAAAATCAGTTCTGAGAACGCTGACTATGCAGAAATTTATCGAAGCAGATTACTATGAACTCGACTGGTATTATGACGAATGTACAGATGGTAATTATGGGCTTTGCAAGGATGAGGTTTCAGGGTGGGTGCTTCATAAGCCTGGTGGCTGAATCTGTATCCTTCAGATGGGAGCCGGGAGGGGGCGGTGGCGGTGGCATTGGTGCAGCAGGGCTGTGTGACATGATGCATTCCTTCTCTAAAGCATGACCAAGGGCTTTTTGCAGTGGAAGAATCATCCGTCGGTAGGTCTCTCTGAACAGATCCTCAGGAAGAGATGATAGTTTTTGACTTATCAGGCATAGAAATGTTTGTGGTTCATAGGTTCTGTTGAAATTCTGTTTCCTGTAAGCTGTGTGTGTGTGTGTGTGTGTGTGTTGTGTGTGTGTGCCTGTGCACGTGTGTACATGACAATGTGAATGTGTGCAGACTAAGGCGTGCTGGTTATCTATCCTTTGTGCTGTTTAGGCACAAAGATGAGAAAGGTATCATGCATTCCATCAGGCATCTTCCTCCACAGACACCCTGGGTGTCAGCTAAAGGCCTAGAAGACTGTCTTTCTCGTGGCTTCTGGTGTATTTATTTGGCTTGGGATGCTGAGCAGTGAGGAGTATGGGGGAAAAACATTCAAGGAACTATGATACTCCCTTGTCAGGGCATTCAAGTGGTTTCTCTTACTTAGGAGACCTAGCCAGGATCTTTGATGACATGTCTAGTGTGAAATGGGATCTTTGGTCATTGCTTCATATGGTCCTTGTTTTAAAGGATGGGTGTGGTGAGAATGGAAGGAAGAGGTAGAGGAGGAGGAGGTTTGACAACCCAGGGAATTTGTGTGTCTAAGTCTGGAAGGGAATTTATGGTGTGGTATAAATGGAACTCTCTAGGACTGAGTAGTGCTCAGAAACACTTTCAGATGGATGGGTCCCAAAGCCGTTGAGATTTTGTTGCTATAACATGAAGCATTGAAATTCTCTATTTCTGTTCGTTCCTTTGAACACCTTGGATTTTTTTAAAGGTGATTCTCTCAAATCACAGCTCCTGTAGCAAACTTTTTTTTAAATTGCCTGAGTAACACACAGACCTTCAAGAGGATATGTATTTTACCTGTGCACCTGTGAAGAAAGACCAAAGATGGCTAGGTTTGTGTTGGCATCCAGGGTTTTGTATGACCTTTCCCCTTTGAATGTTTGTCTTCAGAAGATCCTCACGTCTGATTAACCTGAATGATGTAACAGACCAGTGAACTGGCCTGGTTAACAGCAGGGGGAAGTAGCACAGACATGATGTCTTTCTTTGCTGGTTTCTGCTGTGAATATATATTAAAGAGGAGTCCTGGGGATATTTCTTGGGCGGTGGTTTTGGGGGGAGGACACACTTTTAAAATCTGCTCAGTAATTCTCTTAGAGGGACCAGAGCAGCCTCAGGTCATGAGAGCCTGGTGCTATGGGCATACATATGTTTAGGAATGATCCAACGAGAAGATAGCCCGAGGGGAGCAGATTCATTTATATTAGAAATAAACTTGACCTGGCTGAGGCTGACCAGGTGTCAGTCAGTTACTGGAGGCTGAAAATTGGCTGAAGGAATTCGGTGCTTCTCTCTTTCTGATACCAGACCCCAAGTAAGTACAGGGAACCTTGTGGGAAGGTCATGGGTTTGATTTAAGGAGAGGGAGAAGAATGTGGAACTCAGCTCTTGCTATGGTGACTTTAGATGAAGATTTACAAGGATCAGAGGTCATCAAGTATTCCCTTGTTTTACAGATGAGAAGACTGAAGTCAAGGTTACTACTCCATAGCAGTGTAACCTTAAAAACATAGTGAATCTCTGTATTGTATATTGGTGTGTTTGTGTGTGCATAGGTCTATGTGTGTGTATTTCTGTGTACATGTAAGTAGAACAGCATCATTTTATTTCTATCAGTAGGTATACAGAAGGGCATTTAGGCATATGACATGCTGGAGATGACATTGGAATCTCATCTCACAAGCTTACCAGCTTGTGGGACCTTGCTTAAGTCATAAACCCCACAGTCTCGGTTTCCTTATCTGCAAAATGGGGATAATAATAGGACACATAAAACTGTTGGGGAGGATCCAGTGAGAAAATAGAGGTAAATGCTTTGTAGACGTTGAGTGCCAGCTGTTAACTGTTCTCATTATACGTACCATATGAAGATGTAGGTGTTATAAAGGAGACATACATTTACCTTAGGAACAGACATGAGGACTATATTTGGTAGCCCAAGGAGAAGGAGAAGTAGTGAGTGGGGAAGTGAAGCCTGTGGGCCACCTGAGTACAGGGCAAAACTAGACTTGGAGGTGAGTGGGAGGAAAGGTTTCCTGTTGTCTTGGCCTAATTGTTACCTGAGCTCCAGACACACCTATTGCCTGGTAAAAGAAAATCACTTGCCACAGTGAATCCCGAGGGTAAGAGGAGACTTCTTCGGATCCTGTTTGCTGTGGGAAGAATTTCTCACCTTGGATCCTCTCTTTTTTTGACTTTTTTTTTTCTGGGTTGCTATTTCCTGATCTCTGCCCTGATACATCAAAAAGGAAAATGGAAGAACTGAGTGATTCTCCAAGGGGTAAATTCTGATTGATGCTAAAGTGTGAATGAGAGCTGAGTCATTTATGCATGGGAGGTTTCCTTCTCACGTAAGTTGGACAGGAAGATAGTGGTGATGGGACTCAGTCTTCTTTTTTGGACATCTATCTTTATATTGCCACAGGAATAATTGGGGCAAGATGGAATGGAAAGGAAATACTACTCCTCTGATGTCTCCTGGGTCTGATTTTTATAAAGGAAAAAAATATTTCATAGCACTTGTTCCCTGAAATCAACGAAGGATCTGGGTAAAGCCATCCAATTTCACAGAACTATTTTAAAATAACTCATTAGCTAGTCATTGCCCATTCTGTTCTGATGCAAATTCATTTATTTGTAAAGTATATACATGTTTTGCATATGCCTTTAACCCAGAAACTTGCCAAGCAGAATGCAAAGTAGCAGCTTGGTCACTATTACTGCTTCTTTCCCTGGTCTTTCATTGAAGGACATTTGAATCCACGTGGTTTAGATCCTGAAAAGCTTAAGGTATGTAGAAGGATTCATTTTTTCCCAATCTGTCCTCTCCCATCCCTTCAGATAGTTGAACTTTTTCATCCCCTTTAAATCTTCTGTTGTTTCATTATGTAAAACCCCTTTAGGACAGCTCAATTTTTGTCTCTTCATCTGGCAAATAGTAGGCACTTAATAAGCACTTGTTAATTTGATTAACCTGGATCATTCTGTTCTCCATAGTTTGGTGAGGAAGATATTTTTAGGAACTTGAATGCTTAGGAACACCCATTGATGCTTCTTTTTCTTCACTGTCCTGTACCCTTTCAATAATTAATGAGCAAAACTTCTAGTGAATTCCCCAAGCTAAGAGCAAAGGCAAGTTCAACTTTATTTCGAAAAGACCTTTGTGGTCAAGTAGAAATGATTGTGTATTTTTCACGAAAGAGGCAGACTCTTTCTGTTTAGCTTGGTTTATTGACTTATGATTAGTTTATAAAGTAAATATCTTAAATGCTCTGAGATAGGAATAGGAATGTAGGAGTGTCATTTAAGTGTGTCACTTGAAATGTTGGCAGTGAGAGTTGTTAGCAACCTAAAAAATTGGTAGGCAATGTTTAGTTTTCTCCAGTAACTTGGGGGCGTTTTCATTTCATTTTTTTTTATTTTTAAAGAATATTGCCATTTTTTCTAAAGGTTATCTTTTCCCCCCTCAAGTTTTAGCAGGTTTTTTTTTGATAGTTGTCACTCCCATCCCTCAAGAAAAAAAAAAGAATAAAACAAGGTATGAATAGAGAAAAAAACCAAGATATTTGGAGTTGTGCTAAAGGAATCATTTTGAGACCTGGAAATAAATCTAGTGCTTTTAAAAGTAGTTTTCTTTAGGCATTTTAGAAGCTTAGTGGAGTGGACATCTTGTTGAGAGCCTGTAATTAAAATGATTTTATGGCTAGCACACAGGCTCTTATGTGACCTTGGGCAAGCCACTAATCTCTCTGAGCCTCAGTTTCCCCATCTGTATAATGAGGGATTTGGACTTGATGATTTTTAAAGGGTGAGAATGGGTCTCTCTTCCTAGAGTTGATTTGTACAAGCATTGTATCCCTAGTGTGAACTTTTACTGGCTCCATGCAACTGAACTGGTGGGTTGTGGATGGATTTGGATTTTTATGCAAGAAGCCTGCAAAGGTATAGGTGCAGGTTTGGGGGTGGGGAGAATCAATTTCAAAACACATTCCCTGACACCAGAAAATGATCTGTGTGAGGTCATGCATTTATAGACATATCAATGCACTAGTTTACCCATTCTGGTATGGGATAAGTTATGTTAGCATGTTTGTGAAAAAAATCCAAGTTAACTCTCGATTCTTAAGTTGTCTCAAGTTTCCTTTCAAAAGCAGAGATGGGTCCTTTGTCATTTTCAGAGACTTTGATTCAAGTTCATGTATTTAAATTTTAAACATATGTGGCACCTTTTCAATCAGTCACTTTAGAAATAGATTATAAAGTTTGGCCTTTCTCAGATTTAGTTCAGATATAAAATAGTCTGGGATATAGAAAATTTAAAAAATTCTTAGGAAAATGTTTGAATATTTTGAAATTATTATTTTTAAAAATAAGTTTTATGGATTTTTTTTACATCAACATAGTTTTTCCCAGTAATCCTCTTTCCCCAACCATACCATATAACAAGTGATATTTTATCAAAGAAAAAAAAGAGGGGAAAAAAAATCCACATCAGATGAACAGACTGAAAAAAATCTGAAACTATGTGTCATGTATTTAGGGGTGGGAAGTTCTTCTCATTCCTTTGAACCAGCTTTGCATACTTTGAAAGAATGCTTTGAGCAATTTAAGAGTGCTGCAAATATGTATTTGATGATACAATTTAGGCATGTAAATTAGATCTGAGACTTGACTCTTCTTGTTTTACTGGAAGGAATAAGGAAAAAGAGGCAACTTTTCCTAGGAACCACCATGATACCAACAATTCCTGGCCCCCACCTCAGAAGCCCCTAAACAATACGGCTTTCTCGCTAGGTTTTTAGTCTGGTATGTCAGTGTTCAGTAAGACTGTGATCTCCTAAACTGGTTTGGTTTTTATTTTGTTTTTATTTTATTTTTGGTCTCTCTTTGTATCCCCAGAAATTGGCACAGTGCCCATCACGTTGTAGGTGATTAGTAAATGCTTCTTGACTTGATTTAATAAATGCTAAAAATGAGGATGAGAAGTTAGGTAGTACAATCATCTTGTACTCCTAATAATTTTGGTTATGGACATTTGATGCCGCAGGTACCCGTCTCAGAGTTAATAAGGTAGATGGATCCTACTTTGCTCCTTTGTTTCAAACCCATTTCAGATGGCAACTAAACAGGGTAACCGTGCAACACTCCTGCGATTGTTATTGTGATAACCTGCTAGACATGTATGTAGACTTAGCATGGGGGCAACTGTTAAGCTGAGGGGCAGCTACACTGACCAGTGGCCTGAAGTCAGTAAGACTCACCTTCCTGAGCTCAAATCCTGGCCTCAGACACTGACTAGCTGTGTGACCCTGGGCAAGTCACTTCACCCTGTTTGCCTCAGTTTCCTAATCTGTAAAAATTAGCTGGAGAAGGAAATGGTAAACACTCCAGTATCTTTGCCAAGAAAACCTCCAATGGGATCATAAAGAGTCGGACATGACTGAAAATGACTGAACAGCAACAATTGTTAAACTGCAGTGGCTTTTTATAAATGATTGTTTTATAGCTTTACATACAACTTAGTGTAAAGATGCCGGGAAAGTCCACTTTTGGGGGGTATCCATTGCTGGGGTTTTCTGCCATCTTTTTACTTTACCACTAAGCACCACCAGTAACAAATAGAGCAGAGAACAATTTGAGATGTAGTGAGATGAGATGAGTGCTCTTGGGTCCAGAACCAAGGCTGATTTGGATACTACCCTTAGCTTCCTAGGATCACAAAGTATAGACTTTTAGGATCTTAGAGCCCAAACCCCTCATTTTACAGAAATTCTTGTTTCTGTCTTTAGAACCAATACAGTATCAATATTCACAGACTTTGCTTTTTCTGTACTCCAAGTCAAATCAGCAAGCATTTATTAAGTGCTTACTGTTTGCCAGGCACCAGACTAAGCAAGGCTAACGTAATGATGCCCTTCCTCCAAACAGATTACAGATCCAGGAGAGAGAAAACACAGCAAGAAAACCCTCTCTATGGTCTTCCTTGCTCCTCCTCCACGGAGTTCTATTGCCAAGTGGATCCGTACTCTTATTGGCCCAAGGACTTTTCCTTCTGGTGTGCAGTAAAGCTGGTCTAGGTCTCATACCATGTGCAGGATCTTCTCAAAAGCTTCTGTAGATCTCAGAGATCCTCAGTGGAGTTATTCTTCCTTCTGGTTTGAATGTAAGCTCCTTGAGGGTGCAGTTTTGTGTTTGTATTGTTAGCACCTCGCCCAGTGCTCTGGTCATTGTGTTGATTTAAGGAAAACACTTACTGAAGCAGAGCTCTTCTTATTAAGGATCCAGAAGGCACCTTTAAGAGGTTGTAGCATCTGGGTTTGTTATGAACACCAGGTGCTCCCATACCACAGGTATGTGGAGGTACCAGAAATTAAGAGGATAATGGTTAACTGATTAACTACCAGATATTTAAGCGTGTAATGTACTTACAGTGGTCCTGGGGCTCATCTCAGCTTCCTTTTCTATCCTAGTTTAAGTAATCAGCCTCCGAGTTTACTTGGAATGTTTTATGAATATATTTCCTGGCCCACTTGCCTTACCAAACTGGCTTATTTCCACCCATGCATAACTTGAAATCGTGATACTTAGTTTTTTAGTTGTGACTTTTTCTTGGTTTTTGTTCATTTGGGGATATATTTGCTGAAAGTACTTTACGCCATATTTCTATCATTAAAAATAACATGAATAAAAACTAAATTGGGTTTGAGAATTACTTCAAAAGTCTAAAGATAGCCTGATATAAAAAATTAGGGTTGATGTCAGTCGATTTTGAGAGACCAACTTGGGCAAGATAAGGAAATGGAGTTGTATGTACGTGTCATAAAGCATTCTATTTAACAATAACAACAATAAAATGCTTTAAAGTTTGTGGGGTGCTTTAAATCCATTATCTTATTTAAGTTTCACAGTAATCATGTCAGATATTTACTACAGGTATTGTATACCATTTTACAGGTGAAGAAACAGAGACTGAGGTAAGTAAAGACTTGCCTGTAGTCACCAATAAGTGTCAGAGATGGAGTGTGAATCTAGCCTTCTGTTTACTATGCCACGATTCAGTTTGTCAAGTTTAAGGAATGAACTTTGAAAGGTGAAAGTTGTAATTAAATACATAGATTGGACTGGTCAGCATTAGGCAAGGATAGTCTGAAATCATCTTTAAAGGTGAACATTAACAAAGTGATTATGAATACAGTAACATTTTAAAAGGCATTTTTATGTTTATCCTTTGTTCTCGAAGAGGAGCATAACATCAGGGAAATGATGACATGACTTGCAGTTGAGTGAGGCGGGGCAGTGCAAGGTCACCAGCCTCACTTTCTCCTCCAGAGTCCTCTGGGTCCAGTGGCCAGATATTCATCAGGATGACTGAGATGACCCAGGATGCGATCCTTCTAGGCTAATGCCTTTTCAGGTTCTCACTTTGAGTGAGGCAACGCCCATTCAGGGAATAGGCCTCTTAAAGAAGTGAGTCAAGGGATGACCCTGCTTGTGTTGAACATTTTTATCTGGATAACAAACATAAAGAATTGTTTGATGAGTATATTTGCAGAAATGGTTCATGCCATTGCACAGAATAGGTATCTATAAATATGTGTGGAATGGATGAGTTCTACAGAGGTTCTTAGGCTCTGAGAATTAGAGCTAGAATGTTAGCTAGAGACCAGCCCTCTCCTTTAACAGTTGGGGAAACTGTGACCCAGAGTAAGTGACTCATCCAAGGTCATAGATGCCATAAGGAGCAGATACAAGTGTGGAAACCAAGGCCTGGACTCCAGATTTAGCAGTCTTTCCCCATGCCCCCTTGAGATGGGATGGTTTGCTTCCCATTTTTGTTCATGTTTAAACATCCAGCTAATTTAATGATGATGGTGATGATTGATGATAGCTCACATTTATGGAAACACTTACTAGGGCCAGGCACCGCGCTTTACTCTTATTATTTGATCCTGACGACATCTCTGGGAGGTAGGTGCTATTATCATCACCCCCATTTTACAGATGGAGAAACTGAGGCAAGCAGAGGTTAGATAACTTGCCCAGGGTCACACAACTAGTGAGAGTCTGGGTTTGGATTGGAATTCAGGTCTTCCTGACTCCAGACTCAGTGCTCTATTCACTGGGTCACCTAGACGCTTGAATTTAAAGTTGGTGCTAGGTGTACACGATATTAATTGAGCCAGTTAAAAACTGCATTTTGCTGATATTCCCACCCCCGATTAATAGGAGGACTCAGTGAATTTTTGTTAGAACAGACAATAGTAACTAATAATGGGGGCAGCTAGGCAGTATAGAGGATAGAGAGCCTGGCCTGGAGTCAGGAAGACTCATCTCCCCGAGCTCAAATATGGCCTCAGATACGTACTAGCTGTGTGACCATGGGCACTTAACCCTGTTTGTCTCAGTTTCCTCATCTGTAAAAGTGAGCTGGAGCAGGAAATGGAAAACCACTCCAGTATCTTTGTCAAGAAAACCTCAAATGGGGTCACGAAAAGTCAGACCTGACTAACGACACTAAATAACACCACCTCTACCTTATTATCACTTCTCTTTTTAAACGATATGGAACTTTTCACTATTATAGATGAGTTCTTTCATATAGTCTGCGCAGGGCACATATGTGCAAGAGTGTAGATTTCTTGCCTTATAGACAGTTTTGTTTGTAAATTTGGAGAAAGATTTAAATTTAGTTTGCTAACAGTGCTTTTGAAAGCCTTGCATCTCAGTGTTTTAAAAGAAGTTTTATTGAACACTTTTTTTTTTAAACATCACTATCAATTGCAGATAACTGCCTCCACCACTTGATTAACATCTTGCCTTGTAACATATAACCACAGTCCAGGGAAGCACTGGGCCCTACCTGTCAGTGTATAGCTTGTCTCTGCTGGTAGCCCACCATTTGTCTTCCAAGGAGTCAGGCTTCATTCATTGTCCTGTGAAGCTGGAATTATTAGTCGCTTCATTAACTGGGAATTCTGAAAGCTTTCAGTGTGTTTTCCCCTCATTTATAGTATTGGTACAATTGTCTTCTTGTTGACTCTTAATTTTTATCAAACCTTTTTTTAAGCTCTATCCCTTGAAATAACAAAGACTTTTATTTAATATGTCATTTTGACATTTCTGAGGCTCTTTCTCTGAAACACCTGTGGAGTACCATTGTTTTTCATTTCTAGAATGAATAAGATGCTTTGAATAGTATTTTTTAAAGTTTCAGGTTCTTACTCTCTTTTCCATTGTCAGCCTTGCCAATTCAAGAGACTCAGTGTGGTCTTATGGCAGTTTCCATAGAGCTAGCTAGCTATACTGTCCTTTTCTCAGTGGTCATTTATTTCTTCTGCCTTCTGTGGAATCCTCCCTCTTAACCGGTTACCTGCTAGGATTCCAGCAGTCTGCAAGCCTTTAGTGACCCTGAGTTCACTCCTTAGAGAAAGGCAAGATATATTCCCTAATGTAATGCTGTTAGGTGCAGAGAGCTCTGGTAGGATTTGCTTGGGAGAATTGCTGAGAAGCAATTCGAAGCTTCTTTCCACAAAACCCAAAGCTAAGTATGTTTTTCAGACCATTACTGGAGAGTGTTTGCTTTTCTCATTGTTAGAAGGGAAACAACCAGATGGGAAGCATGGTTGTTATCTGAAGTGGATGTTCAGGAAAACAGCCATGGAATGAGCAACTTTACCTTGTTAACCATAGCGTTCTCTTACTGCAGTATTTCTTAGACTACAGAGTTACCCTGAGAATTGGCTCTGGGGGAAATATAGAATGCAGAGAAAACTGCCAAGTGCTCTTGGCATAGAGAGGCAGGTATGCAAGTGGGGCTTAGATCTTTACTGCATACGTGTTTTTGCTGGAAATAAAATTAAAGATTTCTTTCTCTGCATATTATCATACAACTGGAATCCCAGTTTTGGCAAGGGGTGTGTGTGTGTGTGTGTGTGTGTGTGTGTGTGTGTGTGTGTCTGTGTCTGTGTGTGTGTGTCTTCAGCACACCCATAGGAAACATGTCACCGAGGAAGTTAGGCAATCATTTACCCAGGTGACTTGCCCTACAGATTCCCCGCCTCTAAACAGGTGTACCTGTTTAAGTATCGGTCTGCATTTCCCTATGCAGTTGCTATGAAACTTGGAGGAAGCTACCATTATCCAGGGTTCTAGGGGGGAGGGTGGTTGTGGGAGAAGAAGATACAGGGTAAAAAGCTTCAAAATCGACAATCTCCTCTCCCATCTACCATTTTGGAAGCTTGGTTTAGAATAAGCCCTAAACCGCTGGCCCTTCTGCGCAGTAGGAGGCCAGGCATGTTTTAGGAGGGTGATGGCTCTTTGCCAGTTCCCCTTCCTCTCTCCCATCCTGAACCCCATACTCCCAGGCAGTCTGGGATTCCCTCCTAGGTGAGAGAGATGTTGGGTCCAATAATATAGCCCTTTGCACAGATAAATCACCCAGGATGTTGGCAAGGCATGTTTGCTGCCCAGGAGAGTCTCCAGGCTGCTGGGAGTGTGCTCAGGTCACTGTACAGATGGCATCTCCACAGAGGTGGCTGGGAGGTATCCCAGTGCCAAAGGCTTAGGACGATGATCCGACGTTAGCAATGTCATTGAAAGAATTGGGAAATGAAGAGGAAGAGTGTTTTGAGTATGACTGTGACAATGAACCGAAGAGGCCTACCCTGGTTAAGCATGAAAGCCTGGACCTCTTGGAAGAGGGTAAATGTGTTACTTTATCTTAAACTTCTTCAGCTTTTTCCTTTCCCAAACCTGATGGGCTTGAACATTAGCCCATCTTCTAGTAAGCTGTTGCTGCCTCAAATCCATATCTTGTGTCTTCACAGTGTACATTGTCTTGAGTCACTAGTGGCAATAAGGCTTGTGTTATTTTGAAAATTAAATTTGTTTTCTAGGGTTTTTTTTTTTTTGATTGGGTAGAAAAAAATACAGATCAGAGTAAAAATATAAGACTTTTTTTTTTCTTCTAGTTGACCTTAGGGGGGCTTTTACTTATAAAAGGGATTCTTAACCTGGGGTCTGTGAACTTTTAAAATACTTTGATAAGTATATTTCAATTTAATTGGTTTTCTTTGTAATCTGTCATATTTTAAATGCATTATTCTGAGAAGCGGTCCATACATAGGCTTTACCAGACTACCAGAAAGGTGCATGACATATGAAAGGCTAAGTGCTCACATACTGTCTTGAAACAGGGGCTTTCTGATTAAATTAGGATTTGTAATATAGAAATCATAGAATTCTTTGGGTAGAATGGGAGCTCCAGGGAAATCAATACCGGCTTGAACACTTAAGTATGCCCAGCCCATGATTCCTGAACTTAATAACTGATTATTGATTGCTGGAAATTCTTTTGTCTCCTGTTCCTAAGAATAAATATTAGGACAGTCTTTCTAAATCCAGATTTACGGGAGGTATAGTTTCAGATATTAGCATAATTTTTATTTGAAAGTGTTGTCATATTAAACAAGGAAGATGACAAGAGAAACCTAGCCAGAGAACTGGACATGGGCTTGAATAAAGTCTGGCTCATTTAAATTGATAGAGAATTGAGCCCATTATATGTAAAAAGGTGAGAGAAGACACCCATAAGGCAAACTTGAAATTAAACATGGATGATGAAGACTTAAGTTTGCTCTGAGATTGGAAATGATTGACTTAAAAGACCTGGCAGAGTTATGACCAGTTCAGATTTGTTTCCTAAAACAAGTAACAAGATAATGTTGATAGATTATGATTTAACTGAGTCTAGTCATATGATAGCCTTCCCTCAAAATTTGCTCACTTTGCCCCCCATCTCTCCAAATAAAATGATTTTTTCATTTACACTAGTATGTGAAAAATATTTTCTATATGCAATAGCATATGAAAAATTGGATTTTCATATAGAGACCTGCATATGAAAAACAGGATTTTCATATACAATTATACACATGAAAAATAAGATTTTATATAGAATTGTATACATGAAAAAATAAAGTATGGATGGGGACTGGTTTTTTTTTGTTTGTTTATTTTTGCTCTGCTTTGAGGTCCTAACAAGTAGGTGCTTAATAAGTGTTTCCTGATTGATTGTTGTGCTTTACTTGAATTGAATGTGCATTGTAGAAGTGAAATTATTCCTTAGGATTTGGGGGGGGGAGTTGAGGGAAGTGGGGTTCAATTTTCTTTAAGGCTTTCATTTTCTTTGGAATTAAATTTCCCGTCAATCTTTTTAAGTTCTCCCTCTCCCTCTCCCACTCTATTTAGTGACATTTCTTTTATCAGTAAGTCCTTGTTCCCTCAGGCTTTTTTCTTGTGTTGGACTGAAGGACAATTGAGTTTTCCTTGGGGATGGGATCTGAGAGTTCCTTAAACTGGAAGGACGGGTATCTCCTTCATTCTTGTTGTTCAAACTGGGTTCCACCTCTACTCTTTGATGAACTTCCCACAGTGCCAGTAGCTGCTCCATCTTAAGCTTCCTGAGAGCAGGGGCTTCTTTTGGACTTGTCTTTGTCTCCCGGTGCCTTGCACAGAGTAGGCACCTAATAAATGCTCGGTGGATTGCACTGGATCATGGATACTCCTTTTTATCATGTCTGGAATCTTGGGTTGTATCATGATTGGGAAAATCCCTTGTGTTTTCTTTGGTAGTTATTGGTGATACCACCAAATTTAAAAATCTGATATTCATTCAAAAGGAGCTTATTGGATGCCTAGAAAGGTGCTGGGGATGCTGGTGGCAATATCAGAGTTGAAAAGGCCAATTTGTGATTAAGAATTAGAGTTATCTAAAATGAATTTATTTTTCCTGGAAAACAAAGTATAATGGGTGCCTCTTTCAAGCAGAGAGACCAATAAAACTCAAACCATTTAAAATGGTCTCTAGACTAAAACTAGGGTTTAAAATTATTTTATTGTATATACATATTTTAGTATCACTTGCATTTTATACTATTTCCGTCTTTCTTCTCCCACCTAGAGAGCCATCCCTTATAACAAAAAATGAAAAGAATAAAAAATGATTCAGCAAAACTAATCAATACATTGAAAAAGTCTGAACATCTCAGAGTAGTTTTGCCTTCTCATAGTTCCTTCCTACTTCTGGAAACCAAGGAGAAGTAAATTCCCGTCTCTTTTTTTGAGCCCAGTTTAATTATTATAACTTAAAACCATTTAGTTTTGGTTGGTTCTTGTTTCACTTCTCCATTTACATTGTTATAATAGGCTTGTATTTGGTTTTCCTGTTTCTGCTTGATTTACTTTTCATCAGTTTGTAGAAGTCTTTCCACATTTCTCTGCATTCACTGTAATAAGTTTCTCTTAAAAAAAAATGTAACCTGAATTCAACACCAACTAAAACCAGAATTTCCATATAAAAATTGAACAAAGAGGATTATACAAGAAACTGTGAGTCTCTTACATTTTTAGTTGGCATTTTATTTTTAGCCTGATAAAATTCAACTTGGGACTTTCAGAGCCGTCCTGCTTGTCTCTTTCCTTCTTTTCTCTTCTAAGCATTAAAAAAAAATCTTCAGTGACTCCATTGTTTTTCTTTTTATTTATTTTTTGGTCACTTTTGTCACTGGTCCTCTCAACTCCTCCTGCCCCAATTGGAGGAAGAGACAAAAACAAAATCCTTATGACAAATATGCAAAACAAATCCTATAATGACTGTCTGATATAGATGTCTTATTCTGCACCTTGAGTGCACCATCATTAGATGGTATGTAACATGTATTACCACAAGCCCTCTAGAATCATGGTCATGGTAGGCCATTCCATCAATCAGTTCTGGAATTTTTTTCAAAATTGTTTTTTTTTTTTACATGTTACAGTTGTCAGACATATTATTCTGCTTACCTGTAGTCATCACTTATTATAACACAGTAATATACCATTAGACTCATGGACCTGAAATGGTTTAATTATTTCCTAATCTCTCAGTTCTTTGCTATCACCAAAATAGTGCGACTATAAATAATCTTGGTGTATGTATCTTTTTGGTTTTATATGTTCTTATATGGCTTATATAGTTTATTACTATATTCTTTGGGATTATGGCCAGGAGAGAAGTTCCTGGGTCATAGGGTATGGCCAGTTTAATCACTTTCTCCTCAGAATGACCAGTTGCTTTCTGGAATGAATGAATCAACTCATCAGGCCACCAGGAAAGCATTAGTGTGCTTTATACTGTCCAGACAGGAGCATTTGCTTTTTGGGCAGTGAGTGTATGTAGGTGAGAGCCTGGATTGTTGGCTTACCCCTTTCCCTAGTGTAAAAGCAAACAGCCTTTTGCCTTGTTCTACTCAGGGAGGCCTGGCAGCATCTAGAAAGGAGTAAATGCCCACAACAAGAACATTTGCATGAGAAATTTCAGAGAGAGAGAGAGAGAGAGAGAGAGAGAGAGAGAGAGAGAGAGATTTTGTAACAATTAGCATGTATTCCAATATATCTCAGATTCCAAGTTTTCTCCAGGCAAAACTTAATGAAGCATAACTTTTGTGGTTTTTCTCACCTGTGTGTGTTTTCTGCTGCTACAGAATAGCTGGGAAACCATTTGTTGAATGGCCAGTTAGTGGCATTCAGGATGGCTATCAAGTTAGAAAGATTTGCCAGGAGCATGTATTGTGGATTTTGGAGTTGGGTGTCTCAGGTCTTACAGCCTGCCAGACATTCATACTAGTGGAGGCCAGAGAATGCTATCTTGGATGAAAGAGAGTTTGGCATAATGGATATGGGCCAGCCTTTTGAGTCTTTAGGAAGAAGAGGAAATAGTACTGTGGAAATAGTTTTGGATTCTGTGAGACTCTAGGCAAGTCACAGAGCTTCCTAGGCCTTGGTATAGTCATCTGTAAAATGGGAGGATTGGAATAGATAACCTGCAAAATTTCTTTCATATTTAAATCTCTGATACTAGGCCCCCTCTGACACATTCTAGCTACGAGAACCCTGGCAAAGTGCAAGCTCTCAGTGAGTCAGTAGAGGGGATTCCCACCCCAAGAGTTTCCAAGGTCGATGAAATCACATGCCAAACACCCTGGATATTTTGTTAAATTTTTTTTTATAGAATCTATATATAATAGCATATGTGTTCCATTGAAAATTCTGAAAATTGTTAGTCTGTTGTCCTCATTTCCCCTCAGCCACATTTAAAGTATGTAAGAAGTACACCAGTCTTAGAGAAGATACTAGGTGGTGAGTGGATAATTTGCAGGGCCTGCAGTCAAGAAGACTTGAATTCAAATCCAGACTCAGAGATTTACTAGCTGTGTGACCCTGGGCAAGTCACTTAACCCTTCTTGCCTCAGTTTCCTCATTTGTAAAATGAGCTGGAGAAGGCAAGGGCAAACCACTCCAGTATCTTTGCCAAGAAAACTGCAAATCGAGTCATGAAGAGTCAGACACCACTGAAAAATGACTGAATTTTTATGGGAGAGTTTTTGATGGTTTTGAGAGTTTTTATGTGAGAGAGTATATGATCCATTATCTCAAAGAACTTTTCTCATGTTTGGTATGTGGAGTGCTTTAACAGCATTAATTATGCTCCAGTGAGGATTAAAAGAAAACTCAGTATAGGGACAGAGCCTTGAAAAATCTGTCTGAATGGCCCGGAACCCTGGGTAAGCAATGCATTGAGTATTGTGTCTGAGCGCAGGGGACATTTCACATGGAACCTTCTGTTGGTTGTAAGGCTGGGGAGTTAAATGAATAAGTAAATGCCTGGAGATTGAGAGGAATTTCCCTGACAACTGATTTCTCTCTTACAGCAGTTCAGTATCTGTGCCAATGCTATGCTGTGCAGTGAAAACAGTCTCAGGTCAGCTTCCATAAGGAGGGGAAGGATGAGGGCTCATAAAGACCAGCCATGGACCCTCTTTAGTAGAGCCTGGACGTCATCCAAGTGTGTTCTCATTACAGAGGGGAGGCGGACCAATGAGCCAGTTGTGGGGCTTGGTCATGTAGCTTGAGTATAGTCCCATGGGGGGCAAATCCAGAGGGTTAGGTTGTGGATCACCCCCATTTTGTTCACTGTCCTTTGAGGCACCTTGTTACCATTGGAAATTCATTAAGCTGTCTCTCCTGACTAAACAGTAATTTGGGATGTCAAAGGATCTGGGTTTGAATTCTGGTTCTGTTCCTTACTGTGGCCTTTGGAGTGCTATTTATCCTCTTGAGGCCCTAATTAATCTGTCAAATGAATGTTTAAAGTCCCTTCGGGTGCTAAAGCTATGATTTATGATATGATGATCCTAGAACTTTCAGGATGAGTCTCCATATCATTTCAGAGATACTGAGTTGGCCTTGCTTGCATTCTGCAGCCACCCTACTTTTAAGACATTAAACTTCTCTGCTGCAGAGTGGGCAGCTAGGGGGTACAGTAGATAGAGCACCAGTACTGCAGGCAGGAAGACTCATTTTTCTGAGTTCAAATCCAGTCTCAGACACTTACCAGCTGTGTGACCCTGGGCAAGTCACTTTACCCTGTTTGCTTCAGTTTCCTCATCTGTAAAATGAGCTGGAGAAGGAAATGGCAAACCACTCCACTATCTCTGCCAAGAAAACCCCAAATGGGATCATGAAGAGTTAGATACAGCTGAAATGACTGAACAACATTTGGCAAAATATGGCTTTGTTGTGGATTTTTGGTCATTTTTATTCTGAGTTCTATATTTAATTCTAAGTAACGATCTTTTTTAACCTTTCCTTACTAAACATGTCATATCCCCGGTTCTCAGCACATAGGAGGTGCTAAATAAATGCTTGTTGATTGATTTGCCCCTCCCCCCAACACCCTCTCCTCTAGTTCTGTGCACTTTGGTGTCTGCCTCCCTTGAAGCCTCCGTGTTTCTCAGCTTATCCAGGTCACCTTTCCCATCGGCCCTCTTTCTGATGGGAAAGTGGTCAGCTTCCCGGTGGAGTGTCAGTGGCTAAGGAAAGCATAGTATGCAGCACCTCTTTACTCCTCTGAGAGGCTGACCTGCTTCTCCCTTCCAGCATGGAGACATCACTAAACAAATATTGCTGGATCTCCAAGCCCAGATAAATTGGGACTGATAATTCTGCTCAGGAATTTACAATTTGCTAGCCTTCCTTTGAATTCTATTTATCAGAGTTTCTCAGTAGCTCCTGTTAATCAGAAACCAGTACAGACCAGTTACTGCCTTGTTGAAATGGCAGTGTTTGTGCCAAGAGGATGTCTCTAAGTCAACAATCCGAGAGAGAGAGAGACCCAGACAGGATATCTGTTTCTAGACCTAGGGGTTATGACAGTGTATTTCATTTTTTTAAATGTGATCATAAAACACATTATTCTTTAGCCCTCCCTCCTCTTTGTTTCATCTAGTTACATTGAAATTTGCTCTTTAGAAACCATTGAACCTTCCTCTTTTCCTAAGGAAATCTTCATTTATAACTGGGCTGTCCACACAATAAACTTTTGAGTATGCTCGACACAGCAGAATCTTTCTCAGGGTGGCCACCCAGAGTCTTGATATGAAGCTGGCCCGGTTTGCTCATTCTCCTCAAGTAATAAAGGAATGTTTAAAAAGGAAAAACTTTGAAGGGCTAGTGTGTGTGTGTGTGTGTGTGTGTGTGTGTGTGTGTGTGTGTGTGTGTGTGTGTGTAGGACTCACTTGGGACACAGTAGCTTTTGCTGTGGTCACTAATTTAGGATTTCACAGAGGCTTGAGTTACACGTGTGAACTCCCACTGACAATGTAGATCAAAGTTTACAGTCATAGAGTTGTCTGAAACTCTGGAAGATGAAGGGATTTGACCAGTCACACAGTTGGTATGTGTCAAAGGCAGGATTTGAACATAGGGGTCAGAGTAGTCAAAAGGGATAACGTTACAGATGAAGGAATGTGGGGAAAGAAGTTCATGGGCAGGGTGATAGTCTGGTAGGTAGTCTTGTATCACTCCCCCCCCCCTTTTTTTGGAGCAGGGGAGACAAAGCAATTGGGGTTATATGACTTGCCCAAGGTCACACAGCTAGTAAATGTCAAGTGTCTGAGGTCAGATTTTGAACTCAGGTCCTCCTTCTGCAGGTCCCTTTTTTAATAGGAACAGCAAAATGTTGACCTGAGATCTAGCTATGAACATCATGGCCAGTGTGGGATAGTCTGCTTATTCACAGGTTCTTGTGGATAGTGAAATGTCCTTGTATTGATGGTCTGCCAAATCTTGATAGAAATTTAAAAATAAACTAAACCCTTCCCTCCTAAAAAAAAAAAAGTTTCAAAAAGTGCTGACTTAATTATTTTCTAAAAATCTATTGAATGTTTAACAAAGATGGAGGCTGAGGTATTATAGGTGTATTCCAGATTTAAAAAACTAACAAACTGGGAAAGACTGTGGAGACCCCAAAATACCAACACACCGTGTCCTACAGAAAGAATTCGACTCAAGTCTTCTCCCAGACAAAGAAAAGCAAAGTTTACTCAAAGTTCATCAAAAGTTCCCCATGTTGGGTAGACTCTTAAGGAGCCTAGGTATCTGTGATACTTGCATTGGGCAAGTGGGCCAGAGCAAGTCTGTCACAAAGTCTGGGCTAGGTCATTCTATGGTGTTCTGACCGGAAAGACTTTTTAAAAATGATAAATGATATGAATTATTTTAATGTTCCAGATAGGGAATCTGAGTGATAGAATTATCACTGGAACCTATTGCCCTTATATGGAAGGAACAGTGGATCAGGAGTTGGAGCACCTATGAAAATTACTTTACCATTTTTAGCCTGTTTCCCCATTTGTAAAATTGATCTCTTATCCCTTCTGATGGCTAATATCTAGTCCTTTTCAGCTTTAAATACAGTATATGTTCCTAAGATATATAGCACTGGCTCCTCTCCATGACTTGGGAATGCTGAGCCAGCAGAAATACAAAACCTCAGGAAGGATCTTATTTGTGAACAGATTTGTTAAGTCTTAGTAAATATGATTTTTTTTTAAACTCCAGACTTTTTAACAGGGCATAATTTGACATAGTAGATAGAGCACTGGGCTTGGAATTAGGCAGACTCATTTTCCTGAGTTAAAATGTGGCCTCAGATATTTTCTGGCTGTGTGACCCTGGGCAAGTCACTTAACCCTGTTTGCCTCAGTTTCCTCATCTCTAAAAATGAGCTGGAGAAGGAAATGGCAAACCACTTCAATATCTCTGCTGAGGAAACCCTAAATGGAGTCATGAAGGTAGGACAGGACTGAAACAACTGAACAGTATGTTAAGGCTTAAAGACCAAACATCCACACATGACAGGGGAGGAGTGATTACACCATTGTTCAGTATATTTTTCTGCCTACCTTTCTTTTCAAGAGAACTGTTTGTCCAAGTCTGATTATAACACTTGATTAGGGCTATTACCATAGCAAAATACTTGCTGAGCCAGGTTCCCCAGAGTTAAAAAACAAACAAACAAATGAAGTAGGACTTCTTCTCATTCCTTACCTTTCACCGTAAGGTATATTGGGGCCATGGAAGGAACCCTGGGCTTCGTTTTCCAATTGTAGTTTAGTCACTGAGTACTAGCTTTGTTATCTAGGGTAACCTTTGGGTCAGAGGATTATAACCTCATGTCAGGGCTTCTTAACGTGTGTGTGTGTGTGATGGACCCCTTTTGTCCCTATGCTGAAGCCTAGAGCATTTGTTTTAAAATAATTTTTAAAAATGTTAAATTTCTTTTTTTGTTGTTTAGTTGTTTCATTTCTGTCAAATTTTTTGTGACTCCATTTGGGGTTTTCTTGGCAGAGATACTGGAGTGGTTTGCTGTTTCTTTCTGTAGCTCATTTTACAGATGAGAAAACTGAGGCAAGCAGAGTTAAATGATTTTTCCAAGTGTCTGAGGCCAGATTTGAATTCACATCTTCCTGATTCCAGGGCCAGTGCTTTATCCACTTAGTGATCAGTAAAAATAAAAAAATGTAATTTCTTCCTCCACATCCAAATTCACAGATCTTTGAAATCTATCTATGGATCCCTTGGCAATTTGTGGACCCCTGGTTAAGCACTCCTGCCTTACAGCTAGAAGCAAACATAGAGTTCATTTGGACCAACTCCTTCATTTTACAGATCAGGAAAGGAGGTCTAGTGAGATGAATGCCTTCCCTAAGGTAGCAAATCTTCAGTAAGTGACTGAGCCCAGGCTTTAAGTCCAAGTGCTGATCTAAACTTAGCACACTTCCCTTCCTTTACCTGACCCTGGCCTCCTTACTAATGCCTCATCTCCCAGCTATGTGCATCTTCACTGGCTCTCTCTTATACCTGAAATTCTCTCCTTCTTCATCCTCTGCCTCCCAGCTTTTCTGTCTTCCTTCAAATGTCAGCTAAAATCCATCTTCTACAGGAAACCTTTCCCCATTCCATTTAATTCCAGTCCCTTCTCTCTCTTTATTATCTCCCATTTATTCCATCTATCTTGTACTTACAGCTATTTTCATGGTGTCTCCTTCATTAGGCTGAGCACTTTGAGGGCAGAGACTCTCTTTTGTGGAAGAACACAAATCAATCCATAGCATGTTTGTTGAGTTCTTATGGACTCGTTTGGGGTCAGCTAGTTTGGTAGTGTCTGAGGTAGGCTGTGAGTCCAGTTCTTGAGTTCTGCTTTCTACTCCCTACAATATGCCCACTTCTTAAGGTAAAAATTCCCAAGCAGTGGTAATCATTGATGGTTTCACAAAGGTTCTAGATCAGGGGTGGGGAATCTGTGGCCTTGAGGCCACTTGTGATCCTCTAGGTCCTCAAGTATGGCCCTTTGACTAAATCCAAGCTTCACAGAACAAGGCTTCTGGTTTCACACCGCTGGACTCTAGGCCTTGAAAGATAGGGTGAAGTCACATAGGCAGATCAGGGATAGAGCATTTCTGGAAAGGGAAAAAGTTTAGATGCCACAATTTCACAGAATGATGACTATCCCAGTCTGAACAGAATAGAAAGCTCATAGTACAAAGTCAAGTTGAGTCAAAACATGGAATTCAGTTTAATTAAACAATTGTTAAATGGGAATCTTTGAATGTAAGTTTAAAGAGTTTGGACTACAATCCTGTAGGAAATTGGCAGTGATTGAAGTTTTTTGAGCAGAACAGTGACTGGATCTGAGATGAGCTTATTGTATAAGATTAATTTGACCATAGCACTGGAGGAGAGATAGGATGGTGTTGAGTTTGGTGCTGGAGCAAGTCCATTAGAAAGCGTCCAGCAGAGTCTCTTCCAGGAATAGTCCCCATGCCATATTCAATCTGTCCATGTTGGCAGCTTCTCTTCTAGAAACCTGAATCCCTTTTGCATCTCTAGGGTAAGTAGCTGTCCATCCACCTTAAGATGCCTTAAAGACATTTATGGACAACGGACTTGGAATTTCCTGAGGTAACCCATCCTACTTTTGGACAGCTCAAATAGCGAGCAAGACCATCTGCCCTCATGTAATTTCCATCCTTTGGTCCTGGGTTCTGAACAGTCTGAAAGATGTCTTAAAGAACAGGAAAGGGCAGGATAAAAAAAAAATCTGTGATCTAATCTGGCAAAATGTAGATGGAGCAGAAAAGAGAAATAATGGACTGAAGTATTTTTGAAGATTCTTACAACAGAACATGATTTCTCTTGTGTGTGGGTATGGCTATGCTTTTTACACCGTGCACAGATGAAGACTGTTCTTTGGTCTCTCTTAACACCATTTTTCTATTTTCACTGGTGACTATTTGTGACTCTGCCTCCTAGACTTGTCTATCATCAGCTAAAATACTTTCGCTCAAGTAGAATTCTTTCCTACTCCCTCCCTCTCCCTCTCCCTCTCTCTCCCTGTCTCTTTCTCTTTCTCTCTTGATCTCCCTCTCTCTCTCTCTCTCTCTCTCTCTCTCTCTCCCCCCTAAATGTTTGCTGTTACTCTGACTGAAAAGGAAATGTCTCTGAAGTCACTTTTCTTTTGTTAGCATCCCCTGCTTGAAGTCATGAAGCAAAATAGCAAAATTAGCATCTGATCCCTTTTTGAGGTTGCAGTTATTTCTAGAAAAGTGTCATGTTGGAAAGGTGCATTGCATCTTGGGCTGTGTCCTTCAAAAGCCTCCTCCTGCTATGGTTTATGTACCATTGCCTGGTGCTATAAAACAAGGCACTTAAAACATGGAATGAGGGGGTCCTGTTTTAGTGATCCACTCCCGATTCTTTCAGTCAGTTATTCCTTTCTCCACACTGTTGATGATATTGATTGGAACAAGATGGTGCCTCCCCCTTTTTTCTCCTTCCACAAACCTTATAGAAACATAGACTAAAAAAAAAAACACCTTAGAAAATTATTGAGATAATTTCTTTGCCCCCATGTAAGACTGCACATACCTCTCT
>CM053585.1:516118333-516142266 GCA_028646515.1 Pseudochirops corinnae | reverse complement strand
ATTATATATACTTATATGTACTTATACTTATATGTACTTATTATATACCTGGTACTGTGGGATACAGTAATAGATACATATACAGATACATATATATATATATGAATATGTGTGTGTATATATGATATAAAACAGTCCCTGTCCTTGAGAAACTCACATTCTAGCAGAAAACAATGTAAAAATAGTTTTCTTCTTTTATTTTTTTAAATTTTACATTTAAACACTAGAACTCAAATGCGGAATAGAGAAAAGAAAAAGAAACATATGTCTTCTTTCATAAAATGTCCCTTAGTGACCCCAGAAAGGCCAAAGAGTACCCTGGATGGAACATGGGTAGGAGGATCCAGTGTACCATTCCTTGAGTTTCCATGAGTTTATTTTTTCCCATTGAACCAACATCCTTTTAAAGATCTCACATCTATATCAAATACTGCGGGTTAATAATAGAAAAAAAAAACTGAAAGCAAAGGATAGTATCTTATCCCTTTGACAATTTATTTTTGCTGCACTCATTCCAGTGGAATGTTATTAGATCTTCCTTGGAGGCCCAATGGGAGGGTTCTTGGGTTCATTGACATAAAAGTGAAAGGGCCCTTAGAGATCTTATTCAATCTCATTTTGGAAATTAGAAAAAAAATGAAGCCCAGAGAGGCTTTAATTTGCCTGTGACCACATGTAAGTGTCAGAAGGCACAGAGAACAAGAAGATAAAACCCGAAGATGAGGATGAGACGGGACCTGTACCCCCAGGAGAAACCTGCCCATTAAGAAGATCACAGACACACCTGAGCACTCAGGTAAATTCTGCGGCTTAAGAGAAATACCAGATATTCTAGTTAAAAGAGACTTCTGATGATGTCTAACACAATATGGACCTTGGGAGCATCCCTCTTGGTCAGCTCTCCTCTCTACTGAAGCAGCCCACTCCACTTTCAGACAGCTCTAACTATTAGAAAACCTTTCAGCAGAGCAAACCTAAATGTGTTTATCTGAAGCCTCTGCGCTTCTATCCAACACCTTTCATAAAAGATGATTTGTTCTCTTAATATTCTAATGAGACAGAACACACATTCATATCTCTAGAGTTGGTCAACATCACAGTTTCTATTCAGGATGCCAGGACAAGGGAGATGGGTGTATAAACAGAAAGACCATTAAAATAAGGCCAAATGCCATGCAATTATAATGCCCAGTCTGGTTCAAGAAAAGCACCCACTCCTGCACAGGCAGGAGACTTGGGGTACAGAATAATGCACATGGAGCAAGATGTGGTCACTGTGTCGGTTGCTTTTGCTCAGCTCTCTTCCTTATTTCTTTCTTAACTGTAAGGGAAGTGTCACTGAATGGCCATGGGAATATCTGGAAATGATGTCAATGTAAAGACAAAAAGTATCAATAATTTTTTCTTCTTTTTCTACAAGGACATTGGCTCTGAAGTCAGAGGACCTAGCTTTTAATATTGGGCTCTACCTTCTAGCTGGGTAACTTTGGGCAACTCACTCTCTGGGCCTTGATTCTTCATTTGTAAAATGCAAGTATTGGTCTAAAGGTCCTCTAAGTGGTCTTCCAGTTCTACATCCTAAGACTACTGATTTCTATAGTGTGCTTTCTACAGAGGCATCCCAAAAGGCTTAGTGTTATTTTAAGTTTTAGTGGCTTTTTCTCCAAAGGAAAGACCACTGGCCCTGGAGTTGAAAAATCTGGGTTCATATCCTACCTCTGATGCTTACTACCCTGTGTGACCTTGTGGCCAAGTCCCTTAATCTCCTGAGGTCTCAGTTTCCTCAATGCCAAAATTGAGAGTTGGATTAGATGGTTTGTGAGGTCCCTCCCAATTAGGATCCTAAGAAGACCTCTAGAAAATACAAAACTAGAAGGTAACAACAGCTCTGTGCCCCAGGGCCACCCTCTATGAGAAAACAAATGGAACCCCAAGGTCTTACAGCCTTGGCCTTCTTCTGCAGATCAACTATTTGGGAGAGAAGGTGGGTGATCTCTTCTTGCTGCCGGGTCGCATCCTCAGTCTTCTTGGCCAACTCTTCGGAGATACTGGCGATCTGGACGTTGGCATCCCCTGAGAGAGATCACACAAGGATAAAGACAAGCAGAGGTCAGAAGAGTGGTACCTGCAGATCCCTGTTGATGCGGCTGGCCACGGGAAAGTTTTTCAAACAAGCCCACAGGACAGAAATTTCTCACTGAGAAATAAGACAATACTTTTATCTAAATCGTTCCTTCCTTTGCACTTTTCAGAAGTGATCATCTGTATATTACACACCTAAAGAGAGGGTAGGTAGAGAACACACTGATCACACCTGTCATATACAGACTGGAAAGCTGGCCCATGGGAATGGGGAATTAACTGGCTTGTTTATGTTCCAAAGGGCAAGAACCCAGCTGCTGGTGCACAGTTCTACACATTCAACTGAATTCTACAGAGTAAAAAATCCAGGGCATTGTGCTTACAAGGACGCTCAGCCAGGAAACAAGTAACAGCCAGCATTTGCACTAAGCTTTTAAGTCTACAGAGTGCTTTACATATATGTTGTCTCATTCAGTCCCTACATCCACCCTGGGAGGTGGGTGTGATTATTATTATTATATTTTACAGATAAGGAAACTGAGGCAAACATTGATTAGGTGACTTCTCCAGGGTCACATGGCTATTAAGTATCTGAGACAGGATTCTAACTGAGGTCTTCCTGACATCAAGGCCAATGCTGTGTCATAAAGAACATAAGAAGGACAGCACAGTGCGTTGTGGCCATTTGCTGTTCGTTTGTTTTTCAGTCATACCTGACTCTTCATGACCCCATTTGGGGTTTTCTTGGTAAAGACACAGGAGTGTTTCACCATTTCCTTCTCCAGACCATTTGACAGTTGAGAAAACTGAGGCAAACAGGGTTAAGTGACTTGCCCAGGGTCACACAGTTAGTGTTTGAAGCCAGATTTGAACTAAAGGAGAGGAGTCTTCTTGACTTCTGGACCGGCATTCTATCCACTGGGCCACCTAGCTGCCCCAGCATGGTGCAACAGACAGGAAACCAATCTGTGAAATAGGGATCTGTGGCTCTACTTACAATTTTGGTACTAACTAGCTGTCTAAACTTGCTGTACTGCCCTAAATGAACCTACCATGATTCCTACAAAATTGCAGAGTGGGAAGGGACCTGGGAAGGAATCAAGCCCATCTCATTCACCCTATAGCTAGGGATACTAAGGACCAGAAAGAGTAAGTCACATGCCCACGGTCACACAGCTAAGTGTCTAAATTCAACTCATTCCAACGTCAAGTCCATTCCATCAACTACAGCATCCGGCTGATTCACTTCAGTCACTTCACTTTCCTCCATCAAAATCTCTAACAACACACACTCACATAGAATTTCAAGATTTATGAGACCCTCCAGAGGCACCACAGTCATTAACAGGTGCCACTTTTTAAATTTACTTTAAAACCACAATGTAACAAGGAAGAAGGAGAAAGAAGAGAGAAAGGAAAGAAGGAAGAAAAGAAAGAAGGTAGATTTATTAGCCATTCGACCCTGGCCAAACCATTTAACCTCTGTCTGCCTTAGTTTCCTCAGCCATAAACTGGGGAGCATGATACTGTTCAGGGTGGTTGTAAGAATCAAGATACTTGTAAAGCACTCAGCACAGTGCCTGGCAATAGCAACTATTCTTATTATCATGATAATCGTTATTACTACATCTCATGGGGACCAAGAAATTTCCCAGGGGTCTTTGAAATCTATAAAAATCTGTATAAAAAACCATACCTTCTAGTCATCAGACATGGGCAGGGCCTTTTACACATTCTTTTAGTAACTTGCTGGTCTACACGCTCTGCTAACTTTCTTATCTAATCGTGGAAACTTGTGAAAATAAAAGTTAACATGATGTTTGTTTTTCAAGAATAAAAGGTCTGACATATCCCAAAGCAAATCACTTGTAAGGACAGCTTTTGCACATTTTTGTAGGCAGGTCCCTTTGCTACTTATCACACCCTTTTGCCGTGTGACCCCTCACAGGTTCCAGAAGAAAGATAAGATTATAATTAAATAAGAGAGAAATACAGGGCATAGAACTAATCAGCTAACACATACTCATTCACCTCTCACAAATTCTCCATAAGAAACTATTAAAAAGAAGGAAATTAACAGACCTCCTTCCTTATTATTCTTAAAGACTATTCCCCAAAAGAATGAGCAAAGACTGATGTGTTTTAGGAACCAGGCAGAAGGCAACAACAAAACACAAAGAGAAAATGTCCGGCTCGATGTACGAAGCATGTCATTGAATAGGGCGGTGCCAGATGCCAAGGGGTGAGGGCTAAGGCAGAGAAAAATACATACTCAGCTCTTTGACACAATCATTAACAAGCTGTTGCTCCTTTTCCTCATAAGTGATTGTTTCAGTCTTCAGTTGGCAGGCCTGCACAAAACAGAATCACATATTCCATGGTTATGACTGAGCCACTCACTCTCACATAGCCTGTCAAACACAGATGCACAGAACTACCAGTCTGGGAGCTGTTTGTGCAAACCTCCGGCTGTCATCTTTAGCTGCACATCTGAGAAAGGCTCCTCTATAACACATCCCTACCTATGGATCCCTCGACATTAAAGGTCCAGCAAAGTCCCTTTCTTCCCCCCACCAGTGAATGAATCAAAAAGGCACTTTTACTGAATACAGAACAGATAGTGAAATTGTACCACCAGGAGTCAACACAATGATGAAGAGGGTACAAACTAAAAGGCAGCTTTGAGGTCATCCAATCCAACCCCCTTCCCTTAGAGATGAGGGGACTGAGGCCAGGAGAGGGAAGACCAACCTTACAGTGTGGCAATAGATGGTCTCATCTCACACACGTACATTTATTGAAATTAGACACAATTCAGATCTGTAAAAATCCACAGGCAGGAGAAATATGTCTCAAGACACTTCTTCAGGGCAAGGCCTATTTTCTTTCTGCCTTTGCCTCTGGTAACTAATGGTGCCTGGCGCATAGTGGGTATTTATTAACACTTTACTGTCTGGCAGACTGGATTGAAAATTCTTGGTGACATGATCAACATGAGATCTGCAGCCAGTTCTAGCCATTTCTCCTTAAACATTAAGAGGGAAAAGCCACCACTGAACTTATCCTGATGGCTTTGGTCATGCCCTTTTCCACCAAACTTTGTTTTGTTACTGCTCTGTTCTTGTCATGTTATAATATAGTGTATACTAAAACAGTCTAATGATGCTATACATAATATTACATTACAATCACCATCACAGTACTCTATATTTGTCATATATTAAAATAGCACAATAATATACTTTATGTTATACTATATTTTATAATATACCATCATAGTAATCTATACTTGTCATGTTACAATATATCATCAGAATATATCATATCATATCTGTATCTGTCATATTTTATTATTCATTCCTCTCCAGGCTGTACTATGGACTCATTTCCATAGGACTTTATCTATCTCCACGCTCTGTCTAACCTTTCCTCCCTCTTCCTCCTCCCACCTCCACTTTTCAGTTCCCTTTTATGGTCTTAACCCATTAGCCCATGAGCTCTTTCTGCTTCGATCTACAGCATTTAGTACAGTAATCACTCAATAAACACATGTTGACTTGATTTACATGTTATCATCATTTATGCTTATCCCCTCTGTCAGATTCTCAACTCTTTAAAGGCAGATGCTAGGGGGCAGATTCATTTTGGCATGTTTCTGTGCCAAACATCTAAGAGGCAATAAATGAATGTTTGTAGGATTGGCCTTTCCCTCCACTAAGAAATGGATATGCTTACTACCACTTGATGAGGAAAGTGATCTTGAGTTCATAACTCATGCCAGAACCTATCATGGCTACACTCTTCTGGAATTGCATGATTCATTTTTAATTAATATTTCATAGGATGATTTTTTTGATATGAGCACCATTTTGTATATCTAGATATGTATGTCTATGTAAATATGTATGTATTAATTTTATATTTGTGTTGTACATAATTTTGTATGGACTTATTTTCTCCCCCATAGTGAATAAGGATCAATTTCTTCCTCTGTACTCATATGCAAAACTCCTAGCTCAGTACCTGGCTCATAAGTACTTCATCAACAGAGATGCATATCACAACCTCCCCACCCCATACTTTCACATGGAGGTTCATCCTCTCTAGTTTCTGTGGCTGAAAAAGCTCATCACCTGGTAGCAAAGTTGTGGTGATGAGTCTCTCTGAACCTACCCGGGTGACCCTGGCAAAGTGTCTCAACCTCTCAATCTCAGACTTCTCATCTACAGAACAGAGATAACAACATCTGCTTTTGCTGTCTCTCAAGGTTGTTTTTAAGTTTCAAAAGAGATAGTAATGGCTGGAAAGTGCCTTATACATTGGAAACCATCAAAGAAGCACAATCCAGTCAGCATTTGGAAACAGATACCATCTGAGAAGCACGCAACACTTGAAAAGCAGCCTGCCATAGAAGAGCCAGCCTGCTACTCACCAAGCCTCGGGTCTGTGTGACCCTGGGAAAAATCACACAATCTCTCAGCACCCCCAGGAAACACTCTAAGATTATCAACTGCAAAACAACTGCCAATGAGAAAGTCATTTCCTCACTGGGAACTCCCATTTAAAAAAAATGTACAAAGCACCATATTAGGCAGTGGAGATATAAAAACAGAAATTAAAAAAGAAAACAAAACACTCCCACAGTCCATGCCATCAAGGAACCTACTCTCTACTGTTAGGGATGGGAGGAAGGGATACCATATACACAAGGAAATTTGAAGAAGGAATAAGAACTTAGGGGATCAGGAAAGGCTTCCAGTAAGAGGTGTCAGGGATTATTTTTAGCAAGGCTGCTCCTTGAAGAAAAATCACATGGCCTAGTCTATCAGTCAGCCACAAGTCAGAGCCTTTCTGGTTGCACAGGATTTGCAAGAATCTGTAGTCTACCAAGAAAGCTTTCAAGAACCTGGGGGCACCTCCATGCTACAATGAGTCTGGGATTAATAGACCAGACAAATAACAGATGACATTATTTGTGATCTATTTAAGGTGACTAATTATGCTCAGTCATGTTAAATGACTTTATGAGATCTTATTTAGTGGCTAAGTACAAGATCAAGCCTGGCCTTAGTACAGTATTCACTCTCCCAAGATAAGGGAAAGAAGATAAGGGGAAGGAGGACTTCACCTCTGATCTAAGTACAACATTCTCTTCTTCAAGGTCTTTCAGTTTCTTTTGAAGAGAATCCAGATGAAAATAATTCTGGACCGAAGATGAAGATTCATTTCTCTTCAACCTGGTTTAGAAAAAAAGAAATAATGGAATGTTTCTGCACTGTGATCACCAGTGAATATGATGACTACAGAGAAGCATGGAGGATTTACATAAACTGATCCAAAGTAAAGGAAGCAAAATCAGGAAAATAGTCTACATAATGAATATGACCACAAAGCAACGAAGCTTTATTATAGACCAATCACAGACCAAGACTAAATTTGGTCTCAAATAAGCAACGTAAAACGGTACCTCCCCTAACTTCTTTGCCAAGATGGGGGACTATAGGTGTGCAATAATTAATACATAAGGGTTTTTGGAGAAATAATGGCTAGTTTTTTCCTTGTTTTTATTTATTTTTGTTTTTTACTTTTTTTGCTCTTTTAAAAATTACTGAAATTTAAATATACAGTAAGAAAAGAAAAAAAAACCATACTGCTAGTTTTGCTGAGCTGTTTTTTTCCCTCTCTTTTTTATTCTTTGTTATGGGAGATGGTTCTGGGGGTGGGGAGGTAGGGAGGTAGTGACACAAAAGACAGCCAATTTATTTGAAGACGAAATTATGACAAGTTATTGGAGGGAGTGTTAATTTGCCACTATCTTAGAAAACAGCAAAGGAGGGTTCTATCAGTGGAAATAGGAAGGGAATAAGCATTTTTTTTTTTGCTTTTGGAGGGCAGTTGGGGTTAAGTGACTTGCCCAAGGTCATATGGCTAGTAAGTGTTAAGTGTATGAGGCCAGATTTGAACTCAGGTCCTCCTGACTTCAGGGCCAATGCCACTTAGCCACCCAATGGAATAAACATTTATTAAGTAGCTACTGTGTACCAGGCATTGTGTCTTTACAAAGAATATCGCAGGAAATCTTCAGGTATAAAAATAAGCATTCCTTTGCTCTTTATAAATCAATACAATCTTTACTTACACATTTGTAAATACTTAAGCCTCAATATTTCCTTCCTTCTTAGAGTGTAATTCTGCTGGGCTTCACCAATTTGGCTAATGCCCTGAGACTCCCATCATCTGAAACAAGCAGCTCAGCAGTAACCAGGGGCTTGGCTGCCAAGGGATCAGGTGGACAGATGAAAACCCTGATTGTGGTCCTGAGGAGCAACCATATCATCTCTGTACTGCCTCGCAACATGGCCATTTCTGGAGTCTAATTATTTAGCTCCGGGTGCCATTCACTCATGGGCTAGGTCTGCTCACTTTATTTTCAAGGACTTCTCCACACTGGAGAGAAAACATGGAATTATGTGTTGAGTAAAGAGCTGGCTTTGGCATTCATCAGACATGTATAGGCCGTGTGACAATAAACAAGTCCATTAACCTCTCAGAACACTCTCTAAGATTCTAAGTTGAGTTGTAGTAATAGTTTGTTCACAAAGAATTCCCCATATCAATGAAATCATAGATTTAGCACAAAATTTTTAATATTTTATTTTAAATTAAATTAAATTATAATAAATTAAGTATTTCAAATTTCTACTTAAAAATACTGTATCTTAGAAAAAAGAAACAAACATCTACTGTAGAGCCTTAGTTCCATATCCCCCAGCCCCAATATTAAATCAATCCAATCAGAGAATGATAAATAGAGCTTTCAGACATCATCAGCCCCCCTCATCTTACAGATGAGGAAACTGAGGCCCAGAGAGTTTAGGGGCTTGGCAGGTACAGCATTTAAACCCAGATTCTATGACTAAATGTTTAGACCAAGTGACCACCATCAGTCCCTCACCCTGAAACAACCTTTTACTAATGCATTTTATTTCACCCCCTGCTTCCCTCAAAGTCTCAAAGATAAAATGTCAGCTTTGTGTTCCAGAGCCAGGATGGTAACTTACGGTGTTGAGCAGACAGACTCAGGCTCACTCTCTTCAGCAGCACTGGTGTAGAATTGAAGCAGTTCATCCTTCATAGACAATTCATGACGCAACTGAGATACCTGAACCAAGTTTGCAGAGAGGCGCTTTAAGGACCAAATTCCATAGAGACTCAAATTTCCCATGGTATCCCAAACCTCCCCAGTATCATTTACCAGATAGTCTTATCTACATACAGCTGACCCACTACTTAATATGTGCCCCTGCCTTACTAAGCATTGAGATACACAGAAAAAACAGAAACAGTTCCTGCTCTCAGGGAGCTCCCACTCCAATGGCAGAAGCTATGGTATAATTATCATACCATACCATGGGGGTTAGGAGTGCAGTGCCCCCACGATCTGGAAAATCCACATAAAATGTTTTGGCCCTCCCTTCATTCCAGAGAAGAAGTCTGAATTATTAAGGTTTTAAAAGATAAACCATGTTGATATTATACGATGCTACATATATATATATTTTGTATTTCTAAGTTTCTAAACTTTTTCTGTGTCATCTGCTGGCCTTTGTGTGTCATTTGCAGCTTCCGCAAAACTCCCCCCAAAATTCCCTTTTCATTTCTTATGCTGACCTGCGATATATCAAAAGCACAATGGGAAAAATTGCAGTGTGAAAGGGATAACTGTAGATATATCCAAGACAGATAAATATTAGATGTAAGGTAGCCTTTGAAGGGAAAGTTCTAATGGCTGGGGAGACCAGAAAAGGCCTCCAGCAGGAGTACAGACAAGCCACAAATGCCTCCCCATCTTCATGGAGAGAAAGTTGATCTCATTTAAGAAACACCAGACTGCTTTTCACCTGAATTCATTTTTGCTTACATAAATAAGACTGGGAGTGGGCATGAAAGGACAATGGGAGATTTCTGACATACAGCTAAGGTCCCAATTAGTGTGACTAACTAAGTGGCTGTATGTGATCGAATTCACAGTATCTGAAGTTTTAATTATGTAAATTATGGTCACTGATTCCAGCCCACTGGAAATATGGAGGATAAATTCAGTAATGGGATCACATGAGTGTGGGGGCAGGGTTGAAAATACACCACTGACCAATCAACGAATCTATAAGCATTTATTAAGTGACTACTGTATACTAGATATCTGCCTACATGCTATAGATACACACACAGAGGTGAGAAAGTCTTTGCCCTCAAGGAGATTTTATTGTATGATATTATCATAATATTGGGACTTTTCCTATGTATTCCCTCAGAGACCGTTGGTCAGTTGATTGTTACCCTTCATTCTTGAAGATGATCAAAATGACATCACTAAGCTGGAGAGTACGTCTGACTATAGCTGATCAGATCAATACAAGTTGGGAAGGCTCTTCCACAGGTCAGGCACAAATAGTCCACATGAACATTTGGAGTAGAGATGTCTCTAAATCTGCCAATCTCATGTTTCTTTTGAGCTACTGCAATTCTGCTGAGGCACCGTAGATACAAACCCAAAGGTGAGAAAGTCTGCTCTCAAGCAGCTTACATCCTACCATGACATTATAATATCCAGCCATATATCCAAGGCCTTCCATTCTTGATGGTCTTACCTCTTCCCGGATATGATCTACTTGCTCCTCAAGCAGCTCATTCCTCTCCGTTAGAGTTTTGTTCTTCTTCAACAATGACTGGCCAATCCGAGCAGCTAATTCTAAATCCCGCTCTTTCTGTTAGAGACAAAAGAAAAAAGAAAAGTTGATGCAACACCCTTCCCCTTAGTTAGTCACCAGCATTATCCTTTCTCCCCCCAAACCCTCACCCCTGAATAGATTCTTCTGAAAGCACAGAGGGAAAAAATCCCATATTAAAATAGCAACTGATTATTCACGATTCATTTCGATTATTTAATACCCCTCAAATAGATCCCTACACATAATACGGAAAAGCTGTCATCTATCTGTCTACCTGAGGTATAAAACTGAAAGGGAGGTCTTGAGATCAACTGGAAAGTCTATTTTTGCTCCTAAAGATTAGATTCATGTTAATAACTTTCGTGGCGGTGACAGCTTTCATCCCCATTTTGTTCTCAAACAAATCCAGAACATTCCAGTAAGAGAGCCAAGCTCTGAAATAAGAACTTGAAGTAAGGACATAAGGACGATGTTACACTAAGATTTTTGTCTATACAGTTCCTACTATATTCTTTATTCTTTGGAACCAAAATGTCTACAGGGAACCTAAGAATTTTGTTTACAACTGCAAGTCATTAGACTTAATGAGTTTCGAGAAATATTTAAAATGAGAACATAAAAAATCTTAACTTCCAGTAAATAGTCAGGCTACAGCGTCAGTTCAAACAAAAATTGTTAAGAACATACAGTTACATTTCTGAGGTTAATGTGGCCACTTGAAGCCCAAGAGAATGGAAAGGCATATGCTTAATTTTATAAAGCCACCAGGCTGCCATTAAATCAAGCAGCTGCCTGGATACCCATGTCCAGCTGACAGATGCCATTTATGGAAGGGAATTCAGGCCCAGAACACCACATCTGCATTCTGGAAATAATGTGGGTTCTAAAGGCTGGACTCAGGAGAATCAATCAACAATCATTTATTAAATCCTAATATCAGGCATAGTTCTAAGGACTGGGAAAACAACGAAATGCAAAATAGTCCCTGCCCTCAAGGCTCTTACAATCTAATGGCAGAGACAACATATACATGAATTGGGACACACAGAGTAAACACAGAAAAGATGTTGGAGGGCCTTAGAAGCTGGGAGGGCAGTAAACCAGGAGAGTTAAATCAACAAAGCTCTCAGTTTCACTCTTCGTTGGTCCATAATCACACTGCAATTTCTAAGTCAGAAAAATGGCAGCTCCCTGGGGGAGGCAGAGGCACTTATTTTGATGGCTTTTACTAATTCTGAACTGAACGCTATGTTCCCAGGGTAAAACAATTAAGCCAAAAAAAAATGCCACTGATCACAACCTTCCACAATGGTCTTACTCAATGATTGTGACATGAAGATGACAGCAGAACATCATCTCAGACAGGCCTTCACAAGTTGGAACAACTTCAGCTAGAGTCTGGGCAACAGATTGTGTCCCTGCTGTCTCCCCAAACTAAAAACAAAGGGACTCTGGGTGAAAAGGGAAAGGGAATAAGCGTGTACTGAGCACCTACTATGTGCCAAGCACAGGGTTACACGCTTTAAAAAGATGCTACTTTATTTAGTCTTCATAAAGTTTTTTGGATATAACTACTGAGGAAACAGATAAAAATGGAATAAGGTCCTCAGTCTCTCTCTACTTCCATAGCTATGAGATAGCAACATAGAAGAAAAGGGGACAGAAGGAGGGAAATATTATATGGTTTTTAACCTACCTACAAAAGGAATTTTAATCTTGACATTTTTAATGAATAATCTTTGGACAATGGACCAATGAGGCAACATTATTGGGAAGGACTGGTTCATGCCCGTGATAATTAACTTACTATACATCAGAGGTTCCCAAACTTATTTGGTCTACTGCTCAGTGTCTCCCTGGAAATCTACTTTCTTTAAACCTTTACACCTTTTTTTCTTTTTGAAATCTGCATCATTTCAAAAAAATATATAAAATATTTTTAAATGATGCATCTTAAATTTAATAATTTATTGTAAATTTGTGGGTTTTTTCCTGCATTGAAATTTTGATGACACAGTATTGCATCAGGTAACCTGTAAGTCATTATATCCACCTATTCCTTCTGATGCATGCTGGACTTCCCAACAATGCACAATATGCTCACCTGCCAACACTTGCTTGTTAAGACCTGTTGGTGGACTTGACCACTGATCAGTTATAACTTGCATTTTGTGTGTTTATTTGGAAAATAATGTAATCAATGTGACTTTAACCCTGTTACACAACAGATGAAATATGTATGAACTGTTTTTCAAAATTTTATCCCTCTTTCCATATGCTTACATCACCCCTTTATTTTTATTCAATGGCCCCCAGTTGCTACTACCAACCCCCTGGACAGTTCCAGCAACTCCAAGGGGTGATATTACTCACTTTGGGAACTTATGCATGAGAAATCAAAAGAAAAAGAAGTTGCCCCTATATCTATATCCAGAGGTTCTTTCCCAGAAAACTGAATAAAAACGTTGGCAGAGTTGGCTTCATTGTGAACTGAAAGCCAATGAGAAACATCCTTTCACAAGACACTTGGTCATCTAGCCTTGCACATCCATATATATAAGAGAACAATAGAGGAGATGTATAGAAAAAACAAAACAGGCCATTTGTGAAAATGATCAAAGGATCAGAGATTTAGGGTGAAAGGGACCTCTAAAGTCATACTACCGAACCTTTTCATTACGCAGATAAGGAAATTGGGGCCTAGAGAAGCTAAAGGGTCATACAGGGTGAAATTTTAAACTAGGATTGCTTCACTATAAAGGCAGAAATCTTTCAGGTTGTGTTGGAGTTGTAGGGTCTGTGACAGCATATATTCTAGAAGAAGGTGGCAAGATCCTACAGGCACACACCCTGAAACTTGGTGACGTTCATGCCCAAGGAAGGATGACCAAAAAATACATGGGAAAACCTGGTTTAGCATTAAGAAATGAGAGGCCATGAAGATCTGCAGATTATTTGGCAGGTTCATAACTGGATACCATAAACACTTTTGTTCAAAAGTGAGTTAAAAGGCACTGAGTGTGGTAAGCACACTACTCCAATATAAAAAAAAAAAATTAAATTGGTAACCATTCAACAGAAAGGAAACTAAGAGTTAAGGACATTCATTTCAGAATCATCTGTCTCTGTACAAAGTCAAATTTACTGACTGGAAAGAACAAAAGTTAACTTGAACACCAAACTAGAAGAATGTCTGAAGATAAGATGCCATATGCAACTGACCACAAGAGCTCCAACTTAGTGTTGTTTAAACAAAGCTATTGACTCTAAAATTGGTTTCTATTTTGTCCATTCACACTTCCTTTTTTTTTTAAAGTGAGAAAGATGACCACTCCCAAAGGGAGTGTAGCCACTGATTTTAGTGGCCTTTGCTAAATCAGAATTTGAATGACGTGCTCCCAGCGTAAAATAATTAAGCAATTTTTTAAATTGCCAAAAATAAGTTTGCATTCATCTCTTATTTTTCTCTGTAACTGTTTTCTCAAATGCAAAACAGGGATAATAATGACATCTACCTTCCAAGGTAGATATTTGAAAAGTACTTAGCACTCAGTGCTTGACATATAGCAGGCACTAAATAAATGTTTTATTTTTCTACCCCCTTCCAAAGACCATCTGCATATGATAAAACTGGAACAGGACAACAAACAGACAGGAAGGAGAAGAAATGGGCTGACATTTTTATAATGATCTATACTTAGCAGCAGCAAGAACGGAACCAAGTAATTTGGTCTCTATCATCCAGTGCGGTAATGAGCCTTGAAAGAATTAAGTCAGAAAGCTTAATCGAATAAAGAAAGTAGAAACCTATCTCTGTGTTGCCCAACACTCAGTGTTAAAGGTACTCAGATCAATCTGAAGATATCTCAAAGAGGGGAAGATTCTCCCAAAATTAAGAATAAAAAATTACAGGCTATGTTTTACTTTTTATTAAAAGGCAGCCAAAGAAGACATCAACAAGTACCAACCATATGCCTCTATACCTAGGTAGCACTACTGTTTCACTATAAAACCTTGAGAAGAATGATCTCTGGATATATAGAAGGTATCCTCAATGAAACTTGAAAAGAAAGCAGGCAGACTTTCTGGAGATGACTTTCTGCAGGAGACCACAACTATACAGTCATGTGGAAACCTGACTGTAGAGAAGTGCAGAAAATTTGATCCTTCTGTGTTTATCCATTTATTGATTTTGTTTAAAAGCATTTGACGCAAAAAAATGCAGTCTTGAAGGCACTGCTCAGAAAAAAGTGTCTCCCCAAGCAAACAGAGCAGGTATCTATAACACAATCAAGTACAAAGACCACAATCCAATGGCTATTGGATTGAAGGAAATGATGAACAAGGAATCATGTTGTCATCTAAGATGTTCACCAATGGCACAAAATGTGTCCTATGCAAAGATCAAACCAAAGAATTCCCTCCTTCTTTCAAGGTTCTCCAACTGCTCCTATTTAAAGATGATACTGAACTCCTAGGTATAAACCCCCCAAACTACAAAGCTGATTCATGAAATTCATAATGAAGTCAAGCAGCAGCTCACTGAAAACAAAGGAAATGAGAAACGCAAAGAGCCTAGACTTTGACAGATAGCTGGAAAGACATATGTCGTGGTGGCATATTCATATTATAGACTGGAGAAATGTTGCAAAGGGACAATCAGTTAAGTCACTGCCTCATAACTCTTTGCTGACTTACGTGGAATTCCAACAGCTATAGAACTTTACATTCTCAGGAAGGATCAAGATTACAAAGTGCCTAAAGGGTAATGCAATATTAATCACTAACATTTACAGAAAGCCTGCTAAGTGCCTCCTACACATGAGCTCATCTGAGCAGCATAATCCTGTGGGGAATTTCTACAGGTAGGATTATCCCCAACATGAAGGATGGAGAGGCCTAGAGTCACAGGTGTCAGAGGTGGGATGTGAACACAGGTCTTTCTGATGGTCTGATGATCAATCTAACATGCATTGTGAGAACAGGCAAGACTCCAGCATTTTACAAACAAGAATATCAGGAATGAGCTAGGTAGCCCAGCTAGAAAAGTGGCAAGAATTAAATAAATGAAGACATGCCTAAATGAAGAAGAGAATACTTGGCCATAAAACTAAAATAAGAGGCAATAGATGGACATGGAAATGGGATCTAAGGTGTTAAAAAATAAAAGCCACTAGCAAGAAGATAAAAAGCAGCTGCAGGTTTCCAACTGCTTGCCCAAAAGGACCCACAGTTGGGTCCTAGATCAATCTATACAGGGAAGAATTGTATTCAAAGTGCCCTTGGTCTCCACAATTTCCTTGCCAGCAATAATCTTGGATGGTCTTGGTGGAAACATGGGTAGTCAACTCATAACCACCCAGTTCCACCAATATACTAGCATACAACAGACTCAATGGCCTGAAGCCTCCTTGAGGTCTTGATACTTGGTCCTGTGATGCCCATACCTATTGTAAAAACACTCTATGAAGGAGTCCTGAAAAGACACATACAAGAATCAAACAGGACGTGAACTGATCTATATTGGACGATACTGGTGTTTCTGTGTGTGGGGGTCTGTGTCTATGTACAGAGACAAACAGACAGAGAGTATTCACATTAATTAAATCACAGGTTCACCAAAGCACACACAATCAAATTATTTCTTAGATCTTTCTATACTCATTCAAAGAAACTAAGCTAATTTCTTGGCATCTCTACTCCCATAGTCTATATGGCACAAAGGTCTAACAATCCATCACTCTGTTCTTGGTCACAAAAATGGGGGACATCTGAAACAATGGCTTCTCCTTGAATCACTTTTTCTTACCCAACCTAAGCACCACTGTATCTTATCTATTTCAAAAGCTGTAACTTTATTGGCTGCATTGTTTATCACAAAGGACCCCTGATTGAAATGCTTCTTCATCTGTTTCTGATGTTGCTTTTCAGAGTCTGGACTTCTGGCATCTTGTAATTAGTAACACTATCCAAATTGAGTCTGTAAGTGAATTTAAGCTCTGGCCAATCCATTAGCCTACCAACAATCTGCATTATCATTTAAGTGGCCATTGTTCCTTAATAGTGAATACCTTTGGTGAATTACCTAAGGTGTTGAATTCCAATTCCTCCTAGATCAAATTCAAGGCAGCATCACATCAAACATTTCTACCTTAGTCCACTAGGAATCTGGCATGACAGGGTTGAGACATTAACAAAAAACACAAAGTAGATGCATATGGACTGTCTCACTGGTTCCTCTAATGAATGAAATGGAAAGCGGCCTTTTTGTAGATGAGTCTCCCCAGTACATAGCACAGTGACTGGCCCATAGTAGCTCCTTAGTAAATACTTGTAAATTGATTGATCTGATGAGGAAATAGCATCAACATAATTCACCACCTTACCCAGGATCCATTAGCTCCATTTAGTGGCAGACCTGTCAAGTGCAGGGGATCTAAATACAAAATAATCTCTAACCTCTTGGAGGTACAGTACATTCTACTGTATCAATATATTTGTCTTAAAAATATAAGTTCCTTGAGAAAAAGTTCCTTAAGGTCTCCTCTCTTTAATTTAGAGAATAAATGTAGTCCATTGATGATAATGAGTTCAAGGTTACACATCCTAGCTCCTCAGGAAGGAAAAAAAAAAATCAAAGCTTCTCCAACCCAAGAGAAATGGCAAAAAGAAGTGCGGAAAGAGAGGTGAAGAGTTTTTTATAAGAGTAGTACAAAGATAGACTCGTGTAAATTAGCATCCTAGGACTCAGAAGGCAGACCAAAGTGCCCATTCCCAAGGGGAATGGTGTGGACTTTGGTCTGGGCTCTCAGCTGCAGTAGGTCCTCTCTCTAACATCTATTGATAGAGCTTAAGTGAATGATAAAAATTTTTATGTCTAATTGGAAAAAGGGGGAGGAGGGGAAGGAGATGGGACTATATCTTATGAGAAATAAATCACTAAGAAAAGTTGCGCCATAGTTATCTTAAATTCTGAGGGAAAAAAAAAGCTGCTTTGACCTTCCCTAATAAAATATGGGGGAAAGTAAGAAGGAAGTAAAAGAAAAAGGAATTTTTCCTCTTCCTTACAATTATCTAACATGGTCAGTACTTATTTTCCTGAAAAAAAAAATATAGAAGGTGAGGGGGCAGATTTTCCAGGAAATTATTCGTGTATTAAACTATAATGTAAATGAGAAAATAGGATATTATGAGAAAGGGGAAGAAGTAGTTTTTTTAATTCAGAGAAGCATATGAAATGCTATATTATTAGTCTATAATTTATAGCTTCCTGCATTTGCTTTTATTTTAAGTTGGTGCAGCTGAGCAAAGTGATGAATCCCACTAGAATGGAGAGCAAACAGAAATGATACAAAGATGACAAAGCACTTTCCTCCAGAAACTCTGTAAAGTAGTCAGGTGTGCCAGGATCATGCCCATTTTATAGATGAGGAAACTGAGACTCTTGTCTGCCTTGTTCATAACTACCCAGCTGGCAAGCAGACAGGGATCCGGGTGTTCTTCCTTAGCATGCTTTGTGTTCTTCCCAGTGCTCCGGGGCTGCCTCTCAAAACTTGTCTTGGAGAGCATTAAATCAGTTCAGAAAGTAACTGCTGTCCGTAGAAGGTGAGTGTTAAGAGTGTATGTGTGTAAGCTGGAGAGTGAAGGAAGGATTACTGATTACTGCTAGCTGAGCCTCAGCCTCATCCTTCCCTCTTCTGCTCATGCCTGCCTCTCAGACACAGAGAAAAACACTCACACATACATACACTGTTACAAATGTGCCTTTATAACTGACATGTTTGGTCTGTTTTTAAGTCTCAGAATTTGTGTCCCAGAAGATCTCTACTTCTGTTGTTTCGCTAAGGGCAAGAAACATTCACGACGACAACAACAACATATAGCCCCCGTCCCCCCACACAAAATTTGATGCAACAAATAACGATGTTTCCATTACAAGCAGCTCCCACCCAGGTCCTCAGACAAGCTTACCTCCTCAAGAAGACGTGTCACCGCATCTATATCATTGTATGTCTTAGTCATCTGGCCCACTCTCTCAGCACATAAAACTGAAACAAACAAACAAACAAAAAAAGACCATGAAACCATCACCGGGGGCACTGACTTCAGTAACTGGGGGGGGGGGGGGGGAGGGAAGCATTTATTTAGCACCTACTTGGATAGCCAGGCACTTGGGTACTCACAACAGCCGCATGAGGTAGGTGCTATTATTAACTCATTTTACAGGTGAGGTAACTGAGGCAGAAGTTAACCTGCCCAGAGTCCACACAAATAGTAAATGGCTGAAGCCAGATTTGAAGTTGTTCTTTCTGATTTCAGGCCCAGAGCTCTACCCACTGTACCACCAGCTGCCCCCATAATTAGCATATGCGCCCAAAGGGCCACCTGTCTTAAATCAAGTCATCAGGACAAACACATCATTTTTCACTTTTCAGCTACAAGAGACTGGAACTTTTTTCAATGACGATGAGCTATTTTTTTGTTTGTTTTTGTTTTCAAAGTATCAGGAAATCAGAAGTAGAAGTGGAGGTAGGGGGCAAAAGAGAGGGAAAGGAGAGGAGAGGCAGGGGGACAGCAAAGATGGACCCAGGCAGTAAAGTTCCTAAGAGGAACAGGGGTGGGGCAGTCAGTGATGAAAGAGTATTCTCCATTTTTCATCCCTCTAGAAAGAACTGACTAAAAGAGAAGAAATTCAACAAACTGCCCATTTAAAGAGCTAAGCCTGCTAACGATTGCTTTTGGTTTATTTTGTATTGAAATAATTTTTCTTTCTTTTTTTAAAGTATGCAGGAAGAAGAAGGAGGAGGATTGGGAAAACGATAGATTCAAGGTCTTCTGGGGTATAATTTCTTGAGACACAAGTATCACCTTCTTCATGAGGTCTTTCCCAATCTCTCCCAAACTACCTTCTACTTACGTTCTTGATACATTCATATATACACACATAATGACACACACACACATATGCAAACATATCATCTCCTCCACTGGGATAAAAATTCCCTGTAGGGAGGGACTATCTTCATTTTTATCTTTGTAACGCCAGTACCTATCACATCATGCCTGGCACACACAAGTCACTTAATATATGCTCACTAATCAACTAAGACAGGAAGGACTTAAGCCTTCATTTAGCTTCTCCAAGTAATCTAAATTCAGTAATCACTCACGGGGGCCATCTGAGAATTGGGGCATGTCACAAAGTCAGCGCCAAAGGCATTACTAGCTGCAAAATGTTGGCATGAAACGGGACAGGGCTCTAAATATTTTATTAAATGCCAGTGGAGATAGTATCCTAATGAATAACCCAGGAGAAAGCAGAGCCGATAGAATGATTTTTCAACCTGAAGGAGGCAGAGTGACCTTGAAGCCAATTCTAAATCTGACCCCCCAGGGAGATTTCTAGTTACTGGAAAGAAAATGAAAGCAAAGAAGAGAGCTGCTTGTACATTTTCCACATTTTCATTTTTCGTGGGCATTTTTATTACTAAAAACTTACCACTCTGTTAAGGGAGTTAGCTTGGCTGATTAAATGGCCCTCTCCAGCACAGTGCTCCAAGGCAGCCCATTTCTCAATGTCAGACCAGAGTTTCAATTAAGAATAAGTCAACGGGTCTTCTTGATGGTAGTTGAAGGTGTTTAATTTGGTGTAAAAGGAATCAAGTTCAAATTACTTTAAGAAGTCATTCTCCGTGCACTCTCCATGAAAGTATTCCACAGTATAGTTGGGAATAGGTTTCTATACATTGAAAAGGATGAATTATTCATCATGTAAAGCCATGATATTATGCCTTGGTGCAGGTCAAGATGGTGCATGGCTAGCAAGCATGTTAGTGAGAAGATCACTGAAATTCTTGGGTCCAAAGCACTGGATTTAGTCTCAGCTCAAATATTTACCAAGGTTGGTGACCTTGACCAAGTCACCTAATTCTTTAAGCTTTGGTTTCCTCAGCCATGAAATAAGAAGCAATATGTCATAATAGCTAGAGACCTAGCTACTGTCAGAAAGAAGTAGGTTCAAAACAGCTCTGCCTCATACTGAAAAGTATGGCTCTGGGCAAATCAGTTAGTCAGTCAACAAGCATGACTTAAGAGCCTACTGAGTACAATTTTGTAGTATATACCATTTGTTTATGCTGCCATTCATATGTTAATTCCAACCCTTCCAGTAACTAAAACTAATCCAACAACAGAAGGCAAAATGTGCCCACACCTTTCTCTGAAGGAACATCATTTGCTCAAATGCATAAAGGCCAATTTTTTTTGACTGTTCAGGTAGTGAGATATAGCAGAGTTACCCTTGGAGCCAAGGGGACCTGAGCTCAAGCCCTACCTTTGACACATATTGGCTGTGTCACTGTGGTCTAGTCAGTTAAACTGTCAGTGACCCAGACAATGCTCAAAGACTGCAAGATGCAGTACAGCTGCCAAACTGCATTGCTAGAGGGAGTTTCCATATTGGAAGTTCCTTACAAAGATTCAATCACAAGTCCGGACTAAACATTTTGTTGACCAATGATTTCTTATTAGATGTGAATGTGTGGGAAACGTAATGAATCATGTCAATGTAATGAATCAAAGTCAACAAAAGAAATAAGATTCATTAATAAGAAAAAGAATTTTTTTTTTTTGGTATAGTCTAGGAGCTTAATGCTAACTGAAAAAGAAATAGGTAAGAAATTTTTTTAAAAAGAGAGAATCATAACTATAGAACTGAGAGGGAACTTGGGGGTCCTCTAATCCTCTTATTTTGGAAATGAGGAAACTGAGGGTCTGAAAGATGAAGTGATTAAAATCACAAAGATAGGTTAGTGGCAGTGAGCCTTTGAACTCAGGTCCTATGACAATAAAGAGAAGTTGGATAGAAGGAAAGGTTCCCATCTGAGTAAGCACTCCCTCCACTTAACTCGCAGTCTAGGGATCCAACTTTTCACATTCATTTGGCTTTCACAGCACTAATGATCAAACCAAAGTTTTATCAAAGGGTGGGTCAACAGTAATGACCATCTATCAGTGGAATGCCTACAGCTCTTTCTAGGGAAAAGACAATCTCAACCAAGCACAGTCCAAGAGCCGAGCAAAACCACAGGCCAAGTATCATCCTTTATTTGGAGGTGTGGGAAGGGAGTGAAGATGATCACACCTCATTTTCTTGGGAACTTCTATAAAGCTTATTGTGGGAGTTTATCAGCATCTAGAGCCATGGAAAGTCAATATGGCCAAAGTCATCAACCAGTTTATGAATGTGGATAACCTGTATGGCAAGAAACACTAGAATGCTTCAGGGTTTGTGATCTAATAGACAATCAGCAAAGAATAACCATCCCTGATCATTAAAACAGGCAAAGGTTTGGCTCACGAACATTGACTTTTTGCTGGTGGCAGACCATGCAATGCTTTGTATTTCCACAACTGAAATGAGGCAAATAGGTAAGTGGCAGCTTTGTGGCACCAGCAAGCCACTTGAGATGCTATTTTTCAGAAGCTGAAGAGTAACCTAATAAGAGCTGAACATCTGTAATTATATTATTCTTAAAGGGTTAGCCAATCAGAGCAAGGGTTTTTATATCTCAGGATAGTTGGTCAAGCCAAAAGCATTGATTGAGTGCCTGCTATATGCCAGGCATTGTGCTAAATGTTGACAGCAGTCTAACCTGCTGCTCCCCTCAAAAGGGGACACGATAGCATTTTGATTTTACATGTACTAAAACATGCTTTTTACAAAGTCACCATCCATTCATCATCTGGCAGTGTCTGTACATGGATATGGTTTAAATACCACATCTGACAACTTACCACCTGTGAGACCCTAGGTGAGTCACTTAAACTTTTCAGGACTCAGTTTCCTCATGTGCCAAATAAGAGGGTTGTACTGGATGACTTCTGGGCTGGCTTCCAGCTCTAGAGCTGTGATCTAATTAATACATAACCAATAATCTAATCCCTGGGATCATCATAAGTATATTCCACATACTACAAATAAGTATTTCTACATGCTTGTTTCTACATAGACCAGTAACACTTCCAAGCAGAGTCTGATTAATCCAACCATGAAAGAGAAGTCAATGAGGTGAGTACTTCATAATGAAAGTCAGTGAAATGTCCTCAAAACTCAGATGAGAGTATTGTTGCCATGGCGGACTCTAGAAAAATGTGAACTGCTGAACTGGCCAAATCACCACAACATAACTGAGTCTGCTCAGAAGATCCAGAAGTTATCAGGATTGATCAATACTGACTCAAAATGTACACCTACAAAAAATGGGCCCTATCTGCACCAAGTCCCGTTAGTGAAGGAATGAGTTAAATAAATGATATTTATATTGTGATTAAGAAGCACTAAAGGGGCAGCTGGGTGGTGCAGTGAATAGAGCTCCAGCCCAGAAGTCAGGAGGACCCGAATTCAAATCTGACCTCAGACACTTAACACAAAACTAGCCGTGTGACCTTGGGCAAGTCACTTAACCCCAACTGACCTGCCCTCCCCCCTCCAAAAAGAGGGAAAAAAAAGCACTAAATATCTTTAGTGAGTCAGGAATATCTGAGTTCAAACCCAGCCCAAGACACTTACTAACTATATGACCCCAGGCAAGTCACTAAACCCTGTTTGCCTCAGTTTCCTCATCTGTAAAATGAGCTGAAGAAGGAAATGACAAACCACTCCATTATCTTTGCCAAGAAAACCCCAAATAGGGTCACGGAAAGTCAGACACAACTGAAAATGACTGAACAACGGAAAGTACCTTCTACGTACATGCAAGACACTGGACAAGATGCTAAAAACCCAAGGACAAAAATGAAATAATCCCTACCCTCAAGGAGCTTAAATTCTATTTGGGGAGAAAACAACATGTACACAGAGAAGACGACAAGAGATATACACAAAGGAACTGAGGAGGAAGAGCACAGCGCTAGTAACTGGACTATCAGGATCAGGACTGAATGACTTTTGGTATCAGAATCTCAAGACCCTTTGAACAAAGTTCAAAGTTTCTAAGTTCAATCACTTAGAAAATTAATTTGAAAAGTAAAAACATTCTAGTCACAGTCACTTTTCTCCAAACTTAGTTTAAAATGTTCCATTCCAAAAGTGTTTACATTATCAAATAAAGTTGTGAA
>CM053585.1:516091884-516117833 GCA_028646515.1 Pseudochirops corinnae | reverse complement strand
AGATACACAGGCACTGTGGTCGGGAGATCCATCCTGCCCTACTGAGAAGTGACATAGGAGAGAATAGACTGGGGGAGGGGGGACACACTGGGTTGGCTGTTTTGGGGCGGTGGGTAGGGGGAAGAGGGGGAGAAAATATGTAACTCAAAATCTTGTGGAAATGAATGATGCAAACTAAAATAAAATTAAAAATTTTAATTAAAAAAAAAAAAAAAGGAAATATTCTCTATTTACCTAGCAACTGCTAGAAATGATTCTCCATTTTTTCTCTTTTTAAAAATTTTTCAGTAATAAGATAAGGCTTGGACCTGTGATTTCATTGGTATATGGAACTCCCACAGGAGAAAAGTCCCTTTATCAATGCATACTAGCACCTTCCCTGACATTTATGGCCTTAGATAGTTGCCTAACGTCCTGGGAGATTAAGTAATTTGCCCAGTATGTGTTGGATTTGAACTCAGATTTTCCTGGCTCCAAAGCCAACATTCTATCTACAAGGCACAGTGAATAGAGCACCTGCCCTGGAGTCAGGAGGGACCTGAGTTCAAGGCTGGCCTCAGACACTTGACACACTTGCTAGCCGTGTGACTTTGGGCAAGTCACTTAACCCCAATCGCCCTCCAAAAAGCAACAAATAAATATGTTGTTTAATTGTGTCTAACTCATGAACCCCTTTGGGGCTTTCTTGGCACAGATACTGCAGTGGTTTGGCATTTCCTTCTCCAGCTCATTTTACAGATGAGGAACTGAGGCAAACAGGGTGAAGTGACTTGCCCAGGGTCATACAGCTAGTAAGTGTCTGAGGCTGCATTTGAACTCAGGAAAATGATTCCTCCTGACTTCAGACCTGGCACTCTACCCACTGTGCCACCGAGCTGTTCCCAAATCGATAAACAAATGTACTCAAAATAACAGAGAGCAGAACAATCCTACATACTCTCTTCTTTTCCTTATCTCACTATGGAACCCTGGCCAAATCTGCTCAGTGAAGATCAAGTTCAGTAATAGGGCAAGGAGGAAAACAAGTCTAGCAACTTTGTGAGTTGGCTCCCTCTTGTTCAGGCCAATAGCTGAAACCCTAGCTTTGGCATGACGGTTAATGTTCCCTTTGGCATTAAGCAGTTTCTATTAGGTCTGAATGCTTTCCAAAAACTCTGAACGTTTGGACTACTTTCAGTATGGTGAGGGTCGCTGAAACACCGGTTCCCAAATCTACAATATTCTCCTAGTACTCTCGCAATACAGGCACAGAGTTTCAGCTGTCCAGCTCCCAAAGGTTCCCCAAGCTGCCCTGGTAATCTTACCTTTAGAATAAGGGCTACTGGGTAAGGGGGATCTGTTTGAGTTGACTTGGATTGAACAAAGGCCTTTGCTTGGGTCTTGCATAGCTAACCTATATTATTTTAATGCCCAATAAAATAATACCTGATATAATTTTATGTTCTGTTCTATAGACCAACCCAGACAAAATACAAGCCAGTTTCGGACCAGTTATCACCCCCAAAACTTGATTTCATGAGAATGCCATCTTTGGGATTTCCCAAAATCCAATAAGCAATTTTGATGGGTACAGAATTTAACAGTATGGGGTCACCCCTTCCCAGGCTCTTGTCAAAGATATGGCACCTGGAATAGTTACCACAGGTTATAACCGACAGGGTGTTTTCTAGTACAGTATGAATACAGGAAAGATGACTGATGGTTAATCTCTTCCATTCTGGGAAACAAATACAATGCAATCAATCGTCAGAGACCAGCACATGCCTTGGAGAGGTCTATGGTTCTGAAATTGGCCACAGTACACTGTTTGAAAGTTGCTGATCTACTACCTGGGCCACAAAGCCTGGGCTTTGCCAATGTTTAGGATTATGGTCACTTCTCTTGTTTCCTATTCCCTGCAAATAACAGGTCTCCAGATAGAAGGAAGGGTGTTTGCAGTGGCAGTCAGCTCTCTCATTCTGCGCCTATGGTAACTATTCCAGGTACCATATCTTTGACAAGAACCTGGGAAGGGGTGACCCCATACTGTTAAGCTCTGCACCCATAAAAGTTGTTCATTGGATTTTGGGAAATACCAAAGATGTCATTCTCAGGAAATCAAGTTTAGGGGTGATAACCAGGTCTGAAACTGGCTTGTATTTATTCTGGGTTGGTCTACAGAACAGTATATAAAATTCTACCAGATACCACTTTGTTGGGCATTAAAATAAACCACGCTAAGACATAATTTTAACAGGCTCACTTCTGGTATCTTCCCTGAGATTACCTTCCATTTGCAATGTATACTAGGTGTCCCAAAAGTCTTCCTGTGGTATTAAACTTTAATAGTTTAAATAGCTTTAAGAACTTAAAACTGCACAAAGACTTTTGGGCACCAGTAGAGCTCATCCGTACTAGCCTGCATGCTATCTCCACCATTTGATTGCAAGCTCCTTGAGGTACCGAATTCTTTTTTCCTTCTTTGTATCCCTAGTGCTCAGCATTTAAGCATTTAAACTTAATGTTTGCTGATTGACTCACTGCCAGGTATTATTAGAGTCTATCCTGGTTTAACTCTGCACATGCAGAACCAGAATAACTTCCACTTTGTTTTAAGCATGGTCACCATTAAACTATTTAATTGGTTGAGGCTACAAAATTTAAGTCATGCTAAACAATGCCTGTCTTTTTTCCTGTGGCTGATACAGATTATATATGCCTGTTTTGCTTCACTATTTATACTATAAATGGCTCAAGAGGGTGCCTCTTTTCCTTAACCTGATGCTTAGTACCCCCTTGATAAGAAAAAGATTTGAATGGCTTCATCAAATCAATCAGATTGTAAACTTCTTGAGGGCAGGGATTGTCTTTTGCCTTTTTTTTTTTGGGTATCCCCAGCTTAGCATCTCAACTGGTGGCTTATAATAGGTACTTAATAAGTGTTCACTGCTTTCTTGTTTGATTGATTGATTGATTGAGTTAATGTAGGATCACAACCAATGATAGGACTATAACTCTAGAGCTGGAAGGAACTTTGGAGATGACCTAATCCAATCACTTATTTTACAGACCAGCTAGTAGATTCAAGATCTGAAACTCTGTCCTCTAACTACAAAAGCAAATCTTCATCCACACCATCCTTACTCTAGATGACCCCATCTAACCCAGAGTAGAATCCTGCCCATGGACAAACTCCACTGGTAAATTCCCACCCTATTTTATGTCATTATTCAGAAGTACGCCCATGACTTTATCAAAGAATGGCAGCTCATTGGCTACCCACGTTGATCTGTTACTCTTGGCCTTCTAGAACCTCATGATGTTAGAACATCATAAGGATGGAGTGGTACATGATTGGAACCCTCATCTGTATGTGACCTGCTGGATAAACAAGCCTAGATTACAGAATCCTGGGATAACTCTGGGTTAAAACATCCTATTTCCTTTCTTTTCAATTCTTCATGGAAATGATAAGTTAACTCTAGACCTGTAGGGATTAACAGAGACTCTCGTATCCTTGATTACTTTATAAAGTTGGTAAGGCAGCTCCAGTGAAAAGCTACAGACAAAAAAGCACGGAGGGCCCAGATTGGCAGAGGACCTACCCATGCCAATAGCCTAACAAATTACTTGAGGTATGTAGTTGTCCTAGTCTATCTCTGACTTGTGTATATGATGGAATTTCTTGCAAATCCTCAAGCCTTTCCCATAGCTGAGCCTCCTATTATAGAATCAGAGGGTAACTGAGTCAGTCTGTGGTAGAGTTATGGGTAAATAGTACCAGTTCATAGCCTCAGTAGGAGAACTGAGGAACTTTTCATTTCCGTTCTGGCTTCTCCATCAATGGGTCTTCTACCTTCTTGCTTCCCTCCACAGTTTCTCCAAAATATAACAGACAAATGAAGGAAAAATGGTTTACCAGGAAGACAAACTGAAATTACTAGCAGAAAAAAAAGTTATATGGTTCACTTTAATACCAGAGAATTTTGTCATCTTACCCCCCTCCCCTGCCAAGTATCTGAGGGTTAAAATATATACTCCTCTTCAGATTTCTCTTAGATTATGTTACTTAGCCTCTTTTGGCCTAAATTTCCTCCTCTGTAAAAAAAAAAAAAAAAAAAAAAAAAAAAAGGAGGTTGGATTTGATGGTCCCTAAGCTCCCTTACAGGTCTAAACCTATAAAAACTATGACCAACCTCTAGCTCTTTTCTACTTTAAGAAGCCATCATAAATAATAATGGGTAATGTCATAAGAGTGGCTTTTCAGTTCTCCATTCTGTAGCCATGATCTTTCCAATGTAGTCTCTTTGCTGAGATCTAGACACGCCATACGTGTAGACATAATTCATTTCTGACCTGGCTGCACCACTACTACCTCAGGGCTTCTCTAGCTGACTTCTTCCATCAAGACCCCAAGAAACTCATTACATTTCTTCATCATCCAAGATCTCCTCAGTCTTGGGACTCCACTTCATCACAACTCTCAGCCTCTCAGACTGGAGGGTGGTGCCAGGAACCCCAACCCACTATTTAAGGAGAGAGCCCATTTCTAACTTGGCTGCACCACTCTAGGATTTCTCTGACTGACTCCGCCTCCCCCTCATGCCCCTGCATTGGGTATCTTCCCCCCACCCTTCAGCTTCCTTTTTTATGGTGTTGTCTTCCCTCATTAGACTGTAAACTCCTTGTGGACAGGGACTATTTTTTTTTTCATATTTGTATCCCTAGAACAGTGCCTGGCACATAGTAGGTGCTTATAAGGAATGTTTATTGACTATATACTTGTGCGCACAGCAAAAATTAATAGTATGTCATTATTTTTTCATAGGATCATAAATTTAGAGAGAAAATTGCCCTCTGAGGCCAACACATTCAACTCCATTTTATAAAAGAAAACTGGACTCTCCATTAGAACCACAAAAACATAAAACACCCCACAGAAACAAAATAAAGTTTTATCCTAAAGATTAAAAATTTTTGTTTTAATACACATTCTTGAAAACACAGGACACAGACTATTCCTTCGAAGAGTAGAATATTTAAAAATGCAGTGATATTTAAGAGAACACAGATAAAAATGATAAATCCTAAAAAAAAAAGCGCTCAAAACTTTTACTCCATTCGAGTCCATAGGCTCCAGAAACCTGTTTGAGACATTTTTACAACACATAGTTGCTAGGGAAGACTCCCATCATCTTCATCTCATGCAATCTCCCAAGCAGAGGCTACTGATGTCTTTCGGCACAACAGAAAAAGAATAGTCACTAGTGATGATTGAGTTCAGCTCCTGGGGGCCTCTGGCCTCTAAAGTAAAGAGCACGAGCAACAATAAAAACCCCCACAGGAGCCCAATAAGAATCCAGAGCCAGACCCTCCTCAAGTTGTCTTAGCAGACCATAGCTATGACTCACTAACCCATACATACGGTTGGAGATTCAAATAATGATTTTTTTAAAAAAAGAATCACTTACTTCTCATATTCCAAAACTTATGAAAGTCCCATTACTACAAGAAGAGAGTTAGGTAAGTCATGCCTAGCAAGTCTCTTTTTTAAAAATGGGCCTGATCCAGGTAGTATCCCACGGGGAAATTCACCATTGGCACTCTTGGGACAACTGACTTGACTAGCCCTTCCTTGAATTACCGTTGATGGGATGGCTGATGTTTGATCTCCAGAGAGGATTAATTCCTTCTTGTTTCTAGTTCTCTGCCTTGATCCCTCAGCCAAGTTTTAACAACAGGTTTCTAACCACAGTCTCAGATGGGAGATAAAATTGTATATATTATGTTGTTTTAAGTTTGGGAGAGGGGATTAAATGATGTGATTTTTGTTAATGGTAGGAAGACAAGCTCTACTTTCTTTACCCCAGGGAAAGTCCTTCTGAAATTTGATTCGTTAGTACTACACCTTCTCCCAACTCCTCATGCTGATTTTGCAAGACCGTTTTGTGATTCATTCACACAACAGCATTTGCAAAGACAGATATTATTTCATCAAAGCCATCAGAGATAATGGAATGTGGGGTAGGAAAGAAGAAAGTACAGGTGACTGCTAAGAGAGCTGTCTTGTCCAGTGGATAATGCTGACAGTGAGAAGCTAGAGGAATTTCAGCTTCTCAAACTAAGTAATTGGAGCCAAAAACTTTCATTCCATCAATCATACAGGCATCTCATCTCTTAAAGATGTCAGGAAAGTATACAAGAGAGCTATATTCTCAGTACCATCATGGTTACTTAAAAAAAAAAGTTTCCAATCATAAGCATTTCTACCATACCTCTTGTCCTAAAGTCAACTGAATAATAAATAGAATAGTCTGTCCTGAATGCAGAACCAAGAAATGGTTCTATAAGAACACTGGAATGGAGGTGAGGAAAGGAAGAACCCCTCTGGGGACCAATTCAGCATGATTTCCTGTCATGGATTTTGAGTGGTTTTGTTACCTTTGCTAATAAAAATAAGCAATAACAGTAGAAAGAACACTTGCTTTTTAGCCATAGGATTTGGGTTCAAATCTTTCCTCTGATACCACCTTTGTGATCTTGGGAAAATTAGCTTAATTTCCCTGAGCCTCAATTTCTTCATCTATAAAATAAGAGGGATTGAATTAAATGACCCATGGGTTCCCTTTTAGTTTAGATATATGATCCTACAATTTTCCTTTTTTCATTAGGCTCTGCTACTCAAGCCATTATGATAATACCAAATTGGGCTTTTTTTTTCCTTGACTTCTTTCATCTCACTGGAATTTCATTTCCTTCCCAGCAGGAGAAAAGCTGAGCACTGAGTAGTTTTAAAGCAAAGCACCATAATGTTAATACTGTGGATACATGATCCCAGCAGCTCTGAGCATAAGGTCTGACTACCTAGAACAGAAATAACATAAATGATCCTTCAAACTCCTGATCACACATCAATAACCTGGCTGAAACATATTACCCTAAGGCTGTTCACCAGGCAAAGGTCTTCATTCTGCTGAGTCAGCCTTCCTAACACCAAATGAGAATGGGAGAACAGGATCCCTTTGGGCTCTGGAAAGGGGATTATGGAAAGAAATGAGGAAATTATTTCTAGAACTTAGGGCTTGGGGGCTGACAGTGCTGCTTCTGCATAATAGATGGGAATGGGGAGGAGGTCGGTTCACATTTGGGAGCAAGAGGGACACACGCACATGTATTTTTCAAGATCTAATATACAGAAACAGAGACTATAACACCGCTGAAGGCATACTGCATGCTATGGTTTCTATACTCTGGGTCTGGGCTATGAGGGTTGATGCTAGAGGAGGCTGGGAGCATTATACTAGATGACTGAGCCAAAGCTAAGACTGAACAAATGGCTTGAATGCCTTAGGACCTAGCACCATGTTATTTGAGAGACAGTCTCACTTCCTTGCAGCCATAGGACTCTTTCCTATAGCGACACTTTGGCAATTCCTTTTGTTATGTTTTGCTCTCTGAAGCCACGATTTCATCGGGATGGAGAACTCTATTTCACCAATGCTAACGTAGCAACTGTTGTACAATTTAGAAATCTTGACTACCTGGGGCATTGAGGGACTAAGGGATTTGCCGAGAACCATAAAGACAGGATGATAGAAAGGTCACTGAAATCCAACCCCCTTATTTTATACATGAGTAAACAGGTACAGATAGTTTAAGTGATTTGTCAAGGGTCACACAACCCCAAGTGTCTTTGAGGTAGGATTTGAAAGCGGACCCAGGTCTTCCTGACTCTGAAGCCAGTTCTCTGTTTGTTATATCATGTAGCCTCCCTTCAAAAATTCAGCATTTACAGAGAAAGATAAAGCCAGAAACTTAAAAATCTGTGATCTCGGGGGGAGAGAAAATAGGGCATGAACGATCATTTTCCCTCAAAAAACAATTCATCAAAGAGAAGCTGAATCTGCGGAGTTCATTTGTAATGTTGAGTTTTCTTATTTGGAAATTGCTTCTGTACAGTCTGTAACTGCATATGTCTGCTGCTCAGTTTCTAAATTCCCAACCTTGCTCCCCCACCCAACTCTGCAAATAGGTATCAGACTTCACCACTGGCCAGTGGAAGCTCCTTCCTGATCCAAGGTGAGTAACAATGAGGAAGAGCAGTCCTGGGGACCTCAGGCCCCACAGTGGGCACTTCTATTTAGCAGCCTTTCCTTGTCCCACTAAAGGCAGCTCTGTTAGACCATGCACCTCCAAAGCTCCACAGATACCTAGCTGTTAAGAGACAGGACATTTCTGAGGTTGGTTTCAAGAACAACTCAAAACAAAAAAAAAAATGGGAGTGCTTTTTAGTTGTCACCCAAACAGACGTGCTGAAGCTACACAGAAAGCATCGCTATGGATGGCACCCTGGAAAGATGTGAGAATGGCCCAGTATTCAGCATCCTGTAAAGGTGTTGGGTTTACAGGACTTAATGTGGTTCCCTCACCAGACCCCTCATCATCATCATCATCGGCCGCCGTTGGCTCCTGAATCTCCTCTGTGAGTGCCTGAGACCGGCTCGGGTAATTCTTGCGGTCTGAAAGAGTCATTTGTACTTGTGACCTCTCACCTGAGGTCTCTGAGTGCTGAACTGGCATGGAGGTAGCAAGGCCCTTGTAAGAAATGTCACCTGTCTCATCTTCTTCAAAATCGTTAAGGCAGTACACTTCATCCAGGTCAACGTCCAGGGTCCGGAAGCCCTTGGTGACAACACCAGGCCGGGGGTCCAGGATGCCCCCAAGGTGAGGCTGGGCCAACTGTTGCCAGTGGTGAAGTGTAGCAGAACCTTCAAAGGGAGAGCATCAGAAGGAGGAAAAAAAGAAGAGAAAGATGGAGGGGAAAAGGAAGGAAAGGAGAAAAAGAAAGTTAGTATCGATTTCCCAATATTCTCTTTTGCCCAACCCCTAATTCATTTAGTGAAGAACCAGAGGGATCCAATGGACCATATGCACACACTTTGAGTTTTTGTGCAGGTGTGGTTGTACTATCACTTCCTAACTGGCAAGAGTGTTCTTAATACCATTCTTGGATGCAGCATCAGCTTTGGGAACCAAATGTAATTTGTTATGAAAAATGAAACTAGTGTTCCAGTCAAAAATAAATGGGTAGGGGTTATTAGACTCTCTTCCTAGGCACAAAAAGGATAGCATAATCACACAGTATTGTATTCTTCAGGAATTTTCTTTTTTTAAAATAAACAGATTATAAACACTAGTAGGTCAACCCTTCTGGTAGCGAGGGTTTTGTTTTCTTTTCTTCTGAACAGGAAAAATCCAGTGCCAACTATTTTGAGTAACAGAAAAAAGGACAAAACAACAAAAAGAATCCATAAAGAGAGCTGAGTGTGAAAATTTCAAGCAAACGTGGCTTATTGATAACTACAGAAGCAAGTAGATTGGGTGGTCATCCAAGTCAAGGGTAGTTTGAAAACAATGAGAAAAATTAGCCTATATATTGACATGCCTGTGTATATATAATATACATGAACATATATATGTATACATAAACAAAACACATACACATACGTGTATCTGTATGTCTATTTCATATTTATATACATTGTCTGTTACATATATACATAAGTAATCATTAAAGGACCATATAATAGACTAACAGAAAGGGCTTATTAGCTAAGCATATCCTACTATACCTGTCAACTCCATCCTTGGGTGACTCATATTTTAGGGATGGCCCATGGGCAGAGGGGGACAAGGTAAAAGAGTTGTGATAGATACAAAGAGGGTAATTCTACACAAGGCAGCAATCAGGTGGGAAGATTTATTAGGCAACACATGAATCACTGGAGTCAGATAACATTAGATATGGTTTGTAAGAACATCAGAACCCAGTAATAAACCCAACCAGCCCATATCCATTAGTCATTTATAGTCTAAGTAAAGAAAGGAGTAACACCTCCCCCTCATCTTTTCTCATGCCACACACACACACACACACACACACCATCCCCAACAGTATGCTGTACTTTAGTGTCATTGATTAATCTCACCTCCTGAACCTCTTATGGAATACAAAGAAATTGCAGATCTTTTAACTGGAGCAAATTAAGGAATGCTAGGACCTAGCTGGGCTAAGTCATGTAAGCCAGGGGTGAACAAACACTTCCTAATTACTACATTCATGTCACAGTTATTTCCTACCCAAAGAGAAATGCAGGATTAGGACAGGTCACCTTTAAATAACAGCTTTCTAATAGTATGAATTCTATGCCTGATACAAAGGCAAAGCAGTAGATTTCATAGTGAATATCACATTGGCCTTCGTTTAGGAATATAATTTCTAGGTATTAAAGCATGTTAAGCCCATATGAAGCTGCTTACCAAATGAAATTTGAGAAGAGTCTAAGTCCTGTTTCCAACATAATCAGGTGGCTTAACACTAAGCAAACCACTTGTTTTCTCTGTGTTATGGGTAACTCTAATATTTTAAGTTACAGAAAAGATGGCTTAGTAAAGGCATTAGTAAAGGGACTTTCCTTACTGGGACTATCCCACACAGATTAAATCAAAGGTCTGCATCCAGACCATTTATAGGAATTAAAATTGAAAACAACCTATTTAGAAGCTGGGGAGATTTCTAGTATTCAAGTAGATTTTTCTATTTTCGAACTACTTCTTTCATCATTTGTCATATTTTCAGGCAGTGGTTCTCAACCTTCCCAATGCCGTGACCCTTTAATACTTGTATGTGGGCATATCTGCATGTGGGCGGACCCGCCTGGAGATGGATAGAGGAGCGGTGTCTCAGTTCCTAAGAACATCAGAAATATGTGTTTTCCTGGTCTTAGGTGACCCGTGTGAAAGGGTCGTTCAACCCCCAAAGGGTTCACAACCCACAGGTTGAGAGCCGCTGTTTTAAGGGGACAGTTCCTACATTAGTGAATGGTCCAGACCAAAAAAAGAAAAACATTTTGGTTTGTCTCTCCCGAAGGAACACCTCCCAAATAATTCCACTCTGTAATTACGAAACATGAGATAGGAAAAGACTGGTCACTCTTGAGTTGCTAGTGAACTCCTAACAAGTCACTCTGCCATCAAGGGCACGGGCCAGGACACAACAGGCTCTTAAGATCTGTGGGTTATTAGCAAGGCTGCCAACAACAGAACCTTGTCTACAAAGAAAGGAGGAGAAGAAAGAAAAAAAAGATAAGGAGATAGCAGAAAGGACAGAGTGGGGTGAAAAGGAGGGAGCAAAGGGGAACGGAATAAAGAAAAGTTGTCAAGGGTAGGAAGCAATAAGGCTTTATCAACTAACCCTCTGGATTGTCACCCAGCGACACCCACGTTATTATGGGCTGTTTGGCCCTATTTTAAGGGAGCCTCCTGGAATGACCTCTCAGAGGCAATATGTTGCCAGGCATAATCTTATTCCCTAGTGTAAACAGATAGGATCAAGCCAACTCTTTTCTGTGGGTCACCTCCCTTGCATGATAGTGGGTCCCCTGACATTCTTGAAATCAGGCCAGACTTCCTAATGCTGGCAACAAAGTTTATTTATACATAAACTTTTCAGATCTACCTAAAGTCACCTGGCTCAGGATCTTGTGTTGGCAGGGCATCCAAACTATTGCCAGAAGTCACTTTATGGAACTTCTCAATCCTTTTAGATTATGGGAGAGTGAATACTGAATATCACATCGGCCTTGCATTTAGGAATTCGCAGGTAGTTCTCTTTCTGATGTATACACGTGGTTTGACACTGGGCAAATCATCAGCTTCTCTGCTCTGAGTAATTCTCTAAGATAAAGTGCAGAGCAGATGCCAACTTCATTGGTAAAGGGAATTTTCTTACAGGGAGTTACGCACAAGGATTAAATCCAGACCATACTTACAAATAAAATCTTGAAAAAAACACCTATTTAAAGGTTGGGGAGATGTAATGTTCAAGGAGTTTGGAAGACTCAGAGAAATTACTACTTAACTGAGGAAAAAAACTGAGCCAAGCCTGAGATAACAAACAAAAAAACCATTTGCATCAGAACCCAGAAAAGAAATATGGGGTCAGGTCACAGGGCTGGGTATAGACTTCCCCAACTTTTATGAAAGGCACTTGGGGCCCTAGGGAAATGTGAGGGAAAAGACAATCTAATAGAGCTTTCAACTAAGAGAGAGGAGGCCTATGCTCGAAACTAACTCATTGTCAAACCTTGACAAGCCTCCATGTCTGAATTTGCCCATCTATACAATGGGTGCAATAACCCTCTCTTTACCTCACTGAAAGGTTCTAAATTAAAAATTAGGCTACAGAAAATACTAAAAGTTTTTAAAGATTTTTTATAATTTCAAGGCATTAAAGCATGTGAGCCCACTTGAAGATGTTTACCAAAAGAAATTTAATAAGAATCTAAATCCAGTTTCCAACAAAAATTTCAAAAACATTTTTCTTATGCTGTGTCTCTTGACCTTCCAATGGAATGCCATATAAGCATCCACTGTTTACACAAGGCAGAAGGGCATAGAGGCCACCCATCCACCAGTCATAGGAATGATAACAATAAAGTCCCGGGAAGGCTTTCCTATTTTATGCAAAGTCACTTTTTATTTGCCCTAAATTTAAAAATGTTAAGATCCACTTTAAACGTCTTAGCTGCATACTACCATGGGCTATTGTTCAAATGAAGTATCACCTCTTAGGAGTAAAAATTCAGCAAGATACTAACAGCTGCCTAAAAAGAATCCACATCACTTAGGACAGCAGGCAATTCTGGTTTCTCTGCCAGAAGGCAACATCATCCCATCCTGCCCTTTTTTGAATTTTTACTAACCTCTTGGACTGTATCTGTTTTGAGTCTGTAGGGATTTCTCTTCTGTCCCTATTATCTCTCTGTCTCTCTCTCTGTCTCTCTGTCTCTCTCTCTCTCACATACACACACACACGCACACACACACACACACACACACACACACACACTCTTAAGTTGACACCTCTTTGAGGGCAAAAGCCTTTCGATGGGGGCACTTGATACTAAGGTTCTGCCAGTCAATTAAGAACATGAGTCAGAGGGCTGCAGAATAGAGCACTGGCCCTGGAGTCAGGAGGACCTGAGTTCAAATCCAGCCTCAGACACTTAACACTTACTATCCCTGTGACCTTGGGCAAGTGACTTAACCCCAATTGTGCTGCCTTCCCCCCTCCAAAAAAAAAAAAAAAAGAACATGAGTCAGATATAACTGGGCTAGGCAAAGAAGGAAACAGGAAAAAGAGGAAGCTTCTGCTTTCCCTTCCTACTAACAATGCAAAGGGGTGAATGAGGAAGAAAAATTAACACCTTTGTCAATAGTCCCAGACTTTGTTCATCCTCCTTTCACACTGACCTGTTCCAGATAATATTACAGTTGGTATCTTAGCAGAGGCAATTCAGGTTTTGTAAAATTAATTTAAGCCAAAGGCATACATTCCAAACATAGAAATGCATCTGTTCTACAATATATAGCTTGAAGGTATGTACCCTATTGCTAATTATAGCTTAAACTCTTTCCTTTGGAAATTCCACTTGGGTTTTAAGTCTTTAGAAGGATTAAAGGCAGAATACAATACGTTTCTCCTTAATGTATGAATGCTTTTTAGACTGAATGTTTTATTCTTTATCTAGTCAAGATATCAGGGAAAGATAAACATAGGAGAGGGCAACTAGGTGGTGCCATGGATAGAGCAGGTTCTGGCTTGGAGAGGAAGACTCATTCATCTTCCTGAGTTCAAATCCAGCCTCTGACACTTACTAGCTACGTGATCCTGAACAAGTCACTTACCCATGTTTGCCTTTGTTTCCTCATCTATAAACTGAGCTGGAGAAGGAAATGGCAAACCACCCCAGTATCTTTGCCAAGAAAACCACAAACAGTGTTTAGAGAGTGGCCATGACTAATCAACACAACAAAAACTTGCTATCTCTTTATGGTGACTCTCCAACGTGAAACTTTAAAAATTCAGTCCAGCTAATCCAGCTTAAAGTGATAAACAGAAAATTAAATAAAATTAAACATACAGATGAGAAAGGCATGGATGAGAATGATGATAGGTTATTTAATATGTCCCTAACCCAAACTCTCTCAGCTCCCTAAACCATAGCGCCTGCTCTCTAGGTTTCTACCAGAGCAGCAGCAAAAAGGTAAGAGGGAGAGGGGGAGAAATTGAAGATTGCTGATATCAAGAACTAGCCACAAACAGCAGGTCTGGTACTAATGGTCTAGAACTCAGGAAATCATTGTGCTGACAGGGCTTTCTGGGACACTCAGGTGAAATCATAGTGATTTTCCAAATTAAACTTTTCTTATATAAACAGTAAAGAGGGATAAAAAGCCTTGATAGACCTGATAAAACTGCCAAGCTAATTAGATGATCAGAGGAGTTTGTAATATAAGAGTTATCCACAGACTAAACTAGTATGATAATACTTGATTCTAGGATGGCAGTGAATTCTGTTTGAATTGGGCACAGAGGAGGTGGCAGGACTTTCTAGGCAAAATTCACCTTGTAATTTAAATTTCCTTTTTGTTAAATTTACCTGAAAACTCTTGCTCATCCCTCACTCCCAAACTAAATTATGAGCTCAAAGGAGATCAGAGGGTCACAGATTTAGGAGCTAGAAGGGGCCTTTGAGAAAAACAAGGTAAAGACAAACTGTAACTGGTATAAAAAAAAAAAAAAACCTAACCTATTTCAAAGAAGGAAAAGGTACCCAGTGCTATATATTTAAGTTTAAACAACAAACCCAAAGGAGACAGCTTTCTGGGACCCTAAGGCAATTAAGGAAGGGGAAAGGGAAGTGAAATGGTAAAGCTAAGTAACACAATCACCTCTTGAGAGAAGGAAAGGAAAAGAAAGGCAGATAGAAAGATTATGGAAATGGAAGATTTTATTGAAAGGAGGGGAAAAAAGACAAGATTAGAAATCAGAAACAATCACAATGTTTGCAAGTAACAAACAACTTACATGAAAGTGGGCCACCCTATTCCCAAAGTGCTGGAAGGCACCTAATGGAATATTCAAAGAGAACTTATTTTGCTCGACTACATACATTTGTTGCAAGGATTTTTTTCTTGTTCTTCATGGAAGGATGGAAGGGTAGAGAAAATAGATGCTTATTAACAGGAAAAAAAATTTAGTTAAAAATTTCTAATGAGAACAGGAGACTCTACTGTGAGAAAAGGTAGAGTCTGTCCAATAGAGCACTTTGAATGCAGTATTTGAGGGGCAGGAGGACACTTTCTAAAACTGCTTTTAGGTCTGAAATGTTGATTGCTATGGGAAAGTACTATACATCTTTGGTCAGATAAACATGCAGACAAGTTACATGACAAATATAAAAGCTCCCAATGGAAAAATGGAGTAAGAGATCATAAAAGAACAGTCTGGGCATGATGGCTCATGATCGCAATCCTATCTACCAAGAAGGCAGAGGCTAGTGGATTCTTCTGCCCAGGAGTTCTCAGCTACTCTGGCTGAGCGTCCACATCAACATGGTGAGCCTCTAGAATTGGGGGTCACAAGCTGCCCAAGGCAGAAATGAAGGGGGTCAAGGCTCCTGTGCCCACTGGCAGTGGGCTGAAGACCTTGAGTAGCTCCTGCATTTGCATTCTGGGTGAGATAGGGAGACCCAATCTCAAAAAAAAAAAAGAAGAAGAAGAAGAAGAAGATGAAATAAGAAAAGTTGAATGTTTACAAATTCAGTCCCAAGCAGTGCTCCTAACTAACAAGAATTAGTAAACACTGGAAGAGACTGATACAATGGAGTTTAGTAAAAGAGATATTCCCATTGTAACATTTCTATACACTCTATGCTATAGAAGCCCATTATCTTTGAGAATGTGTGTGCGCATGTGTGTGTGTGTATGTGTGCGTACTTCAGCACACGTGCTTGCATTTCCAACTAAATTGCACTGTGTTCATCCTATGCGAGGACATTTGAGCAAACAAACCATTTTCACTTGGCCAATGAAGGTCTGATCTAAATTAGTTGGTTTTGAAACCCATTATTTTGGGAATCAAAGCTAGACACAAATTTTTTGCTCTTTCCAAAGTCCCAAGCATGATCTAATGCATTTATGAACTCATAGTTTCATTACATTTCTTTAACATTTCAGAAACACAGGAAAAAAAAAAGAATTGAAGGGAAAAAAATTAACAAAATTAATTCCAATTGAAATATTAAGTTTAGACTGAATTGTTTTTCAGCTCTTAAAAGCACACTTGGTGTTCAGGGGCCTTGGGACAGGGGGTGGGGGGGGAGTTTGTCTTTTTTAATTTCAACAATAAATGGCTGAGGTTTATGGTGTTAAGTCACTCTCAATGGATTTCAAACCAGCAACGGGGGTGGCTATCTTTAAAGTAAAAGGAGTACGTATTGCATAGATTTCCTGATTTACGATGATGGATTAAGGACCAGAGAGAGTCACTAAGAATGACCGAGAGAGGCCGAGGCCCTTTGTTATCACCTTCTAAGGGTTTCACAATCTGGAGTTTCTCCGGCAGGTAAGAGCGGCTGCTGAACGACATGCCAGAAAATCCAGTAAACTCCGAGAACCTCGAGTGGGTACCCAGGGACATGATGCTTTCAGTAGGGGTGAGGGAGCTGCTGTGAAGCTCGCCCTTCTCTGCCAATTCCCGCAGCTTCCTCTCCTGCTCTTCCTCAAAGAACCTTCTTTCCGAAAGGTAATTCTCCCGTCGCAGTGACAGTCGCCGAAGGGCTATCTCCAGGTCATGGGAGCCAGGAGTCCCAGGAGTCCCAGGTTTCTTATTCTTGTCTTCATTTCTAGAAAAGAGGTGATAAAGGGTGATGGAGATGGGAGGATGAGAGAGGGAGAGGAATGTCCAGGGAAAGGAACTTCAAAATGTATAAAGGCAGTCAATTCTTACATCTTTTAGGAAACTCTACTCTTGGGGATTATAATTTAAAAAAAAAAAGCTATCCATCAAGAATAACAGGCAAAGTCTAAAAGAAATAAGCCCATGATACAAGTGCACACCAAGAAAGTTATTCAGGTATGTATGCAAATATTTTACAATATGCTTACCTATGAAATCTGCCACCTTTGGTAAAATTGGAGAAAAGTCTTTTTCGGTAGGATAGGAAACCTCCATACTGTTTTAGCTGGCTCTTCTGGATTTTCTAAGAATTTAGCTAAGTCTCAGCTTCTGCAAGAAGCCTTCCTAAGCCCCCATCTGGTACCTTGTTCTCTAAGACTGTCTCCATCTATCTACTCTGTATGTATCTTGCATTTAGTCAATTATTTACCCGTCATCTCTTCTACTGGAATGTTATCTCCTTGAGAGCAGGGTCTGTTTCACTTTTGGCTATGTATCTCTAGCTGAGCATAGTGCCTGGAATGTAATTATTCTTTTATAAATACTTGTCGATTGACAGAATTATGCTTAGAGATGCTCTTCCTTCCTGAATTAAATGAGCAGAGAGACTTGCTCATCATTTAAGAAAACAAACACTGTTGACCAATGGGCCTTGATTGGTCATTTGGCCCAAAAAGGTTTTGCCCAGGTTAAAACCTATTTTAGAGGCCAATTGCCCACTCAAACCAGATGAATAGGAACACAGAGTAGCTCCCAAAACTGATCTCATTATCAGGAAGCCAAGGTACAATACTTAATAAAACATCAGAATCAGAAAGGAACATCAGACGCCATCATGTTCCAAGTTATACCAAAAACAAGAATCCCCTCTTATTTCAAGTGTGACCTTGGGAGAATCCCTTTACTCTTCTGGGCTTCAATAACTCATCTATTAAAAAAAAAAAGAACCAATTGGCATTACCTGTTGTAAGGACTCTGCTTTGGATACCACAGAGCACAACAGAAGTGTTGTTATTACTATTCAATGCTATGTATATCATGCTTTAAGATTTGCAAAGCACTGTACATATATTATTTCACCTGAGATAATATAGCTAATGTTACTGTATTTTATTATTAAATAATGTAGGGTAAAGGATTCTAAAAGGCTTTGGGGGAATGAGCAACCTATGGTAAAGTCTACCAAGGAAAAACAGAATTACCCAGAAGGGTTAAGGTCTCTATCACACCAATGCAGTAATGTTTCTTTGAGTAACCTGCAAATATGAATCATGCTTATATCATAAACATGATTGGCCCAGTGAGTTGCTCATGTCCTGCTTACCCACAGAACTGTCTACCAAATATTTGACCATAGCCAAACTAAGAGAGGGGGAAAGAGTTTTGTATGCCTACACTTCCCTTTTCTAGACTCTGAGACTCAGATTTCTTTTCTTAAGAACCAAGGGGTTGGACTAGATAAGATCAAAAGTTCCTTCTAATTCTAGAACTAGGATCACCTCAAGCAAAGGCATCGTAAACTGACTGGCTAAAGAGGTCTGGTAACTGTGGTGCCCATATCTGACCAGTCTACATGCTTAGGCACATAACTCAAATCCTTCCAAGACCAAAATGGCACCCAAACCATATCACCAAGCCTCACTGACCCCATGTCTGATGACTCCGTTTCCAGGATGATGCTGTTGGTCTTATTGTCAATCATGATGTTGGTGATGTCACCCCCATAGAGACTGGACCTTGGTGTGCTCACACAGCTGGAGATGATGGAGTTCATGGCTGAGGACTGGTTGGAGCCTGGGATGTTCATGGGCGATGGAGTCAGGGACCGTTGCTTGACCACTTGATTCATGTTTCTCACAGCCTCAAAGACCCGCTTTTGATGGCTAGAGAGAAATAGGTAGAACTTGTAAGAAAGAGCACAAAGCAAGCCCCAGTGGGGGCCAGAATGCAGGAAAAAGAGCATTTGAGAATATTCACTCAGTCACCTCCAAAAATTAATACCAAACAACCAAATATTCCACACCCTACAAATATTTCTGAGTACACAGCATTTGCTAGGAAGCTCAAAAATCTCTAGTTTCATTTACACTTCTTTCCAATAAAATTATTTGCAGTGCAGCCCTTGGTGGCACAGACTCAGGTTCAAATCTGGCCTCAGCCACTAACCAGCAGTGTGACCCTAGGTGAGTCATTTAATGCATCTGACTGTTTCCATCTATAAAATAGGACTTATATAATATCAACCTCCACAGGTCTTTGTGAGGCTCAAAGAGTGTATTTGTAAAGCACTTTGAAATCTTGTAAAAGTGCTACGTAAAGGCTAGCTATTATTCCCACTGAAATGAAGGCCCTAAATAGTTCATCTGTGCCCAAAGGAAATGCTGCAAAATCCAGTAATGCTTTGTATTGCTAGAGCATAGCTCAATCAATACATTTAAAAAATAAAGTGTTCTGCTTTAGGTCACCCTCCTCCTTTTAGGCTGAACAGCTTTTCAAGTCACTAAGATGCTTAAAATGAGTAATTTGTCAAAATAGAGGAACCTTGCCAAAAGAGGAAAGGTATTTCTAAGGGAAGAATTATTCCTTTTTTAATTTGTTTTAAAGGAGAAAAAAAAAAGAGCACTTGCATTAAAAATGACTTTAATGAGCATATGAAAGAAAGCCTGGGCATTCATGTGTATCCGCTTATCTAAGCCTCTTTAAATGCCTTTCCTTTCCAAGAATAAGAGCTTTGGAGGATGTGCTCTTTGTGTAAATTTAGAATATTCAAATCATCTCATGTATATTACATTCATTGGAGCCTTAGGACAACTCCATGACAGAGGTCATGCACGCAAGCTACTACCATATCCCTTTTCTATGATAGGAAAGTGAGGTTCAGATATGTTAAGGGACTTGGTCAAGGTCACACGGTTAGGAAATGCTTTTTTGGAAATTAGTACCTAGGGAGAAAGAGAGGTTCTTCATTTTTTTTTTCTGTGTATCTTGGATCCCACTGACAGCCTAGTGAAAGCTATGGACCCCTTACTCCCTCTCAGAAGAATATTTTTAAATAAGATAAGATAAATTAAATTAATTAATTAATTTAACTAAATAAGATAAAATGATAACAAAGGAAACAAAATATCCTTAAATACTTAAGTTGTCACGACAAAAAAGAAGTCTGTAGAGCCCAGGGCAAGAACTCCTCCTCTCTGAGAAAGGGATTTTCATGAATAGCACATCAGTGTTTGTAAATCCAGTTATAAAAGAAGCAAACTAAGCAATATAAAGGAAAAGTGGCACATTCCAGACAGTTTTCACAGAGAAATCCAATAAATAAAAGGAAAGCCAATTCTGGTCACATCCCTTAAATAACTCCTTTTCCTTATTGTCTCTTTAAAAATATTAGATTAGAAAACCTTGCTTTCCATTCTTCAGGCGGGCTGAATTCAGTATCCCTACCACGATGTGAGCATTTCTCAACTGCCCTGAATCTGGGAGGGGGGCACCGTAGTCAAGCGCTGTCAGTCTCCTGAGTCACCGTTTCTAATCACTACTAGTTAACAGTGAGTCAGTCAGGTAAGCATTAGAAGGAAATCTGTCAGGCCATTACGTTATGTCTGGAGATTCAGGTTCTTCCATCTGTAGCTCCTTTCGCATCGATCCTTCTATCTCAGCAGCCAAGGAGTCCTGGGCAAAGCCAAAAGAAATCTAAGTGAGTGTTCTTCACTTGAGACAATCTTGACACTGGCAACTTAATCATCCTCTTGATGGCCCTGGCCTGGCAAAGAGGGAGGTAGTTAGCTAATCATATGATTAACATGAATAGTACAATCTGGGAGAAATTCATACAATGTAAAAAAAAAACCACTTTTTTTTTGAGGGGGGAGGAGCAGGTAGGGGATGGGACCAAGGATTTCATATCAGTGGAGAGATCTCAATGATGAAACTCCCTCTACCACAGTGGATCAGCAACTGTTCTACAACTTATAGTCAGAGAGTTTTGCTGGGATATTGAGCAGTGAAGTTACCAATCCTGTGTCACAGACCCAACAGTCATCATAGGCCAAGCTGGGACCCTGACACAGAAGCGAGCCCTTTACCCATTAGATTACTCGGCCTGTCTCTTAAGCAAACTTAAGAAACAAACAAACAAAAAAAAATCAAATGACTTCTTCATGTTCACAAAGCAGATGAAAAGTACCCCCAAGATTTTATAACCACAGATCAAGAGGTAGCCAGGAAATGAGAAGAAATTTGATAGTAAATTGTTTTTGGTTTTGAGACTGGTTCTCCCTATCTCACTTCACCTGGATGGGTAGAAGCCACTCACAGGGCCAATACCACCACTGATTGGCTCGGACGTTTTGTCCTGCTCCATTTCTGACCCTCACCACCAACCCCCTTTAGTCAGCCTGGTAGGTAGTCTCCCACTCCCCCAGTTCCTTGGGGCTCACCATAGGGATGTTGGACAGCTGATTGAGCTTGGACTCATTGCGCTCAGAACTCCCAAGATGAAGATCTAGCAGCCTCCCCTTGCCCAGGGGGGATTATGAGTATGTACCACCACACCCAGCAATAATCAGTTTTAAATGAAGACTAAAGAACTCTAATCATGTTTTAATTAAATTTTCATGGGTTAACAAGTCTAGCCATGTGTCACAGAGATCATCCAGAAAGGGAATTGCAAAACACAGAAGCTGGAATATGTCTGGAAAGATGTCAGTAAGAAATGACAGAGGTGGGTTTTTTTAAACTTTTAATTTTTTAAATATCAACTCATCAGGTCATAGTGGACTACAATGCTCTTAGTTATTTGATATAATTTTCAAATGAGATAATATATATAATGTGTTTTGCAAACCTTAAAGTGCTATAGAAATGCTAGCTAATATTTTAAGTTCCTCAAAAGCTCAAGAGAATCAAGAGTTTCCTAGGAAGAGGCACTCATCCAGCCACTTATAAGAAGCATAAAGCAGCCAGTCTGACTGCTCCCAAACAGGACAGCCAGAAGCAGCTCTGTCTCCCAAAACTAATTCTCCTTAGCCAAAGTTTCTACCAGAAAGCAGTAAAATAATTAGCCCAGACTGCATTTCTATAACATTTGGCAGTTGGTAAGTTCTTCCTACTTCCAAAGGGGTTCTTGGTTTTATTGTATTTTTTTTGGAGGAAGGACAGCAAGGCAATTGGGGTTAAGTGACTTGCTCAAGGTCACACTCCTTGGTTTTATTTTAAAGAGCATGTTGTGACTTATAAACAAGGGAATTGACTGCTGAAAGAAGATACTGGAAAAGACACAAAATGCCATCTATTAATCAAATCTGCTATCACTGTTCTCACAAGGATCATCACCTCTGCGACCTGATCAGTGGGGAATGTGGAATTCAATAAATTTCCCCTTCAAACCCTCCCTACCACTTCCAAACTTAATCACAGTACAGGGTACCGCCATCCTCCCAATCTCCCCAAATTAGAATCCTGCTGGATTCACTCTCTCCCACTCCCCCTACCCACCCAAAAGCCAATCTGTTACTAAATTCTGCCTCTTTTACCTTTGAATATCTCTCATATATAACATCCTCTTCTCTTCTCTGGCCCTGCCGCCATCTTGGTATGGGCCTTTATCACCGCTCTCCAGAGGCTTCCTTACTATTCTTTGCACAAGACACTCCATCTCCTAACTCTGCCCTTTCCCTGATGACTGGCCCCCAGGTCTAGAATTCTCTTCTTTCTCAACTATGCCTCAGGCTTCCTTCAGGTCTCAGCTGAAATTGTACCTTCTGGAAGTTAGTGCCTTCCCTCTGTTGATTATCTCCAATTTATCTTGGATGTATCTTGACTGTACATAGTTGTCTCCTCCCTTAGACTGTGAGCTCCTTGAGAGCGCCGACTGTCTTTTGCTTCTCTTTGTATCTTTGGCATTTAGCACAGTGCCTAGTACACAGTAGGCACTCAATATTTGCTGACTTGATATATGTCTTCTCCCCTCTGTGCCTGTGCTCATATTATCCTCCCACACCTGGCAGATGAAACGACTTGCCCAAAGTCACACAGATAGACTATATCTAAGGCAAGACCTGAACTCATGTTTTCCTGGTTCCAAGGCTAGCTCTCCTTCCACTCCACCAAGCTGCATTGCTTTCATGTTAATTTTGTTTAGCAAGACAGTAAGCTTCTCAAAGCAGGGAGTATATCATGTCCTTTCTGTACATCAAATGGTAAGCAAAAGGGCTGGTTTCCAAGGAAAAGCTGTTACTTTATCCTTCCATGGGGCAGCTAGATGGCACCATAGTGCACAGAGTGCCCAGCCTAGAGTCAGGAAAACTCATCTTCCTGAGCACAAATTTGGTTTCAGACACTTACTACCTGTGTGACCCTGGGCAAGTCACTTAACCCTGTTTGTCTCAGTTTCCTCATCTGTAAAATGAGCTGGAAAAGGAAAAGGCAAAGAAAATCACAAATGAGGTCATGAGGAGGGTCATACAAGACTGAAACAACTGAAAAACAACAATCCTTTCATCTCCCATGTTCAGTATTCAATGTAGTTCAGCCCCAGGATTGAGGAGCATTCCGTCTACTTATAATTAACGTAAGGCCAATAACTCTCTCCTTTAAGACATTAACTCCACCAACAAATTACCGATATCTTGAAGAAAAATGCCTGTTTTCAGTCACGTAAAGTAGTATGGGCCCACAAATTTCAAACCCTGAAATAAATGAGACCAGAGCTATAAGCAATAAGATGGCAAGAAGCGACTTCAGAGAGGCAAAGATGGAAGGCCACTCAGTCTACACTACACCTGAACTGGAATTCTCTGGACAATATCCCTGACAAGAAGCCAACCAACCATTTCTTGAAGACCTCTAGTGAGGGGGAATTCATTACCTCCCCAGAAGGCCCATTCCACATTTGGATGGCTCTTTCTATTTTTTTCTCTCTGACATCAAGTCTATATCTTAGAAACCTTTACTTAGCTTTGTCTTCCTGGGGGAAAACACAACCTATCTATTCCAAGTTCCACTTGACAGCTTTTCAAATATGTGAAGGGGGCTGTCATGCCTCCCCCTCTTCTTTTGCTTAAACAGCATTAAGCTCTTTCAGCCAAGTCTTATCTAGCATGAGCTCAGAATCCTTGGCCTAAAAGCACAGACCCATGATTTCACTGGTATTGGGAACTCCCAGGTGAGGAATTCCCTCTATCAATACAGGTTGCTACCTGTTCTCTAACATACAGTCTTAGCTATCTAGAGCACAGAGAGGTCAAATAACTTGAACTCAAGGTCAGACAGCCAGTTTATGCCAAAGGCGGAACCTGAACTCAGATTTCCAGCTTCAAGGCCAATAATGAATGCTATCTACTATGCCATGTTGTCTTTATTCATTTTATACAAGAATAAAAAATATAAACCAACACAGGCTGTTTGCCTGTTTTTTCTTTCCCTAGATCCCTGACCTTGAATGAAAAATAGAGCCATCATTACTAGAATTGATAAATACCCAAGAGAACAGTAACAATTTCCAAGCTACTTACAACCTTTTTTTTAAGAACCCAAAGCACTCTACCCTATTAATGTCAGGTCAAGTAAACTTGACCTGTAAAGTGCTGAATGATCTGCAAGGGTCTTCCACTCCTTTTTAATTAAACCAGAAGTGATACAGTGGAGATTATAGATGGGAACCCAGAGGAAGAAGTATAATCAGGCTTTCTAAGCCAATTAACAAGGAGCCCCCAGCTGTACCCAACTGTGACTCATACACAGCAAACTTTTATCTTCTGCCTCCATAAACTTGCTTTTCTTTGGGCGGCAAAGTCCAGGGATAAGTCCAAAAACACTAAAGCTGAACTCAGGCCTCCTAGGATCACAGATCCTCTATGTTCAGGTCATTTCTTTTTTACCCCAGGAGAACAGATTTGTGAAATATTCTCTTCTAACAAGGACATTTAAACTCTGGCAAAGGTCAGGAGGCTTCTATGCTATCTGGAGTCCAAGTCAACATGACTGTCCTCTATTCACTAAAAGGATTTCTCTCGGCCTCTTCAGGAGGACTCTGAAGTGCGGTGGTATTTAAGAAAAAAACCAAAAAGCCCATTATATGTCCCAGCTCAGTCCAGATGCCACTCACCATGGGAAAGAGGCCCAGGGAGTGATAACGTCGGGAGATGGTGTTTGGCATGGATTTGTTGCGGAGGTTTTTCAGCTCCTCCTGCGCCTCATGAAGCATTTCCATGCACTCTGCATACTTGTCTTCCAGCTCCCGCAGCTGTAAGAAACCAAAAAGAAACCAGAAGATTAGAGCATTCTCTTGGAAATAAATGTGCCAAAGCTATCGCTACCTTCCCCCAATAAGGAGATCAGCATAAAAAATACATCAAAAACAGGGATACATCTAACTGGTCCTCTCTAGAACTGAGCCCAGTTATTCCCAGAGTCTCCCTTCCCTGGAAATCCTTTTATTTTTCCATTTATTTTCTTCTGTGACAATTGGGAAGATTACAAAAATATCATCTAAAAAATGTGGAGCCAGACAAATAAGGATGAATTCTCTTTACAGGGGAGAGGATGACAATTTTTGTAATTTAAAAAAATGTGAAATTTTCTCATTTTACTTTTAAGTCACACTACTATTAATGAGGCCTGACGTAAATGGATCTTATGGAGTAACAGAGAAAGGTATTATAGCTGGGCATAAAATCAAACCAAGGTTGTTAAATTATTTAATGACCTAAAAGAAACTTCTAAGGAAGAAGTGGTTGTCAAAATAAACAGAGAGACTAAGACACAACAAAGTGAACAAACTCCAACTGACACGAAGCAGTGTCTTTACCTCGGCTGTGAGTTGTCTCTGGGCATCTTTGGCAGCTCCCAAGTGTTGGACAAGCTCCTCATTTTCGACAGCACACTGGATCACAGTAAAGAAAATGTATTTTCTAAGTTAAGATGCAGCTTCTATTAGACTGTAAACTCCCCAAGGGCAAGCACTGTCTTTTGCGTCTTTTTGTATTCCCAGAATTTAGTTGTACATTGCCTGGTATGTTGTAAAAGCTTAATAAAGAGCTCATTGATTGACTGGCTCTCCATTTTCCTCTCAGTTAATCTCTTACAACTCTCTTCTCTAGGAAAAAAAAAATATTTCAATTGTTAATGACTTTTTTCATAATGTGAAATTTAAAGCACTTTCTTT
>CM053585.1:516048152-516091384 GCA_028646515.1 Pseudochirops corinnae | reverse complement strand
GAGCTGACTTTAGTGGGAAGTATCTGTGTGCGTTTTTGAAGTTCTAGGTTGGTCCAGAGTCCTATTCCATGGGTATTTGGGGGTGGCTATGTGAGAGCTGCGATATATTGCTGCTGCTACGCCGCCATCTTGGCTCCGCCCCCGAGAATATTTCCAATAGATTTTAACTGGGCCCTGTTCTGAGCTAAGGAGACCTGGCCTGTTAAGAGCAAGACATTTTCTATCAGTTTTTACTTAGACTTCTTACAAATTGCAGGTCAAATTCTTCAGAAGATGAAATAAAGAACATGTGTCCATTTGGGATGTATTTACACTTATTTTTGCCACAAAGCAAAGTGGGCTTTTATATACCTGCCATTTGGGTTTTTTAGATAGTGACATTTTAACAGATTTGGTGCAGTTAGCAAGCCCTGGCTGGCTATGCTGATGGGACCATCTCCATTAACCAACTCCCCTCATGGCAGTGTCTGGAATTGCAGCCTGAGTGCCTTTACCAGGCTTGCCTTAACCACCCCCCATGAGCATCACTCCTGCTGTTCTACTCCCAAAAGAGTTCACAGTTCTATAAAAGGTGCAAGATAAAGAGGAGGAAAAGGGTAATTAAGTTTGTAGCATTTGTTCTGGGTGCAGAGCTTAAACAATATGGGGTCACCCCTTATTGGGAATTTTTCCATCTGTGTAAAATTGTCCCCTAGTTCAAATGTGGGGAAAGATCTCCATGGGTCCCGTGCCTCATCTTCCTTTTTAAAAATGTGAATGAGCAGTATTCATATCCCAAGAATCATTCAGGTGTTTTTTTGTGAAGTTCTCTGAAATCTTAAGAAATAATAGTAATCTTGTGAGTAAAATAATGATCTGGTCTGTGTGTTTTGGATGGCTGACTTCTCACCCTCACTCCCATTCCTTCACCTCACTTTATCTTCCCTTCAGTTTATTTTAAGAGTTTTGTTAATTAGTCCCTGAAAAATTCTCAGCTTATCTTTCCTTATGAATGAATGAACTCATGCCTGTTGGTAACAATTTATGCTATTTTCAAGTCTACTTTAAAGGAAAGAGGTGAAATCATGGAAACAGAAGGGTCAGAGGACCCAGTCTTATGATGTAGGTGTTTTAACTTGAGTACAGTAGTAACACTGGCCTTCCTCAATGAAATTGGAGCTTCCTCAGTGCCTAATACACCCTGGTAGAATCTTTTGGGAGATAGTTCTTATCAGTCACCTTTGGTATTTTCCACTTAGGGGATTGACTGAGACTGCTAGGGAAGGGTAGCTTGGGAAGGAAGAAGGGAGCTTTGGGTAGGCCAAGGCTGAATCCCCATTTCTAGACCCTGACTTGCTGCAGGTGGTTGAGATAGAGCTGTGACCCAGCTGGTCCTGGGAGCAGAGACAACTTGCTTGTGGTGGGGTTCCTAGCTCCGCAGTGGATTTGGAATTGAGTATCATGGACCACTGGGCCTTTGCGTCCCAGTGATTGAAAAATTTTGCCTGTGAGTATATTGCACTAGTTAATGTTTGAGGGGCCCTCTGGAGGGCCTCCAGAAGAGTTTATCACCAGACAAGGACTTTGATCCTGGAGAAAACAGAGACATCTTTTTGTTGTGTCCTTCTAATAACCTTAGATTAGTCTACATAGAACTACTGGGGTGTGAAACTGGGAAAACCACATATACAACTAAATCAATTATAATTTGCCAAAGGTCACAAGTTTGATGGGGAAGTGAATCAGGGAACCAGAGCTGGAAGGAACCTTGAAGACTATTTTATCATAGTTAAAAGACCATATGTAACAATAAGGAAATAGAAAGAAAGGAAGAAAAAGAAAGGTAGTGTGTGGTATATTGGGGAAGGAGAGGGGAAGAAAGAAAGAGAGGGAGGAGGGAGAGAGAGAGAGAGAGAGAGACAAACAGAAAGAGAGGGAGGGAGAGAGAGACAGAGAGAAAGAGATGGGGGGGGAGAGATGAGAGAGACAGAGAGAGAAACAGAGAGAGAGAGAGAGAGACAGAGAGAGACAGAGACAGAGAAAGGGAGAGAGACAGAGAGAGAGTTCATTTTAGAAAGATCTAGGTCTAAGTTCCCCTTCTGACATAGAATGTCTATGACACAACAAATCAACCTCTTAGTGCTCCAGGCCACTAACTCTCTTAAACTGCTATAAATGACAGAGTAATTGCCATTCTGCATTAATAGAGGGTGTTTCCTCTTTGTTGGGAATTCCCTGTCCTACAGATTTGAACCCCTCCCCTTAAAGTCTCCAAACTGAATAAAAGTAAGATGAGTTAATGGATCCAGTGTTGGGCTGCAAGTTAAAAAGCAAAACAAAACACAAAAAACCCAGGTTTAAACAATGCCTCTAAATAATGATCTCTGTGACACTGGGCAATTCACTTCAACTCTATGTGCCTCATGCCAGTCTTTGTCAAAAGCTGATAAAGGGGTTATGATCAGCTCTTGTTGGAGGGAATTTCCGTGCCAGGAAAATTAAGTGAAATTTCTTGAATAAAATACTCAACAAAAGCACCTGCCCTTGTTTATACTGCAGCCCTTTCAAACCGAACATTAACTATCTCCGATGCACCTTGAAGTTGGCTTCCTAGTTGGGTTGAAAAAGAGAACATTTTAAGCAATTTTATTTCTTTGGCCCAAAGGTCCATAATCTCCTTGGCAAATAAAATCCTGACCATTACATTTAGGAAGCCTTATCCCTATTTTGCAAAGAAATTGCCTTTTTGCAGTTGAAGGTGGGATTCAGGGAATGGAAGGTGAATTTTGGGAATCATCTATGCAAGAGTCTGGCTTCCCTGGAAAATCGAGGTAGACATTAGCTGTAGATGCCCTTGACTGGAAGTTGTGTTGTCTTATCAACAGCTCTCAACTTTAGGCATGATGTAGCTTTTGCTATTTGGCAAACATAAGGTGCTTCCTAAGTGTCCAGTGATATAAGATCGCTTGCTCTCTTTGTTGTTCAAGGAAGGAAAGTCCTTCAGCGACATGGCAGCCTCTATTGACTGATGGAGGAAGACCGGGTCCGAGCTTTCCTAGTGGTATTTGGGATGGGCTCAAATCTCTTGGCTTTGGCTCTCGATTTCTTTCCATTCTAACTTGTCTCCGTGGCTTTGGGAGAACAATGACCTCTGTACTTTTAGCAGCCTTTTCCCTGTCCCCAAGGCCCATTATTCAGTGATGGGTTTTGCTCCTGCTGATGCAGCTATGTCTTTCCAATGTCCACTTCAAAAGAGATGTTGCCATTCAATTCTAATCCTAAAAGGGTGGGTGAAGAAAGGCTCTCGATGCCCCTGTATCCCCCTTGCCCTGTCTTTGGCTGTTTGAGTCGCGTGTTTCAGAAGGTGTATGGCCTTGATTTTAAATTTAGCATTGCTTCATTCAATCGTGTCTGTCATCTAGCAAAGAACTGTTGTGTCTCAATAATTTCTAATAACTGTGTTTTCTTTTCTCCCTTCCAAATAACCTCATGTCTGTTATTTGGGATCCTTTCCTCAGCTTTTCTGTGGCTTTTCTTTTTAGGCCTTATCACAATAAGAGAGTCGTGATTGCTAGGCTACCCTTCCCTTCATAGCTTTTCCCATTCGTGTGTGTGTGTGTGTGTGTGTGTTTGTAGTAGTTTCTAAGTTAGCCAAGTCCATCAAACATTACATTTATTGGTTGAGAAATAAGATGTGATGGAGGTTCTTTGTTGGACCTGATTTCTTCCGTACTCTCCACTTTGATGCCATTTGTGGCATGACTTATCATGGCATAGAGGCAAGAACCCTGGATTTGGAACCAGAGGTCATGGGTTCAAATCCCTCCTCTGCCACTTACTGTTTGTGTGACATTGGGCAAGTCACTTATCCTCTCTGGGCCTCAGTTTCCTCATCTGTAAAATGAGAGATGACCTCTGAGGTTCTGTCTAGCTATGGTTGAAAGTTTGCTCTAGTAGCCATAGACAACAGCCAACCCTATGTGCAGTAAATCCAAGTATCCAACTATATGTTGTATTGAAATGATCAGCAATGTCACATTGACCCTCCATTGACCCACTTCAGTCCTCATGCTCTTAATCTCATCTTCCATTATGTATCTGGGATATTTTTTTGCCTCCATTCCCTGGTTTCCTCATCCAGTTCGACTTGCAGTGTATGGTTTTTATTTCTGTTTTCCTTTGAAAACTGAAGAGAAAATGGCGTCCCTCCAGTGAGCTCCAGACCCAAGCCAGGAGCTTCTCTGGAAGACTCTTCTCTAAAAGGGCCACCACAGCTTTTTAATTTGCAAACAGGGCAAGTGGGCCCATGATAAGTAAGTTAAAACTCTCCTCCTAGGAGGTCTCTGAGGGCTGAGTGGGATGGGGATCTCTGTGAACAATGTGTTGTGCATGCCATTTGGAACAGTCTCTTTTTAAAAAAAAAAAAAACATTTAAGTTATGAATGAAGAAATCCTATGCAATCATGATCTCTTACATAGAGCATAGAAGTGATTCCTTAGCAAGCTTCTCAACTGCACGGCTCTTAACTTTTCTGCTTTCCTTTGCTGTGGATCCCATTCTGCAGGGGACTTGACAACAACCTGCCCAACTTTTGAAAGAAAGATAATTGGGCAAATTGGCCAACATGATTGGCATTGGTTTCAAAAAAAATATTCATCAATTCAAAGATCATCCATGAAAGCAGTGGTCCTGCCAATGCTTGCAACTGCCGTGTTGTAGGTAAGGCTTTCTTTCAGCATTCTTAACATGGGTCATCATGGATTGGATGAAGAAACTGCAGCTTTCAGAGGTGAAGTCTTACCCAACATCACCCAGGTAGTGAAAAGCAACGCTGAGATTTCAACCTAGGTCAGCATTGATCAATGCACACCCTCGTAAAGTTGTTGTCAAGTCCCGCTGAGATTTTTGCTTCTCTTGCAATGACAGTTACAGATGAGCAGTAGTGGAACCAACTTTCAAGAGCCTCTTTTCATGAATGTAAAAGGGAGCAAAAGGCTTTTCCCCTTCACAGCCCCCCAACCCCTGTTGGGTGAGCAGCTTAGAGAAACAGTGCTTGAAATAACCCTAGCGTGCCATTATATCTCCAAATGCTCCTTATCCTTCCCTGCTTGGTGTTCTGGCATCTGTTTGAATTTGAGAAACTTTCTGGAATGCTGAAAGAGGAAAGCAGTCCCCATCATATACAGCCAGCAACCAAATTTAAACACAAGGCACACTGGCCTCCCCACCCCCAAGCTGGATCCACTATTGAAAAGAAATATGATGGGATACCTTTACCTGGATCAGGACAAAACCTGGAATCCATCCATGCATGATCAGGGCACTCACCAGCTAAACCTCAGATTTTCGATTGTTTTTGAGGGATCCTCCAACAACCAAGAACATTTGTGTTTTCACCTTCCTCGCCTAGATCCAACTGAAAGGTATCTCATCACTCTTCTTGCATCTGTTGAAGACTAGAGAGTTTCTCTCTCTCTCTCTCTCTCTCTCTCTCTCTCTCTCTCTCTCTTTCTCTCTCTCTCATCTAAAGATATCAAAGAATTTGTTTTGTGTGTTTTTCCCTTCTTCCTTCATTGTAGCACATCATCCTGGGAAATGTATGTCGCAGACCAACTCCACTTTCACCTTTACCACATGTCGCATCCTGCACCCCTCGGATGAGCTCACAAGGGTCACGCCAAGGTAAGGGATGATAGCCCTGGGGTGCAAGGTTGGGTGACTTCAGGAAGTGGCTGGCCATGCTCAGCCTTTGCAGTCAAAGGCACAGACCAGAGTATTTCAGTAAGGAAGAGGACCAGCCATCAAGCAACTTGGTAGTTTGGAGGGACCAAGGTTAATGTCTTTACCCTGAAGGCCTATTAAGCTCCTTTGTATTGGCCCTTCCAGGACCCTGTTTGGAATCAGACAACTTTCCTCTCCCAAGGCTGCTCATTGATTCAGCTTGGCATACGTCATGGATGGAGCTCTGGATTTGGAGTCTAAAGGCTTGGTTTAGAATCATTTTACCACTTACTAGCTATATAATCTCTCTGAATTTTGGTTTCCTCATCTGTGGAAGTTGAGGAGTTGAACTTTCTAAGGTCCCTTCCAACTTTATAGCTATGACCTCTCTATCTAGCATGGATTTAAATCACAAGTTCATCGATTTAGAATTGGAAGGACCTTAGAGGTCATCTAGTCAAACTTCCTCATTTTATAGACAAGGAAAAATGGAGGCCCACCCATGGTCACCTACACAGCAGAACAAAGATTCAAAGCCTGGTCTTCCAACTCCAAAACCGGGACTCCTTCCATCATTCTATATTGCCTCTCAGATATCTGTGTAGAATTTCCTTCTAATTCAGCTCTGTATGGTTAAAAAGATCACATGACCCGAAAAATCTTGAGTGACCAGAATGCCAGGAGTATGAACTGAATGCATTCCTAGGCAACTTTTTGATAGACTAGTATGGAGACTGCCAGAGATCCTCTGGTTGGAACGCTGCTTTGAAACTACTCATAGTAGCATGAAATTTTTCAGAAGGGGGTTGATTTTCGCCATGTATTGAACCCTAAGGACTAGTGCTATATCAGGCATCCAGGGGGTACTGTGCATAGAGCCAAGAAAACCTGAGTCCTAATCTTACCTCAGACACTAGTTGTGTGACCCAGGGCATTGTCCCCATCTCCATTTTCTCACTTGTAATGAAATTGAAATAATGGCCTCTGAGGCCCCCTTTTGGCTATAACTGTACATAGCTGTGAATCTAATGCTTCAGTGTTCATTGATACCCAACAGAATGGAATCTGTTGAGAGGCTCAAAGACCAAAAGCGCAACCCATTCCAAACCCATGTGGCCCATAAATCTCAGCTTCATTGGAGAAACTGTGCAGTGGATACTGGTGAGGGCTTGACTTGAAAATTTCTCTCAATATGGCCCTACTGAGGGCTCCTGGAAATTTAGCTATAGGGAAATTACATTTACAGCCCTAGAGAACTTTGTCATAGTGGCTCCAGGGGTCAAGGAAGATGTCCTGCTCATTGAGGCTGGGGCCAGAATGGACCTCAGGTGGGCCTGAATGATAAGGAGGGGAGACATGACACCCTTCTCACCAAGGAGCTCTTTCACCTGTAAATAATTCTTCACAGGTCATGTGAGGAGAAGGAGGATGAAACGGCCTTATGTCACGTTATGCTGAGAGGAGATATAGGGCAAACAGTATGACCCAGTCGGTCAGGGGGTGAGCAATGCTGTTGGCTGTTCCTGTTCAGCAGGGTCGTGTACAATGAATGTGTGTGTGTGTGTGTGTGTGTGTGTGTGTGTGTGTGTGTGTGTGTGTGTGTGAGACAATGGCTAACCTGGAGAGATTAGATGCTGAAGGCCATTTTGTTGGCATTACAAGCTAACATTTTAACAGGTCATGTTCCTAACATTTCCTTTAAAGATGCTCCTTTCTCAACTTCATAGGAAACTGACATTAACACAATTGGTACTCAACCCCAAAGCTCTCATTTGGTTGAGTTAGGCCAAGGGTTCTTAACTGTTTCATGTCATGGATCCCTTTGGCAGTCTGGTGAAGTTAAAGGATCACTTCTCAAAATAATGTTTGTTTTTTAAATAGAATAGAATAAAAATTACAGGATTACAAAGGAAACCAATTATCCTGAAATAATTATCAAAATAGGTTTTGGGGTTGTTGTTTTTTTGAGTTCACAGACCCCAGGTTAAGAACCTTTGAATTCCAGAACTCTGGTTTTAAATTTATTTTATTCCTTTCTTCCTGTGGTACCTTGCTTTCCTACCCTGTAAGCACAACTGTTTCCTTAATCAAGGAAAAGGCATTCTTTCCACAAGACTGTGGTCATTAATTCTGGTGATACACCAGTAATCACAATTTTTTTTTTAAACCATGAGTTTAAATAGAGAGAAAAGCCCCTTGTCCTCAGTCATAAGATTGGATTTATTTTTGCTATTGTTTTTGGTTTTATTTCATTGAGTGTGTATTTTACAGTTGGAAATTAATTAGAAAAACTGGGAATCAGATTTTTTAAAAATTTGAAACCTTAAAAATTTTTTTAAATTTCATTTTAAAAAAACTTTCTATTTTTGGTAGAATGCATTTCATATAATTCCACCTCCATTATTTTTTTTAAAAATGCGTTTTAACCAGAATGAGAATTCATCCTGTGTTTTCCATAATTTCTTTTCCCCTGGTGTGATGAGGCTTTTGTGTTCATGTGGTGGTGTGCATGTTGGCTGTTCATTCTGCCCTCACGAACTAACAAGCCAAAGGTGGTGCAGCTTTGATTTAAAGTTCTTAAACTTAGATTTTGAGGCTCACACATCTTTTAGCGTTAAGCATCTTTCATCCATGGCTTCCCCAGCCTCTGCGTTCAGAGCACTTAAGCAAACTTTCTCCCAGATGACACGATTCTGTCTCTCATCTGCTCTGGGGCATATACAGGGCAGTCGGCAGACTGTGGCACTTCCCTGCTTCTGGTCAAGAAAGCTTCTTTTTCAAGCATTCACCAATTTGTGGTCGATTCCAGCCGGAGTGCTGATCAGTGAAGCTTTCTCTAGGTAGCTCTGGCAGTTACAGACAAGTCCACCAGGTGGTGTAAGGAAATAAGTTCTGATTCAGTGTTCTTAGGTCTGTCAGCAGTATGACCTCCACTGGAAGTGGTTTTGCTTCATTGTCTCAGTCCACTCCCTTTTTCCTTCCCCCTTCCTTCCCCCCTTTCTTGCTCTTCCTTTCTCTTCTCTTCCTTCTCTTCTTCCCTTATTCTCCTTCCTTTCTCTCCTTTTTCTTTCTTCTTTCTTCCCTCCCTTCTCTTTCTCCCTCTCTCCCTTCATTCCTTCCTCCTTCTATCCTGTTTCCTCTTCTTTCTCTTCCTTCCTCCCTCCCTCCTTTGCTTTTCCCTCCTCTCTGTCCCTTCTTCCCTTTTCTTCCTCTCTTTCCCTTTCCATTTATTAAACATCTGCTATGTTCTTCATTAATTATTTGTTCATGTTAATCTTAGTAGCTGTGGCCAGACAGAGCTTGTAAGGGTGGATTTCCTAAAGCTGTGGGGGGTTTTTTGTCAGTGTTATTCAATGCTCCTGTTTAAAAGAGACCTTCCCCCTTATTAGTCTTGATAGCATTCACCTTAATCTGATCCTCTATTCTCTCTCTCTGTATGTAGGTATATATGTGTATATACACACACATACATATGTATGCATGTATGTGTCTGTACAAACACGAATAAATGTAACTTCTATTCCATTATTATGGTGGAAATGAGAGACTTTCTTTTATCTATCCCATTCTCTCCATCTTCCCCCTCCACCAGTTCTGTTCTGGCAGCCCAATATGCCTGAACAGATCTGAACAAGGCATATGAGAAAGACTGATGTCCCAGGGTGGTCTAGCAGAACATTGGACTAGGAGTCTTAAGTGAGTTCTGTTGCCAGATCTGTATCACTCAGTATTGCTGTCTGATGTTAGACCAAATCACTCCTCTAGGCCTCAGTTTCCATATTTCTGAGTGGAGTACTTAGAGTGGGAAGGGGATTTGACTGGAACTGACCTCTGAGATCTTTTCCCATGCTGAAATTCTGCACATTTGAGCAACTTTCTTGTACCATTTGGGCAGCTTTCATATACTAGGTTTTCCTGACCTTTGTACCACTGAGTGGGGTTGCTAGTCTGTCTTATCACACAGGTGAGCAGAGACTAAAGCATATTTCCTTAACTTCTTTTTTATTTTTTTTAATGGGCAAAAGAACTGGTGTGAAGTAGGTAGAAGAGAAGAAAAGTAGGAACTGAGTTATCTAGGAGAAGCATTTTTGCTCCATGACTTTCTTCACTTGAGTGATACTGAGAAGAATCTACCCTTACTTATAGGTTTTATGTCTTCTATTCTTGACGTGGCTGGTCTTTGGAAAGGCCGAATAGACCCATGTGGTTCCAGGAAAGCTAAAAAGGCATCTTGCTGCTTGGTGGTATTTCTCCCTTCTCCCTTTTCTGCCTCCCAATCCCCCCCAACCAAAAACTGCTCTGGTACAGGTCATTTCTAATTTGGTGTGAATAGAAGTACTCTGAAACTTTCTTCTGATACCTCATTGTTATATAAAAATGATTCTGTGTTCTCAAAAGCTACACCAGCAGGGAACCATCTTGGTCAGGCCTTATGCACTGGAAAGGCTTTGAACCCAAGCCTAGTAAAAAAACTATATGTCTTTCTCTGCTATTCAGAAATCCATCAGTTGGCTAAGGTAAAAAATATTTTTACCTGGAGAAGCTTGGCCGCTAAATGATGATTTTAATCACTTCTAAGACCTGGAAGGCTTATGATCTGCCTTTGTGGAAGGGAGTGCCCACTCCAGAGAAATCTCATCCTTTTTGGACAACGGAGTGACTTTAAATCAATGTATCACTTTTCTCGGGTGTATTTTCCCTTAAGCTATTGACAACGTGGTGGTGTGTTGCACGCTCAGGAAGAGCTGGTAACTGTATGACCTTGGGCATTCACCTAACATCTCTGAGCTTCAGTTTTCTCATCTGTAAAATGGGGTTAATAACCACAATACTTATCCTATAGTGTTGTTGTGAAATTTAAATTAGATAAGACATATTTCACTTTGTAAACTTTAGAGTATATTATTATTTTGTTGGGTAGATGAAGGTCGCCAGACCCCTGTTCAAAGGGCTATCACATAGTGGGGAGAAAGAAGAAAGGAGTTCACAAAGAGATTGTTGGAGATAATGGATTTTACAGTTTTGCCCTGGGCCGGCCTTCAGTGCATCCATTCATCCTGTGCAGAAGCAATTATGAAGTAAACACTCTGGACCAGGTGCTGGAGATAAAAATACAGAAATTAAATAGGCCCTGCCTTCAGGGAGCTTATACTCTGTCTGTAGGTTCATGCTGGGTGTCCCAAAAGTCTCAGTGCACTTTTTGGCCATTTAAGGCTTTAAGTTTTGTTTAAATGGTGCTTAAGATTGTACCATTTTGGCTCAACCCAGCATAAACAGATGAGGTAAACTGACATATTAATTTCCCCAGGGATGTTGAGGGTGTTTCATGTTGAATAGCTAAGTCTGATTTTTTTTCCTTTCAGCCTTAACTCAGCACCGACTCCAGCTTGTGGCAGTTCTGGCAACTTGAAGTCCACTCCAGTGGGCACACCGTGCACTCCCCGGCGACTGAGTCTGGCTGAGTCTTTCACTAACCTCCGGGAATCCACCACTACAATGAGCACATCCCTTGGGTTGGTGTGGCTGCTGAAGGAGAGGGGCATTTCGGCAGCCGTGTACAATCCCCAGAGCTGGGACCGGGCCGGCAAGGGCACCCTCTTGAACCCATACTCCCCTAAAATGACTGTGATCCCTTCTACCCCTCCAAATTCACCTATGCAGACACCGCTGTCTTCCCCACCCTCCTTTGACTTCAAATGTACTAGCCCCCCTTATGACAACTTTTTGGCCTCTAAACCAGCCAGCTCCATCCTGAAGGAGGTGAGGGAGAAAAAGAACATCAGAAACAGTGAGAGCCAGACAGAGGTATCTGTGTCCAATCTCAATCTGGTGGACAAAGTCAAGCGGTTTGGCATAGCCAAGGTTGTGAACTCAGGGCGCCCCCATGCCCCTGCTTTGGCAGAAGACCAGGGACCTCTTATCTGCGGGTCCCAGGGTCCAACGAGGGCACTTGGGCCGGAGGGTCTTCCCCTAGGCTGTCCCGTTGTCACGAGTGCCATTGGAGGCCTTCAGCTGAACTCTGGGATTCGAAGGAACCGCAGCTTCCCCACCATGGTGGGGTCCAGCATGCACATGAAAGCCCCTGTAACTCTTACTTCTGGCATCCTCATGGGTGCCAAGCTTCCAAAACAGACAAGCTTGCGATGAAAGGAACTTGGTTCTTTCTTTTTTTTTTTAAGAAAAAACAAAAGCAAAAAACAATATTTTCCTTTAACCTCCCAGTCCTCCAGCCTCTGTTGTCAGTCTACCCCCTCTCCCTTCTCTGCCTCTGTCTCTCTGTCTCTCTCTCAGTCCCTCCTGAGTAGACAAATCAACCTTGTGCCTAATGGGAGAAGAGTGTAAACTTTGTATAGTATGTAAATATGTATCAGAGACCTTGTATCTAATTTTATTACTCTTCAAATATCATAAGAAATGGCCCAACGCTGCAATTGCTGTATTAAGGATTTAACTTGCTGACCTTTGACGGGTCTTTTTTTTTTTCTTTCCTTTAAAGATGCACTGAAAACAGAAACCAGTTATTATCCTGTGGATAGAGGGGAAGTAAATCCTTTGGCTTGTTGACTGTGATTGTAGGCATGGTATAGAAGGGTGGGAGGCTTGTCAGATGATGCCAATCACAGGGTGTCTTCATTCTGGGTGGACTGACATTCCATCTCCTGGATGAACAGATCATGAGCCTGATCCTTTACTGCATACAAAACAGAGCAGCCAAATTCATATTTATGTTGGGGCAGCCTGATTTCATTTTGCTTCTGCTGGTGGTCCAGTTTCTTCAGAGCCCATGGCTCCCCTACCTGGATGAAAGATTGTGTCTTTGGAGGGAAACATTTGTGATTTTCCTCATGCAGAAAACTTGAAATCCCGTTTCTGTAATCCACAGGTAGGCCAAAAGTCTGGAAAGAATGAAAACGTATGGATTAAAGCAAAACAAAACACCTTTTTTTCCTTTAAACATATTTTGCAAAATGCAGGCAAGTCAGGGTACTGGTTGAGCATTACGTTACCATGTGCTCTTCGTGGCACTGAAATACACACATCACAAGGTTATTTTCATCTTGCATCAGGGAAAATGGCCACTGGTTTCTGGGAACCACAGCCTCTAAGCAAAAATTGTCTAATGATCCGAGCCAAAGATCCTTACTTAAATCAGAGGGCCTAAAGGAGGAAATGTGGGGGTGTTCTGGAGAAAGTGTCTTAGCAGGGAAGGGAAGACCCACAGCAAAACTGAGTGACAGCACATTGGTATGAAGGAGAGAGGCTATAGAATTTTGATCGTTGCAGAAAATCAGACTATTTCAAAAAGCAGGGCTGTGGGATTTTCATAAGATCCACATCCTTGCCTTTTCCACAGTAGCCACTTTTGAAATCCAAACACTTGAGCAGCTCCAAGGTGTGACCACTTAATGCCCATGTATTTTCCTCTCTTCAATAGAGGGATTGTATCAATGTGATTTTTCTAGGCTGTTCTTGTCTTTTTTTTTTTTCCCCATTTTCTGTTTACCTTTGTGTCTTGTGCTTAGAAAAAGATGGAATCTCTTTTGGAAAGAATGAAAAATGAACAAAAAGGTAGGTTCTGTTGAGTGCTGCCAATGTGGAGTGATTTGGAAGAATAGTGATCTTATTTATAAGCAAACACACACACATGTATGCACACACAGGAGTGAATAATTAAGGTGAAGGTCAAAGTATCTTCAAGTTCCATTCAGAAACACAAACCAAAAATCCTGCTAACCGTAAGTTGAGGAATCTTAGTATTACATGTCCAGACATAGCAACATGAGTATATTGCAATATTCTCAAACTAGGTAAGTAATGCCTACAAAAATGACCTCGTGTATGTCTCTTTATATAAGTTTATGTACTTTTGAAACCTCATCTGGTATGTTAACTATTCTTCACACCAATTGTATTTCTGTAAAATCTTTCCTTCCAAGAAGGTGTTTCATTTATTACAATCAGTTACCACACTATGTCGCAGCAGCAGCAGCATCATCGCTGCCATGTCTCCCAACCTCTTACTTAAAGATGATCTTTTGCGTAAATAATGTTGTCATCTTTGCCCCTCTGATAGAGAGTTGTCCGTCCCCGAAGGGATTCCGCATAGTGTTAAGGACAGGTAGTAGTAAGGACAGGACAGATGCTTTGAGAGAAAGCATACAAGCAAGCGCGGCTCATGTTTTCAAACTATTTATTCTCCAGACCCGAGACATTTTAGTAAAAGTGTGTCCTCAGCTCAATTTGCTGTTGTACGTGTGCACTTACTGCAGATAACTTAACTATCTTTTTTTTTATTTGAATGTATCTTAAACCTGTAGCTAGATAGGATAACAACAGGAAAACCACAGACTGAATGGACCATTTTAAGTACCCAGAGTGAATAACCGACCATACATTACCATGAGGGAATTAAAAATGTAATAACAAATCATCCACTTGGGAGGCATAACAGACTTTAGCCTACAGAATAAATGTTGGTAGACTTTATACAACCACTCCCGGAAGGTGTGTTGTAAAATGCATCAAATGCTACAATAAAATTTTCTTATCTAATGAGTATCAATAAAATAAGCTTGAGTGATTTGGTGTGGTATTCTGATATGTGTGGTTTTTTTTTTTACTTCTTTTCTGAGGAACTCTGAGAACATCAAATGGTATTTATATTTTCACTTCTCTAAATTTGTAAATGTGTGTGTGTGTGTGATATTATATAAAAAAATGAACCCTGTTGAAATGGATAGGTAGGTGGTGCTAGGTGGTGCTCCAGTGGATAGAACACTGAGTTTGGATCACGAAGACTCATCTTCCTGAGTTCACATCCAGCCTCAGACACTTACTAGCTGTGTGACTGACTCTGGGCAAGTCTCTTAATCCTGTTTGCCTCAGTTTCCTCATCCGTAAAATGAGCTGGAGAGAAAATGGCAAATGATTCCAGCCAAGGAAACCCCAAATGGGGTCACAACTGAAATTAGTCAACAATAGTAGCAACAACATGTTGAAATATTTATTTCATGTCTGCTAGTACTGTAACTCATCCATTGTTCCTGACCAAAAGACGCTGATCACCTTCATGACAAAATTCTCTTTGTCCCCCTTTGTGTGTATGCAGGTGCTTTACTGCTTAAACACATTGTTGGACATGAGCCCGAGGTGACCCTGCAGCCAGGATCTCAATATCTGCCTGGTCAGCTGGTGTGGCTCTAAGCAGCCTCCTCCTTCAGAGGGTAGAGCCTCTGGAGATGGAATGATTGAAGTTACACAAGCAGGAACAGTGCTTAACTCTTCTATTATCTTTTTTAAAGTTGAAAAAGTTTTTTTAAAATATCATGTTCATTTCTAAATATTCTCTCCTCTTCCCATACTCAGAAATCCTTAACAGAAAAACACAAGAAAAGTAGTTTAGCAAAACTGCCATATCTAGTATATCTGACCATTGATGCAGCATTCTTTACTGAACAAGTGGAGGGAGGCGCATTCTTCTCTAGGGCCTACACTTGGTTCCATTTACTTTCTACAAACAGGATTTATAAAGTCACTCACATTTCTCTTGCTCAGTTCTTTTTTCTTGTAAAATGGGCCAGATCAGAGGTTCTTGACCTAGGGTCCACAAAATTATTTTTGGTGTTTTGATCGCTATTTAAATGTAACTGGTTTTCTTATATGTTTTGTTTAAGCACTTAACACCATTTTTCTGAGAATGGGCTCATAGGCTTCCCCAGACTGACTGCCAAAGGTATTTATGACATGAAGAAGATTAAGAACCTCTGACCTAGATGATCTGGAAAGTCCCAGTTCTCACCTTCTACTCGATGACATTTGGTCAATTCTTCTTCAGCCCTCTCAGTGGGCTGTCAGAATCTCTGGGTATCTGCCACTTAGAAGAAATCTTTAAGTTACTTCAGACCAGAAGATAGGGAGAAAACAAAAAGGTAATAACCATTTAAAAAACTGAATAATGCCTTTATGTATAAGTCAGTGCGATACTTTGGGAAGGTCAACTAGCTGTGGGTAGGATCCTTAGCTATGAATGTGCCCCTTACCCAGGATCAAATCCCAGTATGCTTATTTATTGATTTATCTCTTTATTTGTGCCCTAGGGAAAGTGGGGGATTTAAAAGTGTTAAAGATTGAGTTGATTTCAGTGATAAACAGCCTTTGGACCTACCAACTCTACAGAGGTGCTGGGCCAAAAGGCTTCCTGAACTGCAAAGCAATTTAGAAATGTGAATTTCTGTTATTGCACAATGGACCTGTGTACAGATGTTCAGGACACAATAGACAAAAAGTCTGTCCAATTCAGCAAACATGTTGGGGAATACCCTCTGAGTGCAAGGTACCATGATTACTAGGGGAGATACAGAGATTCAAGACACGGTCCCTGTGCCATGAGAGGCATAAGAGATTGACAGTTGGTCTTACAAACACCTGGATTCAAGTACCACCTTCCACATATATTGGCTTGTGCTTGTTAAGTCACTGAACCTGTCAGTGTCCCCAGGCACCTAAAGTTGCAGATGGGTGCCAATATGCATGGGGGGAAGAGTTTCCTCATCAGGAACTCCCTATGCTAGTAAAATGACAGATAAAAAAAATACAATATTTAGTCTATTGTGAAGTAAGGTCTGGTAGGAGATAGCTACCACACATAAACAGCTATAATACAAACACTAAACAGTTAAGTACAAGAGAGATAGTGTATAGCTGCTGTCCAAGGTCTGAGAGAGGAAAGGTAAAATGGCAGCTAGGTGCCCCAGTGGATAGAGCACCTACCCTGGAGTCAGGAGGACCTGAGTTCAAATCCAGTCTAAGATACTAGCTGTGTGACATAAGTCACATAACCCTGTTTGTCTCAGTTTCCTTATCTGGATGAGGGAAGGGAAGTATTAACCAGGGCTTCATGGTGAATTTGACATTTGATTTGAATCTCAAGGCAATATAAAGCAGTGGGAAGAGCTAGATGGGGAGTCTGAGGATGAGAGTTGGATTTCTGGCTACCTGTGAGACTCTGGACAAGTCTTAGGCCTCGTCTTCCTCCTCTGTAAAATCGGGTTTGAACAAGGTGGCCACTGAATTCTCTTCCAGACCTGTATCTTACAGGCTATGATAAAATGGGGCAGATGTCACTAAGCAGAGACTTGGCCATTGAGGTGAGCAGGGCATTCAAGGCATAGGAAACTGTGGGGGCAAAGGGATGGTGATAAAGCTCAAAATGGCACAGGGGGCATGACAGACTGTACACTGGTTTCACCTGAGCATGAGGTGAAGGTGTGGGAGTGGCTGAATAGTAGGGTACCATCAGCTTGTCAAAGGGAAAATGCAGGCATTGAAGAGCTGTGTTCCGTGACCAAGGGTGCATGTGGCAGATGCTAATGAAAACTAAAAATAGTGGGTGGTTTTGGTGACTTACTGATTATCTTCTCTGTCCTGCTTGTATCTTGTTTGTGATTGTTTTGTTGTTTGTCCTCAATTGGACTAAGAGTTTGAGAGCAAGGGCTGTCTTTTGCCTTTCTTTGTTCTCTCCAGGTCTCAGCACAGCCCTGGGCACACAGTAGGTGCTTCATATATGTGTATCCATTGATTGACTAGTACAGTGCCTGGGATATACATAATAGGCATGGAATAAATGCTTATTGACAGAATTAATGATCTTGTGCTAGAAGGGACCTCTCCCAGGCCACCTAGTTCAATCCTCTCATTTTACAGATGAGAAAACTAAAGCTCAGGGAGGTTGGTTAGTCAACAAACATTTATTAATCCCTTACTATGTGCAAGGCACTGGTAATGCTGGGGATACAAAGAAAGGCAAAAACGTGGTCCTTGCTCTCAAAGAGCTTATATTCTAATGCAAACAACTATGGAGCAGAAGGAATAGTTTGTATTTGCTCCTGGATGTAATAGGGAGCCAGTGGAGGTCACTGAGTGGGAACAAGGGTGGTGGTGACATGATCAGATCTGTACTTTAGGAAGCTGACTTTGGCAGCTGAGTGGAGGATGGATTGGAGAGGTGAAAGACTTAAACCAGGGAGACCAACCAATAGGCTATCTCAGTAATCCAGCTGTGTAGTGATAAGATCCTGAATCAGTACCACCTGTGGGCCAAGTGAGCTAAGATATAGATACAGAGGTGGAAGGGACTACCTACTCCATCTCAATTTTTTGTTGTTGATTTGTTTTAGTTGTGTCTGACTTGGCAAAGATACTGGAGTGGTTTGACGTTGCCTTGTCTAGCTCATTTTAACAGATGAGGAAACGGAAGCAAACAGGGTTATGTGACTTGCCCAAGGTCACACAGCTAGTATCTGAAGCTGGATTTGAACTCAGGAAGATGAGTTTCCCTGACTGGCACTCTACCATTGTGCCACCTAGCTATCATTTTACAGCCAGTCAATAAACATTTAGTAAACTTACCCCTGTTTGCCTCAGTTTCCTCATCTGTAAACTGATCTGGAGAAGAAAATGGCAAACCACTACAGTATCTTTGCCAAGAAAGCTCCTAATGGCATCACGGAGAGTCAGACATGACTGAAATGACTTACGTGCTAAGAGTTAGGTATACAAAAAGAAGCAAAAGACGGGCCCCACACTCAAGTAGCTCACAATCTAACCAGGAAACTGAGAGCAAGAGAGGTTACATTATTTAAAGCTCCTCAGAGGCATTCAAGTCCAACGGTCACATTTCACAAATGAACAAATGGAGATCAGAGAGGTTAAGTTTCTTGTCCGGAGTCACACAGGACAAAGAAAGAGGGGGCTGGAAGTGCTCAGAGTCTTTGCCTGCTTTGACTCTGAGCAGATGAATAAAAGTTGTTTGTGGGGGCATCTGAAGGGCTTACTGAATCATTCAATGTTATATTCAGTGCCTATCAGATGCAAGGCATTTGCCAACCCATGTGCCAGTTGTGGATTCTATGCTGGAGAGTCTTGGTGTTATAAAGAAACTCTAAGGCCTTCTTGTCCAAACTGCCCGTCACTGAGACTCCTGTCCACATCATTCCTCACTGGTAATGACACATCCTTCACTGGATCAGAGGACCTGGGTTTTAAACCCAACATTGCTACTTAATAACTGTGTGATGTTGGGCAAGTCAGCTTTCCTTACTCTGCCTCAATTTACATAATTGTAAAATAGAGGTTTAGGAACACTCTCTACAATCCCTTCCACCTTGAAATCTTGTCAATATCATGCCACTCAGGCACAGCTTATAGCACAGCAGATGACAGGAAAGAAGCATGTGGTCTTGGGGACCACATCTGGCCCCTTCTTGTGGCACAGACCTGCTGATTAGAGGTATGATTCATTCATAAGCTGGGAAAAGCCCTCATCTTTATTATGATCTATTTATTTTTTTCAAAAATTTCTTTTTGGTCTTTTTGGAGGGAGGAAGGTAGGGTAGTCGGGGTTAAGTGACTGGCCCAGGGTCACATAGTAAGAGTTAAGTGTCTGAGGCCAAATTTGGACTTAGGTCCTCCTGACTTCAGGGCTGGTACTCTATTCACTGAGCTACCTAGCTGCCCCATTTATAATCTATTTCATTCATTCAAAGACTATGTTACTAAAAGCAAATTAAAATTATGGTCCCTATCAACTTAATTAAATTTAAGCATCCATGAAGCCGCACATCTGATTATATGTAAGGCCTTGTATTCAGCACTAGAGATACACACACACACACACACACACACACACACACACACACACACACACACACACAAGCTACAACCAGTCCTTGTCAAGAACATGAGATAAATAGAAACGCGCAAGATATAGTCAAGATGTGGGCCTCTCGAGACTGGGCTAGGACTGCATTTTGCTGATGGAATGATCTCAGTTCCAGGTTTTAGGCATCCTGGTGAGTTTGGAGTGGGAGAAAAAGGCCACTCAAACTCTGGCCTGGTGAGACCCCTGCGTCTATTCTAAGAAAGATTGCCACCCCTCCCATGTCCCCCAAGTACTCCCCTTTTTAGTCAAAACTACCGAATTTGAGTAAAAGGGAGCAGAGAGAACCCTCTGAAGGAAATCTACATGACATTCTTCCTCCTATATCATTCTACTTCAGGTAACAAAGTTTCTGACGATTCAATGTATCACTGGAAGGCATCTTCACCCATTTAAGATACATCACTGCCCTCCAAAGGTGAACACATTGACTATTGTTTTCCTCTTGCCAGCAGAGGGCGCTTGGAGACCAGCACTTGATTCAAAGAAAGCCATGGTGATCCAACCATGCCAGCAGCTTACATTTTCAATCTGACATTTTCCCATTCCCTCTATGGGCGACCTTGAGCAAATACCTGCTTCTTTGAGCCTCCAGGATACAGAATCACAGATTACCAAAATTGGAAGCATCATAGGGGTAGGACCATCAAGAATGCCTTCAGTCTGAAGGAAGTTAATTGACTTACCTAAAGTCACACAAGCTAGTGAGTATGATAAAGCAGAGCTGGTTCAGATTTCTACTGTTACCATATTTCCAACCCCTGAATTTTACATATGAGGAAACTGGTGAAATGATTTCTTAAGACAATGCCTCTAGTAAGAGACAAATCTGAACTTCTAGTCTGAAAACAATTCTGTGTTTGGGGATGAGAAGGTAAGAAGGTAAGAAACTGAAAACTTACAATGAAAAGTAAGATGTTCATTTGAATACGGTATCTTCAAATGTTCTGAAATTATTCCCCTAGAGAGGCAATCTGGTCCTCTGGGGAAAATTCTAGACCCTGCCTACTAACGTCCCTGACTTTCTCAAAGTCTCAATTAAAATCCTATCTTCTACAGGAAGCCTTTCCCAAACCCTCACAATTCTAGTACTTTCTCTCTATTGTTTTTTTATTTATCTTATGTAAGAATATGTAAATAAATAGAAAAATATGAGATGTAGCCAGGATAGAGGTTTCTCAATGCAAAGGCAAACACACACACACATATGTTCACACACATATACATACATATACACTTTATAGAACTGACAGATCAAGGGTTTATAGTGCCACTTGTCACTTTGAGAAGTTGCTGCTTAAGAGAATAGAGTTTGTTAAGTAGGAAGGATGAAAATTAATTGACTCAAGCCAGGTTTGCAATTGGGGCAGCTAGGTGGCACTGGGCTTGGAATTAGGAAGATGCAATTTCCTGAGTTCAAATCTGGTCTTAGACACCTACTAGCTGTGTGACCCTGGACAAGTCACTTAACCCTGTTTTCCTCAGTTTCCTCATATGTAAAATGAGCTAGACAAGAAAACAGCAAACCTCTGTCTTTGCCAAGAAAACACCAAATGGGGTTACAAAGAGTCAAACACAACTGAAACAACTGAACAACAATAAATTGTATAATACAGCCAGTGTCCTTAGGGACACCTAAGGGATGTATAGGGATATTTACCTTTATGTTGAATGACGCCACATTGCTATGAAATGTGTGTGTATATGTGTGTGCATGTGTATGTGTGTGTTAGTTCCTAATGTCCGTTTTTCAAATAGTTTTTCTTTTTTCCTCCATCACTGCCAGGCTTCTGTCACTTCTTCTTGTTCTCAATGTGCTTGTCTGTAGTCCCTCTTCCCAGTTCTACTTTGTTGCTGCTTCTCTATTGTATCTGAGTACTAAGCTTGTTAGAATTGTGTGTAAAGTAGGAATAAATAAACACTGAAAAGGTATCTGATGAGCTGTTCTATGAGTAAAATATGTGCATTTTTAGAGCATGGACCTCATGACATCAATCTTGGTTGCTTAGGAGTCTTTATTTTCTTGCCTTTGGTTCTTGGCCTTTTCCTAAATAGGAAATTTTCTGTATAGTTGAGTTCTGGATAAGTGAGGCATTACTATAATTGATTTTCATTTTTTCCCCTTCACGTCATATTTAATTCACTGTGTTAGGAAATTGAATCCTATCAGTTATTCCCTCCCAATGCCTGTTCTTTTCTCTCCATCATCATCCCCATAGTCCTGGCCCTTACTACCCCTACCTGTATTTCATTGGCATCCTCTTCACTGGTCTTCCAGTCTCTCCTTCCTCCTGATGCCTCTGGCCAAGCCATCCTGGAGGTGTGTCCCTTGATTACAGTGAATCTGATTTTTAGGGTGTCGTACTTATTGGTTGTCACCACTGACCCACCACCAATGGGGAATATCCTTTGGTTAGTGGGTTGTAAAGTGGCTTCCCTCTCACTGTTGGTCTCCAAGTAAAGGAGAGGTATGTGGTAGCTGGATGGGTAGATGGCATAGTGGACTGAGTGCTGCGCCTAGAATCAGATAGACTTGAGTTAAAATATGACCCCAGACACCTATGAGCTGTGTGACCTTGGGCAAGTCACTTAACTTCTATCTACCCCAGTTTACTCAACTGTAAAAGGGGATAACAATAACTCCTACCTCCCAGGGTTGTTGTGAGGATAGAATGGAATGATATTGTAAATTGTAAAATGCTTAGCACAGAGCCTGGTACATAGTAGGTATGATTAATCAACCAGTCAATGAACATTTATTAAATGCCTACTATGCGCCAGACACAGGCTAGAGAGATATAAAAGCACTCTTAATTCTAGTGCTTTCCCTCAGATAATTTTTTCCTATTCACTCTTTCTATAGCGTGCTTTTTATGTATTTGCTTGCATGTTTTCTCCCTTATTAGATTATAAACTCCTTGAAGGCAAAGAACTGTCTTTTGCCTCTTTTGCTTAGCACAGTGCCTGGTACACAGTTTTATTTTATTTATTTACTTATTAAGTAGGTACTTAATAAATGTTTATTGCTGTCTTGCTTGACCTGCTATAGGACATTCTTCTTCCATTTGGAATTTAGGTACAATAGAATATAAGTTACTTGAGGGCAGGGATCATTTGGCCTTTATGTCCTTAGCTGTGTCCTTAACACCTAGCACACATATCTCCTGCCCCATGGTGATTAAAAAATACATATTGTATTGAATTGAGCTAAAGACATCCTCCATCACCATGAACAACTCTGCAGAGCATACACCTCCCTGTTTTATGCCTTACTTGATGTTACTAATCAGAGAGTAATGGAACAGAAAGATCCTTGTGGTTGCATTTACCAAAGAAACTTACGTTATCTTAAGATAGAGATTCCTTGTTAGAGAATGGTCTTTAAGGCTATGTTTTGCTCCTGGAAGTTATGTTTGTTATTAATCAAGAAAGGAATGCTATTGTGTCATAAGAATTGATGAAAAGGATAGCTTTAGAGAAACCTGGATTTATACAAACTGAAGCAGGGTGAAATGAGCAGAACCTAGACAACAATTTAGACAGTGACAACATGTTTAAAACAAATAACCTTGAAAGATTTAATATCTCCAGTCGATGCATTGACCAATCACAAATCTAGAGGACTATTTTTTTTTCTGGAGGCAACTGAGGTTAAGTGATTTACCTAGGGTCATGCAGCTAGTAAAGTGTCTGAAGCTAGATTTGAACTCGGGTCCTCTTGACTCCAGGGCTAGTGCTTTAGCCACTGTCCCATCTAGGTGTCCCATGACTGATGATTTTTGTTGCTGTGCTATGATGGTGGATTCATTTTGCAGAATGAGACAAACATTCTGAACATGGACAATGAAGAAATGAGTTTTCCTCTCCTCAATGTAGAAATCAGACTATGTCTATTTGTTACAAAAGTTTCACTTCGGGAGGTGTGGAGGGACAGAAAACAAATACATGTTTATTAAAAAAACAATGTGAAACAACAACACAGCTGGTTCTTATATTCTCTGCATCTCTTGATCAATTGAACGAAAGCTATGGTGGGTTATTGTGAAAGCCTGTCTTTTCTCTCTCTGGGTTTTCACAGAGGACATCTTCAATATACATGTAGATTATTCTCAAAAAGACTTTATAGAGACCCCTACTCACTGATAGATGGAGGGCTCAGCCACCCTGCCTCCTAGGTTCAAGGAGCAGTACACCAAAGTCTCTTCTGCACTCAGAGATCTGAGCTGATTAATTCAGGAAACAAGTGGTAGAGTCTGATTCAGTCCCAGCTCCTGGAGGGCACTTTTATAAGGGGTAAGTTAATAGGAGTAATATGTTCTTGAAACTTCATTTAAACCACAGATGAATCACTGTACACCCTCTGGGGACCTCTTTCACTCATTTATCACCAGCTCTGAATGGCTTCAGCATTCCCAAGGAAGGCAGATGAGACAGACTGAAGAATTGGTGAATAATGAGGAAGACTGGCACATGTATCAGAAGACTGGTGGAGAGGTAAGGGCACTGGGAGAACTCCTGCCAGGCAGAACAAGGGGGGACAATGTCTGAGGTTTTATCCTATTCCGTGCACAAGGACACACCCAAAGGCACAAATATTTTTCATTTCCTTAAAATTTTTCTTCTCAGCAAACAACTAGATTTAGTAGAAAGAACCCTGGGTTTATTCTCACCTCTGACCATTCTTTGGACTCTCTCACCTTTTGTGGAATAATGGAGGGTAGCTTGGAATGGGCAAAGACTTGAGGCAGTCAGACCCAGCAACAGCTATAATCCAAGTTTGAAGTGATGAGGTCCTGTGCCCGGGGGGGGTGGCAGGGTCAGAAAAGAGAAGACGGGAGGTATTTGGGAGATGTTGTAAGGGTGAAATCATTAGGCCTTGGCAACAGCTTGGATGTGGAAGGATGATGGGAGATAGTGAGGAATCCATGGTGACTCGTAAGTTGGGAGCCTGAGGGGGCCGGATGCCGTTGTCCTGTCCAGTCATGGGAAAGTTAGAAGAGAGAGGGTTTAGGGGGAAAGATGATGAATTCTGTTTTGGACATATTGAATTTAAGATGTCTGCTGGATGCTTAATTTGAGATACCTGAAAGGTACTTGGAAGTGTGAGATTTAGTCACTAAAGTGATTTTTCTAAAGAGTTAGTACCATCATGTCACTCTTCTACTCAATGGTTCTCTGTTCTTCATGAAAGCTCTCCCCTACACCCAAGTCTTATCCCTTCTTCCCTGACACATACTCTTTGGTTCAGGACACTGGCCTCTTGACTGTTCCACACACAAGACACTTCATCTCTAAACTCCCAGGGTATTCTCTCACTGTCCTCCATGCAGGGAGTGCTCTCTGTCCTGTTTGATTGTTGACCTCCCAGTGTCCTTTAGGCCCCCTCCCAACTAAAATCCTACATTCTGCAGGAAGCCTTTCCCAACCTCTCTTAATCTCAGTGCCTTCCCTCTGTTAATTATCTTCTATTTATCTTATATATAATTCACTCTGTATATATGTATTTGCGTATTGTCTCCCTCATTAGATTGTAAACTCCTTGAGGGCAGGAACTGTCTTTTGCCTTTCTTTGTATCACCACTGCTTAGCGCAATGACTGGCATATTGTAGATGCTTAATAAATATTGATTGATTGATTGAACTAATGAAGGGGCTGGATTCCATGACCTTTGAAGTATTTTCTATTTCTAAAAACCTATTTCCTCAATGTTCTTCATCAGTCATAAGTCTGTGAAGGCTTATTTGAAAATGAAAATATGTCACTTGAGATTAGTAGCCTTTTAAGTCAAACTGGAGGGAAACAACATACAAAAGGAAGCTGGAAGGGGGTGGTAGTGCACCAAGGGGCATGATAGTTCCTAGATTGGAAACCAAGCAGAGTTCCTGGTGGAAAATAGAGTTTCCTGGAAAATTCTGAGTCCTCTATAAAGGAAGGTAAGTACTTTGACAATACCCATGTGACCTTGGTCAAGTCATGACCTCTATAGCCTTCAATTTTCTCATTAGTAAGATGAGTTGGTTTGGCTAGATGACCTCCAGGGTCTCTTCCAGATCTAAATCTAGGATCTGTGGAAATAGTAGCTTCCTTTTCTCTTGCTTTCTAGATTCTGAAATGTAGGTACATTCCAAATATGAAAGACAGGGGATTTACATTGTGAGAAAGACTCCTTCTCCCCATCCCAACCCATGAGCAACTTTTTGCTTCCTTAGAAGAAAAACAAACCTCAATTTCATTATCACATTAGGCACCAACTCTCAAATTTCCTGGTGACCAAAGGTCCATGGTAATAGTTAAGAGCAGTGATAAATTCAGCAAAACCACTACTACCTGCGTGACCAGTGATGGTGTTGTCACCCTGTATCCCTCCAAGAAAATGGCAAAACCAAAGAGGGAGAATTTAATCAGCATGCATATGTTCCAAGGTGCCTTCCAATCCCATCCAGACCTAGAATGGGCATTTGGCTACTCTCCTCTACAACAGCAACATTGAATGTTCTCTCAGAGTGTGTATTTGAACCTAGGTCTTCCTAATTCCAAGCCCAGCACTCATAAGCTCCTTTCCTCTTCTATCAGATGAGAATAATAATACTTGCATTTATTTATTCATTCATCCTGGTAATTCTCAATTTGGCTCAATCCCTTGTGGATTGTACTGTGCTATGGGGTAGGGACACAAAAATGAAGAATGGCACAACTGAGGAGTTTAGATTGTATTAGGGGACACACAGCATGTACAAGTACAAAGACAAAGCAGAGTGTGGTAGAGGCAAAGGAATAGGGACGACATAGTCCAACAGGATTGGGTTTGGATTCACATGACTTGGCTATTTACCCTATGCCTTACACAGAGGCTATGAGGATCAAATGAAATCATAGCCATGAGCACAATTCCTGCCTGTAAAGTGTGACACAAATAGAGGTTATGGCTTATATGCTTACTGGTTGATTGATGATTTCTCCTTGCAGGCTGTTGCTATGGATTTAATATTGTATTCATGCTAAATTCACTTGGTATCAGAATCAAAACCCAAATTTCTCCAAAAGTATTGAATACATGCAGTCTGACTTACTGATTTTTTACTAAGTATTTACTTTGTTCACCTGCTCAATCTTAGTGGCCTCAGTTTCCCCATTTTCTTGCTGTTTACTGTGGAGAAAAGCTGACATTCCATGTTATTCATACAATTTTTCTGCATTTTTAAAGCTTGGATTAATTAAGCTAGTTCTCAGACCAAGTGCATTAAGGAGTGACATTCAAACCCAATAGGTTTTGGAGGGAGTCAGGGAAGGAAGTAATGAGGGAAAAAAGAGAGGGGAGCAGCAGCAACATGTGCGAGAGAGAGAGAGAGAGAGAAAGAGAGAGAGAGAGAGAGAGAGAGAGAGAGAGGGAGGAAGACAGGGACAGGGACAGAGAGAAAGTAAGTACAAGCACATTTATTAAGTGGCCTTAATATAACTCTATTTGTTCCTCTCTAATGCCCCTATTTGGTTGTATGGTGTGGTCTAGCTCTCTAGACCATACAGGTAGAATCTCATCCTCAGGGGCTGCTGATGTCAACTCAAAACTGGATCAGGATAGCCTATTGCTAAATTGTCAGTGTGGGCAGTCTCACCTTAGAAATAAGCAAATCCTACAAGTCAAGAACTGATTTATTGTTCTGTTGATTGTCTAGACTTAAGAAAGCAATAGAAAAATGTTAATACAGATTAAATTGAAAATGTGTCTTGTATACATTTTTGTTTTTGGAGAGCACACTTTCCCCAGTGTTGAACTCTGTATACACTCTGTGAGTGAGGCAGATGCTCAATGCACATTCATTGTTGCTGATGTAGAAGTGAGTAGCCAAATGCCCATTCTAGGCCTGGATGGGATTGGAAGGCATCTTGGAACATATGCATGCTGATTAAATTCCCCCTCTTTGGTTTTGCCATTTTCTTGGAGGGATACAGGGTGACAACACCATCACTGGTCATGCAGGTAGTAGTGGTTTTGCTGAATTTATCACTGCTCTTAACTATTACCATGGACCTTTGGTCACCAGGAAATTTGAGAGTTGGTGCCTAATGTGATAATGAAATTGAGGTTTGTTTTTCTTCTAAGGAAGCAAAAAGTTGCTCATGGGTTGGGATGGGGAGAAGGAGTCTTTCTCACAATGTAAATCCCGTCTTTCATATTTGGAATGTATCTACATTTCAGAATCTAGAAAGCAAGAGAAAAGGAAGCTACTATTTCCACAGATCCTAGATTTAGATCTGGAAGAGACCCTGGAGGTCATCTAGCCAAACCAACTCATCTTACTAATGAGAAAATTGAAGGCCATAGAGGTCATGACTTGACCAAGGTCACAAAGTTGAATTCTGAATCCACATCCAATGGTTTCTCCATGGTATTACACATGTAAAGTCAACCGAATACTGTACTTCATGTTTCCATGGCTAGGAATGGTTTGATGAGTGGAGAGAAGGCCTAAGGGAAACTAGAAACTAGAAACTAAGTGAGCAATATCATAAAGAATTAAACTCTGCCCTCGAAATCTGAAGTAGATGGGGCATTCCCCGAGAGGAAATACATTTAGGCCTCCATGTTTTTGTTTTGGGTCAGTTGGCATTGCTCTTTCTATATATTCGGTAAAAGGCCATCACGGACCCACACTGGTGGAAATCCTGTGAATGAAGTAGTTAATAATAATAATAGTTGGCATCCACATACTGCTTCAAGGTTTGCAAAGACCTTTCACATAGACATCGCATTAGCCTGTGAGAACAGGTCCTAGCTTTTGCCTTTTTTAATAGGCACCGAGTAACTATTTATTGACTAACTAGTTTGATCCACACAACAAGCAGATTAAGAGGAATTCTCAGAGACTGCAGACAGCCTTTGCTTTATGGAATAGACGCGAATCAGCAAAGTTTTCTATAAGTGAACCTTCATGGGTCAAAGACTGTTTATTTGTTGACTTGGTATTTGGGTCGTTGGGGGGAGGTGGCAGAATAGGGTGGGCCAGAAGGGATCAAGACTGAGAATTCAGCTAGATAAGAAGTAAGGCTAATTATTGATGTTCGTCCTTCATTTCAAAGAAGACCAGTGAAATTATGGATGATGTCTTGGACTTAAGTGAGGCAGAGTTGCACGAAATCATCAGCCTCACTTTCTCTTCCTGAGTCATCAAAGTCCAGTGGCAGGAAGAAAGTCAGGATGGCTTTGACAATGGCCCAGGATGCAGTGACTGACGTTGGTGTCTTTGATGTCTGACCAAGTTCCATGTGCTCCACAGCATCTGCCTTAGCTGCCTTCATGGTTGTTGGGGCAAATTGTTCTCATTGGCCTATTTTACAGGATGAAGTCTTCACATGCTTGGTGTAGACATCTCCTTAATTCACTGATGGGTTTGAGGCCTGTCAGTTACCTCCAACCTGGTTTAGCCCATCTGCCAAGACAATTTGTTGGAGTATAACCATTGTGTGTGCTACAGCTTCTTAGAGTTCGGTGAGAGGTGGACATCAAAGGTGAATGAGCACCCCTGAAAAGGACTCAGTAAGCCCTGATATCAGAGGTGCTAGTCCTCCTTGAACACCCCATAGGCTTCAGGGCTGACATACAATATACAATGGAAAGAATACTGACTTTAGAGTCAGAAGACCTGGGTTTGAAGTCTGATGTTATCATTCACTACCTGCGTGACCTTAGGCAAATCATTTCTCTCTATCTGGGACTTAGTTTCCTGACCTGTAAAATGATTGGGGTCAGATTAGATGACCACTAAGGTCCCTTCTGGCTCAGTTCTATGATATGAGGTACCAGAGGTCAAGAGTATCACAGGTCAAAGGCAGGCCAGAAAATCAGTGCAATCAAGAGCGATGACCTGGAAGTGAGGAGACCTGGACCCTTGCGCTAGCCCTGCAGCTGGGTGACTTTTGGTGAGTCGCTAGGTTTACGCTCACTAGAAACCCTTATATCTTGGGCATGTTGCAGTGGGAATTCTTTTTTTAGGCACGGATTGGTTGGATTAGATAGCTGCCAAGGTTCTTTCTGTATTTCCAGGTCATTGGTACTAAGTGGTCCTGGTTCTTGGAAATGACTTCTTCCCAGTCTTTGGCTTCCCGAATGTCTGTATCACTGCACAATTTCAGCCTTCTGGTCTCTGCAGCAATATAGGGTCATCCTCAAAGCCCGGGAAATGGGGCAGTTGTCCTAATTTACTAAACTTGTTTTGGAGTCAAAGAACTAGGTCGTCTACTGTACTTTAGCTCTGCTTCAAGTTAAAATATACCAATCTTCTTCATCAATTTCATCAGTATGAAATGCCATCTATTGAGTTTTTTTATTTATTTGCTTTTTGGAAGGCAATTGGGGTTAAGTGACTTGCTCAAAGTCACATGGCTAGTAAGTGTGTCAAGGGTCTGAGGCCGGATTTGAACTCAGGTCCTCCTGACTCCAGGGCCAGTGTTCTATTCACTGTGCCAACTAGCCTCCCCTTATTGAGTTTATTTAAAATGAGATTATTCAGTGGACTTCCCCTGTCCTTCCCAATCTATTTGACTGAGGGCATTTCTCCTGAAGCTGAGCATGAGCCCTGATCACTTCCAGTGATTGTAATCCTTTGCTAACCAGAAGATTCTTATTGGTTCCCACATGTACTTCCTTTTATTCTCCTGTCTCTCCCTCCACGCTCCCCATCAAAAAAAAAGAGGGCTGTATCACAGATTAACTGCAAGGTAGCAGTGGATTTTCAAGGGAGGAGACAATGACTGTTCCTCTTTTCTGAACATGTGGTTTGGGACTCCTACAGCTTTCCTTTAGATTTTCCATAGTGTGTGGGGAGTGGGAAGAGGAATAAACAGCTATGGCTATTATGAGCAACAAGGAATCAGGACATGTGCTTGTCTAGGTGAGATTGGGACTTCAAGGTTCATCCTGTCTCTTCTGTTTTGCATTTCTTTCCCTGAGTATAGATGACTGCACAAAATTCCTGAGAGACAGTTTTTTTTTTGAGCCTGATGGCTATCTTTAGAGTTTGGGAGTTTCTGGGTTTCTCAGTCAGTGCCGACTGACATTCAGGAGGTGACATATTCAGCTACAACTTCTAGGAGGAGAAGATGATATGAGAATGAGCCATGCCTGCTGGACTGGCAAGAAGAACCTTCAATGAGTTGGTCATACAACAGATCTGAGGTGAAACTGTCATGTCTTTCCACACTTTAAGAATTTGTATCATGTCCCAAATAGTTATTAATGCATGGTTTTGAGTCTTTGTGTTTAAGCATTTTTTTTGTAGCAGAAGAAATAAATAGCTGTCCTATACCTGATCTACTTTGTACCTTGAAGATCATGCTAGAAGTTAGCCAGTCCTAAGCACGAGTCAGGCTTAAACTTTAAGAAATTATCACCAGAGTGCTTTGAGGAAAGGGCATAATTAGCCAGAAACAATGAGGAAAAAAAGACCTCTTCAGAGGTCAGGCTCCCCTAGGATAGGATCTAGTTGACACAAGTCCAGATATAGTATTCTTTAGGGGATGAGGGGAGTCCCAACTCTTTAGACCTGAACATCTACTATATCTATTAATATTTTCTATATCAGTATGTAATTTATTTTTATTTGCTATTTAGGGTATTCTTGAGAAAAAAATGTGGGTTTGGGGAGAAAACTGAGTTTGGACACAAACCCTAAGGGATGAAAAAAATATTTGGGATGAGGAAGAGGTAAATGTGTGAAGATTGTCTGTTCTGCTACTCATCTGCCTTCTAGCCTTCAAGTGTGATAGGTCAGGACTGGAACTGGTTTTGCTGGTATAGGAAACTCCCCTGTACCAACACAAGATGGCACTTTCTCTGCAATTTATAGTCAGTGAGCATTTCCTGGATACTCTGAGGTTTCTAGACCCTGTGTCTAGAGTCACACAGTCAGCATATGTCAATGGTAGGACTTGAATCTAGATCTTCCTGACTCTGAGGCTGTCTCTCTAACTACTAGATTTTCCCATATATGTGTTTATGTATATAGATGTGTATGTTATATAATGGCAGCTAGGTGGTATAGTGGATAGAGTGCAGGGTGTAGTCAAAAGACTCCCCTTCCTGAGTTCAAATCCAGCCTTAGACCCTGGGTGACCCTGGAAAAGTCACTTAATCCTATGTACCAGCTTCTTCATCTGTAAAATGAGCTGGCGAAGGAAATAGAAAACCACTCTAGTATCTTTGCCAAATGGATTCATGAAGAGTGGGACAGGACTAAAAAATAATTCAGCAATAAGAATGTACATATTAAGATAGGAAGACCTTTCAGGAAGACAGAGGTGATAGCCTGGGGATCTCTGCCCAAACTCTATTAGGAGCTGACTGTATTAGTAAAGGATTAAGAAGTTGATGTTTTACCTACAGGTGCAATGGAAAGATATTAGAAGAATTTTGAGGGAGGTTAAAAGTGTGGAGCCCAAAATGGAACCTGAGGTTTAAACTCAGAAATTGAACCTCAGGAAATTAATATATTTAAAGTAATATGCAACTATTAATTTTTAAATTTTATAAATCATGCGTTCAGACCAGAAGTGAAATTTTGGAAATTTTAGTTTCTAGGCTTTGGACCCCCACATAGTTTGAAAGGTGTTATCCAATTCACTGACCATCAAAATGTCTTTTCCAGTAGGAGACAAAGAGCCTTTTGAGTAAAGGATACAAAAAGTATCAATCTGGACTTCAAAACTAAACGAAATAAAACATGGGGATTTATCACCCAAGGATTCAATGTCTATGTTAAGACACATTAAAAATTGTAGAAATTAAACTGGATAAAGATTTCAATAGAGGCAGTTTGATATAGTAGATTGAAAGTCAGCCTTGAAGTCAGAAAGATTTCGGTTCAAGGCTCACCTAAGACACCTACTGGGTGTGTAACCCTAGGCTAGGTACTAGGTGACCTTCTTAGGGTACTAGGCAGCTGTGAGATCTAAGTTGCAGTGAAGGGGCCCACCTCCAATAACAGAGGCAGTTTGATCACTCAGGAGTTCTCTATTACCAATGTGAAACCGTAGCTTCAGTCCCCAAACCCTAGAGATTACAAATGGTCATAATAAAACATCTCCCAGGGTAGATAGGATGTTATAAAATCAGCTTAGCTGATAGCTGAAGCTTTAATAAAGGGGGGAAAATGGAAGGCTTGGATTACTTCTCCCTCTTCCTTCCAACTTTTCTAAGGGAGAGATTGCCATCTTTCCTCTTTAGCCTTCATACGGGAAGAAAATGCTTCTGCCCTAGATACTAGCTGTGAGACCCTAAGCAGGTGGGTCACAATTTCTGCCTGCCTTGGTTTCCTCATCTGTCAAGTGGGGATAAGAACAGCACCTAGCTGGTAGGGTTGCTGTGATGATCAGATAAGATAATATATTTAAAGGACAATTGCGTGCTATGTGTAAATTGTTATTCTCCTCTGGCTACTCAAGAGAAGGATTGATTCTATAAGAGCCAAAGGCTCCAACCTGGAATTCTGGGATGCTGTTACCCAGTTTAATCTTTGGAGAAAAACATATCCCTACTATCAGTAAATCAGGCATGAGCTAGTAGGTCCAGAGTTTTATTTGGGTTACTTCTTATATAATCCAAGCTAAGAAATCCTTAGAGAAAAGTGAGCCAGGAACAAAAATAATGTGTGGGTGTTTTAATAAATTCTGGGTCCTTCACTTCAAGGACAATTTAGATGATCCATTCTTTGGCTTGTTACCGTAAATCTCCCACAGATGGCTATTCCCCATGACTAGTTCGTAAGAAAAGGCACAACTCACCATAAGCCAGAGAACATTCCATTTATTCCATGAGTTGTAGCAGTTAGCAGATGTCTCAGGGGTCAACTTGCAATTGGAAAGGAAAGGGGAAAGGAGGACCAGGAAGGGCCAGGGTCATCAAAAGCTGTCCACTGAGAATATGAGTCTAGGTAGAGCTCAGTCTTATGGATTCCTGATTCTAGGGTAATATAGCCATGGTAAAGGGCAGCCATTTCAACCTGGATTTGGGCTGGGCTCAAAAGTACCCTCTGGAGCTCAGTCACTAGAATGATCTTACAGGACCTTAAAATCTGGTTCTGGGGCTTGGACATTAATCACCCCTATAGTTCATTGCCAAACAGCCAATGAGATCAGGCTAAGAAGAGTGAATGAGATTTTAATGTCATATCAACCATGTAGGACCAGAAATCATAGGGAAAGGAAACATGAGGTTTTTTTCCTCTCTTTTGGAAAATTCTGTATATATGTATATTACATCATACAGTTTTACAGGCAGGTTTTTTACATCAAATACTTAAATATATATGATGCATATTTAAAACATCAATTGGTTGAGATGATAAATGATTAGTCTTGTAAATATTATTTTTTTGTGGAGAATGGTGAGGTTAGTTTCCAGTTGGGCTCTGACCCTCTTCAGGAGGAATATTCATACTCCTCAGCACTGCGGCGCCCAAAATCCATCCAGCCCATGTAATCCCTGTCATTTATCCTGTGGTTGGGGTCAATGCTCTGGAGGTTTTTGATGACTGGCATTCGAGCAGAAGAACCTAATGGGGTGAGAAGAGGGAAAGAACCAAAACCAAATCAATCCATCAATCAACAGGCATTTTGTTAAGTACCTACTATGTGCCATGACACAGTACTAGGTGCTGGGAATACAGACAAAAAATGAGACAGCCCCCTGCCTTTAAGTGCTTAAGTTATACATGAAGCAACAGAACTTGTTGATTCTGCAAAATGCAACTTTGAAATTTTCTTTGTAGGACTCAAGACCTGTAGTTAATACCCAGCAGTTTCTCTTGAGGCATGCACTCCCACTGAGGCCACACTAAATAATACCAGATATGTTATTGTTGGTACCTAGAATGAGATCTTCTATGCCTTCAGATTCTTTTCCTGAATTAACCCCTTGTATCCCATGTGTACACACAGCAAACCCAGAATAGTTTGAAAATGCATGAAATGGGACTGAGAGTATCTGGGTCTCTAACCTTAGTGAGCCTTCTTCTAAACTTTCCAATCAACAACCCATCACTACTTCCTAGGGACCAGCCACTGGTACCAAGCAAGAGTGGATATGCACTAATAGATTCAGAATATGAGCCCAGGGATGAAAGCCTTGTTTTTTCATAAGAATTTTTGTACCAAGGGCAAATGGCATGAAACACTCTCTTATAAGAGTAGGGGCTGGGAGTGATAGAAGGCAAAGACCCTAGAGCATAGGTTGCTGCTGATCCAGGGAAGATATTAAATGGATTTCTATTTTAACTAATCATTGCTAATTAATCTGTTAAAGAATTGCAAATGTTGCCAACAACTTTTAACTTTGTGACAAAGCCCTGATCGTCCCGCCTTGGTTATGGATCCCATACTGGGTTTTTACTTTCTTTATTTCTTTCTTTGTAGGTCACAGTTTGTCTTTTTTTAAAAAAAAATCAGTAATCTAAAGTGAACATAAGTTTGCTAAACACAAAGTTCTTTTGGTCGCCATTTATAGGAACTGCAGCATCTTCTTGGATCTATTTCAGAAACCACATACGGCAGAGAACGATCATTTCCCAGTAAGTTAGTTCTGTATGGCACCAAAACACCAACTGTATCTTCTTGATGAGGTGTCAAACCTCCAATTACAGCAACTACTCACTTAAACAACAAAAAAAACAAAATGCCAACAAAACAACAAAAAAAGAAAGGATCTAATTTTACCTCTAAATTACATAGATGCCCATCAGTTGTACTAGAGCAGGGGTTCTGAACCTCTGCTGGGTCATGGATTCCTTTGGCAGTGTCTGGCCTTTAAATGCATAAAATAAACTACATAGTATTAAAATTATATTTAAATGCAGTTATCAAAACACTAGAAATAATTTTTAAAAACCCATGATTCTAGGTTAAAAACCTCTGATCTAGGGGGAAACTTTTCTATGCTTCCAGTGGGGTGTGCTGGAGCCAGCTCTAATCAGCTAGGGAAAACCAATTGTTATGTTTTCAGTATGAGGATTTACACCAGGGGTGGGGAACCTGAGACCTCAGGGCCACATGTGTCTCTCTAGGTCCTCAAGTTCCGAGCTCATACTGGAGCCTCAAGTTAAGCCCTTTGACTGACTCCAAACTTCACAGAACAAATCCTTTTGTTATTATTATTTATTAACATTTTAATTAATATTTATTATTTATATTATACTTATTTATCTTATCTAAACATAATTTAAACATAATATTAAATATAATAAATTACAATTGTATTATATCTTTTAACTTGATCTTTCTAATAAAAATATTGGTATTATCCCATTATTATGACTTGGAAATGAGCAAACGTTACAAATCAGGGCTTATGATTTACTGTTTTGTTGGTTGTCAAGTCTTAAGAAAGTTATGGAGAAAATTTAAATAATGCAGATTAAACTTTAAAATGTGTTGTGAATTTTCAGAGAGCTGGCTGTTAAACACGTACCAGCACAGGTTCTTTCCACTACCTCCTTACCTAAGATAGCAAACTTCTACATTCTTTACTATTCAGAAACTAATAATCAAATAGATTGCTGCAAAGGTATCACCCTTGATTGGGCCATTGTGGACTACTTAATCTAGCTATAGCTAACCCACAGCTTTCTCTAAAGCAGTGGTTCTCAACCTTCCTAATGCCACGACCCTTTAATACAGTTCCTCATGTTGTGGTGACCCCCAACCATAAAATTATTTTCGTTGCTACTTCATAACTGTAATTTTGCTGTGGTTAGGAATCGTAATGTAAATATCTGATATGCAGGATGTATTTTCATTGTTACAAATTGAACATAACCCACAGGTTGAGAACTGCTGCTATAAAGTCTATGGGCCAATTATTAGCAGCAAAATCTTGGATTGGAGAAGTAGGCAATTTATTGAGAAACACAAAAGTCACCATAATGCTTGAATATAAGTCTACCTTGCCTAGGGTTTTTTTTTGTAGGGTCTGAGGACTCAGGTTGGAATCCTGGGGATCTAATCATGGATGAGTGTGTGTGTATACACATGGGTTGATTGTTGTCCTTTGTTTTCAAAGAGGACCAAAATGACATCACTATGCTAGAGTCAAGTTTCAGTGTGTCTGACTGTGGTTGATCAGACCAACACGAGCTTGGAATGTTCTACCACAGGTCTGATACAAACAGTCTATGTGAACATTTGGGGTGGATTCTCTAAATTTGAAGGAGAGGAGGTTAGTGCTCCCCTTATTGAGGATCAAAGATGTCCTAGTGGCCTTTACAACACATATATGGTTAAGGCATTGTTACTTACTCTGTAGCATCTAACCATGTGTATACATAACTGTGGGAATATGCATGCCTATCTATGCCTACAATGTCAACTACTATAATCTGTTTTTGACACATAAATATGTAAGTTATTCAAGCTTCAAATTGTACTTAGACTTTTGGAAAACCCTGTATGCATCATAATAAAACACTCAATTTGAATCATTAGCAAGATTAAATGCTCCTTGGCTCAACTTGCAATCAGCCAATCATCCAACAAGCACTTAGTAAGAAGCCCCTGTGTGCCAGAGATTGTGCTAAGATGCTGGAGATAAAAGACCAAAACAAAATAGTTCCTGCCCTCAAGGAGCCTGCATTCTAATGAGGGAGACTGTTGTTCATCCTTTATTCTCAAAGAGGACCAAGCCATCATCTCTATATAAATAAGGATATGTTGAACTACATATGTTTATAAATATACTGAATTAAAGGTAATGGGAAAGAGATACTGACATGGGGGGAATCCAGAAGGAATTCATGTTCAAGGTGGTACTTAGGATGAACTTCTAAGTGTGAGAAACATTGAAAAGGCTACTTTGAATTTTTAGAACTGGAGGAAGTCTCTACATATATCTCTAGATCTCTGTATCTGTCTGTGTATCTCTGTAAAACAAATGTGCCAACTCTTGCCCACAAAGTCACTTTTGGTGGTCCCAGCACTTCCAAAAACTGAGATAGGTGACAATGTGAATGTTGCCAATGCTTATACCAAGTGAAAAATACCTAGAAGATATTCAAGACCCATGTCTCTAGGCTGGGTCTATCAAGAGTGATTTCTATTGCAAGATTTTTAGAGTCTATTAGGAATCAAACATGGCAGTCCAGGTGAATGGACATCACTGCCTCATTGAGGCAGTTGAGCTATGAAAGTAATCCCTGAGATACAAACCCAGGGCAAAGCACACCATCATTCCAAGGCCTCCAGACACTGTTCCTCAGGTTCAAAGTTCACCTAAATCTCCACAGGCTATGTTGATAAGATTTCTTTGGACCATCACGTCAACTAAAAATGTAAGGTGGTATTTGGAGGAGGACCTATAACATTTTTCTGGTTTTTAAAATGAGTTTTCAAATGTCAAAATAAAAAATTTTAAGAAGCAAAATAGACATTTCTATTTTTTTAGGTTTCTTTTCCCCCTTGATTTTCCTGGGCTTTGACATTCTTTGTCCAGCACACTTATAACAGCCTCTTTTTGGTTTCAGTGAATATAGCCTTTCCAATCTACTCCCCACCTAGAGGCAAGCATCACTTTACTCTCTTATATGTCCCTTAAACCCCATAGTTCTCAAAATCCAATAGACTTTTTTTGCCTTTAGGGACAAATTAGAAAGTCTAATTTGGGGCTTTTAGATTCCCTTCCTCACTTAGTCCATTTTACTAAAATATCTTCTGACACTAGATCCTAGTTTATAGGCTTCCTGTCATTTAGTCATCCTTAATATATGATTTTTAAAAACCCAGCCCTATTAACTAAACATATACTTATTAAATGTTTTTTAAGTACAAGGAGCTAGTTGGAGACAGGCAACTGAAAATACAGCCTTGGTTTTCTAGTAGGGTACAATCCAATCCAAGTACAAGTTGGGGAGAGGGGCAGGGTGAATAAAAAAAAGGGGTAGTTACTACACTAATTAAGCAGCAATTTGTATTGGGAACTGTTCTAGGAATTTCTAATTTAACAGATGGTACTTATATGGCAATATTATTATTAGCATTGGGCAGCTAGTTCAAATCCAGGCTGATACCCTTACTAGCTGTATGACCCTGGGCAAGTCACGTAACCCTGTTTACCTCAGTTTCCTTATCTGTTAATATATATATTAAGCCATTTATGCCTTTGCTTTTATAAGTTGTGTTTTTGTATTTCAGGGGTTAGTAAGCTGGAGTCCAGGGACCTGTTTTTTAAAATGTTTTGATAACTGCATTTAATTATATTTTCCCCTTGTAATCCTATGTATTTTCTTTTATGCATTTAAAAACATTATTCTGAGAACCACAGACTTCACTAGACTGCCAAAGGGGTCCGTGACTCAAAATAAAGTGAAGATGTTTTATTAGTGTTTGTGTTTCTCTAGGACAGGAGCAGTGGTTCCCAATAGCCCTTTCCCTTCTACCCCAAGCATCCACAGGAAGGAAGGTACTGCAAGCCCAACATACAGATAGTGGCTGTTCATTTTGAGTTGACTGGTAATTAGGCATTTCTTAATTTTATCCCATAAGATTCCTAAACATGCTTGGCTAATCTTAAAAGCCATAATGATTAAGCTAATGCACTTTAAATATTCTGATATCGGAATGATTGCTTCCCAGTGGAATTGAACTCCTCAGCTGGCTAAACACCATAAAAAAAAACCTCATCGTAATGGGTACAATTCTTTTCTGAAGAAAGTAAGTTTTTAAAATATAATGTTAGATGAAAAGCCCAGGAATGCTAATAACATTCACAGTAAAGTTGATAGGGAAGCAGTACTTTTTTATTTTTTAATAATCCACTTTAGACATTACATTCCACCAAATGGTAAAAACTAAACTGGCAGGCAGAAAATAAAAATCTTTTAAAGATCTTTTGAAGTTAAAGGCTCGCAGGAGCTGAGAGATTCCCATATAGAATTCAAAAGATTGTAGGGGAGGATGAAAATATGGTTTCTCCAGAGAATATGCAACATCTCTCATTTATATGGTGCTTGGTAAAAATGCTTTCCTCTTAGCAAGCATTATTAGCCCCGTCTTATAGATGAAGAAACAGCCTAAGAGAAATGAACTGATATTTTTTTTAAATGACTTGTAAAGTGTTAGAGAGAATCACTGGGCTGTTCTGATTCCAATCCCAGGTTCTTTCTACTCTAAAACACTGTAAATGAGATGGCTATAACTTTTTCACCCCCAGATTACCAATTGGCTGCAATCAGATCTGTGATCTTCTAGAGTTCTTAATGGTGTACTTGGGACATTAAAGGTGTTTAACAAGAATAATAAATTGCATTCATATAGCACTTGAAGCTTAATAAAGTGCTTTATATATATCATCTCAATTATTTACTGTTCACAACAACTCTGGGAGGTAGGTACTATTATAATCCTCATTTTACAGATGGGGAAACTGAGTCAGAGAGAAGGGAATTGACTTGTTCAGGATCACACAGTCAGTATCTAATGCAGGATGTGAACCCAGGTCTTTCTGACTCCATGTTCACTCCACAGTGTCTCTGTCCATTGTGCCATGGAGCGGCTTTGTGTTTTATCAAAATTTCCCTGATTTCATTGCATTATTTCTCTAAATTTTAGTAAAGAACACACAGAGGGTGCTGAACAGAAGAAAGCAAGTTGCATTTCCTTACATTCATATAGTAAGTATTTCTCCAAAGGATGAAATATATAATTTTGTTTTTGAAGATTTCCATATTCTGGTCAAAGTAGTTTTGACCGCTATGGATATAATTCCTTCTATTGGTCAATATTAACGGATACAAGCTGAATAAATCAGCCTAATAGCTTTTTGTGATGCAAATGGGAAGCTATTAATTTTGGGGGGGGGTGGCAAATGTATACTCTTTCTACTATTACTACCTGTCAACAAACAAATCCCTTCCCAATTAGCCTTGTTTTAAAAAAAAAAATAAAAGCACAATTCATCACATTTAACTATGTTAGTTTTTTTTCCTTTTGTTTGTATATGGTTTCATCTGTGGGAGTAGGTCAATGAATAAGTCTTTATTAAGTGCCTGCTATATGTCAGGCATTGTGCTAAATGCTGTGGAGACAAAGGCAAAAGACAGTTCCTACCCTTGAGAAGCTCAATCTAAGTCACTTCAACAAATATTTACTAAGTGCTTACTATGTGCCAAGGGCAGCTAGGTGGTGCTATAGTGGATAGAGCAGTTGACCTGGAATCAGGAAATTCATCTTCCTGAGTTTAAATCCAGCCTCAGACATTTACTAGCTGTGTGACCCTGGGCAAGTCACTTCACCCTGTTTGCCTCAGTTTCCTAATTTGTAAAATGAGCTGGAGAAGAAATGCCAAGAAAAGCCCCCAAAAAGGTTGATGAAAAATTGGACATGCCTGAAAACAAATTAAATGAATGTGCCAATGTGTAAATACCCTCCAGCATGCAGATCGGCAATGCAATCTTTAATTTATAGGCTGGAGGCAGAGGTGGAGGGGGTGGGGGGTGTGTGTGGTAGCCCTGAAAATTTAAGCATCTTGTCCATGATCACACATTTCAGAAGCAGAACTTGAATGGAGGACTTCTGGACCTAAGATCAACCTTTTATCAGATACTCCATTGCTACTTCTCTTAGCTATGCTAACAGATCATAATGTTTATTTGTTCCATAAATAAAACACTGTGTTGGGAACAGATGGTAAACTCAGTCAGAATCTATAATTATGTAGCTCCCTGTCAATATTAGCCAATTTTCAGAATTTAGCTGTAACATATATAAGCTTGAGATTTGCTTTGCAAATACGGTATTTATAGTTAGGATAAATGCCCCTCCATATAGGGCTGGCAAATCAAAACATCCCCAGTGACATTGCTGTTGATTCAAGCAAAGAAAATATCTTGTAATAGGAACATGGGATCAGTGATTTTGGGACAGGGCCAGGAAGCCAGCAAGGGAATTTTGATATTGCCATGGTCCTGGTGGGAAGGGTCATGGAGGAGGTCCCAAAAGGGCAGCTCATTTAGACTTTACAACACAGACCAGGCAGGAACAGGTGGGAGACAGAATACTTTCTAGGCCCTTTATCTGAGAGAGATTTGATACTCTACAGCAATACACTTTGCTTAATTGTAAACTCATATTTCACTTCACATGCAAATTAGAAGTCTGAAATGCAAAGCATCTCAGGAGATACAAAATATTCAAATGAACTGAGCAAGAGTTACATGTTGATGTTTCATATTGATTTTGAAGGAGAGCCTAATTTTGTTATTGAATGACACCCTTGTAATATGTGCAGCTTGTGTGACAAAGGGGTTCTACATTTTATTTGGTTTTGCAAAATGATCTTACCCTTACAGCAAAAGAGATCAAGGATTTGCAAAGAACAGCTCCTAGCCTTGAGTCGAAAGAGGTTATGAATGAACCTTCACTTAGGGAAAAGGATTAGGAAGAGAACAGATTTAGATCTGGGAGGAGACTCTAGTCTCTTCCTCTCATCTCACAGATGGGGAGACTGAGGACCAGAATGACTTGCCCAAAGTCACACAGCTAGGAAGCATTTCAAGTATCTTGTTATAGCTAATCAATCAAAAGCTTAGAAAATCATTAAAGAGTTAATGCAATCCTTGCCATAAGATGTCCAACTTCCAAATGACTTAGCAGGGAGGGAAAATCAACATGCCACTTTTACCAATTTCCTGAAAGAGGAAGAAAATCCACTAAAGTGGCAACCTAGCTTATCTTCTGACTCACAGTTGGCTAAAAGGATTGCAATTAATGGGAAATATTAGGAAAATTCCAGGAAGAATAAATCCTCTATTTTTTCATCTACTGGAGTCATATGATGGAGATGTGGCTATAATGTAAGTAGAGATTCCTCACTTGATTCTGAATCACAGGATCAGAGCTGGAAGGGACCTTGGAAATTGGCTAGTTCTCCCCATTCCTGGACAAGAACCTTCTGCAACAGACCCAACAAGTGGTCATCTGACCTTGACTTGAAGACCTTCATTGAGGAGGAAGTCATGACTTCCAGAGGCAGCCCATTCTATTTTTTTTAAAATAACTTTCATTGTTGGGTGTTTTTTATTTCTTGTATTCATCCTAAATTTGCTTTTACAACTTTCACCAGTGATTCTCAGTTCCATCCCCTAAGGCCAAGAAAATTATGTCTTATACCTCTTTCACAGGACAACCCTTAATACTTAAACATATTTAAATACTTAATAAAATATTTAAGTATATCACATATTCCCTAAATCTCCCCTTCTCCAGGTTAAAGATCCCCAGTTCCTTCAATTAATTTTTGTGGCATGATCTCAAGGACTTAAAAAAAAAATCTGTGCTCCCCTTCTCTGGATTTTTTCTAGGTTATCAAAAGTCCATTTTAAAAATGCTATTCCCCAGACTGAACACAATATCCCAGATATGGCCTGATCAGGGCAGATTTGGTAAGCAGATCACTTCCTTATTCTTATGCCCTTCTGAATTTTGCCCAAGATTACATTATCTATTTTTTATTTTACTGCCCATGACTTGTATTGAGCTTGTGGTCCACTAAAACCTCCAGATCCTTATCAGAGGAAGTGTGGTTTAACCACATCTTCCCCATTTGTCCAAGTGAAGAGGTCCTAGATTTGAATTATTGCTTTTCTACTTCCTACCTATAAGATCCTGAGTTAATCACTTCACATTTCTCTGCCTTAATTTCCTTGACTGTAAGCTGAGAGGGTTGGATTTATTTTTTTTTAATTTTTTTTTATTTACTTATTTACTTTTAATTTACAAGATTCAGTTCCACAATCACTTGAGTTTCAGATTTTCTCCCCTCCCTTCCCCCCCCCCCC
>CM053585.1:516003269-516047652 GCA_028646515.1 Pseudochirops corinnae | reverse complement strand
TCCTCCTGAACTAGGTAAATGATATGTTTGATTAAAGTAAGATTGTTAACCCATTTTGAGTTGCTTTCCTTTAGAAAAGCAGATCTAAGAACCTGTGCTAGTAGCTGCCCTAGGCATGCTAGGGTGCTTACTGTTACAACTTCTCACAAGCCCTTTTCTTGAAAATATTGAGGATCTGAGGTTGTTCATTGGCATTTCCAATATATTCATCTGAAGAATCATTCCAATTTCTGATCCCAACTGCAAACTTAGGATTCTTTTCCAAGTCTGCTGTCCTTTCAAAATTGGCTCTTTCAAAGATCATAACCATCAATTTTAGGAAAATCTGTGTTATCTTCCAAACATGTTCTACCAACAGTCAACAAAGGATGGTAAACAGATGCACACCAAAACAAGTAGAACCAGGAGAACAAGTTCCTCAATGAACACAACAATGTATAATAAAAATATTGAAAGACATTAGAGATGTTATTTGTGAAGATTCTGTGCCTCAGTTTCCTTATCACAAACAAAGCAAAAAAGGCAGCCAGGGACTGAAGGTACTTCTGGCCATGTAGGTAAGCCCATGTTCTTGCTGCTGTGTGCATATAGCCACCCTTGCTGCTGAAGTGGGAGACGGGGTGGGGACAAACCTCTTTTCTCCTCACTGGAAGTCCCAGGAAGATTTGCAAGCAACACATTCAAAAAAGAGAGGTGGGACCGCTTTCTAATTCTTCTTCTAACATATTGAGGGGGTAGATCTTGTTGAATGAGTTGCCAGTCATCTTCAACACAATTCCTAAGTAACAGGGACTAAGGGACCAATCAGCAGTCACCAACAAAGGGTCACAGTACATGTCCCATAGAAAAGGCCGTGGGAAAACAAATACATGCATGACTACATACAAAATGAATATAAAGAGAATAAGTACAAAACAGTTAAGTAAAACTGACATGGAGGGCACTAGCAATTGGGGAGGGGGCAGTGCAGAATAGGAAAAGGCTTCATGCATCTTGAAGGAAGAGTGATGGAACCTAGCCATTTAAAACAAGAGAAAAGTTCAGTAAAAATGCATGGTCTCTGTTGGTCTCATAGATTCAGGTCATGGCTCTAGGCCAGGGCATCATTAAAGATGCCAAAACTACACTAACAAAACTGACCACCACTCTAGCAATGATATTGTTCTCAACACTTCTCATCTACATATTTAATAGAATTGTTGCACATGATATTTAATGGGAGCTAAATTTTGCAAACAACTTACTGCCCTTCCCCTTATTTCTGAAGTTTTGAAGCCATTTTTAAAAGTTCTCATTGCTTCTGTCTTCTTTAACCTGCCATTGTCTAGGCAATAGTACTTTTTTCATTTAGATTTTAAAGTTTCTATTGGAAGAAATATTGTTTCCTCCTTGTCTTAGAACCTTAAGTTCTAAAAAACTTGCTTCTATCTCCTAGAGAATTTTTGATCAGATTCTATTTTTTTGAAAAATTCTATGTCTGAACTTTGACTTTTTTCCCAAGGTTGGATCAGTATTCCTTTTGTTTCTATTATACCCTATTATTAGGGACACTGGGATAAAAGTGATTAATATTTGATGTTTATCAGGTACCTTTCATAATGAAAGTTCCTGGTGAAGCCTACATGAATGTCTACCTGTTTCTCTTATAAGACCCAGAGCAAACTCCCTTCCAGCAGTAGAATGTAAGCTTCTTAAGGGCCAGGACTATTTCAGGGTTTTGTTTTGTTTTATATCTCCAGTGCCTGGTACAGTGCCTTGCATAGAGTAGGTGCTTGGCAAATAATTATTTGCTGAACTGAATGAAAAATCTTCCAAAATTTCTAGATACTATTCCATTTTCTCTCCTCTCCTATTCATGGGTTCCCTCCTCTTCCCCATCTGCAAGCTTGACAACCTTCCCAAATTCTGTTGTGTAATATAATTACGTACTAAGTTCATGAGATGTATAGACAAAGTGCTATTTGAGGATCATGTAAGGAACGATTATTCTGAGCAGGAGGAAAATTGGGGGAAAATTATGGGTTTCCTTCTTCCCTTTGGACATTTTCAAATATTGGTGGAAAATATTTGATAAAATACACATCTATATGTAGAAAACTAGGATCCCAGGCACCTAGATCAAAGTCAGTTGGAGGGAATATGGACACATAGAGAGAGAGAGTCCAACTTGTTTTCCAGAGAAAGGTGGTGAGAGTTGGGCATGGGTATGCTGGTAAATGTTTAGCCACCAACTTTACAGAAAAAAAATTATACAAGACTCATTTTGAAATTTAATCTAAATTATTAATATTTCCCTATCATTTTCTTAAGTCTATACAATCAGCAGAATAACACATCAAGCCCTGATTTGTAATGCTTGTGAATTTCCCAGGTCAATTCACAGGTGCAACTAGGTGATGTAGTGGATAGAATGCTGGGCCTGGAATTAGGAAAATGAGTCTTCCTAAGTTCAAATCTGGCCTCAGACACTTACTAGCTGTATGACCCTGGGCAAGCCACTTAACCCTCTTTGCTTTAATTTCCTCATCTGTAAAATGAGATGGAGAACAAAATGACAAACCACACTAGTATCTTTGCCAAGAAAACTTCAAATAGGGTCACAAAGTGTTGGGAATAACTGAAACAACTGAACCACAGAAATATCCACACTGAAAATTTAGCAGTCTGTCTAATAGGAACCAGCTCCAGCATATCTGTGGAGCTGGGGGAGCTGGAGGAAAGAGATACATGTCCCTGGAAGAGATCATCTGCTAGTATACTCAGAAGTGGAAGGAGGACCACTTATCACCCCTTCCCCAGATACAACTTTCCTCCCTAAACCCATCTCACCCCTCCCCCAATTTTTACCACCACCACCCCCAAAAAATTCAGCTTGGTAGAACCTTCCATAACTTAGGCTCATTGTATTATAAATTTATAATTGGAATGGATCTTTGAGCTCATCTAGTCCATAGAAATGAGGTCCAGAGAAATTGTGACTCCCCAAAGTCATAGAGAGCAAAAGGCAAAAATAGAATTCAAACCCTAGGTTTCTGACTCCAAATCCACACTTGATAAAGGTAATAGAAAAAGCAAGGAATGACAGACCTAACAATCACAAAACTACTCTTGAGATGTAGATATTACCTGAGAACATTATTGGAGGTAAGTCACATCCTTGTAAACCAAATGGAAAAAAGATGGACAGAAAAGCTTAATGAGAATCAATTACTATGAATTCTGGCCCTGGGTGAATTCAGCTTGGGAAGGAATAGTCATTTTCGTTTACTTCTCAAGCTTTCAAACTAAAAAGCACCTTAGAGGTCATCTCATCCAGTGCCCTCACTGATTTCTTTATTTCATTAGATATATACCAGAGAGCTACAATGTCAGTAGTCATTCCCATATAATTTTGTCCTGGAGGTTTTCAGAGGCCTGGAAATAATCTCTTCATATCTAAACACAGCTGGAATCTCTACCATCTGAATTACCCCAGGCAGTATATTTCTTAGCACATGTAATCAGTGGTCAGGTCTTACTGATTCTACCTTGACAACTCTTGCATTCACCCCCTGCTCTCTGTTCCCATTATTACCTCTCTGACTTCAGTTTCCTCATCTCTACAGAAGGCAAAATTTCAGAATAATAGTATTTAAGGGCTGCAAAGGACCTCAGTGGCAATGTAGTCAAGCTTAAACCCAAAGGAATACACATTATAACATGCCTGGAAGCTCTGACTCTCTTAATACAGTCAAAGATGGTATAGCTTTATTGGCTATTACATCACACTCCTGACTCAGATAGAACTTGTAGGACATTCAGAGGCCAGATTTATTTCAGACAAAGTGCTGTCTAACCCTGCTTCTTCCACTCATTATTACCTAAGTTGATTTTTTAAACTTAAGTATAAGACTTTAATGATTCACTCTGAGCACAGTCCATCCCCCTTTTACCTGAAATGATCTGATCAGTCTTATATATGATGCTTTAAAATTTGCAGAGCACCTTACTGTCTTTCATCCTTTATAATCACTTTGGAAGATGGGTACTAATGGGATTGTCACTACTATTTAACAGATGGGGAAACTGAGACTCAGAGATCTGGGATCCCAGAGAAACTGAGATCATGGAGTAGGATCCAAACCCTGGTCTTCCTGACTCTATTCATTGAACCACACTGGAATCGTCAGTGCCCAAGTTGGGCAATTATTTTTCAATATGAAACTCATGGCTATCTGAAATCACTGTAAGGCAGGTGGGGACTTGTTCCCAGGCAGCAAACCAATTTTTTTCAATATGAAACTCAGGGCTATCTGAAATCACTATAAGGCAGGTGGGGATTTGTTCCCAGTCAGTCAACCATTAGTCCATTAATTCAGGTTTCCTTGCTGAAGATGGAACTAAAGCATTTTTACTTGGGACTAGGAAGGGCAGAACTATAATGTGTCCTTTGATTTTGAAAGGAGTAAGTGATAAAGGTCTCACAGAAGGACATCCAGGTACCATGAGCTCCCTGGGATATTGATGTTGAGAGGAGCTAGAGAAGAAGGCTTGAAATTTCCATTTAGAATCATCAATTTTTATAGCTGGAAAAGACTTTAGCATCATCTGACCCAACCCTCTCACTTTGCAGATGTAGAAACTGGGGTCCAGAGAGGATTATCTATTTAAAAATTGATTTATTTGCTTATGTTATCTCTTCTTTCCACTGCTTCACCCCAATTGAACAATTTTTTAAAAATACTTTAAGAATAAATCTATATGCTGTGTAATTATAATTAATAATCTCATCCCTCAGGGAAGTGATGAGGAAATAAATGGACCTTCTCCTTTCCTTGAAGAAGTATGGAATCATGGGTGCAGAATGTGGCACATGCTGGCAACATGGGAAATAGTGGGTTGGTATACTTTTTATTCTTTGTATATCTCTAGTGTCTTGCTTGTTGCTTTTGTTGGGTCATTTTCGGTCACATCTGATTCTTCATGATCCCATTTGGGGTTTTCTTGGCAAAGATGCTAGAGTAGTTTTCCATTTCCTTCTTCATTTTACAGACAAGGAAACTGAGGCAAACAGGGTGAAGTGGCTTGACCAGGGTCACACAGCTGGTAAGTGTCTGAGACCACATTTGAACTCAGTTCTTCTGACTCCAGGTCCCATGCTGTATTTACTGTATTACCTAGCAACCTCTTAATGATAATCAGCCTGAAAAGTAGTCATCTTGACTTATGTCCTGCCACTAGACTTCAATAACTCTGGAAGAGTGAGGCTGATGACTTCATACCTCTCTGCCTCACTTAAATTCAATTCAAGCTTGAGTCAAGACATTGTCCCATGATGTCATCTGTCCTCTGCAAAACAAAGGATGAACAACAAAGAGATAGCCTCAGAATGGAAGAGAGGAAAATGAAATTCTCATGACCATCGGCATCAACTACTGTCTTCTCATCACATAGATCCACTATTCTGACTCACCAACTGAGGTAATAATAGCAAAGGTTGAATGCCCATGTCTGGGTTGCCTTATTATTCATAGGATCATAGGTAAAGAGCCTGAAGGGACCACAGAAGTCAGCTAGTCCAAGCCTTTCATTTTATAGTGAGTGAGGCTCAGGGAAGACAAATCATTGCCTAAGGTCACACTGGTAGAAAGAATCAGGGGCAATAGCTGAATCCAAGTCCTCTGACTCCAAAGCCAATGATGTTACCAGTTTTATTGTATGACTCTGCCTCCCATTTCAATTCCATCCTTTAAAATGGAAGACCAAAGATTTCTTTCTATTCCCCAGAGTACCCAGCACATTGCATTGCACATAGTAGACATATTTTCATCAACCTTTGCAACCTGGCTTCCTTCAAGTCTTAGCTAAAACCCCAGCTTCTAGAGGAAGCCTTTCCCAATCTTCCTAAATTCTACTGCCTTCTCTCTAAGATTTTTCCAATTTATGATAGGTAGGTAGGTAGGTAGGTAGGTAGATAGATAGATAGATAGATAGATAGATAGATAGATAGATAGATGGATGGATGGATGGATGGATGGATGGATGGATGGATGGATGGAAAGATAGATAGATAGATAGATACATAGATACATAGATAGATACATAGATAGATACATAGATGATGGGTGGATAGAACATAGTGTTTGCTTGTTGTCTACTCCATTCAATTGTGAAAGAGCCAAGAACTTTTACTTTTCTTTGTATCCCTGGTGCTTATCACAGTAACCGGTATATACTAGATGCTTTTAAAAATGGTTATTGACTGTGGAATAAATGAATAAATAGGTGAATATATAAATAATTGACTGAATAAATTATTTGATTAAATGAATCTGCTCAGGATAATATGGAGTACTCTTATTTTTTAAAAGGTTCATTTCATGCATAGCAAATTCAAAGATCTGCATCTGATAAAGAAAAGAGAATATTTATGTTTGACCTGAAAATGAAAATTTCCAAGTACTGTCTTAAACCAGATCAATTTCCTAGTAATTTGGAAGACTGTCATAGATAAGGATTTGAGGGAGAGAAAGAGAATATTTATCATTTTATTGAATGGGCAGAATTTCTCAATATGTTCAGTTTCTAAATGCTGTTGGAACTACAAAAAATAATAAATAGTTCTTGATGGCATTACATATCAGTTTTGACAGATTAGGACTGAAAGGGAAGAAAACAGCTAATAGAGATCTGCAGCCTGAAATCAGGGCAGGCAACTTGTATGAAGCAAGAGGCAAGGTAATAAGGAAAAAAGCCAGTAACTTCCCATCAAAATCTCTGCTTTAGAGTTTCATAGGTTCATGGCATTAGATTTAGACTTAGAAATAGAGATGAGCTAAAGCTAGTTAGCACTGGCTCACCAAAGTCAATTCTTACATTTTCGATGTCCATATTTATACCTTGGAAATTGACAAATGCTACAAATCAGAGCTTTATTGATTGCCTAGACTTAAGAAAGAGATGGGGGAAAAGTTAATGATGAAGATTAAACTTAAAAGTATGTAATACATCCTTTTTTTTAAGAGACCCGGATGTTAAAACTTTACTAGCATGTTCTTGGGTAGAAAGACCCTTGGAAGTCATTTCTAGGGATCTTCAACATAGGGTCTGTGAATTTGTTTTTCTTAATTATTTTGGTAACTATATTTGGTACAATTGGTTTCCTTTACAATCCATATATTAATTTTAAGAATGTTTATATGTTATTCTGAGGAAAGGGTCTATATATGTTGCCAGACTGCCAAAGGGGTCTATAACATAAAAAGTTTAAGGACTCCTGATTTAGACAAACTCCTTAATTTTACAAATGAGGAAACTGAGTCTCAAACAATTGAAGGGACTTGAAGATAATATAGTAAGTGTCAGAACCATCTGAGAACTGATCTGATACTTACCAATTAAAGCTTTAAGTCAATCCAGGCCCTCTACATTCTTATAATAGCCCATCTTCTCAGTCTTCTATTACTCTATGCCCTCTTAAGTCTAACAGGTATTGAATAAAGTAGGCATGTCTCAGGATACATTTTATTGGGCTTTACTACATTAAGCTGTATGTCATTATGTAGATCAAAATATACCCACCAACCTCTATTCATTCTGTGCATCCATCATTAACGTATACTTGGCAGCCACTCGGTCTATTTCAATCAACAAAATGGACATCAAGGCAAAAATCAATATAGGCCTCAGTTTCCCCATTTGTAAAATGAGGGGAGATGGATGGAACTAGAGAGACTTCAAGGTGTCTTCCAGAAAAAAGGAATCCCAGGGAAAAAAAATCTCCATGAGAGAAAAAAAGTATTAATAAATTGGGCTTGTTCTTTTTGGTACTGTCACTATCTGTGTTCACATTCCAGGCACACTGAAAATAAGGCATTCAGGGTTGGGGGTGGCAGGGTGAGGAAACTACCTCATTAGAGACAGTTGGGTGGCCCAGAGGAAAGAGTGATATAACTGAACTCAGGAAGACCTGAGTTCAAATCCCAGCTCAGATACTTAAGTAATTATGTGGCTAATTTGGTCAATTCACTTCACCACTATCTACCTCAGTTTCCTTATCTGTAAATTGGAAAGAATAATTGCAACTTCGTTCTAGGGTTCTTGTAAGGATAAAAAGAGATAATGCTTCTAAAGCATTTTATAAACCTTAATGTGTTATAAAGATACTAGCTGTTACTATCATTATTCCCTTTGAAAAAGCCCAATACCCTAAACCCCCAAAAGGTCAGCCTCACTAGACCTTTGGCTCTATCTGAGTTCCTTTTTGAAGCACTCCAAGTTCTATTTAGGCCCATGTCACATCCACAGCTGAATTTGTAAGCTGCAAGTGAGACGAAGCATGGGAAAGCAGTTAGAACCCTAGATTTGGAGTCAGAAAGATCTGGATTTCAATCTTACTTCTGACACTTATTAGTTGGCTGACTATAGAGATTTTATGTACCTCTCAGACCTCAGTCTCCTCATCAGTAAAAGAGGAATGATAATACCTGTAACATAGGGTTGTTCTGAGGATCAAATGAGAGAATGTGTAAGGTGGACCTTACAATCTTTAAAAGACTATACAAGACTAAGGACAAGGAAGCGATGCAGTGGATAGAGCACCAGGCCTGGAGTGAGGAAGACTCATCTCCCTGAATTCAAATCCAGCCTCAGACACTCGCTAGCCATGTGACCCTGGGCAAGTCACTTAACCTTGTTTGCCTTAGTTCCTCATCTATAAAAATGAGCTGAGAGGGAAATGTCAAACCACTCCAGTATCTTTGCCAAGGAAATCCCAAATGGGGTCACAAAGAATGTGCCACGACTGAGACAACTCAACAAAACAGATGACTAAGGTTCTGTTCACCTGGTACAATGCTAAGTTGGAGCTGAGTCAATAATTTCTAGTAGATGGCAGAAAGCATACTGGTCAGGATACTGAGATAGTGCTGGCTTCTCCCTTCATGAGGATCTCTTCTGAGATATGGTACTGTGAGATAGAGACCTTCAGGAAGACAGATCAGTCATCATGGCAGCTTATCGAACTTTCCAAACTGATTCAGTCCAATTTTATCTATTTCAGATAAAAGAATCATAATTTGAGATAAACTATGGAAATATTCTTCAATAAAATTGATTGCTGCTCATTCTAACCCGGGTCACTAAGACCTCTACCACCAGGTCTTATGTTTGCCAAAAATTTTCCAGCATTTTATCATGAACTACTGCTGTTTTTTATAAACGTTTTTAAACTGTTGCTTTGTGAAGGTTGGATTTTATTGGTAGCTAGATGACAAAAGGAAGAATATGAGTTCCACTCTATTTCCTAATCATCTGTGGAATCTCTGTCTTAATGTCTCATCATCCATAATTTTTTTGGTCCTTTCAGGACCAAAGAGTGTTGGGTCCCTTCCCCTCAAAAAAAACCCACCTCTAATCAGATAGGGAAAATGCACCAGCTTGAATCCTAATGAAGAAATAGAAGTGGGGCAGCTAGGTGGTGCAGTGAATAGAGCACTGACCCTGGAGTCAAGAGGACCTGAGTTCAAATCTAGCCACAGACATTTAACACTTACTAGCTGTGTGACCTTGGGCAAGTCACTTAACCCCAATTCCTCTGCTTTCCCCCCTCCAAAAAAAAAGGTAAATAAAGAAATAGAAGGGGAAAAATTACAGTGAGTAAACTTTGCAGACCAGGTCAGGATAAGGAAATATAAAGAAAGGTCTATGGACAGTAGGGACAGGGTTTGGCCAGTGATATGTCACAAAGAACACTCTGGCACAAAGAGAGGTTGTATAAATGGTAGGACAGGGTCCCAGACCCAGGATCTAAACCTTGTACAGAAATAGTTGCCAATTAGAAGCCCTATCACTACATTCTCTGGGTCATAAATCCAGGATGAACTGAGGATGGAACCAATACTTAGGAGTGGTGCCCTTAAATGTTCTTAAGGAGCAATCTTGAACCCCAGGGTGTGTACTGAGCTTAGAATAAATTTTAAAACATGCATCATCTATGTGATTCAGACCCCGGAAGTAGAGCATGGTCTCAATTCTGGCTTCTAGCCTAGTCTGAAGCCTTTAGAGTAATAACCAGGGAGTAATCCAAGACTAAAGAGTATCTTGTATCTCAGTCACTTTGAATCAGCGAAATTTTCAAGCCAGGTGATAGTGGATGAGTCCAGCAGTAGTCTATGGAAACTATAAAGAGGGCAAACCCACAAGTATATTGCACAGAGCCAAATCTAAGTCAAGGATATCAGAACTTAGACCAAGGAGGCAGCAAAAGATATTACCTTGGATCAGACTACTTTGGGAGCCCTAAAAGATTGCAGGTTCCAAGCCTAAGCTGTCCCTAAGATCCTGGAACAATGAAATACTCAATATCTCTAAGAAAGCAGTAGCAGAACCAACGCAGGCATTTGTTCCAGAAGTGTGTAGTCTGACCTTAACATAAAATCTGAATTCAGGAAGTGGGTTGGTAGAATAAGCAAATAGATAAAAATAATTCCACAACAAAAAGCTATCATGATGACAGAGACCTTCAAAATATAGACTTAGAAGAAGAAAATGATTCCAAAACAGCTACAAACGAAGCCTCAAAGAAAAATATAATTTGAACACAACTACATTAGTGGAAGAGATGAAGTTAAAAACAATAAAGTTGAAAATTATAAAGGAATGAATAATGTTTTTATAAATAAAATGAGAACTGTGGAAAAAAAGATTTGGAAAAGGAATTAACAGACCCCTTCCAAATCTAAATCTATAATCCTATAATCTTATATGCATAAAATCATAATTAATGATGATTTAATGGACAATGAGAGACATATGGTTGATGTAAGTAGTCCAACAATAATGTATACATGAAGCAGCATAAGAAACATCCAAGAAATGTATGATCAGAAAAGTAAATGGACCAGTTATGTAGTGAGGGCAAGGGACATCAGATGACAATCCCAAATTCTGGCTTGGTACACATGGAATATCCAAGGCCTGGAAAAAGGTTTCTGGTACCTTGGACAGATCCTCTCCTGGGAGGGGATTTGCAGGAAAGCTTAAACACAGATGACAACACAGGATGATAAACCTCACAATTCACCATTGGAGTTGACCAGTATCACAGATTTAGAGCTGGAAGGAACTTTCCAGAACATCTAGTTCAAGCCTTTCATTTATAGACAAGCCCCTGAACCTCAGAGAAGCTGAATAACTTGTTCAAAGTCACACAAGGGCTAAATGTCGGGATTTGAACCCATGTTCTCCAAATCTAAACCCAGCACTCTTTCTATTATACCACATTTGCATTGAAGTATTGAAATAGATGAAAACCCTGAAGTTTAAAGCATTTAAGTTACTTGGCCATCATCACATACCTGGTAAGAGACAGAGCCAGGCTTCAAACACAGATCTTGACTCCAAGTACAAGACTTACCAATTACACAGTATGATCTTGCCACACCTCTCAAGATTTAGCCATGCAGTCTTGTAGGAGTTAGTGAACAAAAGAAATCTTCATCATTGTTCCCACTGAGCAAGAATACTTTTTGCCTTGGAATTGACTACATTGAAGAGAGGTCCCCAGAGTTAGTACATCCCACTGGGTGTCTTCCTACTGTGTGAGCTTATTTCTGTGAAGAGAAAGGATCTTGAGACAAATTTCTAAATTACTCATATTTTTATCAATTTTAGCCATAACAGATTAAATAATTGAGTGATGAAATACTGGATAAAATGAAAGACTCAGCTTGATCCTCTAACTGATGGATAACAGGTTAGGTCACTATAAGCAGCCACACCAAATAGCTCAGGTTCAATATGAGAATGAAATAAGACATTCATAGCTCATCTAAAGGTGAACAAAAATAGACTTGTTGAGTCATACTAAAGGGAGAACATTCAGGGAAAGGATATTTGTCAATGATAAAGCATTGATTCAATTGAGTACATCTTTCCAATATTGTTCACACCACTGATGTACAGTCAGAAACCTAAGGAAGGAACTCAGATCTCTTGTGTCCAAGGAGTTTTTGTACTCAGGTGATTAGGAGTTATATTTTAAGGTTAAAGCCTTAGAAGCTTGGACCAAATAAATCCTGAATATAGTTTCCACACCTTTTAAGGAAAAATTAACATTGCCTGAGTGGGACAGGGACTTAGGCTACTACCTCCGCTGCAGCTATCTTAAATTTGCAAAAGGAAAACCTCTTTAAATCTATGAGTAGAAGAGGAAAGAAATAAAAGAGAATTGATTCTCTTTCATAACAAGAGGGAAACAGACTTCTTAGGATCCCTTGTTTCTCAAACCGTAAAGAATACAGAGGAACTGTGGATGCCAGCTATCAATTTTATAGGAAATGAAGTTCTAAGAATCCTTTAGATTGACAGTTCCCAGTAAGTCCACCCCAGAGCTGAGATTAGGGCACTTTTGTGTTCTGTTAGATCATGCTTGAATTGTGATAATTTGGGTTAGAATTTGGTAAATTGAGTTAGAATTATGGGAGTTGGTAGCAACAGTTCTTTACCTTGACTCATTAGTCCTCAACCAATGGTTTAAAAAGAAAGAAATATCTGTAGTCTATATACTTAGCAGTCTACCATTCTAACTGACACGGGAAAGGAATGAGATTGAAATAGTAAAATATCAGTCATGAAAGAAATAAATAATAAAACAATGAAAACAATATCAGCACACATTCGTGAAAGGGTAGTTCCATTCCATTCCCCCAATCTATCCCCAGTGTAGTTCATGAAATAGACTTACTCCACAGACTTGAGGCCCTGGCCATTTTACCAAGAAGAGGGCAAGAGTGAAGAAGAACTTCTCTCCCTAAGTTCCGTACATGCTCATTACTTTCTTGCTCTTTTAGGCAGGGTGGGTGTGGGAAACTGCACACGTGTTGACCGCACTCCAAGGAGTTGCTGACCATATTGAATTTAGACTGTGTGGAGGTTCCAAGAAAGTCACTCTCCCCTCTGTATTCACAGAATAGACATTCCCCAGCTCTCAAAGGAGAATCACTTACATCCTTCCTGAGATGGTGGATTAAAGTTGTAGCCATTTCGTCATGTCTGATCTTAATCCAACATTGTCTCTAATCTGACACCTTTTTTTTTTAGAATTCTCTACCTTCATTAGAGAAAGATCCAAATGTGTTTACATGAAATTGATGATCAACATGTTTCTCTTGTGAATGGAGAATTGTTTCCTCCATCTGTGTACACTAAAGAGGTTTTTTTCCACGGAGAAAGGCCTTTGGTGGGGGATTCATGTTCTAGATGGTACAGTCATAGCAAGTACTGGTGAATTCTCCAAAGGCAATAATCTTGGGTTAATAAGAGCCTAAATGAGGATATAGATTTATATTCACATATGCTTTGTCATCTCCCCTAGCCCCCAAATGTCATTTTGATAAACCAAAGAATGGGACAATTCATAAGCTCTGCTCTGCAGAGAAAGCTCAAGAGCTCGGCTGGAACATTAAAAACATAAGACATTCAACTCAACTACACCGAAAAGCCACAGAGCAGAGAAAATCAGGCTGAAGTTTTACTTCCATAGGCAAGGATATGAAACAAACAATGCCCAGGGTCCCATCCAAATGGCCTTTCTGTGTTTCCAGCTATACAATGAAGAAGGCATCTTAGTAAGATTGTTTGCTCACTTCAAGGGAAATGTTACTTGGAAAAATGCCAAATTAAGACCCAAGCAACTGTCTCCTCCTACCTAATAAAAGATTTTGTAGCCAGAGGACCTGGGTTCAAATCCCACTTCAGATACCTACTAATTAGGTGATGGTGGGTAAGTTATTTTATAACCCTGAGCCTCAATTTCCTCATCTGTAAAAGGAGGGGGTTGGATTGGATGGTATCTCAAGTCCCTTCCAGCTCTATATCTATAGTGCTATGAACAAGTCTTCTTCTAATGCCTTGTGTTTTTGCAGAGGCGACCCTGGCTTGTAAAAGGGCATGTCAATAGGATACAACTTCTGCCAGGTGTTACCAAACCATGAAGGCTTTGAATAATTCTGATGTTGTCCAGGGCCCAGGCTACCTAAGTGGACATGGACTTATCACTGAAAGTTTGGTCACTAGATGATGACTGTTCTGGTTAAAATAATTCACAAAGCTATCCACTAAGCCATGGAAGGGTCGCAATCTGTAGTAGAGGAATAGGAATTATGCCAAAGAAATTCACAAACTTTCTGAAACACTGAAGTGTCTAGAAAATGGAGGGGAGTGAATCTCCCTTATTCCAGATAGGGCCTCAGGCAATCAACAAGGATTCAATTTGCGCCCCTTACCAAAAGGACAGGACTTGTCCAGAAGAATTTTCCAAATGGTGTTTGGAGAAGCCTACAATCTTCTAAATAACAGAAAGTGACTAATAACTACCTGATACTATGAAGAATTCCCTCTAATGACCTCCTTGCCTTAGTGGAGATTACCTGGTCTGCCACCATTCTCCCTTTTTGGAGCATTCAGTTCTTAGAATCTTGTTCTTAGAATTTTGAGCTGGAAGAAACCTTCAAAGTCATTTATCCCAGTCTCATTTTACAAAGGAGAAAATAGAGGCTCAGGGAGACTAAGAGGCTTGTCCAAGATTACACAGAGAGTAAGCAGCAAAGCCAGATTTCGTGGGGTCTTACGATCAGATATTGAGAGTGGGAAAGTACTTTACAAATCATTTCATTCAACCTCATTTAACAGATTAGGAACTTCATGAGACCCAAGAAGGTGCCAACATTGCCTCAAATCACACAAGTAGTAGGTGTCTGAGCTAGGATTAAAGTCCAGTTTCTCTGACCACAAATCCAGTGCCTTCTCCATGATCTCAGATTACATTTCAAATCAATTCAACATATTTTTATTGCATCTACTATATTCATGGCACTTTGCCAGGCACTAGGAATACAAAGACACAATTAAATAATCTCTGCAGTCAGAGAATTTCCTTCTACTATGGGGAAAACCCTTCCTCTTCCTCTATGTTCATTCCTACTTTGAGACCAAACTCAGGTTTACTTCCATGAAGCCTTTCCCAGCTGATCTAGATCACTGTAATTTCTTCTTCTGAAGTTCAAAAGTGTGTGTGTATGTGTGCGTGTGTGTATATGTCTGTGTGTATTGTTACACTTTGTGCACTTGGCATGTGCTCCCTTCTCTTGTTAGTTTCTATATATATGACATCCCCTCATCTAGACCAGAAGCTTCTTGAGAACAGGGGAAGTATTGTTTTTGGATCCCCCACAGTATGTTCATAGCACTGTGAGGAAGCCCTCTTTGGTATTTGTTTAAGGGTTGATCCAACCCTGCTTTCCAGATCCCATAACCAGTCTCATTTACTTCTGCTTGGGATACAAATGGTTTTTGAATTTGTCCTGAACCACAAGCAATAAATTTGAAAATTAAACTACCAGCTGTGGAGTAGAATGATAGCCATTTTACTTAGAAACTCAGAGCCAACTCCCCATTGGACATATAAATATTTCTTTACTGAGTTGGAAATGGGAGAAAATCAGTTCCTTTTGCAGCTATGAGGCAGACTATCAAAACAAAGCTAAGTGGCACTTTGGAGTACGTTGCTACCCTGTTAAATCTAAGAAATTGCCATAAACAAAGCTCCAAAGGGTCTGGATTTGGGAGTTTTATAAGAAATTTCATTTTGTTTATTTGTGTTTCCTCATGGTTGTCTTTTTAGAAGTTAAAACAAAGGTGATTGGTTCAAAATCGCAATAGCTGAAGTGAGTCTATATGTGTCTTCCTTCTCCATTTCAGGGTGAATTGTCTATTTTGGATTGTCCAATATAAGCCAACAGACTTTACTCGAATTCTGTGGACTAACAAGCATACATGTGCCTACTGTAACTTCATCACTGTAAAATACCCAGAGAAACCAGCCCTGCTTTACTGAAAAATGTCATTGTTAGAACTTTACAAGTTTAGCAAGCATTATAGTAGCAAGTTTGTTAAGCCATGACTTAGTAAGTGGTAAGACAAAAAGCTTTGTGATGGAGACTTTACAGTATGAACACAGGATTGGTTTTTATGTATTATACTTCGAATACAAAGATAGTGTCAATGACAGTGATAATATGACTGTAGGAACATAGATTTAGGGCTAGGAAGAATCCTATATTATTGGTCATCTAATTCAGTCTCCTAATTTAACAGATGAGGGAACCAAAGACCAGAGAGATTAAATGACTTTTCCCAAATTACACAGCTAGTCAGTAGCAGAGCTGAGATTTGAACCTGGGTCTTCTAATTCCAACCCAATGACTTTTCCACACTATAATGTTGCTGCTGCTGCTTCTGCTGGTCTGATGATAATGTAAGTGTGATGGTGATAGTGACGTCGATGGGATGATAGTGATAATGATGATGATGATATTATGATACCAATGGTGATGACATAAAGTGATAATCACAGGTGCAAGCAAAGGGGGATGTTTTGTGATTTGAAAAGCACTTTTCTTGCAACTTAAGTTGACAACATTTTTGTTGTTCATGTTCACTTCCTTAAGTGACAACATTTTTGTGTTCATGTTACAAATGAGAAAATTGAGGTTTAGAGAGGCTATACATAATCACAATCACAAAACTAATAAATGATATAGAATATAGATAAGTACCAGACCTGTGGTTTGGGGAAACTCCCTCACCCAATGTGGGTCAGCAACTTTTCTGAAATTGAGAGTATTAGAGTTTCCTCTAACACTGAGAAGCTCAGTGACTTGTCCAGGGGCACTCAGCCAGCATGTGTCAGAGAAAAGATTTGAACCCAAATTTCTTTGGTCTTGAGAGCAACTTTCAACCCTCTATGCTACTTTCTACTAATAACAACAGAACAACGATAGACCTTACAATTATATGGCATTTCTCAGTTTTTAAAAAAGTGTTCCCATTGTGAGAAGTACAACAACCTTGTGCAATGGCCAGTCAGGTATTAATATCTTCATTTCACAGGTGGATAAATCGAGGCTCAGAGACATTAAGGACTAGGGTATAATAGAAAGAGCATTAGATTCCAAGTCAGAAGAACCAGGTTTAAATCCTGACTCCCCCTATTTGTTACCTTTGTGATCTTGTCAAGTCTAACCTCTACGGGCCTTGTTTTCCTCATATGTAAAATGGGGACATCTAACTAGATGGCCTGTAATGGCCCTTCTAGCTCTAAATCCTATGACTTTCCCAATATCATATATATTTAGTATGAGGCAGTCACAGCTAGAGCTCAGGGCTAATACTCTTTTTATTTCTTATTATCAGTAGTTTTTCGCAGTATCAGTGATGAATTCTATTTTACTACCCACACAATCCCATCCAGTTCTTTTTTTGTAATCAGCATCATGAATGTGAAGAACAGCAGTCGCAATGTAGTCTGAGGCTTCTGAGCAGAGTAAAAATAACACTGTACATGAGGATCAGATTCAGACCTTGACTTTGATGGAATCATATTGAATATATCTAAGCTAACCAGCTATGGCCATTTCTGTAACAAGACCTTTTGATTTTAAGAGGTGGTTTTGGTTAGCAGTTTCCAAATAATTCATCTTTGCTCCTCTGATGGGGACTAAAAGGTCTTTCAAGGAAGAGGAATAAAGGTGAAAATAAGAAATGGAAGAAAACAGTGACAGAGGAGAAATGACATGCTGTCAAGGAAGAGGAAGAAAAGAACACCAGGGAGGGACAGAGTTAAGATGGCGGTGTAAAAGAAGAGAACAATAGGGAAATGAAAGATATTAGGGAGGAAAGGGTGGGAGAAAGAGACAGAAGCAAAGTTTGAAGTGGGTATTAGAAGGCAAAATAATTAAGACTATGAAGTCAGGGTAATGTATGAGTAAGTGAAAGAAAGAAAATTGGGAGAAAAGAAAAAATTATCAATAAATCTATACAATGTCTATTATTATAACCCACAGATGCTATTGCACATGATCTATATAGAAGGGAAGAGAACAACTTATTTGTCCTGACAAACAATAGCAGATTTTTCATGTTTGAGGAAAATGGAAAAAACAGAAAGCTTCAATTTGAGCACAAAATGGAAATGATGGTCGAAAAGGCAATATGGGAAATGCATTCAGTAATTGAAACTGGAGACATTTTTCCATTCTTCATTTTTATAGTCATTTCTGCTCACAACTCCTAGCCTCCTCTGACCCTCATTCTTTTCCTCTTCTGTTCCCATCTCCAGAAGATATAAGTAGACATGAGAAAGGATGCATATATGATGTTCTGGCTAAGTCAGGTTGGCTTTTAAAAATTACTATTATCATAATGATTACAGTATTCTGTGCTGGGGAAAAAGGACATATTGGTTTGGAAATATTCAAAGGAAGTTTTAAGTAGCTCAAAAATCAGTAATGTGGTTCTTATTATCTCAGACTGTGAGACTGTTAAATCATAGACTGGCAGAGTAAGAAGAGACCCCAGCTCATCCATAATCTGTCATGACCCAAATGAAGTTGCTGGGAATTACAGAGGTCACAAGTCTGGTTATGGTCAGAGCCAGGACTAGAACCCTGCTCTTTTCTCTAGTCAGATACTCTTTCCATAAAATAGCATTCAGTTTTGCACAAGATTTCAGAGGAATGTGCTTGGCTATGAATATTTGTCACAAAGGCTTTGTTTTTCCTTTTTTCTTTCTCAGTAGTTGGGCAGGGACAGGGGAGGAAGAGAAAGGGAGAGAAAATAAATACTTATTAATTGAAAAAATTATTTTAAAACAGTAAAACAAAAAAGGCAACAAAGATTCTTTGAGAAATCAGAGAATCTGAGTTCAAATCCCTTTTCAGCAACTTACTTCCTGTCTGATCTTGGATATTTAATTTCTCTTTGTATCCTCAGCACTTCCCACAGTGCTGGATACGTGATAAGTCCTTGAGAAAAGCTTTTCGTTCATTCATTAATTCTCTTTTTCTCAGTTTCCTTACCTGGAAAATGAATAAGGGAGAGAACATGTCCTAATTAAGTACCTACTGTGTGCCAGGCACTCTGTTAAATATTTTACAAATATTATTTCATTTGACCCTGTCAACAGCCTTGGGAGGTAGACAATATTATTTTCATTTTATAGATGATAAAACTGAAGCAGAGAGAGGTTAGGTGATTTACCCAGTGTCAGAAGCCAGATTTGAATTCAGGTTTTCCTGACTTCAAATTGAGGGCTCTATCACCCATGGCACCTAGCTGCACAATATTCCATCTAAAGTCCTTCCTGATACTAAATCTTTAATCTCAAGATGCTAAATTGTCCAGACTTCTATGCAAACAAGGACACAATGCTGGTTAAAGAAATCACTGAGCTGGTAAATAACATGGGTGAAATTAGCCTCCACTATTAATCATATGTTATTATAGTAACTACAATGAGTAGACAGGGACGTTTGAAATGGTGATTGTGCTGAAACTAGGACATGAAAGGTTTCTCAATTGTATATTAATTACATTTCTTTTTAGGGAAATAATGCTCTGCTTTCCCACCACCACCACCACTACCACCTTAAGACTCCGGCTTCTATAATTAGTTTAATTAGCAGATTATATGACCTAATGAGCTCTTTTCTCTCCTTGAAATAACTTCAACCATTCTAGGCACAAGGAGAAATTGTCAACCATGAGTTTCCCCAACCCATCCTCAATGGTACCTGTACTCTGAGGATAGGGCACTTTAATAGAACACTTACTGACTGATGGAGAGTGTCATCACCTTACTGTGATTGGTTATTTCCTGGTCACTCTCAGCATACTCAGGATCACAACCTCTATCTAGGCTGCATAGCTCAGGTTTGCATGGGGTGTGACATTCTAACAGGGCAATATATTTTCCTTCTATGGAGTATTGGAGATGGAGTAAGGAAAGGCAAAACATGTGATATAGTGGGGATAGCACTGCATTTGGAGACCTAGAATCTAGGCTAGAATCCTTGCTCTTCTATTTGTTACCTGTATGATCCTTAGGAAAATGACTTTATCTCTCTAGGCTTCAGTTTACTCATATGTAAAATGAAGAAATTGAGCTAAATTACCTCTAAGGTAACTTTTTCTTTAAAAAAAATGTTTATTAATATCTTTGGTTTTGACAGCACCTATATTTCTCATTATCTCTTAGCCCTGCTCATAGAACTATTTCTTGAAAAGAATTTGAAGAAAGGAAGGACAAAAAGTCTAGCAAAACCAAACATATTTTAAGTCTGGCATATGCAATATTTCACATACTTATTTCATCACTTCTATTAAAGATTTATTGTTTAATAAAAGAAGGCAATTTTCTCTCCCTCTCATCTCCTCCAAATCATCTGCACATATACCAATAAAAAATAAAAATAAATTATTTGTAAAAAACATTCATGGTCAAGCAAAACAATTCCCTTTGCTTTGATTGCATACATACATACATACATACATACATACATACACACGCATATATATGCCTCATTCTGTACCCTGAATCCTTTATGCATCAGGAAGTCTCTATTCACGATGTTTTATCATGAGTCCTCTGCAGCCTTGGATACTCATCGTATTGGTCCTAATTCTTATAGCTTTCAAAGTTGTTTGTCTTTATAATGTTGTAGTTATTGAATAAATTGTTCTCCTGACTTTGCTCATTTCATTCTTCATCAGTTTGTACAAATCTTGAAAGTTTTCTTTTCCCAAATAATATTGATGCTGGAGTAGAAATTGTTCTTCTGGTTCTGCTCACATAAGTCTATTAGTTTGTTTAAGTCTTTTCATGTCTCCTTGAAATCATCTATTTCCTCATTTCTTATAACACAAAAATTCTACCATATTCATATTCCTCAGTATGCTCAGTTATTCTCTGACTGATAAGCATCTCTTTAGTTTCCAGGTTTTTGTGAAAAGGGACAGCTAGAAATATTTTCCACAAAAAAATGACAACTGGAAATACTGTGTGTGTATGTACGTAAGTCTTTTCCTCTTTAAAAAATATTTTGGGTTTATCTAGAAGTGATACAGTTGTGTCAAAGAGTCTGTGTTATTGTTGTTCAGTCATTTCAATCATGTGTGACCCCATTTTGGTGTTTTCTTGGCAAGGATACTGTAGTGGTTTGCCATTTCCTTCTTCAGTTTATTTTAGAGATAAGGAAACTGAGGCAAACAGCGTTAAGTGACTTGCCCAGGATCATATAGCTCGTAAATGTCTAAGACGAGATTTACACTCAGGAAGATAAGTCTTCCTGATTCCAAGCCCACTGAGGCACCTACCTGCCCAGGCACTGTATTAAGCAGCAATAGTTCTGGAATGTTCCAGAAACAAGAGCTGAGTTGATGATAGCAAAGTGCTATGCTAAGTACTAGGAATACAATTACGAAGAAGTACAGCTCCCTGGGGTGGCTAGGTGGCGCAGTGAATACAGCACGGGCCCTGGAGTCAGGAGGACCTGAGTTCAAATCTAGCCTCAGACACTTAACACTTTACTAGCCGTGTGACTTTGGGCAAGTCACTTAACCCCAATTGCTCTCCCCCCCCCCTCCAAAAAGCAAAAAAAAAAAAAAGAAGAAGAAGAAGTACAGCTCCCTACCTCAAGGGATTTTCAGCTGAAAGGATAGGGGAGTAAGGGAGATTTATACTACATTACAGCACAGTATGCTATAGTATGGTGTAGTACAGTAGAGTATGGCACAGTACAGCAGATACGGGATGGTACTGTACGTTACGCTAAGTCACATTATGTCACATTATATAGGATACAGGATAGAATGATTGCAGCAAATGAAAGTCAGGCAAAGGGCAGTAACAAATTAGAAGAAAGAAGCCTCTCTTTCACTCACATAGCTAATAGCCACTAATGGAGTCCAACTGGCCTGAAGGCTGCCTAAAATCACCAATTAACATGATTGCATTTATTGTATTTTTATTTATTTTATTAAACATTTCCCAATTACATTTTAATCTGGTTCAAGGAACACTCAGGAAAGTTGCACTCCAAAGTGTTTGGGGACTCTTCAATGTTGGAGACTCTGATTTGCTCAACTCCCTTATTTTGCAAATGAAGAAACTTAATATTAGAGTGAAGTGACTTGCCCAAGGTCACACTTCCAAAGTGGCAGAGCCAACAATCCAGTCTGCTCATTCTAAACCCAATGATCTTCCCACTGCACGAGGGTCTGCGACGTGAGGTTATATGGAGAATGGTCTCCTATGTCGCTCCTGCCATGGTTTACTTACATTTACAAAAAAGAATTCATGGACCCAAATGTCTAGACCCCCAAGAATGCAGCCCTAACTGAAAGAATTTAAGTTACCATGTTTTCCGTAGAAAGCAGGCTCTTGATGGAGGAAGAAGATCGGGAGATTCCTATCTTCTCCTTAAAGGTTTGCAATACATTACAATGCTTGGGAAATCAGTTGAGAGGGGGTGATGCTTTACTGTTCTGGGAGTTTGGGTTCATTTGTAATTGCGAAGGGTTTAAAGATGAAAAAAAAAGGGATGTAGAATATGATGAAAGCAGCAAGATGATAAATACAGCTGTTTATAGAAGAAAACATCCATCTCTCCTATGTATATGATACAATGTCTGCAATATATGTTTCTGTACCTTTCCCCAGGCTTGATGCATTATGAATGTAACTCATCTCTGTATGAAAACAGAGGCTCTGAAGCAAAACCGACACTGACTGCCCGAGAGCTGCTGTTTTCTTTGGGCCTGAATGATTATGAAAATAAATCAAAACCTTATTTTCAGTGCTTTGAGCTCAAGGGAAGGGTTTAGGAAAGAAACCTTAAGGTGAAAGAGAGGGACATTTTCTGCCACTTAATAATATTTCTAGGCTTTTCCCAAGTGTCATAGCTACAAGAATAGCCCAGAAAAGAAAAGCAAGTCCAAGATCACATTTTTATTTGTCCCCGTTTGATTCAACTTAATAACCATCTATTAAGCCTATTCTGCACAAAGCACCAGAGATAGATAGAGGGATGCATTTCCCAAACTACTCAGGCAGGCAGGAGGATGAAAACATATCCATTCAAGTATATGCATTTACTATTACCATTACTTTCCAATGTATTATGGTCCTGATTAAATGGTTTATTTTTTCAATGCTAATCTTTGCCTGTGGTCTATTAGAATGGTAAGCAATTGAATTCCTAGACCTGAACCGACTTTGGAAGTTTCCAGTTTTGAACTGGGTAAGGACAAAATAAGTCAAATGATAGAAATTAGCATTAGAAGTCATATGATTTGAATTCATCTGTCTGAGTTCAGAGTCAATGGGGCCCACAGGCCACAGAAGTAAGATCTAAGAAAATCTGTCCTTTTGGAGAATCATAGTCTTGTACTTAAGAGTAACAATAGTAAACAAAAAGTAATAGCTAACTTGTAAATCGCTCTCCAAGGTATGAAAAACACTTTGCACATACTGTGTAATTTGATTCTCACCGCAATCCTTGGATGAAGATTTTATTATTGTCCCTGTCTTATGGAGGAAGGAACTGAGTCTGGGACAGGTTAAATGACTTGCCCCAGGCCACCCATCTACTAAGTGTCTGAAGGAAGATTTGAGCTTAAGTCTTCCTCTCAATCCAATGTTCCATCAAACTACCTCTGTCAAGGGTTTGTTTTTCCTCTAAAGACTATATCATCATAGTATCTTAGTGTTGGAAGGAGATTTTCATCTCCTCCTATCTCAATGTGAAGCAGAAATCTTCTTCAAAGCATCCCCAAAAGTGGTTCCACCCAACTTTTGTTTTGAAGAAGTAAATCACCACATCCCAAGAGATGTCATTCCAGTTTGAGATATTTGGGGATGTCATTCTTCTTTCCCAGTAAGTAGCTTTCCAAGTCACCTGAGATAAAGTTCTCTATTTCTATTTCACTTCAGAAAGGGACAAAAGACTTCCACTGTTATTCTTCTTCATACCTGCTATGTCCTCCAATTTGGAAATCCCAGTCCAATCCCCAAATTCCCATTTTCAAACTATTCATTTTTATTTTCCTTTCAACCCTTTTTCATTTTGATTAGTGTGACTATCCAATAGAAATCTAGAATATCAGAGTTGGGAGTGGCCTTAAAGAAAATCTCATCTAACCTTCCCATTTTACAGAGGAAGAAATTAAGGCCTAAAACATAGATCTCCAGTCTTCCAGAATAGTTCTGTGGGTCCTAGCTTTGTAGTGAGTATGGAATGAGTTCTGAAATGTGGCCATGTGGCTCTGATCCTAGGAACAGAATAGGGACTCAGTTCTAATCTTTAACCCAGCATTCAACCTTGCTGTAGAATAACCAGAGCAGGACTTTAGTTGCTCTCAACCTGAAGAACCTCCCAACACATTAACAGTGACTGAGTTCAACAGCAGTCTGCTGAAACTCTAATCACAAGCAAGCCAACAGACATAAATTTGGGTTAGGAACTTGCAGAGCATAGACTAGGACAGTGGACAGACATCTTCACCAATATGGTAACACAGAAAAATTTCAGGTTCCCAGACTGAGCTGTGAAAGTAACAGAAAAATGTAAACACATAGAAGTTCAGGCCAGATATCCAGCCCCAACCCCAAGAAGTACACAAAGGGGCAGCTAGGTGGCACAGTGAATAGAGCATTAGTCCTAGACTCAGGAGGATCTGAGTTCAAATCCGACCTCAGATTCTTGACACATTTACTAGCTGTGCGACCTTGGGCAAGTCACTTAATCCCAATTTCCTTGCTTTCACCCTCCCCCCCAAAAAATACATTAAAAAAAGTATACAAAGCCCAGCACTAACATAAAGTCTAAAGTCAAGAAGTAGGCTAAAAGAATAGGCAAACAAACAGCTATTATGGTGACAGAGAAGCTCCAGACAAAAACACAGAAGACAGTGATTAAAACCTCAAAGAAAAACGTAAATTGGACAAATGTTCAACAAGAATTCCTAGAAGAGTTAAATAAAATAGTTTTTAAAATTAAAAAAAAAATAAGAGCCACAGAAGAAATTTATGAAAGGAGAATTAATGACTTGATTATAGAAGTACAAAACCTTACTAAAAAAAAATGATTCCTTGGAAATTAGAATTGGCCAAATGAAAGTTAATGACTCCATGAGACATCAAGAAATAATGAAATAAAGTCAAAAGTCTGAAAAAAGAGAAGAAAATGTCAAATATTTTATAAGAAAAATAGGTGATCTGGAAAATAGATTAAGGAGAGATCATTTAAGACTCACTGGACTATTTGAAAGCCATAAACAAACAAACAAGAAGGAATCTTGATATCTAGTTTCAAGAAATCATAAAAACTAAATCACTATTGATTAGAGAAATGCAAATCAAAACAACTCTGAGGTACCACATCACATCTATCAGATTGGCTAACATGACAAAACAGGAAAATGATAAATGTTGGAAAAAGATGTGGGAAAATTGGAATACTAATGTGTTGTTGGTGGAGTTGTGAACAATTTGAAACTATGCCCAAATGGCTATAAAACTAGGCATAACCTTTGACCCAGCAGTACCACTTCTAGGACTGTAATCCATATATACAAAAACATTCATAGCAGCTCTTTTTGTAGGCAAGAATTGGAAAATGAGGGGATGCACATCAATTGGGGAATGGCTACAAAAGTTGTGGTATATGAATGTAATGGAATACTATTGTGCTATAAGAAGAAATGCTGAGCAGGCAGACGTCAGAAAAACCTGGAAAGACTTATATGAACTGATGCTGAGTCAGCGGAACCAGGAGAACATTGTACACAGTAACAGCAACACTGCAATATTAGCTCTTCTCAGCAATGCAACTCCAAGACTCATGATGGAAAATGCTATCCACATCCAGAAAAAGAACTATGGAGTCTGAATGCAGATTGAAGCAGACTATTTGATCTCTTTTTTTGCTTTGTTTTGTTTTGTTTCTTCTTTCTCATGTTTCCTTTCATTGGTTCTAATTCTTCTTTACAACATGACTAATACAAAAATGTGGTTAATATGAATGTATATATGGAACCTATATCAGATTGCATGATCTTGGGAAGGGGAGAGGGAAAGGAAGGAGAGAAAATCTAGAATTCAAAATCTTAAGGAACTGAATGTTGAAAAGTAAAAATAAATTAATTAAAATTTAAAAACAAAAGGAAAAAAGAGAAAAAAAGAAATCATAAAAAAGCTTCATAGATATCATAGAACCAGGGGACAAAGTAGAAACTGAAAGAATCCACTAGTCACCTCCTAAAAGAAATCTCAAAATGCAAACTCCCAGAAATATCATTTTAAAAAAATCCAGAGCTTTCAGGTCAAGCTAAAAATACTACAAGCAGGCAGAAAGAAAGAATTCAAGTAGTCAGAATCACACAAAATTTACACCATTACCAAGAAATAGATACCTTAGAATATGATATTCCATAAGGCAAAAGATCTAGGTTTACAACCCAAAATAACCTACCTAGCAAAACCAAATATAATCCCACAGGGGAAATATATATATATATCTTTAATGGAATAGAGGACTTCTAAGCATTCTTGATGAAAAGACCAAAGTTGAGTAGGAAATCTAACATACATAGAAGTCAAAAGAAGCATAAAAATGTAAAGATGAGTGAGAAATCATAAGGAACCAAACAAGGTCAAATTGTTTACATTCTTATATGTGGAACCAATACATGTAACCTGTCAGAACTTTATCATTGCCCAGGGTCTTCAATGAAGTCTAATTAGACAGAGGTTCTAGGTGTGATTCAATTATATTTGCATAATATCCAAAAAAAAAAAAAAAGAATGGAAGAGTGGGGAAGAAGAATGTTCTGAGAGAGGAGGGAAATGAGAGGAGGAATAAGGAAAATCATCTCACATAAATGGGGTATGGGAAAAGGAGTTTATACAATGTGGTAGATAGCAGGCAACCTTTGAATTTCACTCTGAACTGGTTAAAGGAGATAAGAATACACCCATGCACACAGTTGAGTACAGAAATTCATTTTATCCAACAGGGAAATAGGAAAAAAGGTTAAAGGAAAGGGAGTGGGAAGAGGGGGAGAAGATTAAGGGAGACAAAAGTTAGAGTAAAACAGCCTTTTAAACAGGGGCTAGGGGAAATAAAAGAATGAAAAGCAAAGGAGACTAGGATGGAGGGAAATGCATAGTTAGCAATCATAACTGTGAATATGAGTGAGATAGAATTACTCACAAAATTAAAGAGGACAGCAGAATGATTAGAAACCAGAATACAATAATATGTTGTTTATAAGAAACATACTTGAAACAGTTTAAATGAAGGGCTGGAATAAAATCTATTATGTTTTAGTTGAAGTAAAAAAGGCAGATATGGCAATCATGATCTCAGACATAGCAAAAGTAAAAAGAGGCCTAATAAAAAGAGGTAAAAAGAAAATTACATTTTGCTGAAAGGTATCATAAAAATGAACTGGTATCAATACTGAACATAAATGCACCAAATAGCATGGTATCTAAATTCTTAAAGGAAAAGTTAAATGAGTTATAAAAGGAAATAGAAAGTAAAATTATAATAGTTGAGGACCTCAATTTACCCTTATCAGACATAGTTAAATATAACTACAAAATAAACAAGAAAGAAGTAAAGGAGATGGATAGAATTCTTAGAAAAATTAGACATAATAGATGTGTGGAAAATACTAAATGGGAATAAAAAGGAGTATACTTATTTCTCATTTATATATAATACCTTTACAAAAATTAACCATATATAAGTTTTTAAAAAGCTACACAACCAAATACAGAAAAGCAAGGTATTAGGTGAAACTTTTTCTGGCCATAATGCAATAAAAATTACATTCAATTGGGCATATAAATAAAATAAATAGTAAACTAACATGTTAACACACATGCACACAAAATTAAATACCAAAATAGAAATCCTAAAAACCAAAGGAGAGATTAATACAATTTAAGGCTAAAAAAAGAAAAGCATTGAACTAATAAATAAAACTGGGATATGTTTCTTTGGTTTTTTCTTTTTTGGGGGGGGAGACACAATAAAATAGATATTCTATTATCTAATTTGATTATTTTAAAAAAGAAGAAAACCAAATTACCAGTATCAAAAATGAAAAAAGGTAAATTTGTAACCAATGAAGAAATTTTAAAAATTATTAGGAACTCTTTCAGTCAACTGTGTGACAATAAAACTGACAATATAAATAAAATGAATGGATATTTACAAAAATATAAATTGCCCAGATTAACAAAACAGGAAATAGAATACTTAAATTATCTTATCTTAAAAAAAGAAATTGAACAAGCTAAAATGACCTCCCAAAGAAAAAAGCCCATGATCAGATGGATTTACAAGAAAATATTATTAAACATTTAATGAACAATTTATTTTAATACTACATAAACTATTTGAAAAATAGATAAAGAAAGGATCTCACAAACTTCCTTCTATGACACAAATATGCCTTGATATTTAAACCAAAGAGAGTCAAAACAGAAAGAAAACTATAGTTCAATATCCCTGATGAATATTATTTTTAAAATTTTTTAAATAAAATACTAGCAAGGAAATTATAGTATAGTACAAAAATCATACATTATAAACAGCTTGGATATTTATCATGAATGCAGAGCTGGTTCAATATTAGGAAACTTAGAAGCATAATTGACCAAATTAATGACAAAAACTACAAACATTATGTATCATTTCAACTGATACAGAAAAAGCTTTTGACAAATTGCAGCATTCATTACTATTTAAAAAAAAAACACTAGAAAGCATTGAAATAAATGGTATTTTCCTTAAAATGCTTATCTAAAACTAAGAACCAATTTTATCAGTAATGGGGACAAAGCTAAAAGCCTTTCCAAAAAGATTAGGAGTAAAGATTACTATTAAACATTACACTGGAAATGCTAGCTATAACAAAAAACAAGACAAGAAAATTAAAGGAATAAGCAGAGACAAAGGAAAAAACAGAACTATCAATTTCTGAGTATATGATGGTTTATATAGAGAACCCAATTCAGCCAACCAAAAAATTGATTGAAGCAATTAATGATTTGAGCAAAATTGTGGGATATAAAAGAAATTAAACAAATTATCTGTATTTCTGTATATTAGCAACAAAATCCAACAGCGAGAAATAGAAAGAGAAATTCCAGTTAAAATAATTATAGATAATACAAATTGCTTGGAAGTCTACCTTACAAAACACACAAAACTTTATGAACACAATTATAAAACAAAAATAAAGACAAATCTAAACAATTGGAAAATAACAACTGGTATTATAAAAATGACAATACTACCTAAATTTATTGTGTCATACCAATCAAACTAACAATGGACTACTGTATATAACTAGAAAAAATAGCAAAATTAATCAGGAGAAACAAAGAGTCAAGAATATCAAGGAAACCAATGGAAAAAATGGGAAGTAAGAGGGCCTAGCAGTATGTGATCTCACACTGTACTACAAAACCACAATTGAAAAACAAAACAAAAACAACGACAACAATTTGGTACTGGGTAAGAAATAGAGAGACTGATCAATGAAATAGGTTAGATAGTATATATATAGAAGCAAATCGGCACAGTAACCTAGTGCTTGATAATCCCAAAGATCCTAGCTGTTAGGACAATAATTCACCATTTGACAAAAATTGTTGGGAAAACTGAAAAATTGGCAGAAACTAGCTATAGACCAACATCTTGTATTATATACCAAGAGAAGCTCCTAATGGGTACATGATTTTGACATAGAAGATGATACAGGTAGATTAGTGAAACATGGAAGAAATACCTACAAGATCTATGAAAAAGGGAAGACAATGAACAAAGAGAGAGGGATTCATGGGAAGAAAAAAAAAAGACAATTTTGATTATACAAAATTTAAAAGATTTTGCATAAACAAAACTAATGCAGCTAAAATTAGAAGAAAAGCAGGAAATTGAGAAAGATTTCATTTCTGACATACATAGAAAATGGAGTCACATTCAAAAGAGTGAGAGCTCCAATTTATAAGTTGTCAAAGGATATAAATAGACAGTTTTCAGAGGGAGAAATCCAAGTTATCAATAGCCGTATTTTAAAATGTTGTAAAACACCAATAATTAGAGAAATAAACATTAAAGCAACTCTATGGTACAACTTCATATCCACTAGACTGGCTAAGTTGACAAAAAAAAAAGGAAAATGACAAATGCTGAAATGTGGGAAATCAGGCTCTTTAATGGACTGTTAGTGGAACTCTAAAGCAGTCCAACCATTTACAAAAGCAATTTGGAACTATTCCCCCAAAGCTATTAAACTGTGCATACCTTTTGACTCAGCAATACCTCTATTAGGTCTGTACCCCCAAAGAAATCAAATAAAAAGGAGAAGGATCCATGTGTACAAAAATATAGTAACTCTTTTTGTGGTAGCAAAAAATTGTAAACTGAGGGTATGCCCATCAATTGAGGAATGACTGAACAGGTTATGGTATATGAATGTGATGGAATACTATTGTGCTATATGAAATTATGAAGGGGATAATTTCAGAAAAAGCAGGGAAGATCTGTATGAACTGATGCATAGTGAAGTGAGTAGAACCAGAAAAATGATCTATACAGTAACAACAATATTGTAAGAACAATCAATTCTGAGTGTTTCAGACACAGTAACTCAATAATCCTACTCCACCTCATGAATGACCACAATTCCAAAGGATTCATGATGACACTATCTATTTCCAGATAGAGAAGTAATAGATTCAGAAAATAGATCAAAACATATATTCTTTTTCTTCTTTCTTTTCTTTTACTTTCTTTTTTTGACATGGCTAATGCAGGAATTTGTTTTGCATGACTATACATATTTATAATGACCTTTGTTTTTCTTGCATTTTCAATGGGTGGGAGAGGGAAAGAATTTAGAATTGAAATAAAATTGAATTTGAAAAAATAATAAAAAATAAAATTATGTGTGTATGGCCTTGATAAAACAAAAGAATGACGGATGCTAATTGAAAAGAAATTTCCCTTGTGGAAGGAAATAATTGGTGATGGAAATCTGAATTGCAGAACCAATGATGTGGAAATCTGAATGTCTGAAGGTAAGAAAACTCCAGGGAAAATCCAGACTTCTAAGCATTTTGAAATGGAAGAGAAACTGTCTGCAGTTAGAGCAGGGTGACAGAACCAGAAAGATCAAAAAGAACTTTTTTTTTCAAAAATCAGAGTAGACATGCCAAAAACAAGTGGAAAGAATGACATTTCTAAATTCCAGGGACTTGAAAGAGAATTCTGACAAATCAGTCTTAGAAGATTGCCATACAAAGATGTGTCATTTAAATTTACATTATAGAGGGATGATCCTACCTATAGGAGCACTTGTCTTTCATTGGTACTAAGAGGTTTCCTGGGCTTGCTACTGCATGTGCTTTATCTGAGGAAATAAGATGTGAGCTACCAGCTCAGATTACTAGATGGAACCAAGTTATCCTAAGTACTAAATTCCTTTGCACATGCATAAATGGAAGCTGCTCAAATCCTGAGACTCAAAGACTTTCCTTTTAATGACTAAAACCAGATTACCAACAAGGGATATGAGAAACAACAGTAATTCGTAAATCTCTCATGGGTTCAGTCTTACCCCATTGAGATTCTAATCTAGAGCTGAAATGGACATTAAAGGATATCAAATTCAAACTCTTCATTTTACAGAGGAAGACATTGAGGCACATCTCACCTCTTTCTCAACTTCTCATGACCTTAAAGGATTGTGCAGACCTTTCATAATCTGCTCCCTTCCCACTTTTCCAGTCTTCTTGTTCTTTACTCTTGTCTACATGATTTATACTCCAGTGATAGTAGTCTTCTTGCTGTTCTCCTACAAGATATTCCATCTCCTAACCGAGTATTTTCACTGGTTACCCCATTCTGCAAACAGTAAGGGGTCATCTCTGTCTTGGCTCATTAAATTCACTGACATTCAAATTTATAGCTTTTTTTTTTGAGAGGAGAAAGCAGGGCAATTGGGATTAAGTGACTTGCCCAAGGTCACACGGCTAGTTTTGTCTTAAGTGTCGGAGGTTGGATTTGAACTCAGGTCCTTCTGACTCTGGGGCTGGTGCTCTATTCAATACACCACTTAGCCACCCCACCACTCAAATTTATTCATTAGCTCTTCAGTGTAGAGGCAGTTTGATCAGTCAGTCAATAAGTACTTATTAAATCTTATGGTGTGATATCCACCCTATTAATGTTGGGGAAACAAATAAAGGCAAGAACGTGGCCCAGTCTTCAGAGAGCTCACATATTAAAGAGTGGCTCAGTCGATAGAATGCTGGACTTGGATTCAGGAAGACTTGAGTTCAAATCTTGCCTCTGATATTTACTAGTTGTATGATCCTGGGGGAGTCCCTTAACTTCTCTCCCATTAACATAGAGATAATAATAACCACTACTTGTTGTAAGAATCCAAAGGGAATAACACATGAAAACTACTTTGCAAAACTCTGGCAACTTTTATTTTGTTTTGGTTTTGTTTTTTGGAGGGGGGAAGGCAGGGCAATTGGGGTTAAGTGACTTGCCCAAGGGCATACGGCTACTAAATGTTAAGTATCTGAGGCTAGATTTGAACTCAGGTCCTCCTGACTCCAGGGCTGGTGCTCTATTCACTGCACCACCTAGTGGCCCCTTTCTGACCATCCTGGCAACTTTTAAAGAAGCTCTTTTAAAAGGTCATTTTAAAATTGACCCTCCTTCACTGGGGATGGGGGGCTGTATCAACATGACCTCAGGCACTATATTTACATTCATCTCCAGAAGCTACTCACACACACCCCTCCACTGTCCATTCTTTCTGAACCTTAAAGATGAGGACAGCATGGGGAATAAACAAGAGACCTTAGGTCTTAGACCTTAGAACTTAGATCTCAGCTCAGGAGAGGCTGCCACAACCAGTTGCAAAATACCAACAAGAAATTACTGTAGATGGACCATATTTTCTCAAAAAAGGGACAAAATGAAGAGGTTACCCATAAAGAGGGTTAGGGTTGCTCTGGAGACCCCAAAATACCAACATGCTGGGTCCTGCCAAATGAATTTGACTCAAGTCTTCTCAGCCAAAGAAAAGTAAAGTTTATTAATAATTCATTAAAAGTTCGCCATATGGAGTAGACTCTTAGGGAGCCTAGGTATCCGTGGTGCTTGCATTGGGCAAGCAGGCCAGAATAAGTCTGACTCAGTAGAGTAAGTCTGTGCTAGGTCATTCTATGGTGCTCTCACATGACATTGAGGGAAGATGGGGTCTTATGTATGGAGGAATCTAGGGGTGGTCTAGAGGAGGAGTTTGGGGAAGGTCTTCAAGAGGAGTTAATGAGGTCAATGCAAGGGTGGATTGATATTTTGATAGGCTCAAGGGTGGGAAGTAGATGGACCATGGAGGGACTAGTCTAGTAACAGAGGTTTGGGCCCAGCCACAATGAAAAACTTATGGCCTTTGCAAATGCCTCATCAAATGGGAAGATTTAATCAGACTTCAAGGGGTTTCCCAGTGCCTGTATCTCAGAGATTCAAGGAGAGCTCAAGGGGGCTCCCAGAGCCTGTATCTCATCATAACTATAATCAGGTCTAAGTCATCAGGGTTAAACAAAATAGAACAAAGGAATGCATTGTACCTTTCAATTGTAATACTATACTTAACAGGCCTAAGGAAAAGTAATCTTCCTCTAACAATTCCTCATTCTGAATGAATAATTAAGCGCCACTGGCAGATGGTTGAGTAGAACTGTTCAGGGAGCTTGGTTATGATTTGGCCAAGTAATTATGAAGAAAGTGAGTTTGGAAATAAGAGCAGGCAGCCTAAAGGACCCAGGTCATTAAAGAAGCTATGTCATAACCAGAGAGAACCAAAGGTACAAGGAGAAAAGTCTGTAGGAACATTCCATGGTGGGATATGAATGGCATGGCAGAAACAGGAGGAGAGAAGACAAACCATTTAAAATAACAAAAAAGGACTCGAGGAGGGAGAGTATGAGTAGTTCCATGCTACATTTTCTTTCTCAGCCCTAAACAGAAACCCAGAATGGAATCCCCCAGTCTGATTTAGAGGGTTGTATGGGTAGGGGAAAGAAAGAGATGTTTGGAGGCAGGACGTGGCTTCTAATCACAGGTCTGCTATTTACTGCCCGTGTGACCTTGGGCAAATCATTTCATGTCTTGGACTTCAGTTTTTTGTTTTTGTTTTTTTTCATGTGCACAATAAGCAGGTAAGATATGATCATGGGTGCTTGATTCTTTGTGTTATGGATTCCTTGGCAGTCTGGCAAAACCTATGAGCCCCTTTTCAGAATAATTTTTTATTGTCTACATTCCTAAATGAAGGAAATACTAAATTTCAATGAGTGGAAATAAAGATGTAATTTTTCTTTCCAAATTCATGGACCCCTTGAATCCTCCTGGGAGTCCATTGACCCCAGTTTAAGAACCCCTGGACTAGATGATCATTAAGGTCTCTTCCTGCTCTAGAACCTATGGTTCTAGAATCTATGTTTGCATTTATTTAGAACTGGAAGGAACATTAGACAGCCCTGACTCAAACTCCCCTCATTTTACAAATAAGGAAACCCATAGAGATGGAGTAACTTTTTCAAGATCACACAATTAATCTATGACTTAAGTGAGATTTGAACTTGGAGTCATGAAGACTCCAAGTTTGGCATTCTATCCACTCCACCTTTTCAATATGTTGTCCTATTATTGAAAGACATTGCAATGAACCTAGAAAAGGTAGCTGGCAAAACTGTCCTTTGCACCATTTCAAGCCCCTGGTCCCAAGCTGAAGTTCTGGCTCTCTCTTTCACCAAAGTATAAACTCTGTGATGGCAGGAATTATCATTTGCTTCTTTTTTTAACCCCAGCAGTTAGCACAGTACTCGATGCATAGAAGGTACTTAATAAATGTTCATTGATTGATTGATTACTTAGTTTCATGACCTTGAAAATGACTCAAGGATAGTCTATAATGCAATAGATCATTATTTAAAGTCACTTAGCATTTAAGCCATTCTTTATTGACAGACTTGTCCTGAATGGAATTGACTTTTGACTTTACAATCTTCTGGCAGAGAATCCCTGTAGGAAGAACTGGGATTTGGGGGTGGAGCTGAATCAATTCAAAGGCATAAGCATAAAAGACAGACCTTTTAGGATTCTGGACAGCCAGTTCTGTGTCTTGGTCTTTCTGACAGCCTCTGATTATACTGCAAAAGGATTTCTGGATCCAAAATCTTGGTCGTCAATTAATTTATACATAGGAGTCAATTTCAATATTCGTCCCTCAAGATTTAACTTTGTTTTGCTTTCTTTTTTATGGACCAGACTTGGTTCATTATAATGCTCTAATCAAATTCTCCCTCAACATCATGAAAGTTTGCTTTGATGAACTGAGAATTTTATATCGTAGACTCATAGAATTACAGGGTGTTTAAACCAAAAGGGACCACAGACTTGATTGCAATTAAAACCTATTCATTTAGACAGAGACAAGTATATGGAGGCTCAGAAACTATGCTGGATTTGACATCAAAGTACCTGAGTTCAGATCTTAACATTGTTCCCTACTACCAATGTGACATTGGGCAAGTTGCTTGATATCTCTGGGCCTGACTTTACTTATCTGTAAAATGAGAACGTTGAATGAGACGATATTCAAGACCTCTTTCAACTCTAAGCTCCTGGTGAAGAGGGATGATGGAGAAGTTCAAGAGCGCAGTGAGAAAACCACAGGTGGATGCAGAAGATGGCTCATATGGGCTCTCTCCTTAAATGGAGGTTTTTTTGAGTTTTGAGCTCCACTCTCCAAATCAGAGGGGCAGAGGGTACCAACGAAGTATGAATACCAAGGCTGACTGGATCTTATATGATGATGAGATTCCTAGGCCTGATGGAGAAGTCCAAAAGTTGTGAAGCCAGGTGGGAAATGAAGAGAAATTAATGACTATTGATCTTTACCTACACGCCTTACACCATGCTCCCCCCTCCCAATAGCCGCCCCATATCCATCTCTTAGACTTCTTCACTTGAATACTATCTCCCTAATATAAGGTTCTCTCAGGATGACTAAGAATAACCGTGGTTTTCCTGATGAGCTACCAATTAGATGGAATCTGTTTTCTAACTGAATCTAAAAATCATAAAAATCTTTGAATGTGAATGCTAACTAGGACCTTAGGGCCCATAGTATCCAACTCCCTGCATTCACAGATAAGGAAACTGAGACTGAAAAAAATAAAGTTACTTACCTTAGGTCACATAGTTAGTGGTAGAGTTCAGGCTTGAACCCAGGTCACCTGATCCCAAATGCAATACTCTTTCTAGTGGAGTGATGTACTTAGTTCTGGATGCTACACTCTAAAATCACTGAACCTGGAGCCAGGAAGACCCAAGTTCAAATATCGCCTCAGATGTTTACCAGTTGTTTACCTCAGTTTCTCATCTGTAAAATGGGGATAATAGCAACACCTAACTCCCAGGGTTGTTGTGAGGACCAAATGAGATATTTGTAAAGCATTCAGTAATGTGTTGCACATACTAAAGGCTATACAAAAGTTCACTATTGTTGTTAAGAAAAACATTAACAAATGAGAACCAATCAAGGGGCAGGGGCAGGAGGGGTAAGACCAAGCTGATAGAGATAAGAATGCTGGGAAGGGAGAAGAGTAAAGAGTTTATTGTTAAGGCAGTAAAATGGGCTAAGAGATTTGGAAAGTAAAATATTGGGAGGTATGCTAGAGGAAGGTCCATGTTAGCCATAATGGATGATGGAGAGTACAAAGACAAAAGAATGAATGCAACAGTCCCTGCCTTTGAGGAACTTGACCTGTCTACCTATTTATACTCTACCAGACTTCATTTATAACCCCACTTCCATGAATTCTCCCTCAACCACTTAATTCAACAGTAATTATTAAGAAGGCCAGCTAGGTGGCACCATAGCATATAGAGCACCAGGCCTAGAATCAGGAAGACTCATCTTCCTGAGTTCAAATCCGGCTTCAAACACTTATTAGCTATGTGACCCTGGGCAAGTCACTCCATCCTGTTTGCCTCAGTTTCCTGATCTGTCAAATGAGCTGGAGTGGGAAATGGCAATCATCTTTGCCAAGAAACTCCCAAATGAGGTCACGAAGAGTCAGACATGACTAAAATGACTGAACAACGATAATTATTAGGAAACTCCTTCACTTGGTTTCTTGTTTCCTAACTCTTAAGATTCCTGGACAATTAGTTACTTTTCCATGTGAAAATGTCTTATTTCAACTAAACTGTAAACTGCCCGAATAATAATAACATCCAGCATTTACAGGACACTTTAACATTTGCAAAGTACTTTATAATATGATCTCATTTTTCCTCATAACAACACTGGGAAATAGATGCTATCAGTATCCCCAATTTACAGGTGGGAAAACTGGGGTCACTGAGGTAAAGTGACTTCCTAGGTTCACACAGCTAATACCTGTCTGAGGCAGGATTTGAATACAGGGTCTTCCCTGCTCCAGAGCCCAGTACTCTATCCACTGCACCATCTGATTGCCTAAGATATGACCTATATTTTGTACTCCTTCGTATCTACCCAAAGTGCCCAATGCTATGCCATGCACATTGTAAGGGCTCACTAAATCCTGACTAGATGCTCAATCTATTGATCGAGGCCTTCCAGTAGAAACTGTATTTTCCAGCTTTCTTCCTTCGAGATGCTAACAAAAGGCAACTTGTATTCCCAAGCTGTTTTCCCAGAGTTGTTGACTTTGCATTTCCGAATTTTATTACTTTGCTCATTTACATAGCATTCATTAAAAAGATCATATTTCCTCTATATTTGTTTTGTTTTTTTCTGCAAATAAAAAAAGCCAGGGGGATTTTGAAAGCTAAGGACTCAATTTTAAAAGTTCAAAAGCAAATGATATAATGAGGGGCCTGGAGGAGGCTTAGATTCAGCATTGGAGTTGGAAACACGCTGTGATAATTTCTCTATGTAGAGAGCTTGAGGCTCATGAAGCAACTCAATGTTTCCCTCAATTTAATAAGCCCCTGAAATGAATCCATACCCATATATATATATATATATACACAAGGAATCTTTTTCCCAAGCAAAGGTTCCCCATGCATTTCATTAACTGCAATCTCACTCACTTTGTCCTACTGATGTAGTAATCCATGGAGGTCCTTCTCCAAAAAAATCCCTCAGCAAGCAAGCAACCCAATTGGGAATGGTGATTGTAGAATTAAACCACTTGAGAATTAAGGAATAGAGACATAAGCTTCCAGGGATAGGATTAGAAAAGTGGGTGTGAACATGGCAAAGACAACCAAGTCTCATTTCTGGAACAAGTCAGTTCTAACGGCACAAAATCTTAAAGTTGGAAGGGTCTTTGGACTTTCCTCAATCACCCCCCTCAATCTCTCCTCCCATCTTGATTCCCATCCACAAAATCCGTTCTCCAATATCCTGGATTCATGCTGTCTTTGCTCTTACATTTCTAATACCAAGGGAGCTTACTGTCTTCCAAGGTAACCCATCTCAACAACTTTTGTTATTGTTGTTGAGTCATTTCAGTCATATCTGACTCTTCATTACTCCATTTGGGGTTTTCTTGGCAAAGATACTGGAGAGGTTTGGCCATTTCCTTCTCCAGTTTGTTCTACCAAGGAAACAAGGAAACAGGTGATAACTTTCCCAGGATCACACAGCTAGTAAGTTTCTGAGGCCCTATTTGGACTCAGATCTTCTTGACTCCATGTCCAATGTTCTATCTACTGAGGCACTTAACTCTAATTAGAAAGTCCATTCTCATTGAATCAAGAATATGAAAGCTAGAAGGGATCCCAAACAGCATTCATTCTGACCCCTCTTGTTTTCGTATGAGCAAATGCAGGTTCAGAAAGGTGTTTTGCCAAGATCACACACAGTCAGTCATAGGCAGGATGAGTTAGTATCCAGGCCTTCTGACTCCCAGCCCAGTACCCTTTTCATTACACAACCAGACTTCAGAGTCTGTACCAGTCACTGACCATTCAGAGGGATTATAAATTAACGTAACCCAAATACCCAAAGCAACTTCATAGGTAAGTTTCTACCATCTCCTCTTCCCATCAACTCCATAGCCAGTCCTTGGACATAATTATACTCACCCATTACTCTTTTACTAAAGGCAGAAAGGACAAAGGCTAGTGTATGTCCATGGGCACATCATTTAATCCCTAAGCCTTAGCTTCCCCATTTATTACATGACACTCGTACTGCTTAGGTCATGGAGTTATGGTGAGGAAAGTGCTTTGGCAGCTAGGTGGCCAAGTGGATAGATCCAGAATTGAGAAGACCTGAGTTCGAATATGATCTCAGATACTTACTAGCTATATGACCTGAGCAAGTAATTTCTGTTTTCCTGAGTTCCCTCATCTATAAAATGTGGATAACAATAGAACCTATTTCACAGGTTTACTGTGATGTTCAAATGAGATGACAATTGTAAAGCACTTAGAACAGCGTCTGGAACATACCAAATAAGTGTTATATAAATGTTAGTTGCTGTTGTTGTATGGTAAAAGCAATATACAAAGGTAGCGATTGTTATTATTATTAGTGAAGTAATGAAAAGCTTCAGTGACAATCTGGAAAATAAGAGGAAGAGTAATACAATCCAACCCCAAGAACCTTTATCAGGCGCCTACTTATACAATACATAACCAAAAAAAGAATGAAAAAGGAGTCCCTGTCCCCAAAGAAAATGATGTGCCCCTGTGGGGTGAATCAGCACCAACAACACACAATGGGCAGTAGGTGAGATCATAGATTCACAGATTTGGAACTGATAGAGATGTTCCAGTCTGAGCATCTTCTTTTGGAGCTGAAGAAACAGAGACCCACAGAAATTAAAAGGCTTGCCCACTTTCACTATAAAGGAAATAGAGCAGCCATGAACTGACCCTACATCCTCTGACACCAAATTCAACACTCTTTTCCTTTACCTCCTTGAAATGCTAAGGTTCCTTCCAGAATTAGGTGGTATCATCCTTATTATTTGGTACAGCACATCAGACTTTTCCCCATTTACCAGGCAGCATGGTTTAGTGGAAAGAACACTAGATTTTGAATGAGAATTACTGGGTTCAAATTAGCATCATCCCTAGGATGCCAGGGTACAGACACTGATGAGCCAATGCATGACAAGAGGAAACCCTCCTCCCCTTACCTTTGGTCTAACTCTATGTTAAACTTGATTTTCTTCTACGAAACTCTGATCTTTAATTAAAATGGGTTGAATGGAAACAGTGCTGTGTGGTAAAAGGAGCAGTGGGTCTTGGAATCAGACAATGTGGGTCAGAGTTCTGGCACCAACACTTATTAACTATATGACTCTGGACAAATCATGTAACCTTTCTTATCCTCAGTTTTCTCATCTGGAAAATGGAAATAGTAACAACTACACTGTCTACTTAATAGGGTTGTTGTAAACCTTAATGTCCTACACAAATTATTGTCATTTGACTTCTATACTGACCTTTAAAAGAATGTTTAGATGAACTTCTATGAGATACTGTTCCCACTCAAAAGAAAAAATAATCACACCCACGTTTGATCAGTAATTTGAGGTCCCAAGAGAAGCATATTCTAATAACATTTACTGATGATGCTTATTGGAAAACCATGAGGCAAAACCCATTAAGAGAGATTCCAGGCAAAGCCTTTTTGAAATGGCCCCAGCAATCCCAGCTTCCGGTGATTGCATGTAGCCATCTTGAATGGGGATCTTGCCAGACAGATGGTTAACCTCACCGTTTGTTTGGTTTTTCTGTTTGATTTTCAAGAGCCTTAAAACAAGATGAACAAACAGCTACTGTCCTAATTCAAACACTGGTATTGACCTGGAAGATTGTCTTGAGTCCCAAGTGGAGTAGATGCAGTTCTACTCAGATACACATCTATTGACTAAGTCAGCTGAGAGAATAGACACAAAAGCCCTGTTAGCTGATAAGTATATTTCCTATCCATCAGGCACAGATGGTTTCCTATTCCCACTTTGGCTCTGATAGGGCCTGGATCAAATTTTGTCCTCAAATTCAGGGTAATTGCTCCTGATTTCATTTTTCCCTTTAGTCTTCTAACAATTCATAGTTTCCTCAGAAAGTCTGGTGAATATGGGAGAAATACAGCTCAGCTGTGCATCATGGCCTTTTACAGAGCAATTGTCCTGCAGGGCTTATAGCCCAAAGAAATCAAAGACAGAAAGAAAAAAAAGGCCCTATGTGTACCAAAATATTCACAGCAGCACTTTTCATGATGGCAGAGAACTGGAAACAGTGAGAGAGCCCTTTGGTTATAATTGTGACATGTGCATGTAATGGAATTTTACTGTTAGGTAAGAAATGATGACTATGGAGAATTTAAAGAAATATGGGATGACCCATTAACTAAGGCCATGGGAAGGAAATTAAACCAGAACTATTAAACCATGATAGCAAAAAATGGACACAAAAAGAACACACACACACACACACACACACACACAGGATAATCATAAAGATCAATTTTGGTCCTAGAGAACAGAAAATGAATTATGCCTCCCACTTCACCACAGAGAGGTTGGGGGCTATGGGAGTGGAACATCACAGTGATTGAGTTTTGCTTAATTGTTTTCTTTGTCACTAGGGAAGACTTGGGGGACATATGGAAAAGACTGTCACATTAAAACAAAAATATCAATAAAATGTTTTGTTTTGTTTTTTAGCGGTACTAGCTCTCAAGTTATACTACAGAAATAGAAAGGTTGATCAACAGAACAGATTAGGCATGTAAGACCCAGAAACAACTGAACATTAAAAACACAGGGCTTGATAAAAATAGGAACTTCAATTACTAGGGTAAGGACTTCCTATTTGACAAAAATGATTGGGAAAACTAGAAAACAGTATAGAATGAATTAGGTTTAGACCAACATTAAAAGAGAGAAACAAAGAAAAACAGAGACAGAGAGAGAGAAAGACAGAGACAGAAAGACAGAGACAGAGAAAGAGAAGTTGGGAACACTAGGGTTCCAACTCACACCCATCAGATTGGTGAAGATGACAAAAAGGAAAACTGACAAAAATTGAAAGGATTAGAGGAAACCAGGCACATTAGAGCAATCTTGGAGCTGTGAATTGCTCCAGCCATTCTGGAAAGCAATCTGATCCTGTGCCCCAAAAGTCTTTAACCTGTGCATTTCCTTTGACCCAGAGATCCCACCACTAGACCTATTCAACAAAGAGATCAACTATAGTGTTCCATACATACCTATATGTGTGTATTATCATGTATTATACATATATATTACTAACAGGCCTATACTACAAAGAGATCAAATATAGTGTAACAAATATATATGTATACACACATATGTATGCACATATATGTGTATGCATATATGTATATGCATAAATTCATATAAATACATATGCATTACAATATGTTCCAAACGGATACAGGGCCTAAGGATATAAAGTTATATCATGAACGAATTGTAGGAAAAAGGAAAGGACTTTCACAGCTACAAGTAAGGGAAGAATTTTTGGTCAAACAAGGTTTAGAGAGAATCAGTGGTGACAAAAGAGACAATTCTGATGATATAAACTTGAAATTATTTTGCATAGAATCAATGCAGTGATATTTAGAAGGGACACTGAACTGAGAAAAAATGATTGTGGTGAATTTCTCTTAATGAAGGTCTGATATACAAGATATACAGGACATTGATACAAACAGATAAGAACAAGAGTCATATCCTAATAGATAAATGGTTAAAGGATATAAACAGAAGTTTTAGGAAGACAACCAAGCAAGATAACCAAATTATCAGTGGCTATATGAAAAGAAAAAATGTTACACATCACAAATAATAAGAATAATGCAAATTAAAGCAACTCTGGGGTCCATCTCATATCCATCAGATCAGCAAAGGTGACAAAAGGGAAAATGACAGTTATTGGAGGTATGTGAAAGGACAGAAACATTAATGCATTATTGGTGGAACTGTATTTTATAAAGGAATTTAGAATTATGCTCTAAAAAATCACTGTTCTGCATGCCCTTTGACCCAATGATGTCAATACAAAGCAAATACCTCTAAAGAGAACAAATACAGAAGACAAAGGTCCATATATACAAAAATATTTGTGGAAACATTTTTTATCAGATCAAAAAACTATAAATAAAGTAGGTATCTATCAATTAGGAAATGACTGAACAAATTGTGTTACGTGGATGTAATGTAATATTATTAAGCTGTAAAATTTTTTAAATGGATAATTTCAGAGAAATCTTGGAAGATTTGAATAAAATGATACAAAGTGAGGTGATCAGAACAAGGAGAAAAAATATTAAATGACTACATTAACGCTAGGAAAAAACAACTTTGAAAGTTTTAAGAACCTTGGTCAATACAATGACCAATTATGGTTCCAGAATACTTATGATGCCACATGCCTCTCCCATCTTAGCAGAGAAGTGATAGATTAGATGTATAGAATGACAGCGTGTTTTTAGGCACAGCAATGTGGTTTGGTTGACTTTGTTTATTTGTTACAAAGGAGGACTTTGGGGGTGGGGAAAGTACAGAAAATGGGTGAGTAGTAATAGTGATTTTTTTTTAATGGAAGAAAATTGTCTAAGTCCACAGGAGAGAATAGAAAGAAACTGAGAAGGGGGCGGCTAAGTGGCACAGTGAATAGAGCACCAGCCCTGGAGTCAGGAGGACTTGAGTTCAAATTCAGCCTCAGACACTTAACACACTGTGTGACCTTGGGCAAGTCACTTAATCCCAATTGCCTTGTCTTCCCTCATCCAAAAGACAAAACAAAACAAAAAAACCAAGAAGCTCAGAAGGAGACACAAACAAGCAGGGCAATATCAGTACCATCATATTAAATATAATATATATTTTCTGAATAAAAATCAAGTGATATATTGTTAACAGAGGTTCATGTTTTCATATACAATCTTTTTCCAATCTTCATTGTACATGAAAAGTTCATGTTTGTTGATACTTCTTAAGTGAATAATAAAGAACAAAATAGTTGTTAAAAGGAATAAAGTAGTCAGATTGGCTAAGATGACAAAACAGGAAACTGACAAATGCTGGAGAGGATGTGGAAAAATTGGAACACTAATGCATTGTTGGTGGAGTTGTGAACTGATACAACCATTCTGGAGAGCAATCTGGAACTATGCCCAAAGGGCTATAAATAATTGTATACCCTTTGACCCAGCAATACCACTGTTTGGGTTATATCCCAAAGAGATCACAGAAGTGGGAAAAGGACCCACATGTACAAAAATATTTATTGCAGCTCTCTTTGTGGTGGCAAAAAATTGGAAATATGGGGGATGTCCATCAATTGGGGAATGGCTGAAGAAGCTATGGTATATGAATGTAATGGAATACTATTGTGCTATAAGAAATGGGAAGGAGATGGAC